>OY997594.1:67878768-69104220 GCA_963921825.1 Erodium maritimum | reverse complement strand
GTGTTCTTGACCGTGAGTGAGGATTGTAAGTGACAAATCACACACATGTTCATGCTTCTGTTACAATCTTCCTACTCATCAAGAGTGCCTCTTAAAGACATGATTCGTATGAATACAAGTGACAAGTTCCAATGACCATCACCCATGTCTCACATAAGCATATCCATATATGAGCATAACTTTTATTTCCATATGTTTAGGACTAACGTTTAGTTATGTCAAGGCATGAATTAACATCATGTAGATCATATGGTGATGTCATAGTCTTTGGACTAAGAACTACTTTGGTAATTGAGAGATACTCATGTCTCTGTTCTACGGAGTATTCTCAAGGTGAGTCGTCCATTGTCAAACTCTTTAGCATATGTGATTTTGACTCATATCTCTATATGCATGATTAGTAAAACACGATCCTAAAGCCGAAAGTCGTATTAGCTCTAACTATCGGTTTAGGCTAGGGATGAGTGAATGGACTAACTCCTTTATTTATAAGTGTTCTACTATTAAGGAAATGTTCTTCAATACCTTATAGAAACCAACATATTCACAGCTTCATTAACGTTACGATAAATGATGATAAAATGTTTGCCAACTATTATTAACTCAAATGACATGGTACAAGGTGTGACTTGTCCTGGGCAATAAAACCCAACATTTCTATCAGAGGATTCGAGCCGCTCGGCTCTCCGACTCTAGTAACGTTCGGATCCCGTCTCCGATTCTTCAAATAGGAACTCAAATTTGCATTTTTGGGTACGTTGTGGTTTCTCCTACAATCTTACACATGTTCTAGGAGCTCATTTGGTCCGATGAGGTTGTTTAATAGACCTTTCCTAAGCTTTGTTTTACCTTCCCATTACATCGATCTGGTCTATATCCGAACTTGACCAATCGATCCTAGTCCTACCTCCTACATCAGCCCCCATCAGGCGTCATCTCAAAGGGGCTTGAATGGTTTCCTTCACCACCACCCGCCACCTATCGACACCCCTATTCTTGTCATTTGTCATGGAGTAACAACACCATTGATAGCCACATACCCACATCGGATGCTAAGAGGTCGAAGCATCCAAATCGACCATTCACATACCATATAGAACCCCAATCTCCCTCTACCGTCGTGCACTTTACCATTAAAGCACCAGAAGGAGAATCACCGTCACCACGACCACGAACCCCTAATCTGCACATTGGCGTCTTGCTTTGTGGCGAGCACCTCCATCAATGGCTTCAGGAACCTGATCGATACACACATCACTTCCAAATCTTGCACATAAGTCCCCAACCAATTTTTCCCAACCCAATATTTATCGACTAGGCGTTAGGATTTGTTGTTGGATAATAAAGTGATTGGTGATCATTAAAAATTCAATCACGTATGTTTATTTCTACGAATCCATTGATTTTTCGATGTGAGTCTCGTTTTTCGTTTCAGGTACAAGATTTACTACAATATAAGCTTTGTCTCCTGGCCCCTGAACAAGCAAGAGCCAAACGAAAGAAATGTGCTCTACATATGTCCCACCCGGGCGAAATAGAGGAAGACCCCCAGAAGATACAACGAGCATTGCATGCAGTCTCGCCAAGACCAGTGACGTCAGGGGGTTTATGAAGTGGACTACGCCGCTCCCTGGTGGACGTTATCCTCCACCACTTCATGAGTTATTCCTTGCCCAACTAGTGTGCTCATCCTGATACGACGCGAGGCACCTGAATTAGTTCACTGCACACTCAAGCAAGTTAGTAAAATCTGAGCCGAAACATGAATTGATTTCTATTTCATTATCCCATCTATAATCGAGCCTGTAGAGCTGACAATCACATCATCGAGTCAAGATACTAGGTTTATTCCGACAATAAGTTGAATCGTATCCTTTTTAGTTCACTGTTTGGATCTACATTAACATTATATTATACGGTTTTGTAAGTCATAAAAAATCTATTTATGTTAAATAAAAATTATTTTTTCTAACTTAAAAACTTATCCACCTTATTCTTATCGTCTACTTTTAAATACACGTCATGTAAAATTAATCTCTTGTTAACACTATATTTATATAATCAACCCTCGAATAAAACGAGTCAGAAAATAACCGACGGGGAATCCAATGACATGTGAGAAGACAAATCTTCCACCAACTTTCGTTTCTTTTACCAAAACAGAGAGAGTAATTAATTTCTTTCTAATATTTTATTCTAGTTTGAAAATTCAAATAAATAAATAAACAAATCCGAAACGCAACGGTCGCCGCACGTGTGAAGTGGAGTCCGACCATTGTCCCAGACACGCATGACCTGGGTCCCACTTATTTTCTCTCTCTAAAAACCATAAACATAAAAGAGAGAGAAAATGGAGTAACAAGCCATTGCTCCTCTCTCTCTCCCTCTGTTTCCTCTCGGATTCATCAAATCAAATTTTATCTCTCTATACATTGTAGCTCCTCTCTCTCTCTCTCTCTCTCTCTCTCTCTCTATTCCCTTATCTCTCAACAACCCATCTCAGCCATGTCTTCTTCTTCCGCCTGCCACTGCTCTGTTTTGTCATGATGGAACTCTAGGGCTTTGTGTTCTTCGAATTCTTCAGTCGGCGGTGTGTTGAGGTAATTTCTACATCTTTCATCTGGGTTTTGTTCATGGGGAGTGATTAAATCTGGGTTTCGTTCGGAAATGCTTTAAAAAAAACCATCTTTGGTCTGTTTGGTTGCCGAGAAAATCAAGGAAATGTGGAGAGGAGGGGATTTTGTTGAGAACGAAAAGGAAAAAAGCTTAACTGGGCTGTGGTGTTCTTCGTCTGGTTTGATCTGTGGTTTTTACTTGCTGTCGGTGTTAACGGATGAAATAAAAGTGTGGTTTTCCTGAAGTTTCTAGCACTTTACTTCCTTTTCCTGCATTTTCCGAGTAACCAAACACGCTCCACTTTCTGGGATTCTTTCGTTCTCTGCATAGATCTTGAACATTTCCGAAAGGATTCAGCTTTCCTTCTATCTGACGGAGGCATTTTGTGATTTTGATTTCTGCAGGTTGTAAGTGTTCAGATCTGAAGCTTCTGAGGGAACTCATCAGTTTCAGTAATACCCATTCAAGGTAATTATGAAATGTATTTATTTTATAGACATGATCTAAGAGTTCCAGCAGCTAAATTGAATTGAGTTTTGTTTCCATATTCTTGGGTTTGAGTTCTTTATATCAGCAATTAATGCCATGCATCTCATTCCTTTTTATATGTATCCAGTATCCATATATTGTTGCTTTGAATATTCCGATTCCTTTTCCATCTTCAACTTTTATAGCATTGAGGTATATTTTAGTTTCTGTATCAGGTAAGTGCTTGTTGAATATATGCTAGAATTTTATCTGGTTACTAGGAACCTTCGAATCTGGATGTTCTGTCCCTTCATCTGTCAATACAACGAAGAACAAGTCAACCTAAGCATGAATTTTTAATCGATTTGTGTATCTATGTTTGATTCAGATGATGCCACCAAGGCCACCTCCAAAGGAGGACTATGCCTTGAAGGAGACCAATCCTCACTTGGGAGGAGGAAAGATCGGCAGTGACAAGCACACAAGCACCTATGACTTGGTTGAGCAGATGCAATACCTCTATGTGCGTGTGGTCAAGGCTAAGGACTTACCAGGGAAAGATGTTACAGGCAGTTGTGATCCTTATGTTGAAGTTAAGCTTGGAAACTACAAGGGCACAACCCGGCATTTTGAGAAGAAATCTAATCCAGAGTGGAACCAGGTTTTTGCCTTCTCGAAAGACCGGCTTCAGGCCTCGGTACTTGAAGTTATTGTGAAGGATAAGGATTTTGTTAAAGATGACTTCATGGGAAGGGTTATGTTTGATCTGAGTGAGGTCCCCAAAAGGGTCCCGCCAGATAGTCCTCTGGCACCACAATGGTATAGGTTGGAAGATAGGAAATCAGACAAGGTTAAGGGTGAGCTAATGTTGGCTGTGTGGATGGGTACACAAGCAGATGAGGCATTTCCAGAAGCATGGCATTCGGATGCAGCAACTGTTAGTGGAAGCGATGGCCTTGCGAATATTCGATCCAAGGTATATCTCTCTCCCAAGCTCTGGTACCTGAGAGTTAATGTCATTGAAGCTCAGGATTTGATACCAACTGATAAGGGCCGGTACCCTGAAGTTTATGTAAAAGCTATACTGGGGAACCAGGCATTGAGAACTAGAATTTCTCAGATTAGGGGTATCAATCCCATGTGGAATGAGGATTTGATGTTCGTAGCATCAGAACCTTTCGAGGAACCTCTAATTCTGAGCGTAGAAGACAGGGTTGCCCCAAACAAAGATGAGGTGTTGGGTAGGTGTGCTATTCCTTTGCAGTATGTGGACCGAAGGTTGGATCATAAACCTGTGAACACTAGGTGGTTTAATCTAGAGAAACATGTTATTGTTGATGGGGAAAAGAAGAAGGAAGTCAAGTTTGCTAGCAGGATTCACATGAGGGTTTGTTTGGAAGGTGGTTATCACGTTCTGGATGAATCTACACACCATAGTAGTGATCTGCGACCAACGGCCAAACAATTATGGAAGTCTAGCATTGGTGTTCTGGAGGTGGGTATTCTGAGTGCTGTGGGGTTGATGCCAATGAAGACAAAAGATGGTCGTGGAACAACTGATGCATATTGTGTGGCAAAATACGGGCAGAAGTGGGTCCGGACAAGGACCATTATAGACAGTCCTGCCCCCAAATGGAATGAACAATATACTTGGGAGGTTTTTGATCCCTGTACTGTCATTACCATTGGGGTGTTCGATAATTGTCATCTGCATGGTGGCGACAAGGCTGGAGGGGCGAAGGATCCAAGGATTGGCAAGGTAAGGATTCGCCTGTCCACTCTTGAAACTGATCGGGTTTATACTCACTCCTATCCACTCTTAGTTCTTCATCCCAATGGGGTCAAGAAGATGGGTGAAATTCATTTGGCTGTGAGGTTCACTTGCTCGTCTTTGTTAAATATGATGCACATGTACTCGCATCCCTTGTTGCCAAAGATGCACTATATTCATCCTCTGACTGTTACCCAGCTCGATAGCTTGAGGCACCAGGCCACTCAGATTGTCTCAATGAGGCTAAGTCGGGCCGAACCACCATTGAGGAAGGAGGTAGTGGAGTATATGCTGGACGTGGGGTCCCATATGTGGAGTATGAGAAGAAGCAAGGCTAATTTTTTCAGGATCATGGGAGTCCTGAGTGGTTTAATCGCTGTTGGAAGATGGTTCGATCAGATCTGCAATTGGAAAAATCCAATCACTACAGTTCTGATTCACATCTTGTTTATTATACTGGTGATGTATCCAGAGCTAATCTTGCCCACCATTTTCCTTTACCTATTCCTCATTGGAGTATGGTATTACAGATGGAGGCCGAGGCATCCTCCTCACATGGACACTCGTCTCTCTCACGCCGAGAATGCACATCCGGACGAACTTGATGAAGAATTCGATACATTCCCAACCTCCAGACCCTCAGATATAGTCCGAATGAGATATGATCGGTTGCGAAGCATAGCCGGGAGGATTCAGACTGTGGTTGGTGACATGGCTACTCAAGGGGAGAGACTGCAATCTTTGCTGAGCTGGCGAGATCCGAGAGCTACTGCCCTGTTCGTGCTTTTCTGCCTGGTTGCTGCCATAGTGCTATATGTCACACCATTCCAAGTTGTGGCCCTTCTGACTGGGTTTTACGTGTTGAGACACCCCAGGTTCCGGCACAAGCTTCCCTCCGTGCCTCTCAATTTCTTCAGAAGGTTGCCAGCAAGAACAGACTGCATGTTATGAGCAGGAGCAGTTTTCTCTGTCGTGAACAGGCTGCATATTCCCTTGCGCATCATGCTGTTTTGGATGTGGAATCGAAAAGGAGATGTTGCTCTTCCTATCTGATGTGTAGCCTTCCACTGAAGGTGGTAGATTTTGGGGATTTGCAGCCTCGTATTATCATAGGATCGATTTCTGTTTTTAAGCTTCAAATTCTTGGTAAGTTATCCATTTTCATTTTGTAATTTTGTAGCTTGTGTTTTGAATTTTAATCTATGCTGAACTATTTTTTGTTGATACCTTGTTTTGGGATCATGATAACTTTTTTTCTGTTGACTAGATATAAGTTACATTTGGAACAGTTTAGGTGAATATAACATTGACTGACCAAATTTATCTGGTTTTCAACTGGTAGTGAAAGGGGTTAGGTTTCTGTGGACCAATCTCTGTTGGCCTAATTAGTGATGACTTTAGGCAAAAGCATGGTTTAGTTTTGGATGCATGAAACTCTCACAAACCAGGCAATAAAAGCAAGGGCATGCCTTTTGTTAGTGGGGTTGTCTCAGGAAAGGGAAAGTAAGCTTTTTTGTGCATTTGGGTGGTCTTGATTCTGGTGAGTCATATAAAGAACACATAACGGGGAGATAAAGAGATGAAAAGGAAGAGGAAAGAAGAGATCTATGATTCATTGAAAGAGGTTCTTTCTGCATCGTTAAGGAACTTGACTTGAATATTATATTTGTAGTTGAAAGAACAATCATGATATGCTTAGGTTCTTTATGCTGTTTACAGCTTACCTCTTAGACTGGAAATGAAATTGTGTCAAACTCGGTCAGATTGAAGGACTTGGAATGCTCTAAACTAAAGCAAAACCGAAGTTGATAGAAAAGTTGTTGCGACAACTCATGAAACATTCTTTTCTTGTGGATTATTTCTTTGTTTGTTAGTATGACATGGGCGTGGACAAAGGTTTTTTGCTTGAATTGTAGTTCGTTTGACCCATTTTCATTCATTTGTGTAATGTAATCTTTATACGTATGACGTTTTGTCTTGACAACTATATTGTGGATGATCACATATGCATTCATGATTATGCCAAATGATGAGGGCTTCCACATTCGATTCAGACGAGTGTTAATGTGAATCGAATTTGGAGGATCCCAAATGATCGTTCAACATCCTTCCCACAGACTTTTTGGAGTTGAGCAATTTTCTTGTGCTTTGGAAGTTGAGCCAACCGAATTGTTTTCACAAATACTGGCCACGAAGAGTAAATACCATCAGCCAAATAATAAGGAAGATTGTACTGGTGTCTATTTGTTGTATCAATTTTGATTTAAACAAGGGCCAATTATTTGTCAACTCAAATATATCTTATGGCGCTGGTGGTTCTAGGTGGCGATATTCATACCGTTGTTGCTTAGACATCACTCCTTTCTGTCGTTGTTCAGCTTCATCTGAGTTGATTCTATTGACATATACTAAACATTGATAGCAAAACGTTGGCTTTTCGTCGCCAACCCAAATGCTCATAGATTGTGACATTTGCAGAAGAAGAAATAAACAATCAAAAAGCAAGGACACAACGAGTCTATTAATACAGTTCGGTGGACAACATACACATCTAGGGAGGGCAATGGACCTTTGGATTACAAATATTGACTCAACAAGGTTGAAGTACACTTTACAGGATCACTCCGTCTTTCTCAGTTACAAACCATTTTAAAGAATGTAACTTAGGATCAACCTAAGTGAGAGAACTCTTCTCGTTCTCACGACCTGTCTAACATTAGACGATCATATTCAACCTGTCTATTAGCTCCGAAGAAGAAATAAAACTATTAACTTCGATAAGGATAGTAGCGTTAGTGATGGATTTTGGGAAACAACATGACCGTAGTCGTGTCTGTTATAAGAGTGCTCTTCCATTTCATTCAACTCATTGTTACATGTACCTAAATCCTTCACCACAATTAAAAAAAATGAGGACAAGAAGATTAAAAATTACTGCATTAAATACGAAAGATCGGATATTAGAAAGCTTATCTGGTGTGACCTAGATAGATATAGAGATCAAAACAAATGAACTCCTGCAGAGTGATAGACGGAAAATAATCACTGTAGTAGAAAAAATAATAAGAAAAAAGTTATAAATTATAAAAATAAACAATTTTGATTGATTTTATTAAGGAATCGGTCTATAGGAGACTACAAATCACTAAAAGAAAATACATGTTACATAGTATTGTAATTAATCACCGTAATCAAATTTTGTTCAAAGAAAAAAACCATCGTAATCAAATTTTGTTAAAAAAACTGTTAGAATATAACTATAATTGGGCCTTCAACTATCAGCTTAAGCTTTTAGTTGAGTTGGTTCTCTAATATGGTATTAGAGCCTGAAACCTCACGGACCCGGGTTCAAACCCCACTCTCTACAAAAATTTCTAATTTCTTCTCAATTTACAAATTTGTCCCAAATGGGCTGCCCTTATATCTCTCTTCTCGAGGGGCTTATCCCCTCTTCTATATAATTCACCTTCAAACCCGTAAACGAGCTTGTCCGTGAGGACGCGTGTTAGAATATAACTATAATTGGGCCTTCAACTATCAGCTTAAGCTTTTAGTTGAGTTGGTTCTCTAATAAAAACCATCGTAATCAAATTAAATAAATTATATTTATTTTGATTTTATTACATTCAATAATACCAAGGGATAGCTATATATATATTTTTTGCTTTTTTAGAACCAAAATGTGATGTAAAAATCGTTAGGAATCAGTTGTTGAACAACAAAAGAAAATATAAATATAGTCCCTGAAAGGATGTTATAGTAGTCAAGATTCAACTTTTCATACGAGAAGTGTTAAGTTCGATCTTGAGATATGTGTGCATTTATTGCATTGTTTGTGTGTATTGTACCGTTTTCTGTTCCACTCTAAAGTCTATAACATGTTATTATTTTGTACATGTTCATCAAATGTATATATATCTCTTCATTGATATATAAAAATTTGACACTATTTTGGATGAAGACGAGAAGAAAGATAAAGAAATGAAAAAAAAGGTGTATATAGAAAGAAAAATCATATTTTTTACATATTATGAAATTGGGAATGAAATCTCAACAAGCCATTACAACGGCTCAGATATGTGGCATCTAGAGGTTCCACCACATCACCTATAAAAATATTAGATATAACGGTTAATACACATGACTACTATTATAAACGTCAATATCTGTAAAAACGCCTTTCTCCGAGGTCCCAAAATCTGAAAATCATCCGACTCGTCGTCCAGTCCGATTAATCGAAAATTTGAGACTCTGATTTGTGAAGTTAGACCTTTAAAACAGAGACGAAAAGGTGAGAGACACAATATGTTTGTAGTGCTCTTGAATTTCTTGATAAAAAAATATGGGACATGTCCCTCTTTAATGGTTTATCATTATAACTTATATTTTTTCTAAAATCAAAATAAGAGCATTATTTGGTTTTCTTTTTTTTTGTATTTTGTAATTTGATACTTGATATTTTTTATATTATAAAAATATTGTATATATTTTGAATTTTTGATTATATTTGTGTAATATATATTTAATAATAATTAAAAATGTTAAAAAATTAGTCCCCGCCAAGACTCCGACTAGTTCCCGCCTGACGCCTAGAGTCCTTACCGTCCGAATAACGTCTAACGCTTTTTACAACCTTACACATGACAGATGGAGGTTTGGCCACATCATCGATAAGAAAATATTAAATTTATTTCATTTCCAGAATTTAAGAATCAATAACACCCATAGATAGTACACCACTATACCTAGCACCATCATGTTAACTCTCAACCCTAGGACGTTACCCGTAATAAAATGTTGGTCCGATGTTACCTTCTATATTGTTGGTCTGGAGTTGGACGTTGATGCTCTTCGAGTTTCAGCAATTTGGGAAGACATGAGTGGTGTCCGGAAGTCTACGTGGTAGAATGTTGTGAGATACTCATCTCTAGTAATGAAGCGATGAGATTACGTTTCATGTATAACCAGTGTAAATCATCGATCCTGCACTCTTTAAAGAAATGAGATTACATTTCAGATTTAACCAATGTATCATCGACCTTGTACTCTTTTTTTTTACCTGTAGTTTTTTTATAAAAGAACCAAGTTTTCAAAAACTGAAAACAAGGTCAAGAGGCAACCCTCAAATACAACCAAGAGCATGCCATTTAGGCACCTCAAAACATCGACACACCAAACCCAAACAATGGGCAAACACAGGTCTAATTACCAAGATTTAACTCACATTAAGCACACAAATTAACAGTAACAACTCCAACAGGGGTTGAAACATCTTACCCAAATAGATTTAACAACCTTTAAGCAAATTACTGTCAACAAAGACAGAACAAAACAAGAACTAAACTAAACAAATAGAAAAACCACAGGAGTAGATCACCCAAACAAACAACCCAACACAGAAGAACCCGACACACGAACAACTCACTCAAGTCAACCTCAAATCTCACCGGGGTCAGATATACCCCAACATACCGGTGGCCAACACCACAACGGTAGAGAACCTCCAAATCCGACTTGAACAAGTCTGTAACACAGGCACATAGCCAAAACCTCGACGTCAGCCAGCACACGAATGTCGAGTCTCCACCAAACGTGTTAGGAGAAGGAGACCCGTTCAAATCGAAAACAGAGGAAGGAGAACAAGAGTGAGAGGACACACCCGAAGGAAGAGTCACACGTGCAGAACCCGGGAGTGACGAGCCAAAAACAAATTCACAACAATCTTCATCGGTGAAAGTCGAAGAAATGTGTCCCACAACTGAATCAGAAATCGACCGCCATGAAAATTGAGGAGCAGATGTCGGAGTCACCACAACAGCAAGAGAAGCCCGAAACCGCGACAATCCACCACAGAAAGTCGACCCACACCCAGTTCGTATCTGCCCTAACCTTCCATGCATGGAAGGAGACGCCATCGACCGTCACATCAAAAAAGAAGAAGATCTGACAGTTTCCGGAGGAACAAACCAGAAGGGGGAGAAGAACAAAGACGGAGGCATGGTAAAGGAGCGAAGGAAAAAGGAGAAAGCAAACAAATCCTACGAAATCGGCCACATATATGAAGTGAAAATGGGTCATCAATGGCAGAGGGGCACCGTTTCCGGCAGCCCAATCCTCACCTTCTCACATAAATCGATGGTGGCCAATACCAAATCCATCGACCTCCGGAGATCAGAGGAGTGACACAGGTCGTCAAAAGACCCCCAATCTTACAGATCTGAAGCTATTCGGTCGGATATGGAGCCAAGCCAGAGAGAAGAAGGAGAAAAGACGAGGTGAAGAAAAAAACGGAGAGGAAAGGTTACGAGAGAAGAAAGGTTACGAGAGATGAAAGGTTACGAGAGAGCCTCCGCCAGCAGCTCCATGGTCGTGATGACCAGAGCACCGCCGGCAGGAGAAGGAGCCAGGGCGAAAAATAAAACGAAAGGGTAGGGTTTTTTTAGAGAGAAGCTCTCAAATGAAGAGAGTATGGGTGGGTGTTTTTTCGACCTAGTACTTTTTAACCGATGAGTATAAAGATCGCTGTTATCATTGATTTATAAAAATGAAGGGTCACGATCACGCCATGTGATTGTATAGACTTAGTACTAGTTTTACCAATTATTGATCTTTTTCCTTGCCTATAAACTCAAAACCTCGACATCGAAATCTAAACGTACGATTTTTACATCATCAATATCCGGTTGATTCTTCGGTTGGTGGTCTCCAATTTAGATATTTGGTTTAGATGAACTGAAATTTGTCTCATCCTTTGGTTTGTACGGTTACCTCGAAGGGATGCCATTTTCTTGTCCTTCTACTTTATTTAAAGGGATAATTCCTTTTTGTACCCCTTTTCCATTGGTAACGTACCTTTAGTACCCTTACGTTTGGTAACGTTCAAAAACCACCCCTACGTTTTGGTAACACACATTTAGTACCCCTTATGAATTGATCACACATCATTTAATACCCCTTATGTATTGGTAACGAGACAATTACACGCCTTATCAATTGGTCACAGGTCGTCAAAATGGCCTAAACTTGACCAAAATTTTATCCAGTGTGTTACCAATACATAAGGGGTACTAAATGTGTGTTACCAATACATAAGGGGTACTAAAGGTAATTAACCCTTATTTAAAAGTCTAAGATTTACAAAACCTAGATAAAAAAAAAATTAAAAACATAATCAAACCAAAGATAGGAGAAATGGGCTTAGACAAAGCCCACTTCATGACCCAACTAGAGCCCATACTAGATAAATATTAAAGGGCCCAATTATTGAAAGCCCAATTAATTATCTGTCTAGCTCACTTCCTCTCGACTCGAAGCCTACAGACCAGTGGTCGGCGAGACTGAGAAACGGCGATGGCTCCGAACACGAGAAAGGCGAGAACCTCCCGGATCGCCGTCGTCTGATTCGGGACGCCGGTGAGTGCTCGAGCTCCGAAATGTATCACAAGCGAGGTCTCTGGGAATCAAGGCCCTTAAGTTCTAACCTGACGACGGATTTAAGAAGCCGCTCCTCAAAAATCGTGAACCCAGACCCACCAAGCTCAGGTTCTTCCTCACGCTCTAGCTCACTGGTGGGTTCTTATAGATTTTTATTTTTGGTTGGTTGGTATTGATTTTCATTTGATCATGTATATACTGTTGTGATTTTAAGATCTCTGTTATGTGTTCTTCACTGGGATTAGTTGTATTGATTAAACAAGAATTTTCACATGGTATATAGATTGTTACCTGCCTTAGTTGTGATTTGATTTTAGCAATTATTAGTGGGTATTGGGTCATTTACATGATTGACACCCGAGCTCTAATGCTATGTGAACAATTTTTTTTTTGGGTGAATTTGACTTTTTTTTAATCTTGAAGATAGTGACTTTGTTACAGAATTTCATGAAGAGATGTGATGTGGCTCTCAAGCATATTTGAACAGCTTAAACATCGTGTTTATGCAGCCTATTTTATTTTTTATGCTTATCTCGGGTTGGTCTTTGTATTGCACCATTAAAATTGTGCGTATACTCAAATTCTGCTGACCTCCATAGCAGCCTTGTTTATGGTGGTTGTCAGTACCTTGACGATGCATTTGTCTATATTCTTCATCATCACAGACTTATTAAGACCTTCTTCGTGACCACTTCTTAGCTGTGAACCTTATTGTTCTTATTCTGTGGAGTAGCCACTGCTTTCTCAGTTGGTCGCATCCTTTCTTTGTTGTTCATGATTCATATGCTTTTGAAATCTTTCTACTCTTGAAAGTGTTCTACGCAAGGAAACTCCCATGCCTTAGCATAATGGTGTTCCTCTAAGACATGTGAATGAACTTCAGTTTAAGATAGAAAATGGCTTTTCTTGTTCACATAAGTGTAATGAAACTCTGATATAACCTAGGAAATAGAAGCAGTTGTAAAACAGAGAAATTTATTGAAATGCGTTACAAAGCACAGAGGAAATGCAGAAATAATATTTGAAGCTGTTTGATTTCAGAGCATACTGTCAGCCCGAGATGGCAATCTCCTGAAGAAGTTGCTGGGATATGACGGTAGCTTGCTCCGGAACCTGGGATGGCGTAGCCAGACTATGCCAGAAACCAAAGCAATGATCCTGAAGGGAGTGATGTAGAGCGCAATAGCTGCAACAAGACAGAAAGCAACGAACAAGCTTGAAGCTCTCGGATCTCTCCAGCTGAGCACGGCTTGCAGCCTCTCTCCTTGTGTCGCTATGTCTCCCACAACGGTTTGGATCCTCCCCGCCACGCTCCTCAGCCTGTCATATCTCATCTTCACAACAGCAGTAGCCTTAGATGTTGGAAAGGTGTCAAATTCCTCGTCCAACTCATCCGGAGCGGCAGCCTCCGCCCATGAAAGCTTGGTGTCCATGTGAGGTGGGTGCCTTGGCCGGAACCTAAAGTTCCATATCCCTATCAGGAACATGTAGAGGAAGATGGTTGGGAGTATCAGTTCCGGGTAGCATATCAGAATGAAGAACAGGATATGGACTAGCACTGAGGTCACCGGGTTCTTCCAGTGCCTAACCTCTCCAAGCCACTTGCTCATGGAGAGTATGCCTGAGAAGAGTGAGACAACCCTGAAGAAGTTGGCTTTGCTCCTTCTCATGCTCCACATGTGGGAGTCCACATCCAGCATGTACTCCACCACCTCCTTCCTCAGTGGCGGCTCCGCTCTTCCAAGCCTCACTGCAACGATGCTCATGGCTTGGAATCTCAGACTGTCCAGCTGGTTCACTGTGAATGGATGCAAGTAATGCATTTTTGGGAGCAATGGGTGTCCGTACAGGTAGATCATGTTTGCTAGAGAGAGGCAAGTGAATCGAACCGCTAGTTGGAGCTCTCCCATTTTCTTCACTCCAGAGGATTGCAAGACAAGGAGCGGATACGAGTGTGTGTATATCCTATCGGCCTGGAGGGTAGAGAGGCGGATTCTGACCTTTCCAATCTTGGAGTCGTTCTTGGAACCTCCACCACCCAAATGGCAGTTGTCGAAGACTCCCAACGTGATGACTGTGCAGGGGTCGTAAACCTCCCATGTGTATTGCTCATTCCATTTGGGATTCGAAGTCTCCATGATCGTTCTGGTTCTCACCCACTTTTGCCCATACTTGGCCACACAGTAAGCATCTGTGGTTGATTTTCCCTCCTTTGTCTTCATGGAGGGAAGGCCTTGAGCACTCAAGAACCCGACTTCAAGGATCCCAATTGGCTGCTTCCACAGCTGCCTAGCAGTCGGGCGCTGGTCGCTTATATACAAGGTTGATTCATCCAGCACATGGTAAGCTCCCTCAAGACAGACTCTCAGATGAATCCTGCTTGAAAACTTGAGCTCGTGCCTCTTGTCACCCTCTAGAACACCAAACCCAAACCTCTCCAGGTTGAACCAACGAGAGTGGACTGGCCTGTGATCTAATCGCCTCTCGAAGATGTTGAGAGGTAAGTTTATCCTCCCAATAACCTCATCCTTTGAGCCCGCCTTGTTTTCAACAGTGAGTACTAGTTGCTCTTCAAATGGCTCGGCTGCTACAAACACCAGATCTTCATTCCATAAAGGGTTTGTGGTCTTGGTTGGGCATGGTTTGGTCTTGAGTATCTGGTTTCCAACTTGAGCCTTCACAAAAGCCTGTGGCACTTGGCTCTTGTCATGTGGCTCTACATCTTGAGCTTCAATGATATTGACTCTGAGGTACCATAGTTTTGGTGAAACATAGACTTTTGATCGGATACTAAAAACACCCTCTCCACTAACTGTAGCAGCGTCCGAGTGCCATGCCTCAGGAAAAGCTTCATCAGCTTGTGTCCCCATCCAAACTGCAAGCATAACCTCTCCTCTCACCTTATTGTCTCCTTTTCGATCTTCTAATCTATACCACTGAGGTGCCAAGGGACTATCGGGAGGAACCCTTGTAGGCACTTCATTCATGTCAAACACCACCTTCCCAATGTAATCATCTCTGGCCACCATCTCTCTGTCCCTCACAAAAACCTCAACAACCGAAGATTGAAGCTTGTCTTTGGAAAAGGAAAATACCTGTTTCCATTCCGGGTTTGACTTCTTCTCGAAGTGCTGAGTCTTGCCTTTGTAATTCCCAACCTTCACTTCCACATAAGGGTCGCAACTTCCGGTCACAGTGTTTGTGGGAAGGTCTCTGGCTCTCACAACTCTAACATAGAGGTAGAACATCTGCTCAACGAGGTCATAAGTGCTTGTAGCTCTTTCGCTGCTGATCCATCCTCCTCCACCGCGGACTCCTCCATGTGGCCACCTCTCTCCCAGCTGGGGTTTGGTGTCTTTCAGCTTGTAGTCCTCTTTCTGACTGGCAGCAACAGGGTTCATTTGTGCAAAGGTTCAAGTTAGAGCTTCACAGCAGGTACTTGGTTCTTCTTTTGTCCTTGGCTGTGCAAGAAAAGAGTATAGAAATATGAGTATCAATATGAACTACAACATAACTGAACATTTCTCTATCTCACCTGGCAGGTACATGAAAGCTTCTCTTCTCTGTGTAGTTGGGATTACTGGTAAGTGATCAGCTCCATCTCCATCTTCATTGCCTTGCAATTCAGTTATAAATTCTAGTTTACCCAAGAAAGTTGCAGCTCCAGCATAATCACTAGATGCATTTATCAATTCTCAAAAAGTCAAAAGTTTCACTGAGTTTTGGGATATTTGACGAGCAGAAAGAAGCTTCTAGTGCAGTTCCAAAGATGCTTCTCTTCTCTAGCTTTTTCGGTTGTCAACTAAATAATGTGCTTCACCTCACACACCCTCCGATACCACCCTTACTGTTACTTCTCTTTTGTGTTGTTTCTTTTAAGCCAAAAGGCCATATACAGAATTAACAAAAGGTGGTAGATGCTCTGGAGTAGCATTTTGCTTTGTGTTTATGGGTTAATTTATGGTTATGATTGCAAAATGATACCCCTGAGAGAAGACAAAGATAGTCTTTATCAGGATTTTGTTGACAGTATAGATTCTCTATGAAGCTTTTACAGGTAATTTGCAGTATGGTCAAGAACTGTTGAGGACAATGTGACATCCAAATTGCTCTCTCATCTGAAGATATGCAGATCAATTTGGTGGCACTGAACCAGCAAGATCAGGCTCCTAACATCTTGTTTATGTTGCCAATAAGCAGATAAGAGAAGCTGAGCTAAAGCAGAGAATTGAGTATGGTGGCGTAGTTTGGTGAATTTGAATAAAGCAAAAGCAAGATTGGAATTCGAATAAATAAAAGTGTACATTACACCTAAAGACCCTTTATCATCATCACCCTTTATTCTTCTCCATCTTTATTCCTTCCTTACATTAATGTTTGTATTATTATTCTCTCCCAATAAGGCCCTTCTTTTTCTTGTCTTAGAACATTGAACACAAGTGAAATGGTCAAAATTTGTACACAACAAACAAAAGTTTACTTGATTGAATGTTTGAACAATTGATTTGATGGTCAGGATTATCTTTTTAAGGCTGTTCTTTGTATCCTTGAGAGTTGTACAATTGCTATGGGGAGTCCCAAATTCATAAAAAAAGAGATATATATGTACAAGCCTTTTCAAGGTTTCAAAAGGCCTAGTTCTCTCAATATTGTTACAGGATTCTGTTTCATTATCACAAGAAAGTTCCAAAAAAATGTATAAAAAAAGGAAAAATGTCATTTACATTCCCACTTTGAGCTTGCACTACCAAAAACACTGCCTAAAGGCGAGGAGTAATCAGTAACAGTCACCTTTCATATTAATTATCAACACCGGGGTTTACATTTGTCACCGTCACAATGGAGGTTCTTTCCATTGTATTCTGTCAAGACCGTCAACAATTGCCTTGCGGAACTCATCATTGTGAAGAATGAAGGATGAGACATGCCCGCCTGTAACCCATCTGACTTCTGAACCTGGCCAAGCTTTCTGAAGCTCTAGCACTGAGTGTTGTGGGATGTATCCGTCATCCTGAAACCATTGATACACTCTAAGAAATAGCAAAGAAATATTTGAAGAACTTCTGTTGTTCTTATTACAAGTGAATCAAGTGACGCACATAATGAACGAAATGCATTTCAGATGATATTGACTGTCTGCAATTCAGTATCATAGATTAGGCTGCTGAGCATGATGCAAGCATGTTGATAGATTACCATGATGATAAAGATGGGCAACGGTGAAATAAGATAATCAATACCACATAACTATCACCTACTTTTTGTTTAACTTTCACGCGGTGACAGTGAAATAAGATTGTATACTTACAGTAGCACTGACAAATATCACGGCATTGGGGTTTTTGGGAATTGGAAAGCGTGTGACATCAGTGAGAGACAATACAAATCGCATCCTTTCTTTCACCTCCTCGAGTGTCATTCCAGCCTTTTGTACTGTAAGGTCCTTTCTCAGTGCTTCCCATGCAGTGCCGTGCTTTAATATACCTTCACAGAATGCCACAACAGCAGAGTGTGGAGAAAGGAAAGGAAGCGTTGCAACGGGTGTAGGATGCAGAGATCCAACCATTGCAGCATGTACTCCACCTAGATTGCATCCAAAGGATCAAACTACGAAATAAACGGACTAAATTGTAAGTGTATGTATCTAATTTAGATCAGCTTTGCCCTAGTTGACATGAACAATGATTTCTTTATAGTTTAATTATAAATGAGGATCTGTTCGCCTTACCCATACTAAGTCCACAAACACCCATCTTGCCAAACCCTGCCTCAAAATCTAACCAATGCAAGAGACTGCGTGCTTCTTCAATGGTAGCTCTTCCTAACAAGAGCAAGTCACTGACACACAACAGTTTTGCACCCCGCTGCAGTACAGGACGCCTCTGTCCATAGAAAGGACTGCAAATTCCATATTAGGCTTGAATCAAAACCCTATATTGTACACGAATAACTATAATAAAGAAGTTCTGCGCAAGGATAGAAGAATTGGCCTATTTATTACCTTTCAAGCACCATGGTTGCAATATTCTGCTTCAGCAATGGTCCTCCAAGACGCAATCTACGGTCAAATGTATGATCTCCAGTTCCTGTAAGAAGGGGGTGCATCAATTAATACAAACAGTTAACAGTCAAACCAAAACTTATAAGAGTACGGGAACAGTTGGAGGGTACACTTTCCAGGGTATCTATAGCAGATAGTTTGTAATTATGTTCATAAATTTGAAACCAATTTAGACCTATAAAGCTGATACTCAAGAACTAACAGTAGGATGAGTTTTCTTAGACCTACAAAATACTGAAGAGTTATCTCCACACAGACCGGATCACTAGCTACTCTCAATCCTGAAGTCATAAAAACATGTATCAGTGCATAGAACACATATTCTAGATTTCATCCTTAATTATTATTGCTTGAGACGGTTAACGGTTCATCTGATGAGCCCTTCTGATGATGGTTGGCTAAGCAATTCCAAAACACTGAAGCCACAGCCATTCCTCACCCTTACTTTAGGACCTTGACTTCAAACTGGAGATGGGAAAAGGTCTACATATAGACTGCACTCAGAGGGCAGTAGGCGCATGAGTGCTCAAAACAGTTCTAATACAGAATTTGCAAGGTAGGATTCAGCATTAGTAGCCTGAATCAGAGTTCAGGATATGGCAAAAATCATAGTCTGTTGTCTTTGTTGGATGAAAAGGATCACATTGTCACAATAGGTGACTATCTAAGCAATTTCCCTTCCAAAATAGGTATGGTTGCAAGTATTGAGATACATGACAAGGAGACAGAAGTGGCTATCTTCTAGGAGAGTCAGCATTTCATTATGGCCACAAAGGCAGATTTACAAAACAAAGTCCTACTATAGAATATGAATGCAGTCTGAACCTAGGTAACCGATTAAGTAGGAGCTAATTATTCGCAAAGTTGCCTGTCAAAATTGAATTGTTCAGGCAAACAATGATATAACAAACTAATCAACCACATCTCATTCAAAGCAACGGGAAAGAACAATGAGTTCAAACCTTCTAAGAACTTATCCAATCTCTTCTACAAGCCAATTCACATTTGTAAAACCTTATGATAATTGTAACTGTGATTATATTAACAACAATGTATTCATGTGTGTATAATCATACGGATCAAAAACACACCTACATTATGCCCAAACCTAAAACACCAAGCAGTAACAAAACTAGGTGAGCTAGAGACCAAACTAACAAATTAAAAAGAGGGAATAGAAACCACAAATTACCAGCAAGATGAACCACACAGGCCATATTCTGAGGGGGCACAGACTTGGGAGTGAGGAAGGCAACTCTGGCATTGTGGCTTTCAGGAGGCAGAGCACCAAGGAGCTGCTCATCACAAGGGGTTCTGAAAACACCTTCTCTCAAACAAGCATTCTTCGTCTCCCAAACTGTTTTCCAAATGGGCTGAACCAGAGTTGGAGGCCAGTTCTGGCTCTGAGCCTCTGGGAAGAGCTGGTTGATTATCCTCTCCAGCATTTCAAGCTTCTGCCCACCCCAACCTCTGGAAAAAAATTGCGGGCTTAGCTTGCTCCGGTGCATAAACGCGCCGTAGACATGGTCCAGTACATAATGGAGCATCCCCACATTAACCGAGACCATCCTCAGAGGACTCCGCCAATTCATCACCTCTTTTGATGCTTGAAAAAAAAAATCAAAATTTGAGGGTACCCAGATGATTATTATCCACAAACATCCATCAATCAATCCCCAAAGGCAAATTACAAGTCAAAAATCTTCGAACGAGCGAAACCCAGTACTCGGATTGATACGAAAAGATGAGATTGAATAGTTGGGTCGTAAGAAATCGATCTGATGTTGAGAAATTAATAGGGGAAAAGAAATAGATCTGAGGAAAGAGAGTCAAGGGAAGAAGCGTTGAGATTGGAAATACGACGACTTTGAAGAAGAAATTAGGTCAGGTCTAGAGATAGATAGAACCCATAGATTAGATTGTGACTCGCGAGAGAATCAAGGGATAGGAGCTTCTTCCAAACTTGGGAGAGACGAAGGAGAGAATGAAACGAAATGGAGAGGAAGAACACGTGGCATGTTTTTAGGTGAAAGTCTTATTTTTGCTAGGCTTGGAAAAGGGGTTGACTACTACTGAAAATAGGATAGGATTGTTCTTCAGATTTATTGGATGATAGAAGAAGTAGATATAAAAAGTAATTAAATTGTTTTTCTTTTTCTGGTTAGACTGATAGAATTTTATTTTTGATTCATATTTTTCTGCTGATTGATAGGATAGACTTTTTCTTGAGAAGAACATGTACTGTTATTACTGGAAAATGAAATAGGATGATAAGCACATAACTGTACTCACCGTACAAGATAGAATCCAACTAAAGAACATAAAACAATAACAGAAATCTAATAGTTTCTCGATGCATAGGGACGATTGAAGGGAAAATCTGCGGTAGCATCCAGGGAAGCCATGGATACCGATACATCATACTTCTACCAAATGACACTGGGCAAACAAGACGAGTGAAATGGGATTCCGATTGGACATAAAACGAATCTGAGGTCCGATCCAGGAGAATACTGAGACCTTAGAGTGACGTCCCGGACAGTCCTGTAACGAGGAACTGAAATGGCTCAGATGGACTTTGCATTCTCCCGAGGAATCAGCAGACGTCGTCCCCCCTCGGATGATAATGAGGGCCTTTAAAAACGTATAATTGCTGGTTCCCGATCTGATTAAAGAATGCCGCGCCGGTATTTGGTGGAATCGATGCCACCCTACGTCCAGTGAGGCGGTATTACCGGCCAACCCCCACTGGACCATGAAGGACTCATTGATCTAGGCGAGGGAGCATTCCGCCCCTCGCCGTTTGTGGTGTTCCTCCATTTCCCGGTCCCCGAACTCGCCTTGAAACCCGACCCGGGACCCTGCCCCTGGCCGTTCCGCAACCCAGGTTGCCTGCGACTCGGGCCTGTCCAGTCCCGACCCAACCGGGTCCCGGTCCACCCATCTCGGCCCAAGATAAGTCTCTCGGAACAGGTTGCCTGCGACTCGGGCCTGTCCAGTCCCGACCCAACCGGGTCCCGGTCCACCCATCTCGGCCCAAGATAAGTCTCTCGGAACCCTATCCAGTAACAGCCCAGTATCCCGACCCGGTCCTTCAAATTGCCGGCCCAGGCCCAGCTCAGGATCCCTAGGGTTCTCCCGCGTCACACCCTTCCCCTTGCTCTTGCTCCTCCTCCCCGCCACCGCCGCCGGCGACTCAACCGGTTTCCCGCCCATATCCAAAGACCCGTTCCCCCGCTCCGATCTCGTCGCCCCCGCCACAGAGACCTTTGGTGGCTTCCCCGGCCGTGTCAAGTCCTTCTCCCTCAGCTGCAAAGCCACCATCGGCGACCTTGTTCCCGCAGCCTGCCCATCTGCCTCAAGCTCCAACGTCAACACGAGCATCGACGTCCCCGTCTCCGGCGTCCTCCCGTCTGGTATTATCTCCAGCCACGGCGGTGGCCAAGGTTCCCATGCCACCAGCCGCGCCGTCATAGCCTCGTGTCCCACCCGCACACCCTCCGCTTGCGGCGGTGGCTCCGATGAGAAGCAGTTGGGTTGCCGCGGAGACCACCCCTCCTCCGGCTCACGACCCACCGATTTCAGATAAAGGAGGATGCCTGATTCCTCCTGATCCACCACTCCTTCATCCATGGCTCCTGTGATCAATGATGCACCGAAGGGGATGAAGAAGCAATTCGCAAAAAGCAATCGCAAAACCCTAGGGTTTAGAACCGGCTCTGCGCTGCTTGTTGTCATTGTTCTTCATTAAGCCTTTGTAAAGAGACTCATTCCATGTTAATTTTTTGATAATTTATTGATAGGATAGACTGATATAATAAATTAATAATAAATATAACATTTTTATTATAAAAAGAGAAATACACATTATACGATTTATTATTACCAATACTGAATCTAAACATAGGTAACAACGATATATATTTCGTTGCAATATTGTAGTCACTTGGGTTGGTCTTTGACAATATTCCAGATCACGAACTTTGTGAACACTTGGCGAAAACGATCCCAATACGTCTCCGCGGTCAAGGATCTGAGTTGAGCATCGGTTTGCCCCGACAATCGAGTATGAAGTTTTTCATGGTAGATTAAATTAAAACACTTTACCTTTATGGACATCCTTTGCCAGTGGTCCTTCAACTGCCTCTCGGTTCGTAGTGGCGCGACATCAGGGCCTGAGGCGACGTGTGAAGACCGGCTCGGTAAAAAGGTTAATTTAATTAATTTTAAATCGTTCGGGACGACGAGGTTGAAATTCGATTTAATTCTTAGTCCGTTTAAAAAATAATAATAATAATAACTTCTCGAGAAAAAGAAAAGTAAACAAATAAGAAAAAAAAAGGTGCTGGACCGGTTTGATCCAGACCAAACCCTCGGGCCCGTCCAGACTCGGCCCTCTCCTTCAGTCGGGCCGTGCAGCCCAAGCCAGCAGTGGCCCAGTTCCCGGCCTAGGTATTTATACCCCAAGTCTAGGGTTTTTACCCCATTCCCCTTAACGCTTCAGCGCCGTTCTCTCCCCCGCCGAATCCCCTCCTCCATCGCACCTGCTTCATCTTCACCTCGCACTCGGCCACCCTCTCACCATCTCCGACCACCTTCACCCGTCTCTCTTCTCCCTCGAAACCAGATCGTCACCGGCGTTCTCCAGCCACCTCGCCGGCCGTTCCTCACCCGAGCTCCCTCTCCATCTCTCTCTCCCAGTTCTCGCCCCGAGTTGTCCAGCTCCGTTCTCCGGCCGCACACCGCTTCCCTCATCTCCTTTGAAGCACCCGCCGCCATCTCCCTCGCCTGAGCTCGCCGGCGAACTTGCAGATCCGAGACCCTCGTCGGTCTCGTCCGGATCTGAGGCGGAGTCACCGCGGTGCTTCACCGCTCCCGCCGCCGCCGCCGTCATCCTTTCCCCACGGTGAGAATCTCACCCACGGGGGTTTGGTCGCCGACGATGTCTTCGCCGGTGGCCGGTTTCGTTTCCTCAACTTCGTCCCTCTTATTTCTGTCCCGAGTTACCTCGTATCTGATCTGTGCTGCCCTGTGTTGTCTTTGGATCTGGACAAGTTGGGCACAACTTTGGTTAAACAGAAATTTAATGAAAAGATCGATTTAGAAACAATTCAGATTTGATTAAATGAGAAAAAGAAATTGTTTTGGAAGGAAAAATCAGTTTTAATTAAGTTTGGTTTACTGTTGAACGTTGGAGTGAAAGTGGATCGATTTTGGAACCACGTTAAATTGGACCTTAAACGAGATAAAAGTGGAACGCTGAAACGGGTGTTTCGGGAATTGCGTCGCGAAGCCCGTACATCGGGAATCGTGCCACGAACCCAGTGCCTCGAGATCTGTGCATTGGGACCGTGCCTCGGGAAACGTGCACCGGTTTTGGTGCTTGGGTGCTCGAACCCGATTCGCCGTAATCCTGCTTTTATCCCGTTCGAGTCTAAAAGGAAACTTTTAAACTTAAACCGAAACCGTCGTAACCTTTTAAATTAGATTGTGAAACCGGTTTTAATTGTAACTTTCTGTGTAAAGTAGAGTCCGGCTTCGAGTGAAGAGATGACCGGAGTTAAACCCAGACGCGGACTTCGCCCTAAAAGACGGTGTTGGCCCGGTCGTCAGCAGCTAGGAGACGCTGATGTGGTATCGTCTTGAGGTAGGGAAGTAGTGGATGCCGGTTTAATTGTGGAAAGTTACTAGTATGCATGCTAGGATTAATAAAACTGGAAAGACGTTTATTTAAGATAATAACCGGACGAGTCGTAGTAACATGTAGGATGAGAACAACTAGCGTAGTCGATTGAACTGTGAACCTTTACGTTTCTATCTTGGGATTTGATGTGCTGGTAGACCGGCCTTGTCGAGCCGTAGGTTGTGTGTTGTTTTGGAATTGCCTGGTTGAGATGCTTGCCGTGTGAGTCGGTGTCGTTAGGTTTAATAGACAAGATTAGTATACCCGTTGAGCATGTTGTTGTTATGTATGGGCGAGTGTGCCGTGGTTGTGTTAATCTGGACCCTTGGTTGTGTGATGGTCGGGTGAGTGATAGACCGACGTGACTGGTTGTGGTAAGATTGTTGGGCTCGATAAGCCGTGTGTAATTATGACAATTGTAATATTTATCTTGTTGTGTGTTCCGAGAAAAGACGTAACTAGAGTGATACTTGCACCGTGGGATAGTTCTGGGGTAGTGTGTCGAGAGGCCAAGGATGGCGTGTTTGATACTCGAGTCTATGTGATGGGAAGATTATACCCGAGTCTACGTGACGGGAAGATTATAGTCCCGAGTCTACGTGACAGGAAGATGTTCGACTGAGGGATTTTCGGTCTAGGATGTTACCCCGAGTCTACGTGACGGGTAGGTGTTGGGACTGAGGTTTCGTGTTACGGTACGACATAAATGGCTGGGTGCATTCAGTGGTGTTGGGAACTGCCGGTCGGGTTATGGGTTTGTTCTGCTGAGTGTTCCGGTACGATATGAGGGTGTCGGGCTATGGACAGCCGACCGAGTAGGGGACTGCGGTACAGGACGTGTTATGCTTTTACAATTTACTTTATGTTTGATGGCGTGTTATTTGGTGTGCTGGTTGCTATCTGTGCTGTTTGTCGTTATGGTTGTGAGCGCGAGTTGGTCTTGAGTTGAGGATTGTGGTTACGAGCCCCGTTGGATATTAGTTGTGTGCTGTACTAGTATGCCCTAATTGGACGGTTACCCGTGGTGGTGAGCGCTTGCTTATAACCTTAACTACTTTCCTACTGAGCGAAAGCTCACCCCTTACCTTGTTGTTTTTTCAGGTTCTAAGCGGGAAGTGTACTAGCCGGATGCTCGACGGTTGGGAGCTACGAGGGTCCTAGGCTAGATAGTCTAGAGACGTATCGTTTTATTTGAACTGTTTTACCGTTGGCTTTTACCGAGCTGTGACTCGTGTGGTGTTTAAAGTTTTTAAAATTATGAGTTTAAGACTTATTGGCTTTATTTTCGTTTAAAATTATTATTGTTTTAGTTCACGTCTCGAGTCCGGTCCAAACCGGATTTGGGGCGTGACACGACGTAGTTGTTGTAAACATCCGGCCAGTAACAAATGTTTGGCCCTGGGCGAGCATGTTCAAGCCACACAAGACACAATGCCATTTCTTCTTCTGGTGACCATAAATAAGTTCGACGCCTAACATCTATCGGTGGTTCGGTTGAAAGAAGCTTTGATAGAAAATTGTTTGATGAATTTGGGAAGAGAGGAGTCGGTGACGGAAGTGGTGATGATAGGTGATGGAAGAGGACATATTTATAGGTGGGGAGGTGGAGCAAATGCCACCGAACCGTCGGCCCTACAAGGGAAATTTGTTCTTTTTCCATGTCTTAGGTAATTATGTCACGCAAACCAAAGAGAAGTGAATGCAGACCAAATTCATGTAAAATGTTGACAAAATGACATTCAAACTATAGATGTAATTCAATCCCACAATAATGATATGCAATGGAAAATTAAAACGATAAAATGTAACTTCAAATAAATAATTGAAAGATATAACGAAATTTCAAACTAGGAAATTAAATACGGGAATTGAGATGGGGAATTGAAAAAAACAGACATCACTAATAGGATAAACACTGAAACGTCACATTCCAAGCTCATGACGCAACATCGGAAGGGTGTCATAGTGGGCCTAAAGCTCATGAGGAGTCATGCTCGAAGTGTCCTTGGACCTCTCCTCTTTGAACATATCAAAGTACGGCTGGAGGTTGGCGATGAGTTTGGGCTTTAATTCGAGCGCATTGCAGGCCGCTTGTTGGGCCTTCGTAATACTTGAGGAAATCTGCTTTGCCTCTGAGACTTTTCTTTACTTTTGAGCCTTGCAGCTTTAGCAGCCTTCTAAACCATAGGCCGGTAGTAATCCGAACCTAATCTCACCCCCGTGGTGTGCTCACTGTTGTCCTTAGGTGTATCTTCCTGACTACGCTTGCTTGATTCGTTAGATGGTTGTATAGGCGACGTTGGTTCGAACTGATCTGCATGCTCTACAACGCTAGGTACGACAAAGTGCCTTGAAATCCACTTGTGTTCATTTCGGACGATTTTCCACCAATGCTTCCACACAAAGTTGTGCCCTTCCTTAGGCTTGTATCTTTCCTCGGCCAACTCCATAATTTTTTTCATCGGATCGGCCCCACTTGTGATCCTTGACAGTGCGTTTGTAGTGACCTTGGAACTTCATCACTCGCGAGTTCACGTTGTTCCAATGGTCCTTGCAATTCTTAACGGACCACAACGGATCATTTGGTCCACGTAGCGTAGTGACTTCCCTTCCCTCCTAATATCATCCCAATACTTCACGTTCGTCTTGTTATTCCCGATAATTTAATCGCATGAATTTACCGTCCATGCACAAACAAGACGCTTGTCCACCTCGACGCTCCATATTCCTCGTATAATTTAATCATTTTCCTCTTGGATTTGGTCTCAAAGGAGCTTCCACCTTAAGAACCTTTCCATAAGTTGAAAAAGATTTCTCAATCTAAATTATAGAGCTACGAGGAGGAATGTTGTGGAAAAAAATCCAATACTCTTTAGTGTCTATTTGAGACCCCTTAGATCTTTCCTACTAGAGTTGTTTTCAAAGTTGTTCTTTCTACCATTTTTGACTAGTTTGGTTTAATAATTTGGTCATTCTAAATGATATAAACCAACAAACAGATAGTACTGGGGAATAGAGATGGCTTGGTATTAGGTGTTCAATCTCTATAGGGAAAACCATGGTCCTCGTCTATTTTGAGCTTTGTTTTGGCGATTCTAACCGGGCTTGACCTTTATTTGCACTTCACAACTATGACCTTTCTATTTTTTTAACGGACTAATATTTACGGGCTGAATAAACATTGTCGTTAGTTTTGAATGGGAAAAACCAAAAATGCCCTCAGCAAAAGTCAATAACATGAAGTTGAGTTTGACCTTTTTTTTCACTTCCCAATTATGACATTTCCATTTTTGCACGGACTAACATTTTTTGCTGAGAGCATTTTGGGCTTTTCCCATCCAAAACTATTGACAACGTTTTATTCAGACGGAAAATGTTAGTCCGTGTAAAAAATGAAAAGGTCATAGTTGGGAAGTGCAATAAAAGGTCAAGCCTAGTTAGAATCGCCAAAACAAAGCTCAAAATAGGAATTTAGGGTAGGAAATGAAAATTGATTTGTTATTAAAAAAGTATTTTTATAAATAAAACAATTTTTTTTTTGTTGTAAAAAAGTGATTTTTTTTTCAAATAAAAACTGAGTTTCCAAAATACATATTGAATTTTAAAAAATAAAAATTGAAATTTTAAAAATAAAAATGATTAAAAATTTAAACTGTTCTAATAAAATAAAAATAGTTTTTTTTTGTAAAATAAAAATTATTTGTTCTAAAGTAAAAATGATTAATTTGTTCTAAGGACATTTTGGGTACTTTAGAAAAAATATACAGAAAATGGATGGAAAATTTGACGGCAGGGGCTATTTGTCATAAAAGGAAACATTGGGGTAAGTATTGGATACAAAAAAACATGAGGGTAGATATCAATAAAACGTGACAAGTTAAGGGTATACATTTGTTGTTTTCCTTAATATAATATGAAGAGGCTGTAGTCAAAATAAAATTAACACATTCTTCTGATGTCTTGTACCCTCAAGACAGAAATGATGAGTAAGGAAGAGTATAGTTTTGGAAAATCACAATCTTGTGAAAAGAAAGCACAATAATAGATTTAGACAATGATGTAGTTTCTTATACTTTAGATGAAGAAGTCTAAATTCTCTCAAGCTAGACGGAGCCGGAGGTTCATGCCCGGTACCCTTGATGAGTTTTTAGTTTTTTGCTCAGGTTTACTGTCGCTTTACAAGGAGTTTCAGGCCATTGCTGTGCCAGTCAAGAGACACTCTAAGGTTGGAGGTGGTGTGCAGAGTGGCCGGGGCAAACAAACAGGTGGCCGGAGCAACCAATCTAGCACGGGTGCAGCGTGAAAGAGTTCGTTGCCCGGTGAGGTTACTGCTGTTTCGTCTTCTATTCCTGCGCACTCAAAGGAAAGGGAGACGATCGGAGTTCGCACGGGTGGAGCAGGTGCTCGCCGTCGACGTTCGCCGATACTTTTTGAAGTGAGCGACACTGAGCTTTACGTCCGGAACCTACCTTATCCTGCTTCAGAAGACTGGTTTCGTGATAAGCTATCCATTTTTGGCGACATAGATTCTTTATCTTCGCTGAAGCGTGCAAACAGTACATGACGTTTTTTCGGTTTCGTCCGATTTACGACGCCTTTGGCTGCGTCCCGGGCTTTGGAGACGTTAAACGGGGCTCAGGTGAATGGTCACGTCTTGTTCGTGGCATTTTCCCGGCGCCGGTTGGACTCCCAGGTGACTGAAGCAGTCGGAAACGCGAAACAGAGCACATGCTCTGTTCCGCGTGCAGCTGCGTTTTCCAGCCCCGGCGAACTCGGTCGGACAGAAGGAGAGCATTCTAGAGGTGTGGTCAAGCCTCTTCTGGCCACACCCTCTCCGGAGACAATCCTGGCGGACTCCCAGGTGACTGAACTAGTCGGAAACGCGAAACAGAGCACATGCTCTGTTCCGCGTGCAGTTGCGTTTTCCAGCCCCGGCGAACTCGGTCGGACAGAAGGAGAAGGTCTGGAGCATTCTAGAGGTGTGGTCAAGCCTCTTCTGGCCACACCCTCTCCGGCAACAATCCCGGCGACAGTCCCGGCGACGTCGGTGCAGAAATCCGGCGGGTTTTCACGATCTGTTTCAGAAGTCGATCCCTTGATCACAGGGATTTCGTTGGATCAAGGATTTTCGAATTTGAACAAAGGAAACTCTGTTGATTCTGAATTGATTGAGCCGCGATTCCTGGAAGAGAGATCGTCTCCGTCTGCGTTACGGGATTGCGTCAAATCTGGACATGTTGGTGGGCTTCGGGAGGTGTTGGGCCAAGCGGGCCTTTTTCCTGGGTCTGCCCCAGTTGACACTTCTGAACCGGGCCTATCTCTTGGGCTTGGCACATCAGATTCGGGTCTATCTACTGGGCATGTCCCAGTTTGCTCAGTTTTGTTCCAAAAGGATCCAAATTTGGCTTCAATTTTTAATCGACTGGAGAATGATTTGGATCCATCAGCGATAGGTTCGGGTCAAGACGATCCGTTTCGGGGCGTTCACGCGGTTGTGGAGATTGGTTCTCAAGGAAGCCCGTGGAAGGAAGCCTTGCAAAAACCGATCTCGGTGGTTGAGCCAAAACGACGTGGTCGCCCTAAGAAGGGCCAAGCGAAGGTGATTGCACAACCAATGGTAGTGTATCAGACGAGAGCCAGGACTTCTACTGATAAAGGGGATAATTCGGGCTGTTTCTTGGTGAATGTAGCCAAAAAAGATAGTTCGGGCAACTGGAGTTACAACTCGAAGGTTGGTAGAAAGGCTGTTGATTTTTGTTCCTTAGCTCTCGATCAGGATTCCTAGGGAAGAGAACCCAGTTCTGCTCAAGTCCTAACCCCTGTTCCGGTATCTAACCGGTTTACTTGTTTGAACCCGATTAGGAACTAGGCAAGGTGTTTTGTTTACGTCTTGTTTTGTTCAGGTTCTGTTTTTGCTCTTTGTAGCTGTATTGGTTTAAAGGAAAAGGTCTGTTTGGATCTCTTTCTTGCTTTGTTCTATATCTTTATAGAACATTTGCTTAATAAAATTCTTTAGCTTATCAAAAAAAAAAAAGTTTCTTATACTTCAACATGGAATGTTTTGAGCGACATTAGCAATGGTGTTTCGTGTTTTGATTTCCATTCTTGGTTTTTGCAACAACTATGTAGATTGAGGATACATGGAAGGAGAATATAGGTCTCGGAAAAAATTTGGTGGTTGCAAAAGTTCACCGATAGAGTGTGATCAAGACTAAAGGATTGCATCTGGCGACATATCGACAGAGGTCATCTTCGAGCATGGCGTCTTCACCAGATCAGGCATTCCAGAAAAGGACCTCATATCCCTAGACACGAGTCTGGAAGATCCACCAAAGGGCTCAAGGGTTTTGGTAATGTAACAAAGCGACGGGCGAATGACAAGAAACACCCTCACCTATCCGGATGATAACCTTAGGGGCAATTGACTGGGTTGATACTTTCCAGTCACCATATCCAAGTTACAACTGATTATTCCAGGTATCATTATGCCTCTCGTCAAGCTGAACAGTTTTCAACATACTCTACATTTACGGTGCCCTCACATCTATCCGAGAGAGGACATTAGAGGCTGTTAACCTACAAGGAGGGAAAGTAGTCCAATTGTGCCTAACTTGATCATCAAGGACGAGAAAGTCAAGCCTCCTACTCGGTCATCCATCGAATAGTCCCATATTGTTTGTCACTCACTCGCACTATTCGACAAGTGGATGATTATTAGCAACTCTATTGACACTCGTTTCGTTAGGGTTTTCACTTATGTTAGCTATGCTCCATTTTTCCTATTTCAGACTACTTACATAGCCTTCCAGTTATGGTTCGTGTATCCACCGGGAAAGTTTATCTTTATTAATACTACATTTATTTAAAAAAACACTTTTACAACATATCATATTTGAGAATTAATCATGAGTGTTCACATCGATGTTTATTCCGAGATAAGTATAAACCATAAAACAATTAATTTATATATCGTAGAGCTCGGATGAAAGGCGAGGGGTGAGCGCGACCTGTAAATGCATAGCCTTAGGTAATGTAATTCCTAAGCCTTCACTCATGTCCACCTTTTGGTTACCTGGGATATGCATATTGAACCCTTGCAAAACCCTCGCTATAGTCAAGTGTAAAATTTGTGTTGCAAGTGCAATCCCTGGACAACTTCTCCTCCCTACACTGAATGGTATGAACTCGGTATTCTTACCCCTCATATCATATTCTGCATGAGTTGTGAGAAATCTTTCTGGTTGAAACTCATAAGGATCCGACCAAATTTTTGGATCATGATGCATCTTCCATATGTTAACTAATAAACGAGTACCTTTAGGGACATGATATCCAGCTATAGTGCAATCTTCAATGGCTTCCCGTGGTACGTTAAGTGGTCCCGCTGGATAAATTCGCAACGTTTCCTTGATAATAGCCATGAGATATGTCAAGTTCGTTATATCTGAATAATCCACCCATCGATTCCTTCCAACGCGAATGTCGAGTTCTTCTTGTGCTTTCTCCATAACTTTGGGATGGTTTAATAGTAATGATAATGTCCATGTCGAGGTATTATATGTTGTATCCACACCTGCTAATATAAGACCCTACAATGTACATACAAGACGTGTTAGTCAAATAACACCCATCACTTATGGCCATGTTGTTTTTATTCATCGACAAAGATCTCTTTTGAGATAAAAGATAAGTTACACTATGATCTAGCTACAAACCATCCAATATCCCCCAAAAAACACAGTTAACTTGTAAAGAGAAAAAAAAAATGCCCTAATTGACAATCTTCACCTAAAAAAGTAACTAAACATACGACATTAGAACCTATTCCATGCCTAGGAATTTATCCAGCACAATCAAGCTTAAATCAAACAAAACATACACCATATTACTGATATAACCCTAAAATCAAGCTTAAATCAAACAAAACATACACCATAGGGAAAATGACACATAACTCTCGTTAACTATAACCGTTTTTCACATCACCCCCTAACTATTTTTTGTGACATTTAACTCCTCTAACTTCATTTTTTTTCTTCACTTTAGTCAAACGATGTTAACTTTCCATCCAGTGAAAGTCAAATGTCTAAAATACACCTCATTGACCATCAAATTTTCAAAACCTTACCATTGAGTCCTACAAAGTTGAAATGTCAATAATACCCTTCTCTAACTCTCAAAATTTTAAAATTTACCATAAAAATAATAGTTTTCTATTTCTATTATTTTCTTTAATTTTTTTAAAAAATTTGTTAATTTTTTTTATTCTTTTCCTTTATTTTACTAATTCTTTTTTTAATATTGGTATTTTTTTTAATTAAATATTATTACTTTTATATTAAAAAATGTTTTTTCTTTACTATTTTTTGTTTTCATTAATGTGTTTTTATTCTTTTCCTTTATTTTCATTACTATTTAAATATTTACTACTTCTATTCATTATTTTCCTTAATTCTATTTTTGTTAATTCTCTTCGCTAATCTCCCATATTTAATTTAATTTTATTGTTAATTCCAGATTAGTTGAAACTAAACAAAAAACGAAAAAAAATAATGACCCGTTCTCCACAGATCCGGCCACCATCAGACCCCAGACCCGTTTTGAATTCCCCCCCCCCCCCCCCCCCCCCAAATTTCAGAAACAGAGACTCACAAAATCGAATTGGGTTTGGTTGGGTCAATGGGTTTGATTTTGATTTCAACTTCCGGGCGAGAGAGAAGAAAGGTGAGAGCAAGAATAAGTGTTTGAGATGAGAGAAAAGTAGATGAGATAATTGGAGGTGAAAATTTGGAGTTGGAAGGTTTGTGCGGCTGAGAGGAAATGAGAAAGGGAAAGAGTGGGAGAGATAAGGGTTTGAGTTTAGTTAGGTTAAGTTAATATATATGAAATGGTAGTTATGTCATTTAATAACAATAAAACATCATGTGCTTTGCACATGGTTGTTTCCATCCAAAATTTAACACCGTTAGACTAAAGTGAAAAAAAATGAAGTTAGAGGAGTTAAATGTCACAAAAAATAGTTAGAAGGGGTTATGTGAAAAAACGGTAATAATTAGCGAAGGCTATGTGACATTCTCTCTACACCATATTACTGATATAACCATAAAAGATGCCACTTGTGACCATGTTGTATCATCAAGTTATTACTTGTGATGTTTTAAAATAATTGTAAGTAGGGATTTTCTTACGCCCAATTTAGTTTCAAGCTCAATTAATTTTTTAACCTAATATTATACTAGTATATTACTAGAAAAATTAAATGTTATCTTCTTCTCCAAACCGTCTCACCCGATTGAAAGCAGAAATCATCACTCGGGGTAAGACGACGGATGCTATTTATGTCAACATTCTGAACACAATGTTCCTAAGTAGGAACACATCCTTTAAAAAAATAGCTTATATGCAAGAACTACTAAAATAGAAACAATACCAACAAGTCAGCGCTAACTCAAAAACATGAGATACACATTCAACAACATTCGAGTACATAAAAATTTACGTACCAAGGCGGTTGCTTTGATGACATCTTGATTTTGATACTGAATAGAGTCATCTTCACCACCCAGCTGAGACAACATTACGTCGATAAAGTCACATTCTTTCTTCACCTTCCTTTCTCCAACATGCTCTTCAACCCAGCTATTCATCAAAGAGTCCAACTCCTTGGCCACGCGCTTCATGGCCTTTATCCGACCCTGAAAGTCCAACCACTCCGTGAACGGAACGCTATCGGACAACACGAACATCCCCAGCAGATAGAAGTACTCCTCCATCGTCCTCACGAACCTCCGAGCCTCGTCGTTGCTCGGATCCTCGTTCCCATACCTCTTACCCGCGATCAGCAGGGTCATATAGTTCATAGCCAGCTGCGAGAACCACTCGCTCATGTCCACCGGAGACCCGGCTCGTGACAGCGAGAACAAGTGTTTGATCGAAGCGCTCAGCTCGGCGCTGCGCAGTGGCTTGAGCAGCTCGAGCCGGGAGGTCGACAAGAGATGGGTCATGGTGAACTTGCGCATGGCTTGCCAGTATGGTCCGTATGGGGCGAGAGGGAAGAGGGCGTAGTTGTAGCCCAAGTACTTTGCGGCTGCGGATTTGGGGCGGGTCAGGAAGATCCGGTCGTGGGTGCCGAAGATCTCCTTAGCGGCTTCCCAGCTGCTGACCACGAGGGTTCGTTTTGTGCCGAGCTTGATGGTGAAAACGGGTCCGATTTGGTCGGCTAAGTCATTGAGGGTTCGGTAAAGAGGGACTTGGGTCGGGAGGAGGTGGAGGTGCCCTATGATTGGGAGGGCACCCTTTAGTTCTGGGGGCATGAGTTTGGTATTCTTGCCTACAAGGAAATATAGGCCAACCAAGATTGCCAAAACGCATAATGTTAATATTCCGGCAAGTTCCGGGGAAGAAAAATGTTGGGGTTTTGGCAAAGAAGAAACGATGTCCATCTCTTCTATGGTGGTATGATATCCAAGTTTCATTTGGAACTTACATAGTTACATTTATAATTCTTCTTCCTTTTTTATAAGAGCATTTTTTTCCTTTACTCTAGCTAACTTTTGAAAAATGTTGGGCTACCGGTAATTACACCATTACCACCTGGCCACGTCAACACTCAGAAGACAGTTACTTCAATCAATGACATCAACCACAAGTACACGGTACCTAGACCGGACATTTCACCAACCCGAGACTCTCTCCGTCTCGTTTCCATGCGTAGGACATCTCCGACTTGCGTAACCGACACACGGCAACCTAACGACCCAACTCTACTCACCTAATTGACGTACGGTCCGAAGTTTTTGAAAAACCAGGCTTTGATACCAAATTGTCACTCCCCAAATCCGGTTTTGACCGGACTCGAGACGTGAACTTAAAGTAACAATAATAAAAGACAATTTTGAAAGAATTAAGTTCCAACAATATTAATAATTCGATAAAAGTGAGTCAACAGCTCATAATTCCGGTAATAAAATGTTTAGTTCAAATAATAGTACGTCTCTAGACAAGCTAGCCTAGGACCCTCGGTAGCTCCCAAGCATCGAGCATCCCGCAAGCACAAGTCCCGCTCAAGACCTATAAACCACAAGATAAAGGGGTGAGCTTTTGCTCAATAGGAAAAGTAGTTAAGGGTTAAGCTATTCACTCACCACCACGAGTAACCGTCCAATTAGGGCATGCTAGTAAGGCGTAACAACTAATAACGTCCACGGAATTTTACCAATCACTAATCACTCTCACAAGACCATAATCACACTTAGTCATCGCACACAACCAATCATCAAGTATACAACACAAGGCAGAACAGACACATGTCCCGTACAACAGTCTCCAACATCACCGAATGCACACAACCGTCCCACTTATATCGTACCGGACCACACATCATCGGTCCTGATATCTTCCCGTCACTTAGACTCGGGGCACATCCTTGACCGACATATCCATCGGTCGGACGTCTTCCCATCACACAGACTCGGGGCATCACTCACAACACGTACCGGACCGGCACATACCTCGATCGTACGTCTTCCCGGACCACACAACATCGGGGTAAAAATCACGCCATCCTTGGCCTCGATACCCCACACCGGCATACTCCCTCGGTGTAGGCGTCATACCGGACACACCTCCTCTTGGAACACACATCAAGAGAATAACACGCATCACAAAGCCATAGTTCGGCCACGGTATACCAACCGAGCCAACTCACCGTAACATATCACATCGGTCTATCACTCACCCGATCATATCACAACCAACGGTTCACGTCGCAACAAACATGGAACACATGCCCAAATCATATCAATACACTACACCGAGCATATCATAACATGATTCTCAATCTAATAACGGCTAAATCACACATCATGCATCTCAAACAAAAGATCATGGCATTTCAATCAACACGCAACCTAAGGGCTCGACATGGCTCGCATGCATTGTAAGCTATCCCTCATTTCACTCGTTCCTCACATCCTATTCATGCAATTCTAATAATTAAATCAAGTAATTGCAACCTATATGCATACTAGTAACTTTCCGCAATTAAACTGGTATTCGCTACTTTCCCTACCCCAAAAGCAATCCACTCCTAGCTGCGGATGACCTAGCTAGCTTCCTCCCCGTCACTTCACGATGTCCAAGGGTCTCCTCCTCCGTCGAGCTCGGGTCCAAAGTCTTGGATCACAAATAAATACTCGAATTAAGAGTAATTCACAAAGGTTTAAAGAGGAAAACATTCTCAATTAACCCCAAAAGGACTCGGTTATAGCTAACCGTCCCAATTACTCAAAATCCAACAAAATGGGCCCAAAAGGCCCAACTCAAGTCTGTCACGATTCTCCTCACGGAGCCGTGACTGACGCCGTCACGGTCTCCCTCACGGAGCCGTGACGTCTCCCGTCACGGTGCCCGTCACGGATCTGTGACGGGTCTGACACTATTCACCTTCTTCTTCCTCCAGCTTTGGTTTTTCACGAAATTACCCCCAAAACCTCCATTGATGACCTTCCAAAGCTTCAAAACAGTCCCTAAAACGTCTCTACTTCAAAACCCATCATGGGTCTTCATCAAAACTCCACAAAATCCAATTAAAACCATCATCTAACTTCCTTTTTCTCCAAAAATCAACATCCAAACATCCAAATCAAAAACCCAACCATTCTTCATCCATTTTCCTCAATACCCATGAACCAAAATCAACAAAAACAAAAAAGGATTAGATGATTATCTTGGAAATAGGAAGGAGATGAAGAATCTAGTGTTTTTGATGAGGTGTGAGTAGAAACTAAGCCCAAAATCAATCATTTTCCTCCTTTCTTCCTCCTCAAGCTTTCAAAGCTTTTCTTCACTCTTCTTTTCTCTCTATTTTCGGCCAAGTAGTGCAATTGTGCTGAAATTGGTCCCCTAGTGTTGCTTTAAACCTAAGTGAGAAAAACCATTTTTGCCCTCTTTGCCTAAAGGCCTCACAAACCCAAATTCAAGGGTAAAAGGGCCCTTTTGCTCTTGTTTCTTCTAACCCAAGCCACTATGGACATGTGTCCATAATAGGGACCACCTTTACCAAAATATTTCAGCATACAAATAATTAATTCCTTAAGACCTTTGGTTTGACCGAAAATGATCCCGGGTTGACTTTTTCACAATTACAGTCATTTGAAAGGAAACGGCCCAACTAAACTAACCGTAACGACGGCTAATATTTTTGGGCTCCGGAAAGGTCCCGAATGACTCCCGGAGTCATCAGTTGACTTTTCCAGCAAAAAGTCAACTTTCGCCGAAAACCTCCGGTTCGACCGGGATCGACCGGGGGCGGTTCTTACATGGTTCATGTTCATTTTACAATCTCATTTCTATTTACAAAGCACATTAGATCATGTTCACGTTCTCGTACCCATATCACTCCACAGAGCTTTTGTTCAAAGTTCATACAATCATATTACAACATTATAAACTTTTATGATATTATCCTTGATATTTATGCATCTCATTTTTGTCGGTTTCTTTTTCTCAAAATGTCTTGTTATTTCTTTTATTAAGAAGTTTCGCTTAGTACAAAAAATTCGGAACATTAAAATGTTTGTAGTCGACTAGAATTTGCTGAAGCTCCTGCTCGCCGGTGATCGAAAATTGACGTTGGTTGTCGAGTGGTTGGCGTAGGAGATTCAGGCGCAGATTGCAAATCACCGGATGTTTCGTGTTTCTCAACAGTTTTCGAAATTCAAGTCTGATTTTGGTGCGTTATATTCAGCAGGATTGATGAAGTGGTTGATACACAAGCAACGCAGGGTGTTGCGAATCCGTCTAACAAATGTTCGGGATCAGGAGTCCCTTTATTGAACCCGGTGGAAGCCCATTCTTGCAAGGACTTTGTTCCTTTAATTGGTTTTGAGCCTTCGGTTGATGGCTCGTTTGGTCTAGTGGCTCGTCTGGGTCGTGGGCCCACTTCTGTTACGAAGACGATAAGTGAGGGTGAGGAAGGGTTTGGGTGCGAGTACCGGGGTATCGGTTGTGGGTTGGGTTGAGTGTTCTGAGCAACAGGACTTGATTGAAACTCATGTTCCAGAGGTCTCGAAGGAAGCGGAGAAGAAGGAGAGCAGTCCTTGGAAGGAAGCCCTCCTCCAACCTCGTCAGAGTCGACTTCCTACTTATACTGTCGTTACTCGATCGAGAGCCAGTTCTCGGGAACGAGCCTTCAAGGCAGCGCCCCGTGTCTCGACCTTATGGAAAGCATCTCATAAGGCCCGTCAGAGTTCGGCCAAATAGTTTTTTTTTTGTATTCTTGTTATGTTTTCTGGTTTTTTCAGTTTTTGGGTTAAGGTTTTTCTTATAGTCCCCCCTTAGCAGAACTCCTCTGTAAGCGTTGTTCGGGTCTTTTGGCCTCTTTTACCCTGGTTCTTCTTAAATCAGGGTCTTCTGATTCCCTCTCTTGGAATCGGTCTTTAATAAAATTTTCGAGGTTATAAAAAAAATGTTTGTAGTCTTAATGACTTAATAGATACAGGTAACTTATAACTTGTTGTTATTGTTGAAACAGTTAATTACTTATATTTGACAACTCACCCTTTACAAGGAATACTGACTCAAAAAAGCACTAGAAGCTCTTGCTTGTCTCTTCTATGTCACATGACGCCACTCTTTGTATGATCGACCCAATCGTTATTATTTCCCAACCACGCTTGGATTTTTTCTACCACCATCTCTATGACTCTGCATACTACATCTACCCTGTTGGTGATCCTCTCGTGCCCCACCCTCAAAGTTTGTTTGACGTTGTCATGTCTCTAAAGGGATAAGAAAGGCCCTTAGGGCTTCTCATTTTCCATCGTCTCCAATGCCTCTACCGCTTCTAACGAACGATGAGGCTTTGGTTCCCCCACCACGGCCTTCCATGAGTTAATACGTCCGAAGCTAGCCCCTCGCAAGGTGAAGGTATAGGCCACTACTACTGTACCTACATCCACTAACTCTACCGCCATCGATGGAAAAGGTATAGCCTTGTGGCCTTACCAAATGTCGTTCTGTACGGGCTCATGCTGATCGTCGCACAACCTACTAAGGATACCACTTCTAACCACGACTAAGGTCCATGCAGGGCTGCCGCTTGCTCTTTCGGTTTAACCTACGTGCTGTCATAGGCGACCATGGGAGCCAGACATCCGGCAAGGTCCTCACCCACCGCCACCTAAACTTGGGTGGGAGACCAACTGGGGAGGCAGGGGTCAACCTTAGCCTCAATAGATCCCGGATACCCTCGCTCGCGACCTCCTGCTTTTAAGGGGTAAGGAGTCTCCTAAACAAAGGATGAACAAATTTCTGATGCATAAGTCTCCACCAACGATGGTCCATGAGGTTTCACTTTCAGGTGAACATGGACCAAATATGACATCCAATATTCTGCCCAAGAAATCCGTGTACAAGGCGAGCTCTGTTTCCGTTTGGCCCTGGATGTGTGGCTGGTTGTGACAAACACTATATTACTTAACCTCTCGATAACTAAGACAAGACCAACCGATTCTCCGAGAGGGTTCTCCCTGATATCTCCCGCCTTCAGACCATCTATAAAGGGGGTGTCACAAGCCCTACCTACAGGTATTGAGCCGAAGAAAACCTTATCAAATAATAGGGCAAAGAATCAACGGACCACGAGGGAGTTTAGGTGAGTGCTGAGAAACAACCTCGTCGGGACCCATGAGGCCTACTCTCGGCCTAAGTTTGTTAGGAAGGAATGAAAACCGGACCCTATGTAGGGTCCCTCCTCTAATTACTTTGTTCCCCGTCCAAGCCATGCTTTTTAATCCTACTTTTCACTCATACTATTTCTAGGCCCCTATGACAGGTCTCAGGTCGAATGATTTAACTGTTTTTTTAATTTTGTTACTTTTCGATTCACATGTAGGTATTTCAAAATAACTATCGGTATTTCGATTATGGTTAAAATATTAGGTGTAAGATTATCTACCGATAGTCTTTTCTCCTACTTTTCTTCTTTTGTCTACCATTATTTTTCAATAAAATTGTTTCTTCCACTCGAAAAAAAAAACGTATGATTTATTTGTGTATAAAGATAAAATATCAAAAGTACAATTTAATTTTAGTTTTTTTCTTATTAGAGAGGGACCCATCACTTAAAAAAAAAGAAACATGTGTGTCATGTTGCTAATGTACCTTTGTCGTGTTCATGTATATGGCTGATAGTGTATCATACAATTGAATGGTGGAAATGTTCTCCCGGGTCTCCCATTTACAGCACGAGGCAACCCATTTACAACACGAGGCAATAATTTTCTCCATTATTATCGAGTCACAGATCATATCGGTGTATAATTGATCTCTCTGGTGCTCCCATCTACACCACTAGGCGATAAGTTACTTCTGATCGACGTCGAGTCACATACAATGTCCCACTAGAAAGTGTGACCTACTCTATCACGTATTGTAATGGTCCAATAGACCAACACATCTTTTCATCCATAAACATACGTCTCGAGCCCCTTCCTTCACCCGTGCTTATGTCTCATTTTCTGTCTTTTTTTTTTATCAACAAAGCAGTATTATAATTTTTTTTTTTAAAAAAATCGGAAAGAGAGGACTAGAGCACTGGCAATCAAAGCGCAGCCTCAAACCAGGAATCGAACCGAGACACACCTCGTCCTTAACCATCAAACAACAACCAAACCCTAACAAAGGGGAAAAAAACATACCCCAACCAGCAACACAAAACATCAACATAGTAGAAGGTCTTCCTTATAGTTCTCCCCATAGCGGAATTCCTATGTAAGCGTTGTACTGGTCTTCTGACTTTTTACCTTGCTTCTTCTTGAATCAGGGCTTATCTTAATAAACTTTTCGAGCTTATAAAAAAAAACATAACAGAAGGTCTATAACCTTGATTTTACAACCATGAAGCTCTAACAAGAAGGTCTATAACCCTGTTTTTCCAACCTTGAAGCTAAAAAAAAACAGCCGTCAAACAAACAGGAGTCACCAAACCTTATCTGTGCTAGTAGAGAACCAAAATCTCATCGGAGCCCCAATTATGATAATTTAAGGTCCCCGACACGCCGACGGTCAGAACCGTAGAACGACAAAGAAAATCCAGAGATCAAAGTCCTGGATACTCAAAAACCCAAGGAATAGAGATCAACTGATTGCCAATAATGACACAAAGGCCAATAAACAACCCGTCAGAGGCCAACACCTAAAATTACTGACGCCCCCCCCCCACCAACACAAGGTGGGGAAACAAAGGCAAACGATCGAGCCTACATTTAGGGAAAAAGTAGTTCTCCACAAACAACAAATAAAGCATAATGAGGAGCGCGAACCTTACCAACCACAACGACGAGGATCGAAATCAAACCCACAGCGTATCAAAGAATCGGAAGTCCAAATGCTGTTCCCACGGAAGACTTGAATCGAGTCGCCGAAGAGGGAGCAAAGAAACCCACAATCAACCAAAAAGCACTGATCCTGAAACAATCAACACAATCCCGTTGCACCTGAACACCCGGCAAACATCACCGAACTCTGATCACGCCACCCTAAACCAGCTGCGGACAGAGAAAATGAAGAGTTGGGGGCCAACACCCAAGAAACCAGCAAACAACAAGATCCGAGCTTGTCGTAGACCACCACCGACTAAGTGATTACCCAAGACCACCCGCTGTCACGCGCTGCCGAGCCCCATCACACACATCCAACGAGTCCCAAAATCAGGATCTAAGCACCCAGACAACTCACCCCCAAACCTCAAGCCACCAGACGTCGGCCCGTACCAACTGAACTACCATACTAAAACCAAAACAACGCTCCATACAAGGAGAAAACAGAGTGAGTGGTAGAGCTACCTGGGACAATATCGTTGACCCGGGGCTGGTGAAGGCGAGCACCCAATCCACGCAACTGACAAACTTCAGCCTGTCTGAGCTTAGATTTAGCCAGAGACGAGGAGAACCTATCCCACTCAGATCAGACTTGTCTCTGATGAAAATGAGCACGACAGGCCGGTTCAGATCTGAAGACGAGAGAGTGGTATGAGAGACTTCCCACTCCACTAGTTGTTGACATAGGGAAGCCGAAGCTCATAACCCCCATAATCAATACCAATCGTCAGTCCACCAAAACAAACTAGTCCAGATTTGAGAAATGCAGCAGAGCAAAGACGAGGGAAAACAAACCGGACCGGGGCTGAAGCTCCGTCCAGGGAGGCGACCACGCCAGAGCTGGAGAGACGAGGATCACCCTTCCGGCAAGAAGAGATGACGGACGAGCTGCGGTCGAGACAAAATGACGGCTAAGGAAAACTTCAGATCTGTAGGCTCAGAAGCACGAAGGAGCAAAAAAAGGCGAGGAAGGGAGGGAGGGGAAAGAAGAAGATGAACTCCACCGACGAGAGCCTTATCCGGAGCGGCCGCCCATCGCCGATGGAGAAGACAGAGGGTGACATCGAAGAAGCTTTAGAGTAGGGGTTTTAGGAGAGATTTTCTGTCCCTTCTTTCTGTCTCATTGCACCACGCCGTCTTCTTCTTGAGATCGATAATGATGATATCATCCTTCTTTTCCTTTTCTTCTTCTTCCACCCTCCGTAGCTCAGTTGAATTTCATCTTCCTCCTTTATCTTTTCCTTTTCCCCTCCCCAAGCTTTGCTGTCGACGATATCTACGGTGTAAAAAAACCCATCTGAAAACACCGCCGTCGGTAACCCAGCAATCCCCTCCTCTTTACACCGGCGCCAGATAGCCCAACCACCAACACATCTGGCACAAACCCCACCAGATGCGTCACCCACCACCACAATGAACCCCCATCTGGACCATGCCGAAGCACAAAACCAACATGAAAAGGGATCGTGGCCGAGAATTTTCTGGACCTTCTCTCTTGATACTCCTACCCACCTGACCATGGATTCTGCCCATGCAAGTCTAGAGAAGCTCCAAGCTAAGCTAACAAAAGTCTCATTGGTTCCATCCTAAGTGGACAAATTCTTTAAGGATGATGACGAGGTGATCGATGTCTCCGAAAATATCGTGCCGTCGATCGACGACTCCAGCTACCATTTTGCGCTCGCCAAAAATCTCCTAACGGAGAAACGAGTAAGGCCTCAATCCCTTTGTTCTGTTATTGGAAACGTCTGGAACATGGAAGGCATCGCGATCCAACCTTTAACGAAAAATATTATGACGTTCTTTTTTAGTTCATAGGAAGACATGGATGGTATTAGAGCAAGGGAACCGTGGGCTTTCTACGGTACGACCCTGCTCCTAACACCTTTTTCACCAAGGACCCAACTAGAGTCTTTGGAATTTAGCTCAATCCAAATTTGGGAAAGAGCTTTTGATATTCCAGTAGAAGCTAGGACCTCTCAGATACGAGCATTCATCGTCTCAAATCTTGGGCGGGAGGTCAAAATTGGTCGGGTAAATCCAATGGGAGCTCCTAATACTCTCCGAGGATGGGATACTTTCCTATGGTTACGGGTGGAGCTGGACGCTACAAGACCACTCCGTCGCCATCTCATGATGCAAGTGTATGTGGGTGCCAAACCGCTCAAAGTCGGAGTAGAGTATGAGAAGCTATCGGAATTTTGTTACCGGTGTGACCGTATTGGCTATGCAATTACACTATTGTATTGCTACCCTCCTAGAGGTCGACAAATTTGCACACAGATACACGGATTCGCTTCGGACTCCTCCACCAGTCAACGCGGAAGCCTTCTTCCTCTTGAAATGGAATGCTATTCCTACCCTAACCCCTAAGGTGCCATCTCCGGTCGGGGAAAAACCTGTTTTCTCTCATACTGGTTACCAGGTTAATGTAACAAGCGTACGTGAACAACAACAACCCAGCCACCTGGCCATGCATAATGTACTGATCACAATTAGCAGGAGCCAACCCAATTTTGTGATTGAGTTCCTAGCTCTACCTAAAGACCAAATCTCCGAAACCCCCACTTCTGAGGTAACGTTGAAGAATTGCACACTTGGTAAGGGATCGGTAGTACCTTCCCTATCCCCGCATCCCATTAAGTTCCCAGCTCGTCCTTACCAGGATACACCTATGCCAACTAAGGATTGGTATCTAGACCTCAACTTGCTCGGTAGAGTATCCAACATGAGATCTTACCTGGGTCCGAGTAGGAGAAGACCTCTACCCCCCGATATCAGATTGCACACGAAACATGGATAAAACAACAAGCTAAAAGAGTACATAGGAAAATAAATAACATCAAGACGTTGACCAGAGAGAAGGGGTCCAAAAACAAGGAGATCGTAACTATATAAAGGAAGAGGACTTTCACGCTCATGGACATAGATTAGAATGTGCATGCAACATCGCAGGACCTTATCCTCCAAAACTTGACGAAGGATGCTAAACAACCTCGTCGGGATTTATGATAGGCCTTTAGATTCTTAGGACGCCGACACTTTTGGCCTCTCAAGACCCATTTGGCTCTTACCAAGGGGATTGGGTTAGCTTGTGAGCCTTCATGTCTACTCCTACCGCCCAAGGCAACCTCCAGAATTGGATCTAGCTCCTTGGATTGATTTTATCGCTCGAATATCTCGTGTTTAGATGTTTCTACTCTATCCTGTAGAGTACCTGTTTTTCCTAGCCATGATTTCAGGAGTACCTGCTTATTTTTTAAGAGGGGACTCTCGGTTTATTCCTGGTATATTTTGGGTCCACCCTTAATAGTGGGTATTTTTAATTTGGTACTTTGATTAATGAATACCTACTCCTTAACAAAAAAAAAACCAACACCATCTTTCAAGACAAAAACAGACCAACATTAAAGTGACCTACAATCTATCACGTGTTATAATGGGTCATCATCTAATAGACCAACCACTGTCCAAAAACCATAATCTTTCTGTTAGACGAGTTATTATTAAAATCGAAGTACATAAAGTAACAAAATCATAAATTTAACATATAATAGATACAGTAACCCCATGCAATGATCGGAGAGGGAACTAGTTTGTTGAGGCTCGCGAACCGGTTTCCTTAAGACTCTTTATTGTCCTGCCTGAACAAGTCTCCAAAGATATAACGAAAACGTCGACGAAATCGAAACCGTGTATGAGAAGTAGCACATAATAAGAAGAAAACGATAGGTATGATCTTAGAGAAGGAGAGGAATATTTCTAGTCAATTTCGTGTCTACGAATAATGACTAGAGCAGAGCTTAAATAGGGAAAAGGGGAGAGAGTTGAGAGCATGTTTTTGGAAACAACATTTTTTGGAAATATCAAATTTTAGAGAGATAATTTCGGAAATATTAATTTTGAAACAAATAACTTTCTGGTTTTGTTGAGATTTTAATACGGGCCGAAGCAAAAAGAACCTGACACTACAAGCCCGAATCCGCTGTAGCCTTAGCAAGCCACACGTCGTGTGTGTGCACATGAGTTCAAGCCTGTTCAGGTTGGGCACATCCTGAATTTACACCCTCCCTATGCCTGCGCACGAGAGAGAGTCTTACATCCAAACAATTCAAATATGCCAGGAAGCTATGGTATATAAACCCAAGGAAAGGTTTGTAATCTTTCCACGTGGGACTTCATAAGAATGGTTCATTTTCCATTTGCAATTTTCTCAATAATCAAGTTCAATGCGTGATATTTGAGCTTTTATTTCTCATTCACATCTTGTCCGTTTAGACCTCATAATATCTCGTTGGAAACGCCTCACTTCCTAGAACACGAAATTAATCTTTCCATAAATCTAGGATGAGCCAATCTGATAGATAGTTGAGCGTCTTCACTTTTGTCCAACACTTTCTATGGTCCATCATCTCATAGACCAACCCATGTCTAAAAAAATCTTTCAACAAGATTGAGATTATTAAGCTTCATCTGAAATATTCTAATTTGTATCTGAATCAATATCTTTTGTATTCGGACGATAGCTTTTCTGTTTTTTCATTGGTCCTTTCTCCTTGTTCGACTGACGAAGAACTATGGTGGAGTCAAAGGTCGGTCGTTGCTAGGTGGTAGAACTTCTTCAGGAAGGGATGGATCATCTACACTTATTTGTGGTTCGTCTTCGTTGTCAAGATGAGTCGGAGGTCATGATTGTCCTGGTCTCCAAATAGGCGAAGAACTAGATGAAGAAGAAGAAGTAGGAGAGAAGGGGTTTCCAAATAAGTCATAACACTAATCGTTTCTTTTATATGAAGAGAGGGACGATTTATCCTTCCAATTCGTGAAGTCAAAAGTGTTCCTTGCGGAAGACATTTTAGAAATTGGCTTTGTAAAAATGTAGGAGTAGAGGATACTTGAAAATGACATATCTCGATAGGAATTATAAAGAGAAATGCAGAATATATTCGTCTTGAATTTGATTCGACGTATCAATAGGAGCAATATCGATCAGACATTAAATATAATCATTGTATGACTTTGATTTGACATCTCAGCGGGAATAATAGTGGCCAAACATCAAATATATCTGTTGTCTGACTTTGATTCGACGTATCAATAGAAATAACAATGTGTTAGATAGTGAATTCCTTACATGAATATGTGATATCATCACCTATATATACATGATACATAAGTGGTTATGAATGGTTACAGGAAGTTACATAATACAAATATAACTACTAAATATAATTGTTAATACTCCCCCACAGTCGGAGCGGGAGAAAGACGAACGCTTTGACTGGAGTGATGGAGTTGTGTAAAGGGCTTCTCGAGCCAAGTTCATGCATCGTAGGCAGAGGATCCGATTTTCGGATTGGACACTGGGACTCGTAGTCCATTCTTCAGCGGTGTCGTGTCGTCGACATGAAGGATTACCGAGCAATCGATCTCTTGGAGCATTGCTAAACGACGAATACATTAAGTTGAGAAGATGCGGGAAGCAACCGTGTTGCTTGTAGCGAGGCGGTAACATAGGGATGTATCCATCAAAGGACGAGAATGGAGGTGAAAAGTATGAGGGTGGTGGTGGATGGACATGATTTAATTTAATCATGGTGTAAATTTATTGTGAGTAAAACTTAATAAAGGAAAATGGAAAAACAAAATATAGATGAGATGGGTGGTAATTCATTGCCGGTGTAGCAAGAAGTTGAGGAACATAAAGAAAAAGAAAAATGAAAAAAAATAAATGAAGGAACTACAGGATCAGACTCTGCTCTGATACCATGTTAGATAATGAATTCCTTACATGAGTAGGTGATATCATCGCCTATATATACATGATACATAAGTGGTTATGAATGGTTACAAGAAGTTACATAATACAAATATAACTACTAAATATAACTGTTAATACAATGGTGAAAAATTGATTATATTCATTAAGGGGAACATGAAATATAAATGGAGTCAAGATGGATGCAACAAGATCGGGCAACAACAATATATAGCTCAAAAACTATAACAACGCAAATAATTGACCGTCGTATTTTAAAAATTGTGGTCCATGATGTTTTGCTAACAACATGCACAACAACACATAACTTATAACATAAAACATGCATAAGGAAAAATTATAGCAACACATTAATATTTATGAGAATCATCCGATTTCTCAATTAGCCGTTCTCGTCGTTGTTCCTACAATTGGAATTGTATTGGGATCAACAGAAGCAAAGTTAGGTTACACTCCTCCTAGCTTTGAGGTTCAACAGAAGCAAAATTATCTTCCAATGGAAAAAGGCAGGTTGAAGAGGATCAATACCTTTCCCTCGTCTTCTTAGAACAAACACAACTTTAGTCAAGGGAAGTGGATTTTTATTTCTAATATTTCTGCACATTCCACAAATCTTTGGTTAGATATTTGTTTTCTAAAAGTGGAGAAATTTTCTCCTCAGAAGTGTCTAATGCTCCAAACTATAATGGCAAGTGGTTTCGATTTATCTGTTTCAATGAAGTTGCTACATTTAATAGAGCCATTTCTCATCCCAATGGCTACAAAGTGAGCATATATAAGCTTTTTGTGGTTAAAGCTTGGAGAAATTTACATCCAGGTTTTAAAAATCTTACCTTCTTGAATCATAGTTGGAAGACTTCTTCGGGAGACAAACATCTTGAAGTTCAGCAAGATATGCAAACAGAGAGATGAGTCCGAAGTTGCAGGAATTTTCTAAAAGAAAACTTGTCGTTTTACATAACAATTTCGGTGTAGAGGCAGTTAGAAGGGAGACTGCATTGGATGAGGTTTGTGACATCAAACTAACACCTTTGGGCAACAGATTCACTTTGTTATATTGTGAAGATGAAGCTTTTGAAGCAGAACTGGAAAAAGATCAAGGGGTGTGACTACAACAATAGTTTTTTGGGAAAACCCTAAATCCTAACTGTGTTGGAAATGTGTTTTTCACGTTCTATCTGAGCGTCACCTTTTGTTACATGTCCTATACCAAAAGTGATTTTTTTACAAGACATGAAAAATGACACCAAAAAGTGGGATAACGTTCGCATTCGATGGTTTTTCTTTTTAATTTTTGTATAATTTGCGTTTATCAGTGCACTACAAGAGGTAGGTGATATAAATTTACCAAAAAAAACATTTTTTTTTTGTCATTTTTCATGTTTTGTATAAAAAAAACCACCTTTTGTATGAGACATGTGACTAAAGGTGACCTTTGGTATATGACATTTTTCCAACATAGTTAGGATCCGGCGTTATCCTTAATTTTTTATACTCCCTCTCAAACAAAATCTTAGCCTTCAGGGGGCCTTTTGTTATTGGATAGCTACCAAGAGCTTGCTTTTTCAAACTTGGTGTCAAGAAACTCTTACGTGTTTGGGAGAGATTATTTTCATCCATCAAAAGACAAAAAAGAGAGAGGATCCACAAATAGCTTATGTTTTGATTCATTCCTTAAAATCTTTTATTGGGATAAGAGAGTTTAAGCTTATATTGGGCGATAAGAGTTTTCTCATTCAGTTAACATCAATAGACAGTAAATAGTTGACGTCCTGAGAATTAACCCACAAAAAAGGCGTGACAAGTGCACCGATCGTCAAGTAGTATTTCGGTTCAAGTCCGATTATCCTACCCAAGGGAGCAGTAAAATAGTCAGTCGATTTAAAATCCGTTACTTAAGCCGGTTCTGAAAAGATTGGTTTTGGTTTTAAAAATGTAAATAACAGTTTGAAATCTAAGGTAAAAGCAATTGAAAGCAAGTGCGAGGCAAAACTAACAGGTGTTATGAAATTCGGAAGAAACGACGATTTAGGGTTTTAACGGGATTACAATATAACTAGTAATTCGTAGGGATTCGTGTTTACATGTGCAAAAAAGGTTAGTATAAGTTTTCTTAACTAGTCCTAAACATCTCACGATCGAATGAAGACCGTATTATAGTCTACTAACCTAGTTATTGCTAATCCAGTCGTGAGTGACGAAGGTCTTCTTTGCGGCCGCCAACCTGTTGACCACGAGGGTTCGCTTTGTGGCGAACTTATGGAGAAATTGGGTCCGATTTGATCGGCTATGTGGTGGAGGGTTCGTTAAAGAGGAACATTAATCGGGAGGCGTTGGGGGTGTCCTATAATTGGGAAGGCCCCCTTAAGTTATGGGGGCATGCATTTGTTATGCTTGCCTACAAGGAAATATAGAGCAAGTAAGATAGACGAAACACATAATGTTAAAGCTCTGGCAAGTTCCGGGGAAACCATCTCTCATGTTATTGGATTTTTTTTAACTTACTTATATAATACTTACTGTCGTGAATTCTGATCACGTGTAATTATATTTTTGCCACCTCATTCTTAGATGTACACAAGTCACTTCTTCTTCTTCTTCTTCTTCTTCTTCTTCTTCTTCTTCTTCTTCTTCTTCTTCTTCTTCTTCTTCTTCTTCTTCTTCGCCTTCCCATCGGCGATGTCATGCCCTCCGGTTATGTACGTCGCCGGTGGTGACTCTTCCTTCTTCCACTCCTTTTTGTGGTGCAAAATAAAAGACTTCAATGACATGAAGCAATCCTTTATACACAATATATAGTCATACAGGCCAGAGTCGAGAAGTAGAAACAACTCAAAATCATAATTCAGGCAATTGAAAGGTATTTATCTTTGTTTCTCTCTAAAATCGAACACACAAACAACTGTTGCAAACTGCCGTGAGCCGCCTTTACATGTGTCTATTGCAAATAAAATGATACAAATTAATGAGAGAAAATATGAAAAGGAAAAAAAAAACTCTTAAACACCTTTCTATTTTACCAACCTAAATGAAGGTTCGAAATTTCCTAAAAAAATAAAATCAAAGGCAAAAATTTACCCATAATTTTGAGCTCCTTTTTCCCTAATCCCTGTAGAAACATGAATTACCATCACAAGCATATAAATTGCAAAATCAAACATTTGTTTTTCTTGGCCCATTGAAAAACTTCCCCACATCCTCCTACATTACAATTAGAATTATTTGACATATTCCCTAATTCTTAAGCATAATATTACAAAACTAAGAAGGTATCAAATGTAAGGTGCACACCATAATTGCTTAAAACATGTTCATCTAAGATTCAAAATACTTACTATTGTTAATTGCTTAACTTGACCAATCTACAACTTGATTTCACTTTCCTTCCTACTACTTCCTGTTTTCTCATTCCTCTCTAATTTCCAATAACCAAATCAGTAAAACACCAACAAAATTTACTAATACAAAGAAAAATAAAATAATCAATCAAATATGATTGGTATAAGTTATCTTTCCAATCTCTTCCCGAGATATGAATTTGACTCTGTATAGCATTTAGACCTAATTCATTCGGAACAACAAAAACAGTAGGTCTCATTAGCAAAGAAAATACGTCAATTTACATATGTTTCCAAAAGTTATCACAACGTTTACAATCTTCAATCTAGTTAATACCTAAAAATCAGAAGAAAAAAAATGAAAATTGACTTTCATTTTCATAATCTTTTTGGTTTGTCAATGAGACGTTGCTAGTGAGTCGAAAAAAAAACCCTACTCCTCTATAATCCGCCGCCACCCTTCTTCCCCCCATCGCCGATGACGACATGGGCTCTGGCCTCGGTTTTTTTCGGCGACGGGCTCCTTACCCCTCTCCCTCCCTCTACAGTTTATTCCCCTTCCCTTTCCTCATGCCTATAAGCTCGCCGACAGTTTCTTCCCCTTTCCTCCTCACGCCTTGAAAGCTCGTCGGAGCTGCTCTCGTTCCTGGCTGTGTCAGATCTGGTCCTCCACATGTCGGCAAGGTGGTGTGTGAAGTTGCACGAACTCTCACCGGACCGCTGGACTTGAGGATGACGGAGGAGCGACTGCTTCTCTGCCTGTCGGAAGTTCGCCAGATCTGGACCGTAGTCGTGTTCTTGGTTTCGTGGCAGGGTCGTGTTGCTGACCCCGTCCGTGTGGTGTCGTCCATGTGGTGCAGCCAGGTCCGCCTTCAGGTTTGTCGGACTTTCTCAGCCTCAGATGTTGGTCAGAAGCTGGCCGAAAAAGGACGTGTCCAAGGTCGAGCCTGGGCAGTGTTTGGGCCTGGAACTGTACCGGTTTTGGGCTTGGGCCGTGTTCGGGCTTGGGCCGAGTTAGGGAAGGTTCATGAGTGGGCCGGGTCATCCATGGGTTTGGGTCAGTTTTGGCTGGTTTGCTAGTTTTTCTGTCTGCTTTCGTCAAGCTTTGTCATTCGTCTTTCTGCTCTGGAGTGAGAGGCGTTTCTTATCCTTTCGGGAATTTGATCGTCACAAATTAGTTAAGTCGACTACTAGCTTAGTGGAGGTTTGGGTTCTGCTGGATTCTAGGGTGTTGGCCCCCAACATTTCCTTTCCTTAGTCGATTGTTGGGTTGAGAGCTCTAGTTCCCGAACTTTGGTTGTTGTCTTGTGCTGATCGGATGCTCGGAGCTTTTTTGGTGTCTCGTAGTGCTCGGGACTTTTGCCGACTCGTCTCAAAGCTTTTGTGGGACGCGTTTCTTCGTTCTTGCCGTTGATCGTAGTGGTTTTGAGGGAGTTTGAGTTTCTCGGGTCCGGGGGTCCTCTGCTGGCCTTGGTGTCCTGTCGTTTCGGAATTGGATCGGCTCTTACTCGCCTAACTGTTGCTGGGGGTTTTGGGATGTGTTTGGGGTGGTTTGGTGGTGAGTTCTTAGGTTATTGGTAAGGTTAGGAGTGTCTTAGGGGTTTTCTGGCCTGGCCTGCCTCTGGCCTTCTCTTCCTATGTGTGGGTAGTTTTTCTTTAGTCTCTTTTTTACATGTTCTTTTGTGTGTGGGTAACTCATCTTTAGACCTTTGAGTGTTTCTTTCTTCTTTTTCTTTTCTTTGTTTGTTCTCTGCTCTGTCTCTTTAGGTATTGAGTTCTGCTTACTACCAATTCAACAACTCCACTTCAGTCACCTTCAGGTCAACACTGCATCAACCTTTTGCATCTTTAGAAAGCAATACAACTCACAGATCTAATCCTACTCAAGGGTTACTCAGATCAACACTACATTAACCTTTTGCATCTTCAGAAAGCAGAACAATCCACAGCTATAATCCTACTCAAGGTTACTTGGAGGAAAAATCTTCTTCTTCCTTGTTCGAGCTCAAATACTTAGTCACTCCATTCAATACTCCTGCATCAGTCATCCACAAGCCAACCACATGCATAAGGTTATCACAGGACATAGCACTAGAGGCTACAATATCACAACAACACTTACAATTTTTTTTGGAAGAAACCCAACATCACTCACTCTAATCACACAAGCCACTCTCCCAGATTCAACTATCATGAAGATCAATCACAAGATTAATTTAGTACATACTTTTGGAGGCTACATTCTCACTTCAACACTTGCAGATTCCGGGGTTACTTGGAGCATAAGCCTGTTAGTCTTAGTGCTCGTAGTTCAATCATAAATGTCCAAATGTATATATCATCATTAGCAATAAGATTAAAGCGGCTTTATATTACTTATGTGTTGGAGTAATATATCGATGTGATTTCTGATCTATGCCCACCATGCGAATAGAACCATAGATCGAGATGGATCACACTCGATGGGTCCCTAGTCAATAAAGCTTCACTAGAAGCGACTAGTATGAAAAATGGCTCTTCATGGCTTACGTTCTGTTAGTCATTGGAATGGGATTCCGGAGTCTGATCATAGATATCATGTGGGACAGGATATTGGACGACCCGCCCTGAATATGTGCCATAGATTGAGTCATGAACATATTCAGTGTCGTAGCTTGTCATGTATCCTTAGACCAAGGAGTCTTTGTGATCACTATGCAGTCAACAACTAAGTTTGACCTGAGCCTAACGTTGTCCGTAGCAGGGCTTCCATAACGACCATGATTGCCTTGGGGACGGGCTGCATGAGTGACACGAAAGACGGCTAAGAGATATATCCCTCATACTGAGGTATGAGAAAGATATCGGTTCTCGACCGCTTGTTCGAGAGTGACTGAAAGAATAGCATGGCCATGCACATGATACTGGGTATCATATATTCAGTCATCTCACATATCAAGGAGCAATGATTGAGAATAATAAGGATGGCGACTCTATGCCTTATCTCAATCAGGATATCGGAGATAAAAGGATAATGACAGGGACGACGGAAAGGTTAGAATCGATTGGTTCGATTCGCTATGTAGTGTCAGGCAATACTAAAGTCTCGTTAGCTGCTACTTACATAGGATCAAGTAAAATGGGATTTTACGTTGATCTATCGACATGCATAAACCTAAGGGTCACACCGAAGGATGAAACTCATTGACACATTTATGGAGAATGGCCAAAAGAGAGTTGTCTCGGGACATGACCAAAACTGGGTTTTGGGTCATGTGCCCGTAAGTGAATAGGACATTACGGATCAAGATAAGGCTTGGAGTCTTGGGATTGATCGCGTCGGATAATGTTGGACATTTCCGGTATGGAAGGCTTGGAGGCGATGAGCACGTCACGGGACCTCGTTGGTAATGGCCATGGGCCATGTTCCAAGAGGCCCATGAAAGGCTCATGCAACCAAGACCCATGGAACTAATTAATCAAGTCTTGATTAATTAGTACTAAGTAAGCAAGACAAGGATTAAGGTGTTGGTGATTCACCACCTAACCCATCTTGTCTTGCCATACTTAGCACCATACTTGTCTTACTTCACACCATGCTTCACACCTTACTTGTCCTCGATGGTTGTTGATGGTTTAAGTCATCTTTTTCCTACAACAAATCACAAGACAAGAAGAAAAACACAACTTCTCTCCCTCTCACCCTACAATTTCGGGTTTGGCATTTTCCCTCCCTCTTGTTGTGTTCTTGAGTCATCTAAAGAAGAACTACGTGGCTTTGATTCCAATTGGATACGTAGCGTCTTGGAGACTCAAGCCGATCATCGTTTCTTTTGTGTTCTTGAACGAATTGGTAAGGAGACATCCATATTGTTTATTCTCTTGTGTATCTAATATTTGGTAGTGTTCTATGGCATGGTCTCGAGTTATTTCTGCTGTAAGTATGTGTTCATACCCTCTATCGAGACCCAACAAAGCCATCTCTCAATTCATAATCTCCACACACACATACTTTCGAGACTCACAATAATAATCACAACCCATACTCTCTGGAAAAAAATCAGATTCAAAGCCTCAAGGTCCGTCCATCTTCTTCTCACAGCACTTAGCTCAAACTACTTCTTGGGAAAAGATGGTCATTTTAGATAGCTCATTTCTCTTAGTTTTGGGTTATTCTCTGGACTGCTTTTGTGTTTGTTTCCCTTGCTAGTTTGTCTCAATTGTAGCTAGCTTGTGCTTCACGAGTGTGTATCTTTTCTACCTCAGAAGAAGTTTAATTCAATTTGTTTTCGCTGATAAAAAAAACTACACCATATTCATTGCCAAGGAAAAAGACATGTATGTAGGCTTTGCAACTGTTTCAAGGATACTCATTAATATAATATGAAGAGGTTATAATTACCACATTCCTCTGATGTCTTGTACCTTAATGATAGAAATGATAAGGAGGTATATGGTTTTGGAGGATCTAAACCTTGTTTTTTTTATCAGCGAGTTTTTTGTTTTATAAAAACATGTTTTCAAAACGAAAACTCGGGCAAAGGGAGACCCCTCAAAGTAGAAACCAGAGCATGCATGTAGCACCTCAAAACAGAAACAAACAACCCAATACAATGGGTACAACAAGTCTAATAACCAGATTTTTCTACCATGAAGAAAACCTAACACAACCCAACAAGGGGTGAATAACAACAAAACAACATAAAAAAAAGGTCTAGTCTACCCAGATAACTCAAAATGAAGAACAATACAACTGAGTCTAGATACTCTTATTTCCAGCCTTGAAGTCCAACAAAAAACACAACACAGGAAAGAAACCACCACCAAACAATCACCGAGCAAAGAGGGAGAAGAGAGATGAACCCCACAAAGTCGCAACCAGAGAACCCAATACACCAAAGCAACCCCAAAACCGGCTATAGAACCCAGCATGTTGAACCCGACTTATCCTCAACTCACCGAGACCGAAGTCTGATTCCCCAACCAACATTGAGAGAGAATCCTCAGAAGGCGATGTGCCAGTAACCCAAAGGGTACCGAGAAAAAGACGGGGATTACCAAACAGGCGAAGACTAAAACCAGCAGGCCTAGTACAACCCGATCTTCCCAATGATAGGAAAATCCGGCCAACACCGTAACAAATTTACCAAATCAAAAGGAAGGGAAAGGGTGTAGTCGGAGAAGCAAGGAGAAAAGGTTCTTACCAAACTGTCCTTCACGACCCACGCAAGAAGCCATCGGCGTCCCTTATCTCCGATCTGAAGAGTCAGATCCCGACCCGAGCCAGCACCCAGACGACGGCCACAAGAGGAGAGACAAGCTTGCAGAAGCAGGGACGACAGGGCGAGCACGGACCCGAGCGCCGATGAGTCGACCTCAGAACTGAGATCCAAAGCACCCCAAGACCTCCCCTCCAACCCAATTGTTTCGAAACTAGAAGATATAAACAAAACCCTCAACGGGGCTTCAACAAGGCCTGACAACGCCAAAACAACGGAAACAAAAAGGGAAGGAGAAGAATCGAAGGAAACCCGAACCCCAGGAGAAGGAAAACAGGGATGGAGGGAAGATCCACGACCCACTTCATCAGATCTGTGAGGAAAGGTCTCCCACAAGCAGATCTGACCCAACCACCGGTGAAGAGGTCGCCAAGGAGGAAGAAGAACTGAGGGAAGTATTGAGAAGGGCCGAGGCGAAGAAAAAGGGGGAGGAAGGAAGAAGACGGTCAGGTGAAAGCAACCAAGCCCCAAAACCCCCCAAAGCAACAGATTTACCCCCCAAAAGACCAGATCCAGCCAAAGGGCTCCTTCCATGGTGTCAACACGACACCAAACGACCGGACAACGCCAGAATAACCTCCATCGGAAGAGAGAAAGGAGTGGGTAGCATCTGAAATTTTGAGGGCAGATCTGAGGCAAACGGGGAAGGGTGAAAGGGGAAAGAGGATAAGGGGGAATGGTAGCCACCGGCGTCGTCACCCGCTTCAGAGGAGGCCGGATTCAACGCCGACGTAGAAAAGACTAGGGTTGTGAAAGTTAGAGAGAAGCGAAAGGAAATTTCTAGAGATATAAGAAGGACAGGTTGATCTAAACCTTGTGAAAGGCAATCTCAATAATAGATTTACACAATGATTTAATTTCTTATAGTTCAACACTATTACAATATGGTCATATTTGATACTTGATCCACATTTTTGTTTATCTCAAGATGACTATAAAACCCGATACAATTAGTTTAGATCATAAAGCTCGAATGAAAGGCGAGGGGTGAGCACGACCTCAAGTCGCGTAGTCTTAGGCAATGAAATTCCAAAACCTTCACTCATGTCCACCTTTTGGTTCCTCGGAGTTCGTATATTGAACCCTTGTAGGACCCTAGCTATAGTCAAGATTAAGGTTTGCATGGCAAGGGAAATCCCCGGGCAACCTCTCCTCCCTACACTGAACGGTATGAACTCGATATTTTTACCCCTCACATCGTATTCTGCATGAGTTGTGAGAAACCTTTCTGGTTGAAACTCGTCAGGATCCGACCAAATTTTCGGATCATGATGTAGCTTCCATATGTTAAGTAACAAACGAGTACCTTTAGGAACGTGATATCCAGCTACAGTGCAATCATCAAGGGCTTCCCGCGGCGCACTAAGAGGTCCTGCGGGATACATCCTCAATGTTTCCTTAACAACAGCTACGAGATAGGTCATGTTCGTTATATCTGAATAATCCACCCATCGTGTCCTCCCAACTTGAACATCGAGTTCTTCTTGTGCTTTTTCCATGGTTTTGGGATGGTTTAATAGTAGTGATAATGTCCATATCAAGGTAATGTATGTTGTTTCCGCTCCGGCCAATATAAGACCCTACAATTAATGTACATATACAAGTTTTATTACTCAAATAACCATTTCTTATCCTAGTAGGTAAAAATTCACGTACCAAGGCGGTTGCTTTGATGACATCTTTATATTGGTATTGAAAAGAATCTTCTTCACCCAACTCAGAGAACATTACGCCGATAAAGTCACATTCTTTCTTCTCCTTCCTTTCTCCAACATGCTCTTCAACCCAGCTATTCATCAAAGAGTCCAACTCCTTGGCCACGCGCTTCATGGCCTTTATATGACCCTTAAAGTCCAACCACTCTGTGAACGGAACGCTATCGGAGAGCACGAACATGCCCCAGAGATAAAAGAACTCCTCCATCGCCTTAACGAACCTACGAGCCTCGTCGTTGCTCGAGTCCACGTTCCCGTACCTCTTACCCGCGAGCATGAGCGTCATGTTGTTCATAGACAACTGCGAGAGCCACTCGGTCATGTCCACTGAACGAGCTCGTGAAAGCGAGAACAAGTGTTTAATTGAAGTGCTCAGCTCGGCGCTGCGCAGTGGCTTGAGCAGCTCGAGGCGGGAGCTCGAGAAGAGGTGGGTGATAGTGAACTTGCGCATTGCTTGCCAGTACGGTCCGTACGGGGCGAGGTTGAGGACGGCGTAGTTGTAGCCCATGTACTTTGCGGCTGCGGATTCGGGTCGGGTCAGGAAGATCCGGTCGTGCGTGCCGAAGATCTCCTTTGCGGCTTCGAAGCTGCTGACCACGAGGGTTCGTTTTGTGCCGAGCTTGATTGTGAAAACGGGTCCGATTTGGTCGGCTATGTCTTGGAGGGTTCGGTAAAGAGGGACTTTGGTTGGGAGGAGGTGGAGGTGTCCTATAATTGGGAGGGCACCCTTTAGTTCTGGGGGCATGCGTTTGGTATTCTTGCCTACAAGGAAATAGAGGCCAACCAAGATCACCGAAACGCATAATATTAATGTTCCGGCGAGTTCCGGGGTTGAAAAGCGTTGTGATTTTGCCAAGGAAAAAGTGATATCCATTGTATGATATCCAAGTTTTCTATGAAATAACATATATGTAGGCAAACATCGGATTCCAGTCCTAATCTCCAAACTTGAGGACGAGGAAAGGTCGTACAAAACAGCTTCAAAGATACAAACAAATGGCATTTTGTGTGGCCACAAAACACCAAAAGTACAAATTACAAGATAAAGCTATCTTTGGCTATAACAAATTCAAGATTATATAACAATTTCAAGATTATTTACACAAAACACCAGAAATACAAATTACAAGATAAAGCTACCCTTGGCTATAACAAATTCAAGATTATATCCACACAAAATAATCAAACTTCTATTCTCAAGACATATTATAAAAAATCTGTTTCCAGGTTGAAGAGGCCCCTGTTTCTAGTGGAAAAAATCGTCGGACGAAATTCAGAGAGTTTCACTTGCAGGAGGACGGGGTTTTCGTCTGTAATTTTCATACGATACCAAAATTGAGTGGGTGCGTAACGTATTCGGAGAATTTGGTACAATAAGGGCATCCTCTGTTCTGCTCCGGCCTAAACGTAAAAGGAAACTTTTTGGGTTTGACCGTTACAGTTCACAAGGTGAGGCGAATCAGGCCGTCGTTAGCCTGAACCGCTTCTGAATCAATGGATTTATCTTGCTGGTAGCCATTGCTCGGCGTGGGAAAATCTCGTCTGTCACAAATTACCTGCAACAGAGCAACATCGAGGTTATGCAGAGTAGTCGACAAATCATCATGGGTGATGCTATTGTTCTCATAGATAGGGGAACCTGTATCAGTGACTCGAAGGAGTTTTCTCCTCAGAGTAATATTGGTCTGCAAGTCTCGCCGGAGGGTTCTCCCCGGACTGGTGATGCTCCACATGATACGTTAACAATATGTGATCCCGTTAATCACGTGTTTTCAAATCCTAGCTATGATTTGGTTATTCTAGATGATCGGGGAGCGCAAGTTTCAATCTATCGCGAAATAAATGTAACTACAGATCTTGTTGAACGCGAATCGTGTGAGGAAGAAGACGACCCTTCGTATGTTGGGTTGGAGTCGGCTGAGCCTGTGTTTGGGGCTGGATTGAGTCGAATGCGGTCCAGTCTAGTGGCTGACGTGATTTTGATTACGCAGACAAGGTCGGGTGTTGTTGTTGGGTCTGGGCTGGCTGATATGGCCTGGACGAGTACAAGCCCATATCAAAATTTAGTACCAGTTTCTAATTTGGGTACCGAATTCATCGGTCCTATGAAGACTTATGTCGGAAATGGTTCGTTCAAGCCTCTTCACTCAGGTGATCCTTCAGATCGTGTTAAGGGTGATGACCGTTCAACTGGTCAGTCATCCCAACAAATGGCTTTGAGTGATCCATCCGGGAATCAATAGAGTAGTCTGTGGAAGGAGGTTCTTCTCCAACCTCCGGAAGTTAAACCTCTAAATAAGGGTCGTCATTCGAAGCATGAGCCGCCTAAGGCTTCGAATCGACAGAGTCGCCCCCAAGTTCTTATGGGACTACTTCACTATTGACATTAAACCAGCTCGCTCTTTGAGTCGTGAGAGAATGCCAAACTCGGTGGGTGGGAAGCAATTTTTCCAAGCTCAATCGACTCAGTTAACACAACATGCTCAAGCAAAGGCTTTTGATTATCCGAATCTGACTTCGGAAGGTGAATAGTGGGTAACTGATGAGGGTTAAGTGCTCGCTTTTTGTTTTCAGGTTGTGTTCTCGCGGCTCCTTTTGAGAGCTCCTCTGTAATGGTTGTCCTTTGGTCTTATCTTGCTTGGATCAGATCTTTCTCTAATAAAAAATTTCGAGTTTATCCAAAAATCGAATCTGTTTTTAAATTAGAGAGCAGGTGATGAAATACAACTTAAGGAGCAATATGATGATGTATCCTCAACCAATAGACCTCAACACAATGAGGTTATAACCAGTTAAACACAAGTGACAGTACCCAAGCAGGGGTGATGAAGACAATAAAGAAAAGATAGAAAACTAAACACATAAAAGAAACATAGGTCTAAAAAACGGATTAATCCACCTTGAAGCGCGAAATTTAAAACATGTCTAATAAACCAGATTTGTCAACCTTTAAGAAAAAAAGGAACCGACGAAGGGTACAAAAAACTTGAAACCCAAGGGAAGTCTGTCCAACCTAACCCCAGTGAACCTTCAGTAGAGCACTAGCATCACCATCCATATCTGGAGTCGCCGGTAACACCTCAACTCTAAAAAAAGATAAGCAGAACACCCACATTCCCTATCTCGCAACTGACTACCTCTTCAAACATGGCCACAAGGCCTAACACCTCACGACGGCCAAAACCAGCAATGACCGTGAGGCCCCATCCACCAAACGTGACCGAGTATGGGAAGATTAGCATAGAACGAGACAACCCGAGGAGGAGGGATACCTGAGTCAACGGAGATGGAGCCCTCTTGGACGTCAACGATTAGCACCGTTAATTAAACCGACAAACCACAATACTTCTAGATAGAAGATGCGAGAAAGACGAGATCCGGACAAAGATTCGGCCATCAAAACCACCCCACCGAGAATCAAACAACCCCAAGCTCCTCTACTTCTCTAAAGAGGTCTTTTGCAGCCTTCATTTGTAACATTACTCCGCAGGTCAGTGCCATATGGCTAGAGAACATCTTTAGAAAGGCTCCCGGTTTTAGAAAAAAAAACCTTGGTAGCATTGAGGCCAAATGCAAAAGGAGACTGGTATGGTTTCATCTGCTTTCACTCTGAGGATGATAGAGAAAATGCAATATTCAACTACAATGGAAGGCTTGTGGAATGTTTCAAGCTTTTTGTAAACAAAGCTTGGGAGAAAAATCTAGCATCTCCTAGAAATTCTACTCTTCAAACTATATCTTATGATGATTTTATCCATAAAGGCTCTATTGTGATCAAGAATGAAAATTTACTGAAAAATGCACATCTGGCTATATCACATCTTAATCTTAGTGTTGAACATATTATGAAAGAAATTTCCCTGCATGGTGTCTTCGAGATCCAGCTGAAATCTCTTGGTAACAAAGTTGTTCTAGTGCATTGCTCAGATGAAGCTTTTGACAGTCAACTGATGAAAGATGGAGGTCTGTGGCTATAGGACTGGTTAACCTTTACTCCAGGTTTTGAAAATATTTGCTTCAAGGGGGGTAATTTCAGGTGGCTTGCTATTCACGGTGTCCCTTTCCATGGTTGGTTCTAGGAAGTGAGGCATGTCCAATGAGATATTATGAGGTCTAAACGGACAAGAGATGAATGAGAAATTAAAGCTCAAAGATCACATGTTGAACTTGATTGTTGAGAAAATTGCAAATTGAAAATGCATCATTCTTTTATAGTCTCTGTCACGCCCCAAATCCGATTTTGACCGGACTCGAGACGTGAGTTAAAACGACGATAAATAATAGTAATTAAATAAACTTCGAATAAGTAAATCTCCGAGAAAATCATAATCCAACTCAATACGATGAGTCAAAAGCTCAAAATATAATAAAGTGCGACAAGTTTGACACAAACTGAGAAGGTACGTCTCTAATACAATAAATGCCCGGACCCTCAAGCTCCCGAGCCTTGAGATAACCTCTAGGTTTACTCATCAACGAAACCTGTAAAACAGTAAATACAAAGGGGGTGAGCTTACGCTCAGTAGGAAAAATTATTAAAGTAAAGAGAACCCCGCTTTGACAACAAAAACCTGATTAATACGATTATCCAAAAGACAACATAACTGAAGATCAATAAGAATTGCAACACTTGATAAAACGGTTCTCAAAGGAGATCAACGGGGAGACAGCTTATCCACTAATAGAACAAATAAAGAACACACGAGTACTTAAATATAGATAACTGAAACCACGAGACTCCAATCCACACACAAATCAACACATCATACCGGAATGCCCCTCGGTCGCGATGGGACACATATCATCGGGGCTCCCGGAAATGTCCCCACAAGGAACACATATCATCGGGGCTCTCGGAAATGTCTCCAAAGAGACTCAGATCATCGGGGTGAAGCAACATGTCCTCCCAGAAATGTCCCCGCAGGAATACATATCATCGGGGAAACCACATAATACAATATACCGGAATGCAAATCGGTCTTCCTAGAACACACATCGGGGTAAACACTGTACCGAAATGCACATCGGTCTTCCCGAAACTCCCTCGGGGCATAAATACGACACCTCGTGCCAAAACACAAACCGTCGGTCTAGGTACTACCCCACACCGGCATACCCCCTCGGTGTAGGTACCATACCGGAATACAACTCCTCTTGGAACACATTAAGAGAATAACACACATCATAATGTCATAGTTCAAACACGGCTTACCAAGCCCAACAATCTTACCACAACATGTCACATAAAACTCATATTATCAACCAAGCTTACCGGCATGGCTTACCAAACATATCCCATCGGTCTATCACTCACCCGATCATACCATCAGGGCACAATCACATAATCACATTCAAACATTCACTCGATCAATCATAACACGAATCAACCGTTCACATTACAATCATCACAATTTGTCTAGTTTAATATGACTCTTATATTATCCAAAGAATGAAACATGCAACGACATTTGATACCATTGATCAAAATTCAACACAAACACAATCAATCCTAAGGCTCGCCATGGCCATTCTACCAGTACGACAATTTCCCAATAATTGAAAGCGATTAAACTAGTGAATCACATCCTATATACATACTAAGACTCTTCCGGTTATTATCATAATTGAAAGTGGCTATTCTAGTGAATCACATCCTATATGCAAACTAGGACCTTTCCGGTTATTATTATCCTATAAGCATACTATTAGCATTCTATAAATTAAGAGTGGAGTTTACTACTCTTCCCTACCTTGAATTCTTCAACGCTTAATTACTCCTAGCAGCTGATGTCCTGGCTAGCTTCCTCCTCTTCCGTAGACGAAGTCGGAATCTAAATTAACAAGGAACACGATAAATTAATAAGGAGTCCAACATTGATTTAAAGTGACGAAAACCGAAATTGAACCAACAATTCGCCCTTTTGCAAATTAAACGGTTTTAAGCACGAAATTCACGAACAACCGGGCTTAGAACACCCGAGCCCCAAGTGCACGGTTCCCGGTGCACGGCCCCCGAGGCGCGGGTTCCCATGTACGGGTCCCGAGGCACGGTTCCCGAGGTGCCAAACAATGTTCCCCAAATTCCGGCACCCGTGGCCGGACCTCCGGCGAGCTTCCGGTCGCCGGAAAATTTTCCTTTTTCTCCAAATTCGTCCATATGTGTTTTAGGTTCTTAATCCAACAAGTTTCATCAAAAGCCCCTTAACAATAGTCCCATTTTTACATTTTCCCCAAATCTCCAAGTTACGGTTTCAACTCGAATCTTCAATCCAAAGTTTTCTTTGCATCTCCTCGCAATTCCAACCTTGTTTTCTTGTTTCCAACTACACACACTCCAAAACAAGTTGCTTCTTCCAAGAGTCATGGGTTTTAGTTGATCAAAAACGAAAATAAAAGAGTTCTCACCATAGGGAATGAAGAGAGGAGAAGGAATATGGAAGAAAAATGGAATTTCGATGGAGAAATGAAGCTTGGATGAACTTTCTTCTTCTTCTTCTTCTCCCTTGAGCAACAATGGAGGTCTCCAAGCTCTTTCTCTCTCTCTCTATAGGTTCGGCTATCAAGGTGAGAATGAGCTGAAAATTGTGTCTTCTGTGCTCTTTTACGTAAAGTGGAAAAACCAAAAAGCCAATTTTGTCTTGTTTCACCTTTTTGGGAAAAAGCAAGGGCACAAGGGTCCTTTCCCACCTCTTTTCTCCCTTTTAATTAGATAATGCCAAGTGTCCAAGTGAGGTCATTTCCAATTAAAATAATCTCAGCCCACTTATTTTATTCGATAAAATAATCCGATTCGAGCCCCTGTTTGACCAAATTGACTTTTTCCGTGAAGACCCTTTTTCGAATGGAAACGACCCAACTAAGCTAACCGTAACGACGGATAAGCTTTTTGGACCCCGAAAAGGTCCCGAATGACTCCCGGAGTCATCGGTTGACTTTTTCGGTAAAAAGTCAACTTTCGTCGAAAACCTCCGGTTCGACCGGGATCGACCGGGGGCGGTTCTTACAATCTCACATGAAAAGATTACCCAACTTTCATTAGGTTTATATAGTATTGTCTTCCTAGCATGTTTGAATTTTTTGGATGAAAGGTTCTGCGTGGGTCGCTAATGTTGCACGGATTTGGGCCCATAGCGCTATCTTCGTTTTGCTTCGGCCCATATTAAAATCTCAACAATTAGTTTCCAATTTCAAAATATGCACATTAAGTAAATCCGAAATTGTATCTTCTTCAGTTTTGGAAATTGATATGCAATAGGGAAATTTCATTATTATTTCTGAAATTTATATTATTTCCTAATGTTTTATTATTTCGAATTTTTTAAATATTTCTGAAATTTATTTAATTTTTTAATACTATATTATTTCAAAATTAATAATTAATTTTCGAAATTATATGTTTCCAAACTTTGGTATTTCCGAATATTGTTGTTCCCAAAAACTCGCTCTCAACTCTCTCCCGTTTTCCTATTTAAGCTACGGTCTAATTAATTATTCGTAGGGAAGAATACCCACATAAATATTCTCTCCTCTAAGAACAAAACTACAGTTTTCTTCCTACTCAGTGCTACTTCTCACATGGTTTCGAGTTCGTTTACGTTGTTATTGTATCTTGGGAGACTTGCTCATACGGGGCAATAAAAAGTCTTAAGGAAACCAGTTCACGGGTGTCATCAAACAGTTTCGTCTCTGATCATTGCGTGAGGTTACTGTATCGATTATATATCACTTTTACGCTTTTTTTTTCCTTATGTACTCTGATCTTAATTAATAATATTTGTTTACCTTTTATCTATTCTTTATGATTTATGGACTAACCCGTCTAACGAAAAGCAAGCTCAATAATAGATTTACATAATGATTTAATTTCTTAGATTTCAACACTTTTACAACATGATCATATTTGATACTTGATCAACATTTATGTTTATCTCGAGATGACTATAAACCCCGAAACAATTAGTTTAGATCATAAAGCTCAAATGAAAGGCGAGGGGTGAGCACGACCTCCAAATGCGTAGCCTTAGGCAATGAAACTCCCAGGCCTTCACTCATGTCCACCTTTTGGTTCCCCGGGGTGCGTATATTAAACCCTTGTAAGACCCTAGCTATAGTCAAGTGTAAAGTTTGCATTGCAAAGGAAATTCCCGGGCAAGCTCTCCTCCCTACACTGAACGGTATGAACTCGATATTCTTACCCCTCACATCATATTCTGCATGAGTTGTGAGAAACCTTTCTGGTTGAAACTCGTCATGATCCGACCACATATTTGGATCATGATGTAGCTTCCATATGTTAACTAATAAACGTGTACCTTTAGGAACATGATATCCAGCTAGAGTGCAATCTTCAAGGGCTTCTCGTGGCACACTAAGAGGTCCCGCGGGATACATTCGCAATGTTTCCTTAACAACAGCCACGAGATAGGTCAGGTTCATTATATCTGAATAATCCACCCAACGCGTCCTTCCAACGTGAACGTCGAGTTCTTCCTGTGCTTTCTCCATAGCCTCGGGATGGTTTAATAGTAGCGATAATGCCCATGTCAAGGTAATGTATGTTGTATCAACCCCTGCCAATATAAGACCCTACAATGTACATATACAAGTCTTATTACTTATTAGTCAAATAACACATTTACTTGTAAGCATTATGTAAAAATTCACGTACCAAGGTGGTTGCTTTGATGACATCTTTATATTGATATTGAAAAGAATCTTCTTCACCCAATTGAGACAACATTACGTCCATAAAGTCACAATCTTTCTTCTCCTTCCATTGTCCAACATGCTCTTCAACCCAGCTATTCATCAAAGAGTCCAACTCCTTGGCCACGCGCTTCATGGCCTTTATATGACCCTTAAAGTCCAACCACTCCGTGAACGGAACGCTATCGGACAACACAAACATGCCCCAGAGATAGAAGAACTCTTCTATGGCCTTCACGAACCTACGAGCCTCGTCGTTGCTCGAGTCCACGTTCCCATACCTCTTACCCGCGAGCATGAGCGTCAAATTGTTCATAGCCAACTGCGAGAGCCACTCGCTCATGTCCACCGAACAAGCTCCTGAAAGCGAGAACAAGTGTTTAATCGAAGTGCTCAGCTCGGCGCTGCGCAGTGGCTTGAGCAGCTCGAGGCGGGAGCTCGACAAGAGATGGGTCATGGTGAACTTGCGCATGGCTTGCCAGTAGGGTCCGTACGGGGCGAGGCCGAACACGGCGTAGTTGTAGCCTATGTACTTTGCGGCTGCGGATTCGGGGCGGGTCAGGAAGGTCCGGTCGTGAGTGCCGAAGATCTCCTTTGCGGCTTCGAAGCTGCTGACCACGAGGGTCCGTTTTGTGCCGAGCTTGATGGTGAAAACGGGTCCGATTCGGTCGGCTATGTGATTGAGGGTTCGGTAAAGAGGGACTTGGGTTGGGAGGAGGTGGAGGTGTCCTATAATTGGGAGGGCACCCTTTAGTTCTGGGGGCATGCGTTTGGTATTCTTGCCTGCAAGGATGTATAGGCCAACCAAGATTGCTAAAACGCATAATGTTAAAATTCCGGCAAATTCAGGGGGAAAAAGTTGGGGGTTTGCCAAGGAAAAAAGGATATCCATCTCTTCTATGGTTGTATGATATCCAAGTTTTCTTTGCAACTTGCATATATAATACTTTCTCCATACAGAAATAACTGTTATACATAATGGTAGACCCTACCTTCCAACTCAAATACAAGGCGAAAATTGTGCTGACATGTTTTGATAATAATGGAATACAATCATGTATGTATGTCTATAAAAGGAGTCATTTCCTTTGTAAAAATATCAGTCGAAATGTAAACGAAATAACAGCAACATTGTGCTTTCCTCTCAGTTTTCTATTGCACAAATAGTCTTTTTTGGAGTTTTTTTTAGCGAAAGGAACAGTTTTATTTAATAATCCAGACTACATAAAGGTGTTTTGATGCCACACGGACAGTAAAAGAAGACAAATGGAGAGACTAGAAGACCGGAGATCTCGATGGACCTCAACAGTTAAAGTGATGGGGGAGGCAGCGCATCATACAAGGACCCCTCCCAGAGCCAGTCCCTGATGCATGTGCCTAAACTCATTCCTTCTGGCGGGGCTGCTTGCCCCCTAGCTTGATCATCCTTGGGGTCCCCAATCGCCGACCTTTTGAGAGCACCCTGGCCAGGCACTAGTTCAACCGCTCCAGTCAGTAATGCCCCCGTTGCTCCCCCGTCCACACGAGTTCCAACCCACTGAGTGGGGCGTCACGACAGAACCTCTAACCGAGATACATGAGAGAAATACGGAGTTGTACTAGTCGAACCTTAAAGATCCAACCAAGGGGGCGTGGGAGTCCGGGGAGCTTTGGTCATGTCACGCCCCAAATCCAGTTTTGACCGGACTCGAGACGTGACTTGAGTTGATAATTAACTAAAACCAAATAAAGCTCAAATCATTTAAATCCTCAACAAGGTTTCGATAAAATAACTCAAATAATGCGTTCCAAATCGTAAATAAGAGTAGTAAAGAGTCAATGCTCTAAAAAGAGTACGTGAAACATAAGGTTCAATATAAATAACCAAGAAAGTCTCTAAGACAGAACACCCAGACTATCCAGAGGTCTAGGCTGATGTCTCTGGGCTGCTGCTCCCGCCGCCTGACACGGAGCTCTCGGCTGTTGTGCCTGTCGTGGTCGGCCAGGAGGTGCCTGACGAGGCTGTGCCTGCTGGGGTCTCGGCGCGGGTGTTACTCCGACTCGATCAGGACATGCAAAGGAAATGTGCCCCAGTCGGTCGCATTGATAGCACACCCTCCCCTCAACCCTCTGTCTCTCCAGAAACCTCTGTGGGCGATCAACCTGTCGATCTGCGGGTCCGTTGCTCCTCGGGCAGTCTCGGACTAAGTGACCCTGCTGTCTGCACAAAGGGCACAACTACGCTAACGGGGCAGGTCCAATTGATGCTACTGCTCCTCCCCGGCGCATGCCACCCTGCTGCAACTGTGGCTGAAATGACCCAGAGACCCTCTGCCTCCTCGTATCACGTCCCTCGGACGGCCTCAGGAAGCCACTCGGCCTCGGCCTGATATACCGCGCTCTGGCGGTCTCTCAAAAATGTCTCTCCACAACTAAGGCCTAATCCACCAGTGTAGAGTACACCTCAGTCCTAAGAGCGATGACTCGATCTACAATCGATGGAATGAGCCCGGCCTTGAATCGCCTGCAACGACTCTCCTCAGTCTGCACCATCTCAGGTGTGAAGCGGGATAGGGATAGGAATCTCGCCGCATACTCAGAGACGGTAATCCCTCTCTGCCCCAGTTCCAAGAACTGCTGGTGTCTGTCATCTCAAACAGATCGAAGAAAGTACTGCTCCAGGAACAGTCTGCTGAAAAGCTGAAAATCCTCACCAACTCTGGTCTGCACAGACTGCCACCAATAATATGCCTCACCCTCGAGCTGGAAGGTGGAGAAAGAGACTCTCAGACGTCCCTCAGATACCCCAGAAGTATCAAGGTTGTGGGTAATCTGCTCCAACCATACTGCAGCTGCCTCGGGGTCTGAACCCCCAGAATAGATTGGTGTACCCAACCTACGAAAATCCATGGGAGCCCGGGCCGTGTAGCTGTCCATCTGACATGGCCTCTCGATAGTGACTGCGTCGGCAGTAGGCACAGATTCTGGTGCTGGTGTTGCAGTCTCCTGCTGAGCGTTGAACGCTGTTAGTCCTGCGCGAACCACCTCATCCATAGCGGCCGCCTGAGTCGGCTCTGCGACTGGAGGAACTCTAGGTGGTGACCCTGACGGTCCACCCTCGAAACTCTGGTGCTCTGTGGAAGCAGCACCCTGGGCACTCGCTGCCCCTGCCACTCCAACGGTTGGTGTCTGGCTCTGCCCCACAGTTGGGCGGCTCCTGGTACCCCTCGGGATATAAAAACGGGACATCTCGTATACTCGCTGCATTTATAACGTATAGGTTCATATTTCAATTTAACTCAGGCGGTTCGATTTAACAAAAAGGGACGTCTTCATGCGTCTTATAGGGATCATACTTGGATCGATAGTACGTAGTATAGTCATATATAATACTTATATAGACAAAGAAGTCCGCACTTAGTGCGTCTCACACATCAAGCAAGTAAATCAATCAACTCCCATAGGAGGTACAATTTCAAACAATCACGCAATCAATATACCAGACCGGCCTAAGTCTCGGTCGGGTATCTTCCCATCACGAGGGGTTCAAAGCATAACACAACAATTCCACACTTTATGTCCTCAATTTCTTTCTCATAAGTTTCAACTCTTTTCATCAATCTCAACACCTTACTTTTCTCTTATAACATTCATGTCGATCTCGCGTCGTTACAACCTGATTCAGGCGTCCCCGAATCTCGTTGTAACCACTTGACATCCCCCTATCACGCTCGACTACAGTGGCACCCCTGAGTCAGCCCGTGATAGTGCAAAACACTTCAGTTTCTCAAAACTTTCGGCATGACCCGTTCGTATTTTCCAGTAACCATCCGCTTAAGCGGGAAATTTACCAACCAATTTCCCATGGCATTCAGCACACAAGGTTCTCATAATCAGCAAAAATACACATAACAGTGAAATGCTGCCAATACCACTCGGGTTCCTACCCTTTATTTGATTAACCTCCCTTTCGGGTCAAATTTTCAACTTTAATTCTTAAATACCGGTCAACACTTGAACAAGTCAACACTTCAACAAGTCAACACTTCATTAAGTCAACACTTCAATAAATTAACACTTCAATTTTATCAATAATGGAACGGCCAACCAAGGTGGCAACGCCCTTAACCAATGATTCACTCAACAACCAATTTATAAGGGCTCGATCATTGCTCGTTAACCCAATCCCAATCTCAACCGTTCGACATCACCGATCACTGTAACATACAACCAATGGGGAAAGGATACCAGGCAAGCAATGCAACCATCGTAGTATAAAAGATTCAAACTTAAACAAGCACTAAAACAATCAAGACTTGTGTCGTTCCAACTCTACGCATCGGATGTTCCAACTTGCGTCACTGAGTATCACGACTTAGACCACCTAACTCTACCCACCTAATTGACGTTTGGTCCGAGGTTTTGAAAACAAGTTCAAAATGCAACCAGGCTCTGATACCAAATTGTCACGCCCCAAATCCGGTTTTGACCGGACTCGAGACGTGACTTGAGTTGATAATTAAGTAAAACCAAATAAAGCTCAAATCATTTAACTCCTCGACAAGGTTTCGATCAAATAACTCAAATAATGTGTTCCAAATCGTAAATAAAAGTAGTAAAGAGTCAAGGCTCTAAAAAGAGTACGTGAAACATAAGGTTCAATATAAATAACCAAGAACGTCTCTAAGACAGAACACCCAGACTATCCAGAAGCTCCCGAGCCTCGGGTCCACTAGTCACCAAGCACGCCTGTATAAACAGTAAATAAAACAACAGGGAGTAATTAAACAATTTCAGTAGGGAAAAACATAAACAATTTAACCTCCAATTTAGTAAGAAAACTGCCTTGACACGACGACTCAATTTGCAATTAATACTATTAGTCAACGAGGTGCTATAGAGACAGTAAAGATAAGAATAATATCACATTCTTAAGGATAACAGAAACTTTAAGATATCAAGTGAAAAGCACTGTAAAGATTCGATAACTACTAAAATGGGAGCAAGTAAATATCACGCTAACACTGAAATCTCAATACTCCGATCCGCGATAGGTTCTTGTGTCATATCGGATCCCATACTCCGATCCACAAGAGTACTCGTGTCATGTCAGATTTTCCCTCGGTCCAGAGGAGGCACATGCGTCGGGGCTACCGGAAACATATCTGAAGGGACACATATCGTCGAGATTCTCGGAAATGCCCCCAAAGGACCATATGCCATCGGGGTGAAGCAAGGTAACCTTCCCAGAATGCTCCCGCAGGACGCATACACTCGGGTGAATCACAAATAACCATCCCCGCAGGGTAAACCATCCAATTCCCCGCAGGGTAAACCAACCAATGCCCCGCAGGGTCAACCAACCAATGCCCCGCATGGTCAACCAACAAACGCCCCGCAGGGTCAACCAACCAATGCCCTGCAGGGTCAACCAACCAATGCCCCGCAGGGTCAACCAATCAATGCCTCGTAGGGTCAACCAACCAATGCCCCGTAGGGTCAACCAACCAATGCCCCGTAGGGTCAACCAATCAATGCCCCGTAGGGTCAACCAACCAATGCCCCGCAGGGTCAACCAACCAATGCCACGCAGGGTCAACCAATCCCTCGACTATGATACTACCCCACACCGAAATCCTCCACGGTGTAGGTACTATACCGGACCACAATCATCTTAAAACACATAAGAGAAAACCACACTAAGTAATCATGGAACAACCAAAGCTTAGCAAAGCACAATTCCATCATAACACACCAAGAGATCCATAAACCTTTACACTTACCGATATACTTACCAATCGCGATCCATCGATCTATTACTCACCCAATCATACCATTTGGCACAATCAATTCCACTCAATCATTCATTCAATCATTCGATCATTCAAGCATCCATTCAATCATTCAAGCATTCATTCAATCATTCAAGCATACAATTAATCTAGTTTCGTTAGACCCTTAATTTATCCTGAAGACTGAGCAAGCAATGCATGTGAGGCAACCACAACCAATCCTATGGCTCATCTCGGCCTTTCTACCAGCACGACAATTTCCCAAGTTATGAAAGCGAGTTAAACTAGTTATTCACATCCTATGCATGCATACTATACACGTCCGGTTATTAGTAATTGAAAGACGATTATTCTAGTTATTCGCATCCTATATGCAATCTAGGATCTTTCCGATTTTATTAACCTAATAGCCATACTAAATTATTAAATTGCACGAGGAGTTTAGTACTTTCCCTACCTCAAGGTCTTCCTCTAACAATACTCCGGGCTAGCTTCCTCTCCGTCTTCACTCGGGTCCAAGTCTCCATCTCCTTTCGAGCTCGGGAACACGGTCTTGGATCACAAACAATACTAAAATTAACAACTAGTCAAAGAATGGTTTCACACTAATCTACTTCAGAACGTTCGAAAGGTAACTCCCGGGTCAAAGGAACGACTTTGGGCCCAAACTAGGCCTGATTAGGCCAAACCCTAGCTTCTGGAAACCTGGCCCGGAACCTGGCCCGTCCCGTATCACAGACCGGCCCACAATCCCAGCCGGAACGTATCACGGTCCGGCCCGGAGCCAGACACGGACCGTGTCACAGTCCGGCCCGGTACCAAACACGGACCGCGCAACGCACCGGCCCGGGATCAAACACGGACCGTGCGAGGTACCGTGCCGGGATCCAACCAGTTCCGTGCCGCGTGCCGTGCCGGAACGTGGCCCTCTCCGGGTCCCATTCCGTGCCGAACCAGCCCAGAACCTCTCCCTTCTTCCCCAACTTGAATCCTGCAAAAACCCCATCAAAACCTCCATTTCCAGCTTCATAAAGCTTCAAAACAGTCATCAACACTCTCCAAACCTCAACACCCTCAATGGGTTCCATCAAAACTTCAACAAACACAATAAAACCAACCTAAACTTCACTAATTCTTCTCCAACACCAACAAACCACAAACAAGGAAGCTAGTTCTTCAAATTCTAACCAAAACCCACAAAAACCCAAAATAGAAAGTATATGAAATTAAGAGTTAAGAGTATACAAACCTCTAGGAAGATGGGAGCAATTTGGAGAAGAAAAGGTAGAGAAATGGATCAAAGTTGCTTGTTTTCCTCTCTTTCTTCTTCCTCAAGCTATGGAGTTCTTCCTCTCTTGTTCCCTTAGTGATTTTCGGCCAACAGTAACGAATGAGCTGAATTGTTTTGCTTCAATGCCTTAAATGACCTATTGTGGTGCAAGGACCAAAAGCCCCTTAAAGTCTTATCCTTTTAAAAGCAATTTGGGAGGGTATAAAGGTCAATAGGACCTCTTTCTCATCCTCCAAGCTACTAATGACACGTGTCATAGTAGGGCCACTCTCTTTTAAATAAAATCCAGCAGTCCAAAATTATATCGGAATTAGCCGATAAAAAGTTCGAGTTTGACCGAAAGTTGACCTATCCAATATTACAGTCAAACGAAAGGTAATGGCCCAACTAAGCTAACCGTGATGACGGCTAAGCTTTTTTTGGGCCCCAGAAAGGTCCTTAATGACTTCCGGAGTCATCGATTGACTTTTCCGGCCTAAAGTCAAACTTCGTCCAAAGTTCACCGGTTCGACCGGGGGCAGTTCTTACAGGTCAGCTGCAAGGGCCCTAACGGGCCAAAACCCGGGGGAGGTTTAGGCAGGTTGGCTGGTTCTCCCCAGTCTGTAGCATACCGGTCGACCTGCTTATCCCTGTCATATTCCAGCATGAAAGACCCTAGCCTAGGTGGGCCCCGAACCGCCCACATTCACTCCTTCAAGATATGACCTAGCCGAACACATTTATAACATAAGCTCGGAAGTTTTGAGTACGTGAGCTCCACACTGATAGGCTCTAGAAACTCTAGAAATTAGAGCATCAGCCCCTTCCTCAGGGGCCTCTCCAAGAGGTGCCAGAATCGGACCTTGACGGTCCCACCCTAGCATATACCCCACTGGTCACATGAGACCTCTACACACATCCCCAATGCATCCCCGTCTCCCTCGTCCGAACCAGGGGCGGTAGTCCCCTTACATGGACCCATAATTGCACTCGGTCCAAGCCGGGCAACTCCGTAGCGCACGGGTCCAAATCCCCCAACAACAGAGCCCGGCCATCGAAGCACCAAGGCTCATTACGTCGGACCCACGACCTAGATTCCGACGACCAAAAATAGAAGCCGAACAGTCGCGGCTCTATGTCTTTGACCACTAGCCCTTCCGCAGCCTTACCTCATGCATTGGTAATGACACGGAGGAGCATGTCCTTCCGAGGGGGTTTTGGGGACCACAGGCAAACTAACAGTCCCCATTGTTGGTGGTTAGTACCGCTGTCATTGTTGCCCGAGACGTCGGGACCACCACCTCGATCTCCTCTTCGTCGACCAAGGAGAAGGACGAGAGCCCGTCCTGCAGACCTTCCAGGGACGGCTGGAGCCTAGCCTCCTTGGAGGTCCCAGCCGAAGGGAATTCCTTGGTAAGAAGGTGCTTCTCCCGATCTCGGGTCATCCCTAGTGGAGTAGTCAGGGCCGCCAGCATGATCGGATGGTTGGTCGGGTTGGGGAGACATCGTCCTAGCCCCAAGGCCAGGGCCGCCGTTCTTGGGAGCTCCTCCATAGGAGCTTTTCCTTTCGCTGGATTTCTCTGCAGGACGAGAGGTTCCTTGGGTTGAATCCCTATCTCATCAGATGTAGGGATGATCACCTGTGCCCACGTGATCTTGGGAGTTGGAGTCCGATCCGGGTCAGGGATCGGAGGGGGTGAAACCCTAGGCAGGATCGGGGTACCCCCGAGAATAGGCGGAACCCTAGAGTCCCTAATACCAACATCGATACGCACCCCAACCCTAGATTTCCCCATGTCCTTGCCGGTGCTCAACGGAACCCTAGGGGTCCTATCCCCATGGATCGGAACTAGAGCGAGGTCATGGTCAATAGGGGAGCCAACCGAGAAGGGTGGGGGCCTCGGATTAGGGTTTGGAGGTGGTAAGAGCGGCAAATCATTACTTGGAGAGGAAGTTACCCGAGCCTAGCGCGACGGCCGTCCCCTCTTTGGCTTAGGATCAGATACCAGAGGGGCCGATCCAAAGGCGAAGCCTCCTGTCGGGATCGAACCCAAGAGTATATTAGCCGCAGTCACGGTAGACTTTGGTTTACGGCGACGGAGGGCTTCTCCCCCACAACAACAGCAGGGCGAGGGGAAGGGAGATGGAGGAGAGGACCACTGGTAGGAGCAGCGCTTTCGGGACAGGCACCACGATGGCATTAGATGCAATGACGACGGTAGAAGGGGTAGAGAGCACCATAACGACGGACGCGGGCTAGGGCTAGAGAGGGTCTCAAAGTTGAGAGAGTTTTTTGTGTTTTTTTGACAATAATCTTTGAGTTATTTTATGTTCTTATTGTCTTACTATTATTGACAATACGTTATCAGCACGATTAGCTCAGGTATTAAAATTTCATATGAATAAATTCATCTCGTTAATATTATTTACTAATAATATTTGTGAATTTATTTTATATTTGTTTCATAATTATTTATATATGTTATTTATAAGTATGGTATGTGATTGCCAATAATACATTGGATCTTTCATATCAGAAAATAACGATTATGTGTTTATATTTGTTTTCTATATTTGTTATACCCCACGAGTTCGCTCATTGTGCAGTTATACATATATTTAATTTTCTATGTTTATATTTGGTTACCCCACAAGTTTTGGTCGGTGAGTGGTTATGTATATATATACATATATTTAATTTTTCAATATATATATATATATTAAACCCCGCGAGTTCGCTCATTTGTGCGATTATATATGTATACTTAATTTTTTGCACTTATGATGGCTACCCCATGAGTTCTCTCGGTGAGCAGTTATGTTTATATTAACCGTTTGTGATTATTTTACCCCGTGAGTTTGCTCATAGTGTGGTTATACGTGTTTGTAACATGAATCTTACAAACATCATGATATTTTTGGGCCATGAGTTCAAAAATACGAACCGTTTTCTTATAACATGCAACTTCGCTTAAGGCCTAAAGCTTGAAAATTTTATATACAATTATATGGGTAGTTTGGCTACTCCATGGGTTTGCTCGTCGCATGGTCGCTTTGTAAATAAATTTATGAGATCACATATTTTCTGGCCTAAAGTTTACAAATATTATGGTATATTGGACCAGAAGTTCCAAATACACAATACAAGCGACTTGCGTACATGGGACCAGAAGTTCCAAGTACTACATACCAACGACTTGAAGTCGGGTATGATGAATGTCGATATGTTCTTATTGAAATATCCGACATATTATGGCTTCGATTCATGTTCAAGATGACAAATCTGGTAAATTGCCAATAAACAGCTCTTAAGCTAGATAAGAATATTACCTATGATGGAATTGTTGTATGAGTTGTTATTACCAGTGCATCTCTTTTGAACTAATATATATATATATATATACATAGAGTTGGTATCAAGTACAAACCCCCTCTTATTGTGCAAACTACGAACCAATCTGAGCCATAGGATCCCCCAAAGTGATGTCAGCAGAGCGCACCAGATGCTGACACGTGGGCAATAAATATATAAAACACTGCACCTTATTGTGCAAACTACGAACTCACCAGGTGCTGACACGTGGGCGCGCGCGAAGCAGCCACGTGTCAGCATCCTGCGCGCTCTGCTGACGTCACTTTGACCGCATCCTGTGGCTTAGATTGCTTCGTAGTTTGCACAATAAGGGTGGTTTTTACTGGATAGCTACCATATATATATATATATGATGTTTTGTACAATCCTATCAATTTTTTGTAAACTAAATATAATGCTCTCCTTTGTAGAAGGATATGAAGCTCAATAGTGGATTGTCTGTTTGCAATGGGAACGATGATATATGTATTATTGATTGCGCGTCACCGCACACAATCTTAAAGGACAAGAAATATTTGTATTGCTTAACACTTGTCGAAGCAAGTGTTAATACTATCTCGGGTACAACAAACATGATAGAAGGCTCTGGGGAGCCATCTTGCTATTGAAAAATAGAACGAGATTGTGTATCCATAATGCCTTGTATGCTAGTAGATCCAGGAGAAATCTACTGAGCTTTAAGGACATCCGTGGTAATGGATATCATGTTGAGACCACCAGAGAAAATGAGACCGAGTTTCTCTATATTACCGGGGGTAAACGTGGTGAAAAGCGAGTACTATTGAGATTTCATGTTCTATCGTAGGGGTTGTATTACACAGCCCTAAAAACAGTTGAAGCCTACGCAACAATGAACTAGAAGTTGTTGCGTGGGACACAACCCTTCTTCGATCCATATTTAATCTGAGCGACCAAGAAGATATATTGTCCATCCTTCTCTTGACCACACGAGCTAAGGAAAACTAGTAATATGCGACAGACAAACACAGTTGCAATTCCACCATAAAAGAATATTGCCAACTCTACGAAGACATAGCTCAAATAAGGAACCCAGTCACCCTCCTCTGCGGTTGGATCTCTAGAAAATACCGGCTCAACCCCGCCTACACATATTTCTATAGAGAGCCCTCACGGACTATCTCTAGGTTGCGCCTGCCTAACCAACTATTTGTATCAGTATTTCTTATATTTCTGATGTGTGATATGCATCGGGAGACCATCAGCCCTCTACTCCTACACTGCAGCTTTCTCAAGACCTGATGAAAAAAGTTTGGAATCCTCTTGATTGTTCCACTGATCACTCATTCTTGGAAAGGTGCAGTCTTATGACCGCCGGAACTCCTACGGACCAGAGTACAAAAATCCTAATTTGGCTCTGGTAAATCTGGAAGGCACATACCCCAAAGTGTGGGGTGACACCACTCTACCTGCAATTAGAAGATCCTCTACTACAGTAGCAAACTTGGCGGCATGAACGGAGGCAGTAACCTACCACCGCCCACCCCGGCCATTGATCCTCCCCAAAACTCCCTCCACTTGAATCCCACCACCACCCGGTTATAAGACCATCAATGTGGATGAAGCACTTTTTCAGGATACGAGCCAATCGGGATGGGCCTTCCTAAGCCATTCATCTATGGGTCAGGTTGTTGCGGTCTAAAATGAAGTAATCTTGGCCTCTAGTCCTGACAATGATTGAGGCCCATGCTATCGTGGTTGCTTTGCATTTGCTAAGGATATGGGCCCATCTTGGCTTATTATCCGCACGGATGCACAAACCGTCCTACACAGGATCACATTAGGCGCATCATCCATCTCTTCGATATGGGTCATTATCCAGGATATACATATTCTTTTATCTCAACTCAAGGATACTAAACTCGACTTTGTAAAAAGTTCAACAAATAAGGCCTCCCATTCACTTGCTAGGAAAACTCGTTCTATGCATGCCCTTCTATGATCAGAGCATACCTTCCCCAATGCACTTTTTCGTATTTGTGTAGGCTGTAGCAGATGTCTAATAATTTTCCATACAAATCGCTATACTTTAGATCATATAATAAGAGATAATTCTCAAATGACTTTTTTTCTCTTCTCACAACGAACCTGTATCCTCTTCCAATGCCTCAAAATTAGGGTTTAATTTTTATCGGTTAGTTATATATAATCACTGATTACTAGAATTATAAGAAGTTCACAACAAATACAATAGAGAGAATGAAAGCACACATCGCATTTTTGATAATTGTATATTGGATTGTAATCCTTTGGACTAAAAGGTGCAGTATTTCATTAAACAAAGGATTGAAAAATAGTAGAATGCATTAGAGATTCTCTGACCACTAAGAACAGAATTAGAACATTTATAATGTTCGACGATTTTCTCACAATATGATCGTCTTTGACGGTTTTGAATGAGATGCCACAGAGGCTACACAATAAAATTAAACGAAGTTGACTACGGCTGCTCGAGGTCTTGCCTAAACGCTGCATGCACAGTAGAGTATGACCGAACCTGCTATCACCCACTTCTTCGGGAGGCAGCGCTCTTCCCAGGGACCCCTCCCAGGGCCAGTCGTTGGAGCACTGGATTCCTTTCATTCCTCCATGCGAGAATGCTTTCCCGTCCGTTCTTGCTCCTCCTCGTGTTCGGCAGTAGAACCCCGTTTCACTCCCCCAACTCCTTCCCCTGTATCAGACCCAGGCATAGTTCCAGGTCCACTTCTACCTATGTTCCCAGGCATGGTCGGGCTGTTAGGCTTCAAGCTACCAGAGAGCCGGCCGACCACCAGATTTTTCTAGCCCAGATCCACCGAGAGGGTCTGAGTGGCGCCGCGAGGACTCGCACCGTTAGGTGCAGTATTCGAGGATAATATCGGGACTCTCCCCCAATACAATGGTTCCTTAGGTGCAGTAGGTGTGGATTTCCAATCCGTCGTGTATACCTTGTCGTCCCGATCCCGTTGATACTCCAGCATGGAAGAGTCAAACCGCGGGGTTCCCACCAATTTCTAGGGAGATTCCTTGAGGCCATGTCCAATCATCCCACAGTTAAAACATAAATCAGGTAACTTAGAGTATATGAGAGATACCCGAATTGGGTCGGGAAGTTCCCAAAAAGAGCAGGAGATGGCGGCGCAAGGGATGCTCCATTAGGTGCTAGAATCGAATCCGAACGGCTACTCCCCAATATGTGCCCTACTTGTCACACAGTATCTCAATGCTCAGCCACAACACCGAGCCGGTCGTCTCTCTCGTTTTCTTGGTTCGCACCAAGGGAGGAAGACCGTGAGCATGGGCCTAGAGTTGAAGCTGATCCAAAGTTGGAGGTTCCTTAGCCATCGGGTCCAAATCCCCGAGGTGGAGAGTTTGTCCGTCAAAACACCAAGGTTCGTTCATGCGGACCCATGTGCACGCCTCCTTCAACTCAAAGTAGAAACCGAACACCCCCGTTCCAATGTCATTGATGACCAGGCCCTCCGCAGCCTTTCCCCATGCCTTGGTGATGACTCGGAGATCAATTCCTTTCGAGGTGGTTTGGCCATCATAGCAAATTGTTGGCGAGCCAACAAGGAGGGGCTCAACGATGCACACGGCATCACGACCTCCACCTCCTCCTCCTCTTCCAACGAGCAGGCCGAGAAGCCATCTTGAAGGTTGGTGAGGGTGACCCCCAATAGTGTTCCCGCCGGTGGAAGTTCCGAGGTAGAACCACCGTCTTTGGTTTTGAAGACCCGTCGACACCGAGCAACTCCCGGAGGTAGATTCAAGAGCAGCAGGAATAGTGGGAATGCGATCGAAGTTCGGAGTAATCCCTCCCCCACAATGGTCCCGCAGTAATGTCCGTCCCGGTTCCTCCATCGGAGCCTTCCCTCATATAGGGTCTCGATAGCGTGGAGAGGATGGAACCGGAACAAATTATGCGCCAGACGATGCCATCGCAGCAGAAGCAGATAACGCTAGGGGAGCGAAACTGTCACGCCCCAAATCCGGTTCTGACCGGACTCGAGACGTGAACTTAAAGTAATAATTAATTAAAGCAATTCAAAGGAAATAAGTTTTAAATTAATATTCCGAAATTCATAAATCCGATAAAATGAGTCGACAGCTCATAAAAACCAGTAATAAAGTGTTTAGTTCAAATATACAGGTACGTCGCTAGACAACTAGACAAGACCCTCGTTGGCTCCCAAGCGCCGAGAATCCCGCTAGCACAGATCCCGCTCAAGACCTGAAAAACAACAAGGTAAAGGGTGAGCTTTCGCTCAGTAGGAAACGTAGTTAAGGTTATGAACATTCGTCCATCACCACAAGTAACCGTCCAATTAGGGCATACTAGCAAATCATAACTACTAACAACGTCCACGTGAAGTTACCAACCACTAATCACTCTCACAAGACCATAATCACACTTAAAACATCACACACAGCCAATCATCACGCATAGAACACACAGCAGAACAAACACATATCTAGTACAGTAGTCCCCAACATCACCGGCTATCACAGCCCGTCCCACTTATATCGTACCGGAACACACATCATCGGTCCCGACATCTTCCTGTCACGTAGACTCGGGGCACATCCCTAACCAGCAATACATTCAGTCAAATGTCTTCCCGTCACTTAGACTCGGGGCCTCATGCATACCGGACCAGCACATACCTCGGTCGTACGCCTTCCCTGATCACATAGCATCGGGGTAATGATCACATCATCCTCGTCCTCGATACCCTACACCGACATACCCTCTCAGTGTAGGTATCATACCGGACACACCTCCTCTTGGAACACACATCAAGAAAATAACACGCGTCATAATGCCATAGTTCGACCACGGTATACCAATCGAGCCAACTCACCATACCACAACACATCGGTCTATCAATCACCCGATCATATCACAACTAATGGTTCACATCACATCACGCATGACACACTTGCCCAAACATAGCAACACATGTTACACCGAATATAACCTATCATGCTTCTCAGAATAGAAACGGCTAAGTCACACATCATGCATCTCAAACATATATCATGGCATTTCAATCAACACGCAACCTAAGGGCTCGACATGGCCCGTATGCATTTCGACAGCACAACAATCCCAAACTTACGGCTCGACCTGGCACGTAAGCTACCCCTCATTCCACTCGTTCCTCATATCCTAATCATGCAATTCTAATCAGTAAAACAAGTAATTGCAACCTATATGCATACTAGTAACTTTCCGCAATTAAACCGGTATTCGCTACTTTCCCTACCTCAAAAGCAATCCACTCCCAACTACGGATGACCTAGCTAGCTTCCTCTCCGTCACGTCACGAAGTCCAAACGTCTCCTCCTCCGTCAAACTCGGGTCCAAGGTCTTGGATTACACAAAACAATACTAATTCAAAAGCGTTCTCAACGAGAAACAATTAAACTAAGCCCGGAAGTCAAACATGGGCTAAAATGGGAAATGGGCCGGAAAGAGGCCCAATTCGGATGGCCCACATGCCCGGAACCCGACCCGGCCCGTGCAGCACACCGGCCCGGAATCTGAACCAGCCCGGGCCACAGACCGGGCCCGGGACCAGGCACGGCCCGTGCGGCACACCGGCCCGGGACCAGGCACGATCCGTGCTATAGACCGGCCCGGGACCAGGCACGGTCCGTGCTGCACACCATGCCGGACCCTGGCCCGGTCTGTGCGGCACTCCGTGCCGAAACCTGGCCCGTTCCGTGCGGCGTTCCGTGCCGGAACCAAGCCATCTCAGTGCCCCGTTCCGTAACAGATCTGGGCAGACTCTCTTCTTCTTCCCCAACTTCGTTTTCTACGAAATTCTACATCAAAACTCCATTGATGAATCCTCAAAACTCCAAAACAGATCCCAAAGCTTCAGTAAACCAATACCCACAAAGGGGTTCCATCAAAACTACTCAAATCTAACTAAAACCAATCATCTAACAATCCTTTTTCTCCAAAAACCAACATCCAACACCCAAATCAAAAACCCAACCATTGTTCATCATTTTTCCTCAAACCCCATGAACCAAATTCGTCCAAAACGAAAAAGGGTTGGGGTTTTATCTTAAGAATGAAGAATAGATGAAGAAACAAGTGAAAATGGAGGGATTTGGGTAGAAAATGGGTTCAAGACACCCTTTTTCCTCATTTCTTCTTCTTCAAGCTTCCAAAACTCCTATTCTTCTTCCTCTCTCTCTCTCAATTTCGGCCACCAATATAATAATGGCTTAAATGCCTCAAAGGTGAGTCATAAACCCTGAAGGGTAAGTTTCCAAAATACCCCTATGTCCAAATGTCTCTCAAGCCCACTTTTTAAGGGTAAAAGGGTCATTCTTACCTTCTTTCTTCTCCCCAAGCCAACATGGACAATTGTCCATGTGGGGACCATCTCTTATCAAATTAGAACTCAGCACCTCTAATTAATTAGCTTTAGTCCTTGAATAACAGATGATTGACCCGGAATTGACCGACAATTGACTTTTCCACAATTACAGTCAATTGAAAGGAAACGGCCCAATCAAGCTAACCGTAAAGACGGCTAAGCTTTTTGGGCCCCGGAAAGGTCTCGAATGACTCTCGGAGTCCTTGGTTGACTTTTTTCGGCAAAAGTCAACTTTCGCTGAAAACCTCCGGTTCGACCGTGATCGACCGAGGGCGGTTCTTACAATCTACCCCCCTTAAAAGAATTTCGTCCTCGAAATTAAAAACGGACGTACCTCAAGGGTCAAACAGGCTGGGGTACTTCGCACGAACCTCATCCTCGCGCTCCCAGGTCGACTCTGCTCTGTGGTGCTTCCACTGCACTCGCACCAGTGGGATAGTCCTGCCACGCAAGGCCTGCTCTCGCCTATCCAGAATCCTGACTGGCTGCGCCTCATACGTTACATCATCAGCTACCTCGATGTCTGTCAACCCAATCACGTGGGAGGTTCCGCAGTGTACTTCCGCAGCTGGGACACGTGGAAGACGTTATGAACGTTCCCAAGCTGTGGTGGTAATGCAAGGCGGTAAGCAACAGCTCCAACTCTGCCCAAGATCTCGAAAGGTCTGATAAACCGCGGGACCAACTTGCCTCTGCCGCGGTTGAACCGCAATAGGCCCTTCTTCGGGCTCACCCTCAGAAACACATGATCGCCCACAGTAAACTCAAGAGGCGTGCATCGTCTATCTGCATAACTCTTCTGGCGACTCTACGCGGTCCTCAACCGATCCCGAATCAGTGCGACCTTCTTGGTCGTCTCCCGAAAAAGCTCCGGACCAAGTAAACTCCGGTCTCCCACCTCTGCCCAACACACGGGCGATCTGCACGGCCTACCATACAACGCCTCAAACGGTGCCATCCCAATACTGGCCTAGAAGCTGTTGTTGTAGGCAAACTCCGTTAATGGTAAATGGTCCTCCCATGAACCTCGGAAATCCAACACACATGCTCGCAGCATATCCTCTAGTATCTGAATAGTGCGCTCGGACTGACCGTCGGTCTGTGGGTGATACGATGTACTAAGCAAGACCTCAGCCCCCAACGCTCCCTGCAAGCTCTCCCAAAATCTGGAGGTAAATCGAGGATCTCTGTCGGACACAACCGACACCGGAACCCCGTGAAGACGGATAATCTCCCAAACATACAAACGGCTCAAAGTGTCAATCGTATCCGTCATCCTCATGGCTAAGAAGTGTGCCGACTTGGTCAGTCTATCGACCACTACCCAAACTGCGTCATGCCCTCTCGGCGACCTCGGTAAGCCACACACGAAGTCTATCGTGACGTGCTCCCACTTCCACTCTGCGATCGGCAGTGGCTATAATAACCTGATGGGACGCTGATGCTCGTCCTTCACCTGCTGGCAGGTGAGGCATCTCGAAACGAACTCTGCAACTGCTCTCCGCATCCCGCTCCACCAAAACTGTCGTCTGATATCCCGATACACCTTGGTGCCACCCGGGTGCACAACAAGACGGGAGTGATGAGACTCTCTCAACACATCATCTCTACAACCACGCGGCACAAACAGTCCTCCTCGGTATCGCAGACCTAGATCAGTACCTTGCTCCCAGCCCTCGATGTCAACACTGCTGATAATCCTCTCTAGGATCTCTGCCGTCTCGGCATTTCCGGCCTGAGCCTCCAACACACGGGCAACTAGTGTGGGCTGCGCCACCAACGAACACACGACCATGCCATCGGTGATCTCATCGAGCTCGAGCCCAAACGTGCTTAACTCGTCTATCATGCCCCACTCCCGGACAGATATACTAGCAAGGCAGTGAGTCGACTTCCTACTCAGGGCATCGGCGACGACGTTCGCCTTGCCCGGATGGTAGACTAGCTCGAAGTCGTACTCCTCCAGTAGCCCCATCCACCGCCTCTGGCGCAAGTTCAAGTCGCGCTGGGAGAAGATGTACTTGAGACTCTTGTGATCCGAGAACACTCGGAATCTCTCTCCATACAAGTTGTGTCGCCAGCTCTTCAGAGCGAAGACCACTGCTGCCAACTCTAGATCATATGCAACTACCTTCCCGGACTGCATCAACACACACCCAGTCCCTCACCGGACGCATCACAATACACATCATAACTGACCCCGCGCTCCGACACTATCAACACGGGCGCGATGGTCAAACGAGCCTTCAGCTCGGTGAAGGAGTTCTCACACTCATCAGTCCATACAAACTCGGCCCGCTTGCGTGTCAAGGCGGTCATCGGCGCTGCCAGACGTGAGAAGTCCTGGACGAATCGTAGATAGTACCCCGTCAAGCCTAGGAAGATGCGGATCTCGAAGACACTCTTGGGCCGTGCCCACTTCGAGACCGCGTCGATCTTCGCCGGATCGACGAGTATACCCTCTCGGGACACAACATGCCCAAGGAACTTCACCTCGGCGAGCCAGAACTCGCACTGCTTCAAGTTGCCGTACAGCTGGTGAGTACGCAACAATGTCAACACTATCCTCAAATGCTCCTCATGCGCCTCCTCACTCGGCGAATAAATCAGAATATTATCCACGAACACCACGACAAAATGGTCCAAGTAGGGTCGGAAGATATTGTTCATCAAGTCCATGAACGTTGCAGGTGCGTTCGTCAACCCGAACGACATCACCAAGAACTCGTAGTGCCCATACCGAGTCTGAAATGCGGTCTTCGCCACATCCTCCTCTCGAACCCTCAACTGATAATACCCGGATCGTAGATCAATCTTCGAGAAGCACTTTGCTCCTCTCAGTTGATCGAACAGATCATCGATCCTCGGCATCGGATAACGGTTCTTCACCGTAACCCGGTTCAACTTCCGGTAGTCAATGCACATCCCCAATGCTCCACCTTTCTTCTTCACGAAGAGGGCGGGTGCTCCCCACGACGAAGCACTCGGTCGGATAAATCCCTTCTCCCGAAGCTGCTCGAGTTGTCGCTTCAGCTCGACCAACTCGGCTGGTGCAAACCGATACGGGGCCATAGATATCGGCGTCGTACCCGGGATCAAGTTGATCCTAAACTCCGCCTCGCGCGCCGGAGGTAATCCTGACAACTCCTCCAGAAAGACCTCCGGGAACTCGCATACCACTCTTGACAGCTCTCTACTCTGCACGGTCTCTGTCTCATCTCCCACGGTCAACGCAGACAGGAGTACTCCGCTCCTACTCCCCAAGACACAAGTGATGATCGTGTCGCCCGATCCTACGGTCACCTGCCGATGATAACATTCCATCGACGCCCGATACCTCTTCATCCAGTCCATCCCCAAGATCACGCCAAATGCCGTCATGTCCAACACAAGCAAATCACCATAAAAAGGGCAAGCAGCAACTCGAATCTCACATGCACGACAAACGGTACTCAAAACTACCTCTCCCGTAACAGGGGTGTCAAGACACAAAGGTCGCCTCAAAGGCTCTACTCTGAGGCCTAACTTCTCCGCCAGGGTAGAAGAAAACGGAAGAGTGCATCGTCTGTGGGTTATGGACCCACCACGCTTCCGCTGCGCCACTCTGATCTCATCGCCACTCGGCCACCTCCCCTGACCGGTCTGACTGTATACTACTACTGCTGCGGTCCTCCGCCGCTCGGGCACTCGTCTCCGATGTCCCGGCTGCCGACGGTGTAAACACACTGGCCCCCGTTCTAACGCGACGGGCTCTACCGATGATACTGATCCTGTCCGTCTCAAACCGTCGGACAAAGCCTATGGCCGGGAGAACCTTGCGGTTCTCTGCCTCCTCGGTCCTCGAACCTCGCATGGTCCCGCAACACTGCTCGGTCGCTGCCGAGTCTCACGGACCCTCGCGTCCTCTTCTCGACCTCGCTTCACTGTCGTCGTCGTGTCCACTAGCTCAAACTACACCCAAATCTTCAGGGTGAGGACTCGATCCAAACTCTAGGCTCGGGGCCCTCTTTCGATCCTCTTGCATCAGTTCGCCTCAACCGTTACCAAAACTGGTGCAAACGGCCCACGCCATAACTCTGGCCTCGTACCTCATCTCTGATACTCCGTCCCATTGCAGCCCGGGACCTGCTGGTGTTGCTCCTCCTAACCTCCCCAGTGGGAGTACCCCGGGCACCTGTGCCTCCAGCGGCTTACCTCTCCTACCTCGAGGTGCCACGATGTAAGTACCCTCCGCACGGGTAACGCACACGTTCAGTTTCTTAACTCGCATAGAACGACGCGCTTAAGATAACTAACGTCACACATAGTCCAACACAGTAGTACTCATACTTATAATATACTTAGTATAGTATAGTCACACAATTTCACACAACAAGAGAAGTCTGCACACTAGTGCGTCACACAGATCACACATTCAAACAGCAAGGTTACACACAGTCAAACATTCCACGATCAGCGAGATTACACACAGTCATACACTTCACAATGCATCCACCACACAACAACTCCACATTAAACAACATCACTTTAGATTCAAAATACTTAACACGTCCTCTTTCTAACATAACATTCATGTTGATATCGCGTCGTTACAACCCAGTTCAGGCGTCCCCGAATTAAGTTGTAACCACTTGATATCTCCCCATTCACATCCGGCTACATTGGCCCCTATAGTCGAATCGTGATGGTACATACACTTCAGTTTCTGCAGAAAATTGGGCATGACCCGTTCGTAAATTACACTAACCATCCGCTTATGCGGGACAACCAATTCACAACCTGCACACAGCACTCAACACCATCACAGCACAAAGCCATTCATAGCAACTACACACCTCGAGCCTCGGTAATTTCACTCTTACTGCCCGGCCAAGTCCACACTCGGAAAATAGTTTAACTCAAACAAAGACACCAACCACACAGGTTCACCAAAAGCACACGGTACTTAGACCGGACAATCCACCAACCCGAGACTCTCTCAGTCTCGTTACTACGCGTAGGGCATCTCCGACTTGCGTAACCGAAACACGGCAACTTAACAACCCACTCTACCCACCTAAGTGACGTACGATCCGTGGTTTTGAAAAACAATTTCAATGAAAACTAGGCTCTGACACCAAAGTGTCACGCCCCAAATCCAGTTCTGACCGGACTCGAGACGTGAACTTAAAGTAATAATTAATTAAAGGAATTCAAAGGAAATAAGTTTTAAATTAATACTCCGAAATTCATAAATCCGATAAAATGAGTCGACAGCTCATAAAAACCAGTAATAAAGTGTTTAGTTGAAATAAACAGTACGTCGCTAGACAACTAGACAAGACCCTCGTTGGCTCCCAAGATGTCAAGCCCCAAATCCGGTTCTTGCCCGGACTCAAGGCGTGACTAGTAATAAGTGATTAAAAGACAATAACTCAACAATAAGTTCCTGAAAAACTCCAATATGAAACTCAAATCCACAAAAATTCAGTTTAAAACATAAATAACCCTCCAGGGGTGTAATAATAATCCTCCACAAAATCTGTTCCAAACAGAAATAAAATAAAAGCAAAATCTCTAAAGACACTCACACCGAGAAGCTCCCGAGCCTCTACTCCTCAATCAAGCCTGTAAACACAACAATAAACTCATAGGGGTGAGCTTGCGCTCAGTAGGGAAATCACATAACAAGGTGGGCCTTAAACTCAGTAAGGTCAACAACAAAAATCAACAATATAGCTCTTAACAAACACGAGTAATATGTAAACCAGTCGATGCCGTGGCACATGGAGTCTCCACCCTCCGATCCACATATGATGTGTCCTCTCGGATTTTCCCTCAAATCCAGAGGAGACGCATAACATTGAGGCGACCGGAAACAACCCTTCGGGGCGCTTATCATCGGGATTCTCAGAAACGTCTCCAAAGGTTTTTATGTCCTCGGGAACCAAGGTATTGCTCCCATAGGAAGCATACACTTGGGCAATTCAATGATAAACAGTTAATAATTGAGTAACACACTCACACCGAAACACGAAACAATCCAATCCCAACAAACACCAATTCACTGTCACACATAGCTCACAGATCACCAATTCACCACAACACACAGTACACGAATCACATAATCAAACTACACAAATCACACAATCACAACTTACCGTTCACTTACCAGTCTCGACCCAACGGGGCATCGATCACCTGATTGCACCGCTCGGTACAACCAATCATACTCGATGCTCCAAGCAACCATTTAAGTAAATCAAGTAATCATTCAAATACATTCAACAGTCAAGCGGGAGTTTAATCAACCAATCATAAACACCTTCAATCGAGCATTCAAATACGCAATTGAACTAGTTCCATTAGACTCTTTAGCCTATCCACTAAGCAACCAAACAACCAAGCATGTGATCCTAACACGCAACTAATCCGAGGGCTTTGCCAAGGACACTCTACAAGTCAAACAATTCCCAAGTATTGAAAGCGAATTACACTAGTGATTGGCATCCTAATCATTCACCACTAGAAAATTCCGGTTATTAGTAATTGAAAGACAAATATTCTAGTTATTCGCATCCTATAGGCATTTCTAGGACCTTTCCCATTTTATTAGCCTAACATGCATACTAAGCATCATAAACGAGGGGTTAAGGCTTTCCCTACCTCGAGGTCTTCCTCTCAACACTTTGATGAAGCCCGGTGGTCACCACTCCGTTCTTCACTCGGGTACCGGCGTGATCTTTGCTCCTCTAGCTCGATCCCCAAAGTCTTGGACACAAAGAAACGTTAATTAGACTCCACTTAAACAGCAAGTAAGACCCCCAAAGCCCCTCCAAAGTTCAGTTCAAAGCCAAGACCAACCAAGGTGAAAAACCCTCAAAGAAACCCCCACACTGGTCTGCCACGGACCTGGTCACGGATCCGTGACGCCACCCATTACGGTTACCGTCACGGTGACGCCACCCATTACGGTTACCGTCACGGAGCCGTGACGAGTGCCGTCACGGAGCCGTGACGAGTGCCGTCACGGACTCCCTCACGGATCCGTGACGTCGCCCGTCACGGGATCCGTCACGGATCTGTGGCGCACCAGGGCAGTTTCGCCCTTCTTCAACCTCCAGCTCCTTTTCTCCGAAAAACCACCTTCAAACCCCAAATTTCACCCCTTTCAACTCCCAAAACAGTCCAAATCCTTCAATACTCCTCTACCCATGGTAGGAATCAACACACAAACAAGTTTCTAATGATTCATCAAATCAAAACCCAACTCAAAAGCTCCAACAAACTAAGGACTTCTCACCAAAAACCCAACAAAGCTTCTCATCAACAACATCTCCCACCATTTCTACTCAAACCCAACAACATCTAGTAATTTCACCCAAAACCCATGAAAAGAGATGAAGGGAAATGAGGATTAGAGAGTTCCATTACCTCTAGGATATTGAGATGAAGAAGATGGTGAGGATTTGGAGAAGGGTTGGCTAGAGGAAGGCTTCAAGTGGCCTCTTCTTCCTTGATTCTTCTTCAAAGCTCCATGGGAGCTCCTCTCTCTTGCTCCTCCTCCAATTTTCGGCTACACCAAGTAGAATAGGTTGGTTTTGCTTTTCCAAACTCATATAATACCTAGATGTGTCAAATGACTAAAAGCCCTTGAGCTAGAATTCCATGTAGAAGCTTTTGGGAGGTTATAATGGTCCAAGACCACTCTCCTCTCTCCCTTCCAACCAAAAAGGGACAAGTGTCCAAGTAGGTTATTTAGTTTTCCAAAATAATTTCCAGCACAATAAAATAATGCTTTTCGTCGATAAAAAGTCTCGTTTTGACCAAAATTGACTTTCTCCAACATTATACTCAAACGAAAGGAATTTCTCCCCTTAAGCCAACCGTGATGATGGCTAAGTCGTTTGGGTTCCGGAAAAGTCCCGAGTGACTTCTTGAGTCATCGGTTGACTTTCCGGTAGCAAGTCAAACTTTCTTGGAAAGCCGCCGGTTCGACCAGCACCGGGTCTTACAATCTACCCCCCTTAAAGAAATTTCGTCCTCGAAATTAAAAACAAGGTACCTCAATGTCGAACAGGTGGGGATACTTCACGCGGATCTCATCCTTGCGCTCCCAAGTGGATCCTACTCCCTGATGTCCCAACTGTACTAGTACCAACGGAATCGTCTTATTCCGCAGGACCTTCTCCTTCGTACCCAAAATCTCGACGGGCTGCTCCTCATAGGTGACATCATCTGCTACCTCGATGTCTGACCACTCAATGATGTGCGAAGGGTCTGCCATGTACTTCCGCAGTTGGGACACATGGAAAACGTTATGCACGTTCCCAAGCTGCGGTGGCAAGGCCAAACGATAAGCTACAACTCCAATCTTCTATAAGACCTCAAATGGTCCAATAAAATGTGGTGCTAGCTTGCCTCCACTGCGTCTAAACCGCACTAAACCCTTCTTTGGGCTCACCCTCAGAAACACGTGCTCCCCGACCATGAACTCAAGTGGTCTGCGACGTCTGTCTGCATAGCTCTTCTGCCGACTCTGCGCGGTCTTCAACCGCTCTCTAATCAACGCGACCTTTTCGGTCGTCTCTCTGACCATGTCTGGTCCGAGCAAGCTCCGGTCCCCAACCTCAGCCTAACATACCGGCGATCTACAAGGTCTGCCATACAAAGCCTCAAATGGTGCCATACCAATGCTGGACTGATAACTGTTGTTGTAGGAAAACTATGCCAAAGGTAAATGATCCTCCCATGGCCCCTGAAAGTCGAGCACACAAGCTCGAAGCATGTCCTCTAGAATCTGAATGGTGCGCTCTGACTGTCCATCTGTCTCGGGATGGTAAGTTGTGCTCAACAGTACCTCAGTGCCCAAAGCCTTCTGTAGGCTCTTCCAGAACCTGGATGTGAAACGAGGGTCTCTATCCGATACCACTGACACTGGTACTCCGTGTAGACGAACAATCTCCCTGACATACAAACGACCCAACATGTCCACAGAATCAGTCATCCTCATACCCAGAAAGTGTGCCGACTTGGCCAGTCGATCAACCACTACCCAAACAGCGTCGTGCCCCTTAGACGACCTGGGAAACCCACACACAAAATCCATAGTCACATGCTCCCACTTCCACTCGGAGATCGGTAAAGGATGCAGCAAGCCTGCGGGACGCCTGTGCTCGGCCTTCACCTGTTGGCAGGTGAGGCATCGGGAAACGAAATCTGCAACTGCCCCACGCATCCCACTCCACCAAAACTGTCTTCGCATGTCTCTATACATCTTGTTGCCACCGGGGTGCACAACCAGACGGGAGTGGTGGCACTCACGCAATACGGTGTCTCTGTACCCGCTGGGCACAAACAGCCGTCCTCTAAAGCGGATACCCTGATCGGTGCCCATCTCCCAACCCTCGAGCTTGACACCGTCAATCAATCTCTCACGAATCCCTGCTGTCTCGGCGTCCTCGGTCTGTGCCTCTAGCACCCGAGCAAATAGCGTGGGATGAGCCACCAAGGCACACAAGGCCATACCCTCTGTGACCTCCTCCAACTCCAGTCTGAATAAGCTCAACTGCTCCAGCATGTCCCACTCTCGGACTGCCATGCTGGCAACGCAGTGACTCGACTTCCTGCTCAAAGCATCAGCGACCACGTTCGCCTTGCCCGGATGATAGAGCAACTCGAAGTCGTACTCCTCAAGTAACTCCATCCATCATCTTTGGCGCATGTTCAGATCACGCTGCGAGAATATATACTTGAGGCTCTTGTGGTCTGAAAACACCCTGAACTGCTCACCGTACAGATAGTGTCTCCAGCTCTTCAGCGCAAATACCACCGCTGCTAGCTCAAGATCATGGGTCGGGTAGTTGCGCTCATGCACCTTCAACTGCCTCGAGCCGTAAGCAACCACCTTTCCACTCTGCATCTGAACACAACCTAGCCCTTCACCTGAGGCGTCACAATACACGTCATAGCCTACTCCCCGCTCTGGAACAATCAACACTGGAGCGGTAGTCAATCGAGCCTTTAGCTCGCGAAAAGAGCGCTCACACTCATCCGTCCAAAGGTACTCCGCCCCCTTGCGCGTCAAAGCTGTCATAGGTGCTGCAAGACGGGAGAAATCCTGAACGAAGCGTCGATAATAACCTGCCAACCTTAGAAAGCTCCGAATCTCAAATACACTGCTGGGTCTGGCCCACTTCGACACTGCCTCAACCTTGGCTGGATCGACCAAGATGCCCTCCCGAGATACCACGTGCCCGAGGAACTTCACCTCCGTGAGCCAAAATTCGCACTTCTCCAGATTGCCGTACAACTGGTGAGTGCGTAAAAGTGTCAAAACGGTCCTCAGGTGCTCCTTATGCGCCTCCTCACTGGGCGAGTAAATCAAGATGTCATCGACAAAGACTACTACAAACTGGTCCAAATAAGGTCTGAAGATGTCATTCATCAAGTCCATAAAGGCAGCCGGCGCGTTCGTCAAACCGAACGGCATCACCAGAAACTCAAAGTGTCCATAGCGAGTTCGGAACGCTGTCTTCTCTACGTCCTCAGCTCGGACCCTCAGTTGGTAGTACCCCGATCGAAGATCGATCTTCGAGAAGTACCTTGCTCCCCTCAGCTGGTCGAATAAATCATCAATCCTCGGCATCGGATAACGGTTCTTCACTGTCACCCGGTTCAACTTCCGGTAATCGATGCACATCCTCAAGGCTCTACCCTTCTTCTTCACGAAAAGGGCGGGTGCTCCCCACGGAGACACGCTCGGCCAGATGAAACCCTTCTGCTGCAGTTCCTCGAGTTGTCGCTTTAGTTCGACCAACTCGGCTGGCGCAAACCGATACGGCGTCATCAAGATCGGCGCCGTACCCGGGATCAGATCGATCCTGAACTCCACCTCTCGCGCTGGTGGCAAGCCTGATAGTTCCTCCGGGAAGACCTCCGGGAACTCACACACTACCCTCGGTAGCTCTCTGCTGTTCTGCACGACCTCTTTCTCTGATCCCGTAGTCAAGGAGGATAAGAGAACTCCGCTCTTGCTACCCAAAACACACGTGATCACCCTATCACCTGACCTCACTGTCACCTGACGTCGATAGCAGTCGATCGTCGCTCGATACCTCGCGAGCCAGTCCATACCTAGGATCACGTCAAAGGCGTTCATATCAAGAACGAGTAAGTCACCAAGAAAGGGGCAATCTGCCACCCTAATCGCACAGTCTCTACAAACGGTGCTCAACACCACCTCACCCGTAGCCGGGGTCTCCAAACAAAGGGGTTGACTCAAGGTCTCCACCCGCAAACCCAAAGAAGAAGCAATAGACGAAGATATGAACGAATGGGAAACTCCCGTATCAAATAGAAATGAAGTCCACGCATTATAAAGAAAACACGTACCCTGAGTGGCCTCATGGCCGGCGTACGGCCTCTCAATCCTGGAATCAGTAACTGTAAAGACTCGGCCCTGCTGTGCCGGTGGTCCTCCTCTCGGTGGTGGGGGAAGTGCCACCTGCTGGCCAGCTCTCGGCTGGTGCCTCTGACCTGCTGCTCCCGCCGCCTGATGCGGAGCTCTCTGCTGCGGTGCCTGACGTGGTCTGCCAGGTGGTGCATGGCGAGTCTGAGTCTGATGGGGCCTCGGTGCAGGCGCTCTACTAGCTAGCTCAGGGCACGCCCGGATGAAGTGATCAGATCGACCACACTGATAGCATCCCCTCTGTCCCCCCTGCTGGGCCAGCTCAGGACACGCACGCACGAAGTGGTCGGCGCTGCCACACTGGTAACACCCCCTCGGCTCACTCTGATGTATGTCTCTGGTCCCCTGGGGACGATCGTCATGGTGCTCTACAGGTCCATTGCCCCTCGGGCAGTCTCGTGCCAGGTGACCCTGCTGTCCACACCGAGGACACAGCTGAGCCACCAGGGCGGGTCCAACTGACGCTACGGTCCCTGCTCGGCGCATGCCATCCTGCTGAAAGTGTCCTGCAATTCTCTGTCTGCGTCGGTCTCGACGGTCAGATGGCTGCTCACAGCCACTCGGCCTAAGCCTAGTCTCTCGCACCCTGATAGTCTCTCTGAAGTGTCTCTCCATGGCTAAAGCCTGATCCAAGAGTGTGGAGTACTCTGCGGTCCTGAAGGCGATAACCCTGTCGGCTATCGACGGGATGAGCCCGTTCTCAAATCTCCTGCATCGGTCATCCACAGTCTGAACCAACTCGAGCGCGAAGCGGGCCAGAGAAGTAAACCTCACTGCATACTCAGAAACGCTCAAAACCCTCTGACGTAAATCCAGAAACTACTGGCGCCGGTCATCCCGAATGGAGCGAGGAAAGTACTGTTCCAAGAACAGCCTGCTGAACAACTGAAAATCACTGTCGACCCTGTCCTGCACTGACTGCCACCAGTAGTAGGCCTCTCCCTCAAGCTGAAAAGTGGCAAACGAAACTCTCAGGCGCCCCTCCGATACTCCAGAGGTATCGAGGTTGCGGGTCACCCGCTCCAACCAACCAGAAGCTGCCTCGGGGTCCGCTCCCCAGAGTAGGTCGGCGTACCAAGTCTACGAAACTCTCTGAGTGCCTGGGCCGTGAGGCTGTCAAGCTGGCCTGGCCTCTCTCCAAAATCTGCTGAAGCAGCAGGCACGGGCTCTGGTGCCGGTGCAGTAGTCCCTTGCTGCGCGCTCAAGGCCGCTAGCACAGCGCGAACCACCTCCTCGAGAGGGGTCTCCTGAGTCGGCTCTGCGACTGGAACTGTCCTGGGTGGCGACCCTGTCGGTCCACCTCCAAAACTCTGATGATCTGTGGAAGCAGCACCCTGGGCGTCAGCTGCCCCCTCCTGCTCAGCAGCAGGTGTCTGCCTCGGACCCCCAGCTGAGCGGCCCCGGGTACCTCTAGGAACGTACGTACGAGCCATGTTGTCTATCCGCCTGCACGGATAACGCACATGTTCATTACTCAGTTCAGCAACGGTCCTCGCACGTTACAAGGACGCACACACGCGTCAAACAAGTCACCCACAGATGCGCCCCTCACACTAGTAGATATATATACTCATATAATATAACACCCAAGTTCGCATCTCTATGCGTCACACAGCAACAACCAGCGATTTGGCAATCAACACCAACTCTCACAGGAGGGTTCAATCAATCAAAGACATCCACTCCCAAAGGAGGATTCAATCAATCAAAGAAATCCACTCCTACAGGAGGATTCATTCTCAGGCACATCACACAAGCGGCACAACACAACAGGCATACCCCTTGCTCGGGTATCCTTTCGCAAAGAGGGTTTAGTACCTAACACAACTCGATTTAAAAGTCAACCTTAGCCTTTTCCTCTCTTTCATAAATTCTCATTTCTTAACTTTTACTCAAACCTTTTCATGTCGATCTCATGTTGTTACAATCTGGTTCAGGCGTCCCCGAACTTCATTGTAACAACTTGACATCAAAACATCACGCTCGACTACAGTGGCGCCCCTGAGTCAACCCGTGATGGTGTAAACATTCTAGTTCTACTGAAAATTCGGCATGCCCCATTCGTATTTCCCTTAACCCTCCGCTTAAGCGGGACAACCACCAATACAAATTCACCAGGTACAAGCACACAGAATTCTCATGCTCTTTCAAGGCATCACACAATCAAAATAATGGAGTTCTCATACTCCTAAGGTACACAACGCAATCAATAAACGGAGTCCTCATGCTCCCAATTACTACGGGGTACTCGTGCCCCAAACTCAACCATAACACACGCTCGCAACTTACCGAGACCCTAACTCGTAAGCCAGCCAACCTATACTCGCAACCACGTAGGCCAGCCAAAGAATACTCGTAACCGTATAGGCCAGCTAAACTCGCAACCTCCCCGAGGCCAGCAAAATAACACTCGCAACCTCCTCGAGGCCAGCAAAATAACACTCGCAACCTCCTCGAGGCCAGCAAAATAACACTCGCAACCTCCTCGAGGCCAGCAAAATAACACTCGCAACCTCCTCGAGGCCAGCAAAATAACACTCGCAACCTCCTCGAGGCCAGCAAAATAACACTCGCAACCTCCTCGAGGCCAGCAAAATAACACTAACCTTAGTACACGGCTCTCATGGCCACCCAACACAAATCAACACACGGCTCTCATGGCCACCCAAGACTCAACAGTCAAACATAAATCTCCCCTTAAACATGGCCAAACCACAACTTGAAAATTTCTCGAAGTAAAACGCCAAAGGCAAACACCACTAACTGTTGGCTCTCACTATCATGTATGCATAGCGGGTCGGTCATTGGTCGTCAATCCAATTCTGATCTCAACCATTCGGCCTCACCGATCATTAGTGAGAGGATACCAATCAAGTAATGCAAACATTGTAGTGCAAGATTTCAATTAGGACAACCCTTAAAGCAACTCAAAACTCCAACTCCCTAATTCTACCCACCTAGTTGACTTCGGTCCGAGGTTTGAAAATCAGTTCGTAAGACACTTGTTTCAACTGAAACCAGGCTCTGATACCAAATTGTCACGCCCCAAATCTGGTTATCGCCCGGACCCGAGGCATGACGGATAAGAGAAGACAGTAAAGCAAAGAAACAAAATTAAATCTCGAAGATCTCCAGTGAGTACTCCAATCCATAGTTTCAATTAGTAAAAGTAACCCTCAGGGGGTGTAGTAATAAGTTTTTACAAAACTGTTTTTAAATAATGGAAATAATCAGGAAGTCTCTATGAACCCACACCGAGAAGCGCCCAAGCTTCTACTCCTCAAACAATCTTGTAGACACAACAGCAAAACAAAGGGGTGAGCTCACGCTCAGTAGGGAAAACGCAAAACAAGGTAGACCTTAACTCGAACAAGATCAACAATAAAGTTAACAGAATAAAACTTAACAAAACAAGGGTAATAAGTAAACCAATCAATGTCGTGGCACATGAAGTCACCACCCTCCGATCCACATGATGTGTCCTCTCGGATTCTCCCTCAAGTCCAGAGGAGACGCATAACATTGAGGCGACCGGAAACAACCCTTCGGGGCGCTTATAATCGGGATTCTCAGAAACGTCTCCAAAGGATTTTATGTCATTGGGAACCCAAGGCCATACTCCCGTAGGAGCACACACGTGGGCAATTTAATAAATAACCAATATATCATCCCACATCGGACTCCCAAACGGTGTAGGTACCATACCATAACAACAATCAACTCTATCTCACCCTACACCGGACTCCACAACGGTGTAGGTACCATATCGTATCAACCATAATTCCATAACATCTTAGCAACACGCTTACCGAAACTTAACACCAACCAACCCAACCACAGTTGAACCACTAACACACATAGTTCATCCATCACCAAATCCCATAGCACACAGTACACAAATCACTAGATCAATTCACACCAATCACACAATTCCAACTTAATGTTCACTTACCAGTTTCGAACCACCGGGGCATCGATCACCTGATTGCGCCGCGCGGTACAACCAGTCATACTCGATACCCCCAACAACCAATCAAGTAAATCAAGTAATCATTCGAATACAAACAACGAGCAGGTACGAGTCTGATCAACCAATTAATCGTAAAGCCTTCGAAAGAACATTCAAACATGCAATTTCACTAGTTTCATTAGACTCTTTAGCCTATCCACTAAGCAACCAACAACCAAGCATGTGATCCTAACACGCAACTAATCCGAGGGCTTTGCCAAGGCTCCTCTACCAGACAAACATATCCCAAGTATTGAAAGCGAATTATACTAGTGATTGGCCTCCTAATCGGTCACCACTAGACACTCCAGTTATTAGCAATTGAAAGATGAGTAAGCTAGTTATTCGCATCCTATATGCATATCTAGGACCTTTTCCAATTTTATTAACCTAGCATGCATACTAGGCATCTTAAACGAGAGGTTAAGGCTTTCCCTACCTCAAGGTCCTCCTCGTCAACGCTTTGGTGAAGTCCGATGATCACCACCTCGCTCTTCCCTCGGGCCTCGGTGTGATCCTTGATCCTCTAGCTCGATCCCCAAGGTCTTGGACACAAAGAAACACTAATTAGGTTCCACTTAAACAGTAAGAAAGACCCCCAAAACCCTTCCAAAGTTCAGCTCAAACCCAAGGTGTAAACACTTCGAAAAAAACCCCAAGAAACCCTCACTCTGGTGGGTCGCGGATCTGGTCACGGATCCGTGATGGCAACCCTCACGGTCACCGTCACGGAGCCGTGACGAGTGCCGTCACGGACTCCCTCACGGAGCCGTGACGTCTCCCGTCACGGGATCCGTCACGGATCCGTGACGCACCAGGGCAGTTTCGCCCTTCTTCAACCTCCAGCTCCAAAACTCCGAAAATCTACCTTCAAACCCAGAAATTTCTCCAAACCAACCCCCAAAACAGTCCAAATCCATCATTACTCCTCTACCCATGGTAGAAATCAATACACAAACAAGTTTTCCAATGATTCATCAAATCAAACCCACTTCAAAAACTCCAAACCACCATTGATTTCTCCACAAAAACTTCACCAAGCTCTTCATCAACACCAACTCCCATCATTTCTACTTAACCCAACATCATCTAGCCATTTTTCACCCAAAACCCAAGGAAAATAGATGAAGAGAGAAGATGAGTAGAGAGTTCCATTACCTCTAGAATGTGAGGATGAAGAGGATGCTAGTGTTTTTGAGGGTGGAAGGCTAGAGGATGACTCCAAATGGTCCCTTCTTCTTAGATTCTCCTTCAAGCTTCCATGGGAGCTCTTCTCCCTTTCTTCCTCTCCAATTTTCGGCTACAACAATGCAAATAGGAAATGATTTTGCTTCTCCAACACATATAATACCTAAATGTTGCAATGACTTAAAGGCCCTTGAGCTAGAAACCCATGTAGGAGCTTTTGGGAGGGTAAAAGGGACAATAACTATCCCTTTTTCTCCCATTCAACCAAAATAGGACAAGTGTCCCTCTAGCTCATTTAATTTCCCCACTTAAATTCCAGCACTTTTAAAATTGAAGCTTTAGTCGATATGAAGTCTCGTTTTGACCAAAATTGACTTTATGCAGTATTATATTCAAATGAAAGGGTTTTCTTCCCTGAAGCCAACCGTGATAATGGCTACTTCGTTTGAGTTCCGGAGAAGTCCCGAGTGACTTCCGGAGTTACCGGTTCGACCGGAAGCGGGTCTTACAGACCCTGTTGGTCCACCCTCAAAGCGCTGATGCTCTGTGGAAGCAGCATCCTGGGCATCAGTTGCCCCCTCCTGCTCAGCGGCAGGTGCCTGACTCGGACCCCCAGCTGGGCGGCTCCGGGTACCTCTCGGAACATACGTACGAGCCATGTCGCCTATCCGCCTGCACGGATAACGCACATGTTCAGTACTTAGTTCAACAACGGTTCTCACACGTTACAAGGACGATCACACGCGTCACACAAGTCACCCACAGTTACGCCCCTCACACTAGTAGATATATATACTTATATAATATAGCACACAAGTTCGCATCTCTATGCGTCTCACAACAACAACCAGCGATTTAAGCAATCAACCACCAACTCCCACAGCAGGGTTCCAACTCAAGCACACCATACAAAGCACAAATCAACAGGCATACCCCTTGCTCGGGTATCCTTTCACAAAGAGGGGTTTAGCACTTAACACCATTCAATTCCACAATCACCCTTAACCCTTCCTTCCCTTCCAAAGATTCTCATTTCTTAACTTTTACCCAAAGCTTTTCGTGTCGATCTCATGTTGTTACAACCAGATTCAGGCGTCCCCGAACCTCATTGTAACAACTTGACAATCGAACCATCATGCTCAACTACAGCGGCGCCCCTGAGTCAACAATGATGGTGCAATCATTTTAGTTTTACTGAAAATTCGGCATGACCCATTCGTATTTTCCCTTAACCCTCCGCTTAAGCGGGACAAGCACCAACACAAATTCGCAAGACAAAAGCACGTAGAGTTCTCATGCTCGGCCAAAGACACCACACAGTCAATAAACGGAGTTCTCGTGCTCCTAAAGTACACAACGCAATCAATAAACGGAGTTCTCGTGCTCCCAAATACTACGGGGTGCTCGTGCCCCAAACTCGCCACACACGGGCACACGGGGTTCTCGTGCCCCAATCTCACCACACAAGGGCATACGGGGTTCTCGTGCCCCAGTCTCACCACACACGGGCATACGGGGTTCTCGTGCCCCAATCTCACCACACACGGGCATACGGGGTTCTCGTGCCCCAATCTCACCACACGCTCAAAACAAGCACACATGGAGTACTCATGCTCCAGAAAAGCAGTCAACCACAAGTCAACACTTGAACAGGACCAAACTACAATTTGAAAATTTTCGAAGTGATCCACCAAAATGGCAACACCACCAACCGTTGGCTCACTCTACCATGAATGCATAGCGGGTCGATCGTTGACTGTTAATCCAATTCCGATCTCAACCATTTGGTTTCACCGATCACTAGGGAGAGGATACCAATCAAGTAATGCAAACATTGAAGTGTAAAGATTCCATTTAGGACAACCATTAAAGCGACTCACGACTCAGGCTCCCTAACTCTACCCACCTAATTGACTTCGGTCCGAGGTTTGAAAATCAGTTCATAAGACACCTGTTTCAAATGAAACCAGGCTCTGATACCAAATTGTCACGCCCAAAATCCGGTTCTTGCCCGGACTCAAGGCGTGACTAGTAATAAGTGATTAAAAGACAATAACTCAACAATAAGTTCCTGAAAAACTCCAATATGAAACTCAAATCCACAAAAATTCAGTTTAAAACATAAATAACCCTCCAGGGGTGTAATAATAATCCTCCACAAAATCTGTTCCAAACAGAAATAAAATAAAAGCGAAGTCTCTAAAGACACCCACACCGAGAAGCTCCCGAGCCTCTACTCCTCAATCAAGCCTGTAAACACAACAATAAACTCATAGGGGTGAGCTTGCGCTCAGTAGGGAAATCACATAACAAGGTGGGCCTTAAACTCAGTAAGGTCAACAGCAAAAATCAACAATATAGCTCTTAACAAACACGAGTAATATGTAAACCAGTCGATGCCGTGGCACATGGAGTCTCCACCCTCCGATCCACATATGATGTGTCCTCTCGGATTTTCCCTCAAATCCAGAGGAGACGCATAGCATTGAGGCGACCGGAAACAACCCTTCGGGGCGCTTATCATCGAGATTCTCATAAACGTCTCCAAAGGTTTTTATGTCCTCGGGAACCAAGGTATTGCTCCCATAGGAAGCATACACTTGGGCAATTCAATGATAAACAGTTAATAATTGAGTAACACACTCACACCGAAACACGAAACAATCCAATCCCAACAAACACCAATTCACTGTCACACATAGCTCACAGATCACCAATTCACCACAACACACAGTACACGAATCACATAATCACACTACGCAAATCACACAATCACAACTTACCGTTCACTTACCAGTCTCGACCCAACGGGGCATCGATCACCTGATTGCACCGCTCGGTACAACCAGTCATACTCGATGCTCCAAGCAACCATTTAAGTAAATCAAGTAATCATTCAAATACATTCAACAGTCAAGCGGGAGTTTAATCAACCAATCATAAACACCTTCAATCGAGCATTCAAATACGCAATTCAACTAGTTCCATTAGACTCTTTAGCCTATCCACTAAGCAACCAAACAACCAAGCATGTGATCCTAACACGCAACTAATCCGAGGGCTTTGCCAAGGCCACTCTACCAGTCAAACAATTCCCAAGTATTGAAAGCGAATTACACTAGTGATTGGCATCCTAATCATTCACCACTAGACAATTCCGGTTATTAGTAATTGAAAGACAAATATTCTAGTTATTCGCATCCTATAGGCATTTCTAGGACCTTTCCCATTTTATTAGCCTAACATGCATACTAAGCATCATAAACGAGGGGTTAAGGCTTTCCCTACCTCGAGGTCTTCCTCTCAACACTTTGATGAAGCCCGGTGGTCACCACTCCGTTCTTCACTCGGGTCCCGGCGTGATCTTTGCTCCTCTAGCTCGATCCCCAAAGTCTTGGACACAAAGAAACGTTAATTAGACTCCACTTAAACAGCAAGTAAGACCCCCAAAGCCCCTCCAAAGTTCAGTTCAAAGCCAAGACCAACCAAGGTGAAAAACCCTCAAAGAAACCCCCACCCTGGTCTGCCACGGACCTGGTCACGGATCCGTGACGCCACCCATCACGGTTACCGTCACGGAGTCGTGACGAGTGCCGTCACGGACTCCCTCACGGAGCCGTGACGTCGCCCGTCACGGGATCCGTCACGGATCCGTGGCGCACCAGGGCAGTTTTGCCCTTCTTCAACCTCCAGCTCCTTTTCTCCGAAAAACCACATTCAAACCCCAAATTTCACCCCTTTCAACTCCCAAAACAGTCCAAATCCTTCAATACTCCTCTACCCATGGTAGGAATCAACACACAAACAAGTTTCTAATGATTCATCAAATCAAAACCCAACTCAAAAGCTCCAACAAACTAAGGACTTCTCACCAAAAACCCAACAAAGCTTCTCATCAACAACATCTCCCACCATTTCTACTCAAACCCAACAACATCTAGTAATTTCACCCAAAACCCATGAAAAGAGATGAAGGGAAATGAGGATTAGAGAGTTCCATTACCTCTAGGATATTGAGATGAAGAAGATGGTGAGGATTTGGAGAAGGGTTGGCTAGAGGAAAGCTTCAAGTGGCCTCTTCTTCCTTGATTCTTCTTCAAAGCTCCATGGGAGCTCCTCCCTCTTGCTCCTCCTCCAATTTTCGGCTACACCAAGTAGAATAGGTTGGTTTTGCTTTTCCAAAGTCATATTATACCTAGATGTGTCAAATGACTAAAAGCCCTTGAGCTAGAATTCCATGTAGAAGCTTTTGGGAGGTTATAATGGTCCAAGACCACTCTCCTCTCTCCCTTCCAACCAAAAAGGGACAAGTGTCCAAGTAGGTTATTTAGTTTTCCAAAATAATTTCCAGCACAATAAAATAATGCTTTTCGTCGATAAAGAGTCTTGTTTTGGCCAAAATTGACTTTCTCCAACATTATACTCAAACGAAAGGAATTTCTCCCCTTAAGCCAACCGTGATGATGGCTAAGTCGTTTGGGTTCCGGAAAAGTCTCGAGTGACTTCTTGAGTCATCGGTTGACTTTCCGGTAGCAAGTCAAACTTGCTTGGAAAGCCGCCGATTCGACCGGGAGCGGGTCTTACACAAGCGCCGAGAATCCCGCTAGCATAGATCCCGCTCAAGACCTGAAAAACAACAAGGTAAGGGGTGAGCTTTCGCTCATGAGGAAAAGTAGTTAAGGTTATGAACATCCGTCCATCACCACGAGTAACCGTCCAATTAGGGCTACTAGCAAAGCATAACTACTAACAATGTCCACGGGAAGTTACCAACCACTAATCACTCTCACAAGACCATAATCACACTTAAAACATCGCACACAGCCAATCAGCATGCATAGAACACACAGTAGAACAAACACATATCTAGTACAGCAGTCCCCAACATCACCGGCTATCACAGCCCGTCCCACTTATATCGTACCGGAACACACAGCATCGGTCCCGACATCTTCCCGTCACGTAGACTCGGGGTACATCCCTGACCGGCAATACATTCAGTCGGATGTCTTCCCGTCATGTAGACTCGGGGCCTCATGCATACCGGACCGGCACATACCTCGGTCGTACACCTTCCTAGACCACATAACATCGGGGTAATGATCACACCATCCTCGTCCTCGATACCCTACACCGGCATACCCTCTTAGTGTAGGTATCGTACCGGACACACCTCCTCTTGGAACACACATCAAGAGAATAACACGCATCACAATGCCATAGTTCGACCACGGTATACCAACCGAGCCAACTCACCATACCGCAACACATCGGTCTATCACTTACCCGATCATATCACAACCAATGGTTCACATCACATCACGCATGGCACACTTGCCCAAACATAGCAACACATGCTACACCGAATATAACCTATCATGCTTCTCAAAATAGCAACGGCTAAGTCACATATCATGCATCTCAAACATAGATCATGGCATTTCAATCAACACGCAACCTAGGGCTCGACATGGCCCGCATGCATTTCTACAGCACAACAATCTCAAACTTACGGCTCGACCTGGCACGTAAGCTACCCCTCATTCCACTCGTTCCTCATATCCTAATCATGCAATTCTAATCAGTAAAACAAGTAATTGCAACCTATATGCATACTAGTAACTTTCCGCAATTAAACCGATATTCGCTACTTTCCCTACCTCAAAAGCAATCCACTCCTAGCGGCGGACGACCTGGCTAGCTTCCTCTCCGTCACGTCACGATGTCCAAACCTCTCCTCCTCCGTCAAACTCGGGTCCAAGGTCTTGGATTACACAAAACAATTCGTGAATCAATACTAATTCAAAAGCGTTCTCAACGAGAAACAATAAAACTAAGCCCAGAAGTCAAACATGGGCTAAAACGGGAAATGGGCCGGAATGAGGCCCAATCCGGATGGCCCACAGGCCCGGAACCCCACCCGGCCCGTGCAGCACACCGGCCCGGGCCACAGACCGGCCAGGGACCAGGCACGGCCCGTGCGGCACACCGGCCCGGGACCAGGCATGGTCCGTGCTACAGACTGACCCGGGACCAGGCACTGTCCGTGCTGCACACCGTGCCGGACCCTGGCCCGGTCCGTGCGGCACTCCGTGCCGGAACCTGGCCCGTTCCGTGCGGCGTTCCGTGCCAGAACCAATCCCTCTCCGTGCCCCGTTCCGTAACAGATCTGGGCAAACTCTCTTCTTCTTCCTCAACTTCGTTTTCAACGAAATTCTACATCAAAACTCCATTGATGAATCCTCAAAACTACAAAACAGATCCCAAAGCTTCAGTAAATCAATACCCACAAAGGGGTTCCTTCAAAACTACTCAAATCCAACTAAAACCAATCATCTAACACTCATTTTTCTCCAAAAACCAACATCCAACACCCAAATCAAAAACCCAACCATTGTTCATCATTTTTCCTCAAAACCCATGAATCAAATTCGTCCAAAACGAAAAAGGGTTGGGGATTTACCTTAAGAATGGAGAATAGATGAAGAAACAAGTGAAAATGGAGGGATTTGGGAAGAAAATGGGTTCAAGACACCCTTTTTCCTCCTTTCTTCTTCTTCAAGCTTCCAAAACTCCTATTCTTCTTCCTCTCTCTCAATTTCGGCCACCAATACAATAATGGCTGAAATGCCTCAAAGGTGAGTCATAAACCCTAAAGGGGAAGTTTCCAAAATACCCCCATGTCCAAATGTCTCTCAAGCCCACTTTTTAAGGGTAAAATGGTCATTCTTACCCTCTTTCTTCTCCCCCAAGCCAACATGGACGAGTGTCCATGTGGGGACCATCTCTAATCAAATTAGAATTCAGCACCTCTAATTAATTAGCTTTAGTCCTTAAATAACCGATGTTTGACCCGGAATTGACCGACCGTTGACTTTTCCACAATTACAGTCAATTGAAAGGAAACGGCCCAATTAAGCTAACCGTAACGACGGGTAAGCTTTTTGGGCCCCGGAAAGGTCCCGAATGACTCTCGGAGTCCTCGGTTGACTTTTCCGGCAAAAAGTCAATTTTCGCCGAAAACCTTTGGTTCGACCGGGATCGGTTCTTACAGAAACTAGGTGGAACCTCAGGGGTCGGAGCCTTAGCCGATCCTACCACGGGTGGAGAGGGGTGAACCCTAGCCGCTGCGCACACCGGGGTAGGTGTAGGTTGGAAGGGTGGAGCCCTAGTCTTTCTTGCAGAAGACGCAAGACCTAGGGGTTTACTTGGCCGACCCCGACGAGGTTTGATCAAAGGGGTTGTGTGACCTAGAGAGAAAGTACCATTCGCCGTGGTCAGAGGGGATGGAAGAGGGATTAGGGAGAGAACAGAAGACGTCATGGCATGTTGGAGGGGCTTTCGACGTCTCCTTATCGTGCGGGGGGGGACACGAGGTCCGAGGAGGGACGAGGCGGCGGTACAAGTACCGAAGGTTGTGCCTGGACGAACGGCGACAGGACAAGCCCATCAGAGACAGACCTGTCGACGACGACGATGACAGGACTAAAAGAATCCATATAGGATAGGGTTTCTCGGACAGAATATCTCGACAAACAAAAGAGGGTTTGCGTGAAAACTATGTATTGGATTGCAATCCTAATCACAACTTGAAGGATTAAAATAATATACAAACAAATAACATTTTGTGTAGCCACAAAACCCGAAAAATACAAATTTCAAGATAAAACTATTTGTGGCTGTAACTAACTCAAGTCTATATCCAAATGTTGAAGGAAATTTTGCCACAAGATCTGTGAGAATCAAATTTGTACCCTCAAGTTTGTTTTCTTATGCAGAAAGCTATTGGAAACAGATGGCTCAATCAGGACTGTGCTACGTTTTGAATCTTTAAGACCATTTTCTCTTCAGTTGTATGGTTGCTATTTAAGATCAAGTCATTTCTAGCTATCTAAATTTTCCAAACAAGTGGCGTCAGGTTTTTCTATTATTAGCAAAACAATATTATAAATGATCTTTTCAGAGCTTAAAAAAGGGGAGCGAAAAAACGGTTTCTAGCTATAGTAAACCAAATGCTTTAAAGTATATTATTGAAGACTCTAAACTCTTTTATACAAGAGATCATAAAATTTATAGAAGGAAACAAATAATACATAATTATCAAATTTAATTTTTTTTTGTTGAAGAAACGATAATATTATTAATGTAAAAGCATTCTGGTGCCTTCGGGAACCAGAGACACCGTACATAGGAACCAAACTAACAAAACATGAAAGACACATGCAGAGAAATAAATTTTGCTCTTTGACATAGGGGCGGTCGGAGGGGTGGGACTGCGGTAGCGTCCAAGGACACCGATACAGTATACTACAACCATAAGATACTGATCGAGCAGATCAGAGGATAAGCAAGCAGTGGTGGACCAATTACTCCCCCAGTAAGTCAGCGTGCGTCGTCCTCCCTTGACTGATAGTGGTAGGGCTCCTGAACGCGGGATTGCTGACTCCGAAGTGGTAGAGAAGTAACTCATCAACTGTTGGTGGTACCCTTGCCACCTATACACCAGGGAGAAGGTACAGTTGACCAAACCCTCTCTGGCCTTCTCAGCACTCATTCCTGGAGGCGAGGGTGCTTGAAGCCCCTCGTCGCTGCTGATGACGCACCATTCGATGTCGCTGATTCTTCATCCCCCACCGACGCCGGCCATAGAGGAGCATCTCCCTCACCGCCGTCGCCACGAGAAGCACTCGCCCCCATGCCTCGCGCAAGCCCGCTCCCTAGTCTCCTTGGACGGGGCCCCTTCGCCGGCGTGCGGCGGAGGCAGGCCGGCCCCGACCGAACCCGGCCACCAGGAACCCAGCCCGCCTCCTCCCCTACCGAGAACCGCAACACTGGCACCGCCCCCTACCTGTCCGTCCAGGTTCCATCCGACAGCTCGGGTCGTCTCCCCCCGTAAGCACCACCACCGGTGTCTCCGACACCGGTTCCGTCCCCGCCATGGCCACGAGGGCCACCGCTCCCACTGACGCAGGCGCCGGCCACGACTCCTCCACCGGGTCCTCCTCCGGCAACTCTGTACCGGACTCGTACCCCAGTCCCTGAATATCCGACTCTGGCAAACAGGGTCCCCAATGAACCCCCTCCTCACCGTCTTGCTCACTTCCGTCCACACCGCGCGAAACCGCCATGGAAGTCGAAGCAAAATAGCAAAACACACAAACCCTAGCAGAGGGAGGCGATGCGTTTAATAAGGAAACAAATAAAACATAATTATCTAATTTAATTATCGTAATCAAATCAATATATTAACTTATATCAATTTTCTCTCTCACAAAACCCTAAGAGTCGTCTCTCTCTTTTGCCGCAAAAGCACGGCCATGGCTATGGCTATGGCCTTTGCCATGGTCTTGCTCCTCTCTTCCACGCATAATCTCTACTACCGTCGTTTCTCCCGTCTTATGTACGACACCATGGTGTTGGCTCCCCTCTGCCACCAACATCGTGTCTCCCGGCTTATGTCCGACTCCTCTCTCCCGCCACAGGCCCGACCTCCTCCCTGGCCTCCACCACCGCCCCTGCATCCACCGGGATATCTGAAGTTGCCGCAGCCGCCGCCTCGGAAGTCCCCGCCTCCGTCTTTGCAACTGCCATGCCCTCCTCCCTGGCCTCCACCACCGCACCCTCTACCCACAAGCCCATGTATGTCCTTCACCACTGACGATCACAGGTTCGGTTTTACAACAGCAGAAGAGCGTCGCCCTCGGGCGACCCAGCGGTATTCAAGCCCTACTTTGATCAGTGTTTCGTCAGTCGTCTTTACTTTTATTGTTCTTAAGATTTGGTTGTTAGTTCACTACTATTTTAGTCTGGTTTATCTTAATTACTTCAATATTGTTCTAGTTCATTTGATTTGGTTGTCAGTTGTAGGTCGTCTCTATGGCATTTCAACAAACCGTCTTAGACGGTTTTCAATAGATAAGGTTATTGTGTTTGTCTCGTCAGGGCTTTTAGGCATGTTGTCACGCCCCAAATCCAGTTTTGACCGGACTCGAGACGCAACTTAAAAAAATAATAATTAAAAGAACAAATTAAGAAAGATGAATCTCAAATATAATAATAAACCAAAACGGAAGAGTCAACAGCTCATAAAACCAGTACATAAGGTATAGTTCAAAAATAACTGCACGTCTCTAGACCTAATAGCCAAGACCCTAACCAGCTCCCAAGCTCAACTGTGTCCTGCTAGCACAAATCCCGCTCAACACCTGAAATACAACAAGGTAAGGGGTTGAGCTTTCGCCCAGTAGAAAAAGTAGTTAAGGTAATGAACATCGGCTCACCACCACGAGTAACCGTCCAATTAGGGCATACTAGTACAGCACAACTAACTGCCAAAACGGGGTTCATAGCCAAACTTACAACACACTCAAACGACCGCTTTCACACAATAAAACATTAACCAAACAACAAACGTATCACACACAAAAGAAACCCGCACACGTCTCGTACCGCAGTCCCCGAACTCCATCTTATCATATCGGAAAGTCATCGTAACATCTCGGATAGCCCCTCGGTCCAGAGGAGACACATGCGTCGGGGCGATCGGAAACATCCCTAAGGGGACACATATCGTCGGTGCTCTCGGAAATGTCCCCAAAGGACCATAGATCATCGGGGTAGAAACACGACACCTAGTGCCCAATACAACCCGTAGGCCCAACACGACCCGTAGGCCCAACACGACCCGCAGGCCCAATCACGACCCGTGGGCCCAATATGACCCATCGGCCCAATACGACTCGTAGGCCCAATACGACCCGTAGGCCCAATACGAACCGTATGCCCAATACAACCCGTAGGCCCAATACGACCCGTAGGCCCAATACAACCGTCGGCCTAGATGTCCTACACCGGCATACCCCCTCGATGTAGGTATCGTACCAGAATAACACACCGGGGGACCGCGCATACGTGGGGCCACATCGTCGGCCTAGGTACTACCCCACACCAGCACACCCCCTCGGTGTAGGTACCATACTGGAATACAACCCTCTTGGAACTCACATCAAGATAATATCACGCATCGTAATGCCACAGATCAAACACGGCTCACCAAGCCCACAATCTTACCACAATCACACGACACGTCGATCTATCACTCACCCGGCCATATCATAGCCAATGATTCAAATCATAACAGTCACGGCACACTTGCCCACGCATAGCAACAACATGTTACACCGAATATAATATGCTTTGAATCTTAATCTTATCGACACTAAGTCACACAACATGCATCTCAAACAGATCAGGCATTTCAATCAGCACACAACCTACGGCTCGACTTGGCCATTCTACCAGCACGACAATTTCCCAGAATAATGAAAGCGGCTGAACTAGTAAATCACGTCCTATATGCACACTAAGACTCGTTCGGTTATTATATAATATAAATGATCGTTCCAGTTTTATTATTACCTAGCATGCATACTAGTAACTTTCCGTAATTAAATCGGTATTCGCTACATTCCCTACCTCAAGAAGAACCAACAGCTACGTCTCCTAGTTGTTGACGTCCGGGCCTACCTCCGGTCTTCTCCACGATCGCGGTCCAAGCCTGGGTTTAACAAAGGACGGGAATCAGTCCCGGTCCAGTCCGTAACAGTCCTCTAATTTTATCAGTTAAGTCCTTTAATTTATCAGTTATGTCCTTTGAGTCCTCCGATTTAATGTTTAAAAACTCCCATTTAAAATTAATTAAATAATTAATTAAAACTGTCCTGACCCGGATCCGACCCGGATCTAGGCCTAACCTGGAGCCAGACCCGGTCCGAACCTGCAACCGGACCTGACACGGACCCGGCCCCAGACCCGGCTTCGACCCAAGTCCAGACCCGAGTCCAGACCCGCTTCAATAACCTGGGCCTGGCCCGAGGCCTGGCCCGAGGCCTGGTCCGTCCCGAAGCCCATCTAGGGCCCAAGGCCCGTCTTTGGCCCAAGGCCACCCTGGCCCAACCGTTTGGTCCTGGTCTGTTCGAGCACGAGAGAGAGGGCGGCGAGGGTTTGTTCAGTCCGCCGGCGACGGCGGCGGAGAGGAGCTCGGGGGAAACCGTGGCGACGCTGGGAGTTGATCCCCGTCGCAGAGCCGGTGAGGTTCTCCGGCGACCCACGCCCAGAGGGGATTTACTCCTCGCAGAGCCAAACGAGCTCGGACCGAAAGATATGAGTCGAGCTCTCCGGCGCAGGAGTAGAAACGCTGCGAGGGGTTCCGACCGGAGAGTTCTCGTACGCGAGCGATTCACAGGCGAGGGAGGTCGTCGGAGAAGGGACGAAGCCAGGGCGTGGCTTACCGGTGCTGAGAGCCCGTCACAGATGCGGTGTGATTTGGGCTCGGGGAAGAAGGAACAGGACGCGATGCTCCCGCGACGACGTCTCGTTCTCGAGATCGCCGTGGTCTGAGTTGCAGACCTCGAGCTCGGGATGGAGGGTGTCGCGCGAGAACGATGGAGGAAGAGAGGTGAGATCTGAGAGAGAGCGAGTAAGATTTGGAGAGGGAGAGAAACAAGTGCCTCGGGAGGCGTGCTCGAGAATGAGGAAGAAGAAGGTGAGGCGTAGGGTTAGGGCAAGCTTGGGCTGGTGCTGGTGGGCTTGCGTGCGTACGGATGGGCTTGGGCTCGGTCCGGTTGATTGAGCCCAATCTGACCTGGCCCAGTCTGCGTCCAATCCCTTTTTTTCTTTTGCAGTTGATTTAAAATTCAACCGTTTTTCAACTTCGACGTTCCAATCGAACAAAATGAAATAATAAAACTTTTAAACCGGACGGTCTTTATACATGTACTAACTCTCTTAAAGAAAATATAAGACACGTTTACTCAAAAAAAAATCGTAATCAAATCAGAATAAATCAATTAGAATTATTCTGATCTGATTGCCTTCTATAATTGCAAACCAAATTGTCCTGTACCTTGAGGCTCAATTAAGTTATATACCCTACTAACTGCTAAACCCTTTTCATCAAGTGACTAGTAAATCTGATTCTCAATGTTTCAAGATGGATGCTTGGTTCGTCATAAGCTTTTTAATTCTTTGTTAGATCCGATCCCTCAACCTCTCCTAGATCTGTGAACTAGGATAGACTACGAGGAACCATTCCAAGTTGAGAGAACAAACCCTACTTTGTGTAGGGTCAAATGAAGGAGCCTCGGGAACCTTTGCTTGAGATCTATATCCCCAATCAAAATTTCTAACCATAACCTTATTCTCTATCCCAAGCCAAGATTCCATCTGATTACACTATTTTCAAAGAGAGCTCCAAAGCTCGTATCCTTGATCAGGCCTCGGATGGCATACGAGTGATAGATTTTTGTTTGTGTCAAAATGAAAAATTCCCCTTTACTTTCCTCCTAGCCAAAATTTTGCACACACACTGCTTTCTTTCATCGAGAATCTTGTGGATAAATTTTTTTCAAACCTAGACCTCCCTATTCTTTTAGGGTGCAAACAATGTCACAGGACTCACAGCTAACTACTCAAAGTTTCATTGTCTGTACATATTCTCAACAACATAAATTATACAGATGACTAATCAGTATGAGGTGACCTGAGGATCGCTCTCCTGAGATCCACCATCAACTACAATAAGATCTTATGGAGCACTTATGGGATCGATTTGGAGTTGGTTTCCATGACGACGAATAGTCGTTTGTGCTCTTGGAGCTGGTTTTTTTGGTGTTGTATTAAAAGGGGTTGAATAAAATTAGAAGTTCATTTATATTCGTGTTGAATTTATTTATTCATTATTGATTGTCAATACTTATTTTTGTTCCAAAATTGTTTAAATTATAAACAATTTAAACGGTTTCTGATAACGATTTAAATAAAACAGGAAAATATCAAATAATAATCCAGTCAGCACTGTTCTGCACTCCCAGGACCTCAGAGGTCCTTTCTGTTGTAGAACACCCACTTTTCTGCACTCCCACTCCCTGACTTTTGTGCAGTCAGCACAAGGGCCAGGGCCTCACGCAGGGTCGTTCTGTTGTACATGCTCTAAATAACCTACCTATTACCATGGCTAATCAAATGATTAATCCCTAAAAATGTCGCCATCTTGCTAAGTCGGTCAGAGTTCATTATAGGTCTAACCAACTAGGGTCGAACCCTTAGTTTATAACTTTAAATATGTTTGAGGTGTGAAGAGACGGAGTACTCCGCTTGCGTACTCCATCGGATCATCGACATGCAAGTCTCCTCAATGGATCGATTTCATACAATTTTTTGTGAACTCAATATTCATTCACTGTAACGATTGTTTCAACAAGTAGTATAGTTTTTATGCTACAGGTACTGGTCGATTCCATATGGAAGTGGTGAGTATCCCATTCTGAAGACACTCTAAACTAAAGTTGTCGTTACTCTAGTTTAGCTTTTATTTACACTTTTCGCACACATAAAAAGGGGTAGAGCATCCACTATTTCTAGTGTTGTTATGAGGGAAAGAGAAGCAAGAAAGAACATCTACAAAGGACAAGAAAACAAATCTAAACGGGGAAAACAAGAGTGTTATAAATGCAAGGCAAATCAACATAAAAATAAGAGTAACTTATGCTCGTGGTCGTTGTGATTACAAACTTTTAGTACGGTTTAGCAGGGAGACGCAACTTAACACGAGAAATATAGAGAGAAGTTTATACTAACCATCTAAGGTAGTCCTAACCGTAGTATAGGCTAACTAATAGTGGAATGAGAAATCCCCAACCGTAAAGGAAAACCCGACACTAAAGATCACTATAAGGCCATAATAGCTTCCTACCTAACGAATGATATGCTACCCTAGATTACCATGAAATAGGAAGTAGAGTATTTGATCATAAGCAAGGTTGTGCCGGACATAAGTTTGTTGCAATGCACTCCTACACTTAGATGGTGGGTAGGATCACAGGACTACCCAATTCATTTCAATATTCTCTTCCTATTTACCAGTCTCGATCATAGAAATATGATAATCGACTACCCCACAGTATATTAAATTGGCTATCTGCCTATCACGAGATGACCGCATCCTGTCCTCAAGCAATGACTATGACGTATTCCAATTATGCATCTTGGTCTATGGCGTCACCCAAACTGCACCTCCCCTTACTTCAACAACTAATCTAGGGAGCCTATCAATCAGCAATGAAAATTTCGATTGACAACTTAGTTCTATCATATTTGAGAAAAAGGTCTTCCATCTGATTATGACGTCGTCGAGTTCGTCTTCATCGTGTGTCTACGTCTCCCTCCCGTTCTCGGAGGCTTGTTTACAGACGCGATAGATGCTCGAAGGTCGAGTGCGGTGGGTGGCCGTGTTCAACCCTCCGGATCCTCTTTTTTAATTACCGCGTCGTCGAGAAGTTTGAAATTTTAGGGTTTCAATCCGAATAGGGAGGAGGAAAGGACCTGCTCTGCAATCTTTTACTTCAGTCTGGTCTGGTTTATTATCTTGCTATGAAACATATTATCAAATTGTATCTCGTTCTTTCGGTAAGTAGACAATTAAGGGTGTTTCAAAGGGAGGTTTTGGACGTGGTGCGTCCACATCCAAGGCAGGTCGTGGCCCTGTGTCTAAGACGATGGCTCCGACAAACTCTGGTTCCAAAAATGATCGGAAAAACAAAAGGTTAATTCGTCAGTCTCATTCTAGTAAATCTATTGGTTTTGCTTCATCCCAATCTCAAAGGACGTTACTTCGGCTTCATTTGTTCTCGTTGAAATTGGCCGCTTCTTAAGCTAGTAAGAGCCTCAATGGATTCAAGATGAATGGCTACATCCTCTTTGTTTCCTTTACCCGACGTCGAACATAGAAGACCTCCATCCTAGTGGTTCCTTCTGTCGAACCAGGAAAACAGAGCATCAACTCTGGTTTGGGCGGAAATCAGAGCAACAACTTTGTTCCTACTGATCGAGGTCCGTATATCGAGACGGCTTCCACAAGTGAGGTCTCGAATTGTCAGTTTAATCTTGCGTGCGCCCCAAGTCACGCAGAAGACTTAGTCCTATTTCTGTTTTGATTCTATTTTGATCTTTGCATGTTGTTTTCCTGATTTGTAGGCAACAAACCCTATCTATTTAAGCTATAAACAAAGATCAATAACCTCAGAGAATAATTATCTCGGGGATTCAATCACATTCAGTTCATTATCTCTTGCTGTCACAAGTTCTTATTCTGTCAGTTGGTATCAGAGCTTGTGTTCAAGAAAGGCATCATGGCTGAAGGATCGCCGAAGAAAATAGTTGTCGCTAGAGGCTCCGGATCGAAACAAGCTCGAGGAGGAGGCCTCTTACTCAGTTATCCAGTACTCACCGAGACAAATTACAGCATATGGGTCTTCAAAATGACCGCAATGATGAAGGCGCTCGGGGTCTGGGTAGCAATCGAGAGCGAGGAAGATGTTGGTGAAGAGAAAGATCAGAGTGCTTTGGGAGTGCTCACTCAAGCAGTTCCAGAACCACTCCTTATGGCGATCTCACATGCTAAGACTGCAAAAGACGCATGGAAGGCGCTTGAGGTGCTACATGTGGGTCAAAAGCGAGTTAAGTCAGCAAATGTGCTGAGCTTAAAGAGGGAGTTCAATGATTTAACTATGGATTAATCTGAAACCATCCATAGCTTTTATCTGAAGATCTCTAGAATTGTGAACGAAATTCGCACTCTTGGCTGTGAATTACCTGAAGAACAGGTGGTAGAGAAGATCTTCAGCTCAGTTCCAATGAGATACCTCCCTATTGTTGGGACAATCACTCAATGGGCCGATCTGGAAGAGATGACTGCAGTAGAGGCTGTAGGGAGGCTCAAGGCTTTCGAACACACCTTGAAAGGGAGAAAGAAGGAGCAGGAAGGAGATCAATTGATGCTAACCAAAGCACAATGGGAGGCTCAGTCCAAGAAGGAAAACAGATTTGAGGGGAGCTCAAATCGATCTGATAGTCCTGTGAGAGGACGAGGCCGAGGTCAGAGCTGGAACAACGCCTCACCTAATAAGTGGTATGATAGAAGCAAATTAAAATGTTATCATTGCAATGAATACGATCACTTTGCCTATGAGTGCAGAAGGGGAAAACTGGAGAAGCAAACTTTCCAGAAGCTGACAGTCAAGACGATGAGCCAGCACTACTTATGGCTGAGGTAAGCCACGAGAATGAGGGCTTTGTCATGCTGAATGAAGAGAAGGTTTTTCTCAACCAAGGAGGAAGTGAGGGCTATGATCGCAGCCTGTGGTACTCGACACAGGGGCGAGCAATCACATGTCTGGCCGAGAAGACATGTTCTCCTCACTTGACAAGAAAATACATGGTATTGTCAAGTTTGGGGATGGATAGAGAGTTGAAATCAAGGGAAGGGGAGTAGTGTTGTTTACTGGCCAAAACAATGAACATAGAGCCCTCACAGGGGTCTATTATATTCCCAAGCTGAGAAACAACATAGTAAGCCTGGGACAACTTGATGAAGCCGGAGGAAAAATAGAAATTAGAGATGGCTTGCTGAGAGTCTATGATCAGCAAAGGAGACTCATTTTCAAAGTAAAAAGGTCAGCCAATCGACTTTATACTCAGAAACTTGATTGTACTAAACCAATTTGTCTCATGTCTAATATCAATGAAGAACTATGGGTCTGGCATGCGAGGCTTGGCCATATCAGTTTTGGAGCTATGCAACTCATGTCCAAAACTGATATGGTAGAAGGCTTGTCCAGAGTTAGCAATCCTGAACAACTCTGTGATGCATGTTTGATCGGGAAGAAAAGGCGAACACTCCGTTCCCAAAAGCCAGTACCTTCAGAGCAAAGAGAAGGCTAGAGTTGGTACACACTGATCTGTGTGGACCTATAACACCACCAACTCCGGCAGGTAATCGTTATTTCATACTTGTTGTTGATGATTTAACGAGGTTTATGTGGTTGAAGTTGCTAAAAACCAAAGATGATGCACTCGAGAACTTTGAGAAGCTCATGAATAGAGCTGAGGTTGAATCTGAAGAGAAGTTAAAAGCCATCAGAAACGACAGAGGGGGGGGGGGATTCAAGTCAGGTGAATTTGAAAGTTTCTGTGATTGCAGAGGTATCATGCATTATTTCACAGCCCCGAACTCTACTCAGCAAAATGGAGTTGCAGAGCGGAGGAATTTATCCATTGTAGGGATTGCCATGAGCCTTCTTAACAACATGAGTGTGCTTGGAACTATGTGGGGAGAAGCAGTTACCATTGATGTTTACCTCCTAAATCGAAAAACCACAAAGAGTGTTCAAGGGATGACTCCCTATGAAGCATGGCATGGAAGAAAACCCAATGTCAATCACTTGAGGGTGTTCGGAAGTATAGCTCACATAAAGGTAACTAGTAACCCTTTAAAAAAACTTGATGATCGTAGCAAACTTGTTGTCTTTCTTGGGTATGAAGCAGGTTCCAAAGCCTATCGATTCCTAGACCCTCATATTGGGAAATTGATAGTAAGTACAAATGCAATTTTTGAAGAAGGAAGAAAATGGGACTGGAAAAAGGAAGGAGAGGAAGTGGATGTTCAAGGCACATTTGAGGTGAGCTGGGGAGAACCTGAAACTATCACAGAGCCTACAGAAGCAACACAAACCCCAGCTTCTCCTTCAACCCCAAGAGAAGGATCCGCTCCACCTCAAAATGCAGAGCCTTCTCCTCCACAGATCTCAACGCCTGAAAGTCCTGAGTCCGAGCAACCCCTGAAAGTCAAGAAGCTTGTGGAAATATATGAACGAGCTCCAATGGTAGACTTTGACGATCACTGTTTTTTCTCATCAGAAGAACCAAAGAATCCCGAGGAGGCACTCCAAGAGAGACACTGGAAGGATGCCATGGAAGATGAAATTCAATCGATCTAAAGCAACAATACTTGGGAGCTGACAGAGCTACCAAAGGGCCAGAAGGAGATCGGCTTGAAGTGGGTATTCAAGGCTAAGAGGGACTCACAAGGGAAGATCATAAGGCACAAAGCTTGCCTTGTTGCAAAAGACTATGTTCAGAGAGAGGGGATCGATTTTGAAGAGGTTTTCGCTCCTGTAGCACGCATAGAGATAGTAAGGTTGATCATATCAATTGCAGCTCAAAGAAAATGGGAAATTCACCATATGGATGTAAAATGTGCATTCTTGAATGGTGACCTCACTGAGGAGGTATTTGTGTCCCAACCATTTGGCTTTGTTGATCAAACTAACCCTTCTTATGTTCTGAAGCTGAAAAAGGCGTTGTATGGACTGAAGCAAGCTCCTAGAGCTTGGAACACTAGGCTTGATGAGAAGCTGAAGAATTTAGGCTTCAATCGAAGTCCTTTTGAGCATGTCGTTTACACAAAGAGGAGAAAGGATGACCTGCTGATTATCGGAGTATATGTGGACGATCTTCTGATCACAGGAACCTCAGTAAGTACTATTAATGAGTTCAAAGAAGAAATGAAACACGTATCTGATATGAGCGATCTTGGTCTTTTATCTTATTACTTGGGCATTGAGGTTGATCAGAAGGAAGATGAGATCACTCTTTGTCAAAAAGGATACGCGCAAAAACTTCTAACCATTGCAGGCTTAGAAGAATGTAATCCTTGCCAATTCCCAATCGAAGCCAAGATCAAGTTGAAGAAGAAGATGACTGGGGAGTTGATAAATCCCACTCAATATCGCAGCATCTTTGGAGGATTGAGGTATCTTGTCAATACACGCCCTGACATTGCCTTTGATGTTGGGATTGCCAGTCGATACATGGAGGCTCCTGAAACCTATGGTGAAACACATTCTAAGGTACCTTAAAGGCACACTCAACTATGGACTGAGGTATAAAAGAGGAGGAAACGTTGAAGAACTCCTTGGCTACAGCGACAGTGATATGGCCGGTGATGCAGATGACCGCAAACGCACCTCAGGAGTCATGTTTTATCTAGGATCGTGTTTGATCTCTTGGCTCTCACAAAAACAGAAGATCGTAGCCCTCTCCACCTATGAAGCAGAGTATATTGCAGCTGCAACTGCAGCGTGTCAAGCACGATGGCTGAGGAATTTAACCTCAGATATACTGAATACCAAGCTTGGAAAGTTGAAACTTTTTGTCGACAAAAAAATATGCCATCATGCTCAGTACTAACCCCGTGTACCATGACATAAGTAAGCACATCGATACCCGCTATTATTTTATTAGAGAGTGCATTGAGAAAGAGGTCATTGAGGTCGAGCATATAAGCTCGGATCAACAGAAGGCTGATATACTCACCAAAGCCTTGCCCAGAACACGGTTTATAGAGTTAAGGATGCTGGTTGGGGTCGTGGAAATCAACAAGGAGCATCAAGATTAGAGGGGAGATTGTTAGTTTAATCTTGCGTGCGCCCCAAGTCACGCAGAAGACTTAGTCCTATTTCTGTTTTGATTCTATTTTGATCTTTGCATTTTGTTTTCCTGATTTGTAGGCAACAAACCTTATCTATTTAAGCTATAAATAAAAATCAATAACCTCATAGAATAATTATCTCGGGGATTCAATCACATTCAGTTCATTATCTCTTGCTGTTACAAGTTCTTATTCTGTCATAATTGTCAGGGGTTGTTCAACTCCTCGTCGGTGCCGATGTCCGGTAGTATGCTAGGGTCTTGGAGAGATCTTTAGTCACTCTAGTGTGCATCAGTTGAGATATGTGACCCCTTCTTCGGCCCAATAGCTGGATATAGTTTCGAATTCAAACTATATCAGTCATTTGGAGTTTCAAGTTGAAGGGATTCAAGTGACATAGACGCATCTCGTGTTATTGGACCTGAATACTCAAACGTCTACGACTTTAGCTATAACCCAAGTTGGTCATGGGCTCCTATGTATGCTAGATCAGAAGGCTTCGTGACTGTTTCTGCAGATTTTGATCGACCCGCAATCCCATTAGTTGGGGCTCCGCCTGCGGCTTTGTTGAGCATTAGATCGTTCAAGATGAGAAGGTTTTGAAGCCCTCTGATGGGATTGAGTCGGTAAAGTCTTTAGAGAAAGGTAGTCCTTTAGGGGATCAAGGTAGTCCGTGGGAGGATGCCTTCCTCAAACTCCCAAAATGTAAAAATTGACCTCTTAAGCACTTAGCGAATGATTATACTGCTAAGTCTAAGTCAAAAACGCGCTCTCTAAGTCGTGAAAGAGTCGTCAATCTTGTTAACATTTGGACACAGGTCGCGCAAGCTCATAAAGCTTTTTCAAATCAGTCTACTCAAGAGAAGGGTTCTGTTGAGACCTTGGAAGGTGAAAAGTGGGTCACCGATAAAGGTTGATTTCATCTCGCTTGTAATCGTTTTATGTTGGACTTATAAAACCTTTTTGTTTTCGGGCTTTCGTCGTCCAGCTCTATTGAGAGCTATTTTGTAATCGTTGTTTTTTTTTATCAGCGAGGTTTTTTATAGATCCGCATATTCCAAAAGAGAGGAATAAGGGAAGCTGCAAAATGCAGATTACATCCAAAATAAGAAATAATCAAAATGAAATGAGACCCGAAACAAGTGGGTAATGATTGATACTAGACTGGGCCACGCAAGGCCCAATCAAATGGCCCAAGGCAAGCCAAAGGGCAAGCTTGGGGAGTCTTCGGGACTGCGCTCCTCGGGACCAAACAACGACGTCGAACCCGATGAACCGAAACTAGCCGCACGCACCTCCCGCCCTCGTCGAAAACCACCAGAGCACAAGGCGGCTGAACCAGAGTAAACCCCACCACACAGCACCTTCAAAACCAACGAGTTCCTCCGAACCATCACCTGTAAACGAGAAAGGACAGAGCAAAACGCAAGGCTGGAAGGGCACGCCCAATCATCGGAGGCCAACACCTCAGTTGCCGATGATCCAAAAATTGGGGGAGAAGCTCAAAGAACTCCCGCCCGGACGATAAAAACAAGTACCACACAAATCTTCACCATGGATAAGGGTCGGAAATTCACCGCTGGCCATCACCGGAATACTGTCGGCGAGACCCAAAGGGCTCTGAAAACTCAGAGAATGAGAGGTAGAAGAGAGTATGATACCTGAATTTGGGGTGAGGAGAACCCGAAGCACAACACCATAGCGCATGAACAGATCTGGAGCCAACAAGCCAGATCTGAGATGAAGGTGCAACCGAGAAAGAGGGAGTCGCGCAAGCCAGCAAGGGAGAGCCTGGAGAAGGGATGGGAACTGGAAAAAGAGGGACCACCGGCGACTTCCATGGCCAAGGCCACAGATGTCGTCGGCGGCGACAGAAGGAGGGGAAAGGGGAAGCTTTTTTGTATTAGGGTTTCGAGAGATGGAAACAAGTATTAGGTCTTGTAATCGTTGTTGCTCTTCAATATTGGTCCTCCTTGGACTCAAGATTGTCACTCTTTAATAAAAATCCGCAATGATAAAAAAACAATTTAGTTCTATCATACTTAGGCACTTTGGGTGACCGCTTTCTTGCCCACAACAGGTTGCTCACATTCATGGAGCTCTTTTCTTCGACATTGATGGGATTTATGACTAAATAGCAAATACGAGTTCAACTTGTAAATGTTCTCGTTCAACTTTCCTTCTACATCATAAGAAAAATAACAAAACCCTAAGATATGACTACTCTACTCTATGTCCTTCAACTGTCACCTTCGGCGCTACCTTGGTCTTGCCCAAGGAAGCCACCAGTTGCCTTCTCTATGTCCCCTCTCTTGAACCCGTGCGATTTTTGACCTCTCCACAACCACAGGTCCCTCGTGGATTTGTTTCTCCCTCCACTAATGCACCCTCCTCAACCTATCTCTCGATTTTGGATCAAGCTAATCGATTGAGTCCATTTTACTCTATCTGTTTTTCTTTTTGTAGGGTCAATGACTATTGAGCAAAGTTTCAAAGATTTTTACCGTGAGGGAACCCTAATTCACATATATCCTCCCGTTACTACTGATGAGTTCAAGTTCGGTCGTACTCCTCATGGCGAAAAGAGTCCTTGGACTACTTGAACGGTTCTCCTCTATTTAATAGTTTAAATTTCTTTAAGTTTCTTCAAAACGAGAGACTAACTCTCAAACTTGTTAAGAGAACTACAAACAAACTTATTACTTCGTTCTAAATCTGTTTTTTAGTGGTCAAAGGATGCCTTTCATGATGCAGGTCACGTATTCTTTACTTAAATCACTAATAAGAGTTGCGCCTTATTCTCAAAAAAAGTCTTGTGACTAACATATGGACATATGCTTATACTGTTATTTACATCTTACCTTTTATTTAACAAAATATCTGTAGAAATATAATTTAGTGTATTGTACTTCAACACTTTTACACCCTAATTATATGGAGATTCATTTAAGTTACCACTTCATGTTTATTGTGAGATGACAATACCGCTACAGAATTAGCTTATAGATCATAAAGCTCAGATGATAGGCGAGGAGTGAGCACGACCTCTAAAGGCAAAGCCTTAGGCAATGAATTTCCCAAGCCTTCACTCATATCCACCTTTTGGTTCCCTGCGGTTTGAATATTGAACCCTTGCACAACCCTAGCTGTTGTCAAGTATAAGGTTTCCATAGCAAGCGAAATCCCCGGGCAACCTCTCCTTCCTGCACTGAACGGTATGAACTCGATATCCTTACCCCTCACATCATATTTGGTATGGGTCGTGAGAAACCGTTCTGGTCGAAACTCGTAAGGATCCGACCATATTCTCGGATCATGATGTAACTTCCATATGTTAACTAATACACGAGTACCTTTAGGAACGTGATGTCCCACTATAGAGCAATCTTCAAGAGCTTCCCGAGGTACACTAAGAGGCCCTGCAGGATACATCCGCAATGTTTCCTTAACAACAGCTACGAGATAGGTCAGGCTCGTTATATCTGAATCATCCACCCATCGTTTCGTTCCAACGTGAACATCGAGTTCTTCTTGTACTTTTTCCATAACATCTGGATGGTTTAGCAGTAGTGATAATGTCCATGTCAAGGTAATGAATGATGTATCCACACCGGCCAATAGAAGAGTCTACAACGTACACACAAGTCAGTATTAGTCAAATAACACATATCACATATTGTCAGAACATAACGTTAGAATCAGACTTTCAACTATCAGCTTAAGTCTGAAAAATTCACGTACCAAGACGGTTGCTTTTATGACATCTCGTTTTGGATATTCGAAAGTATCTTCGCCCAATTCAGACAACATTACATCCACGAAGTCACGTTCTTTCTTCCCCTTCCCTTCTCGGCCATGCTCTTCGATCCAGATATTCATCAAAGAGTCCAACTCCTTGGCAACGAGCTTCATAGCCTTTATCCGACCCCGAAGATCCAACCATTCTGTGAACGGAACGCTATCGGAGAGCACGAACATGCCCAGCAGATAGAAGAACTCTTCTATGGCCTTCACGAACCTACGAGCCTCGTCGTTGCTCGAGTCCACGTTACCGTACCTCTTACCGGCGAGCATGAGCGTCATATTGTTCATAGTCAAGTGCGTGAACCACTCGCCCATGTCCACCGGCCCGGCTCGTGAGAGCGACAACAAGTGTTTCATTGAAGCGCTCAGCTCGGCTCTGCGCAATGGCTTGAGCAGCTCGAGCCGTGAGTTCGACAAGAGGTGGGTGATGGTGAACTTGCGCACGGCTTGCCAGTACGGTCCGTACGGGGCGAGAGCGAACATGGCGTAGTTGTAGCCCATGTACTTTGCGGCTGCGGATTCGGGGCGGGTCAGGAAGATCCGGTCGTGAGTGCCGAAGATCTCCTTGGCGGCTTCGAAGCTGCTGACCACGAGGGTTCGTTTTGTGCCGAACTTGATGGTGAAAACGGGTCCGATTTGGTCGGCTATGTGTTGGAGGGTTCGGAAAAGAGGGGATTTGGGTGGGAGGAGGAGGAGGTGTCCTATAATTGGGAGGGCACCCTTTAGTTCTGGGGGCATGCGTTTGGTATGCTTGTGTACAAGGAAATAGAGGCTAACCAAGATCACCGAAACGCATAATACCAATGTTCCGGCCAGTTCCGAGGTTGAAAAGCGTTGCGATTGTGCCAAGAAAGAAACGATTCCCATCTTTCCTGCGGTTGGATGATAATAGAGATTGAAATTTTCTTTGGAAGTCACTTACTATATAATAGGGTTAAATATTGAAACTTACTCTTAAGTATTGGTCACGAACACTACACTACCCACGTTTTCAAAATGAACACTACACTACCTTTAAGTAGTGGTCACGCGATTTTGTTAGTAATCCGTCAAAGCAACTCATGCACCCACGACTACCCACCCTAGTCAGAAACTTTCGAAGCATTAGTTTCATTCTTGCTTTAGTCGTTAGTTTCACTCTGAATGTAACAAAATATGTTTCCATGAATGTTCCTTTATCTTACTATTCGTTTCAGTTTTTTTTTCTGAAACTTATCATCTCGTAAAAAGCATCCGAACCAACCTATGACTACGCCTACTCAACCACGTCGTAATCTTGATGCAACCGACACTCCACCTTCTATAAATAGGATTCTTCATTTCATTCACACATCTCCTCTTCTCTTCTTCTTCACTTCTCCACCTCCATTTTTAGCTCAAAATAGGAACTCTGGGACGCATAACAACGCCTTGGTCGAAAGAGAAAGAAACCCACCTTGTGGTGACAAGTATGTTGAGGTCGGAAAATTTTTTTGGCCTAACCTTTACCGACAATACCTGAGGATAGTCGATCTGGATATCAACCTTTGGTCCCAAGCCCAACATAAGGGTCATTGGTGTCACGCCCCGAATTCGGTGTAACCGGACCCAGAACACGAACGATGAAACAGTAAAACAATTTTTAAACATTTTAGTAAACCACTTAAAATCACCATTTAGTTAATCAAAATAATATTTTACAACTTAAAAGTACGTCCAAAACAAGCGGACAAAATAAACATGTACGTCGTTAGACTCCCAAAATGAAACCCGGACTCCCGCTCCCAGCTCTTCAAGCTTCGAGAGTTCCCCTAGTCCGTCTCGCGACCAGTATCTGTAGGAAAAGCAGGTAGGGGTGAGCGTTCGCTCACCACCACGGATACCAGACTGACTACGGCATCCTAGCAGAAAATGCCGAAAACACCAACAACAAACCAAACACCGAGGACTACTATCCCCAAACTCAAGTAACCCGACTGTCACACGAAAACTGTTACTTTCCCCAACCAACTCAAACCCGGACACGTAATACAGACCCGACACGGCGGTTACGACCTCAACCCAAAACGCAAAAATAACCACGCAACACCCAAGATCACAAAGGAGCGCACACGACAAACAAGATCACAAAGGATCGCACTCCAGCTGCTCAGTGCCAGTTGTTAACCGGCTGGGCTTGAGCCTGCCCCACGCAACTTCCCCCGAACGCAGTCGGGCCAGGCGGTCGACCTGTTAGCGATATATTCCGCAATACTTCTCCGATAGCTAGTCGGAAGGGGAGCCGCCTTCCATCGCCGAAGAATGCACAACTTTACCGATGGTTAGTCGGAAGGCTAGCCAACCCCCACGCGCGCGACCACAGAACTCCTTTATTGTCAGGCGGGCCCCCAACCTCGTCGTAGAAGAATGCACAACTTTACCGATGGTTAGTCGGAAGGCTAGCCAACCCCCACGCGCGCGACCATAGGACCCCTTTATTGTCAGGCGGGCCCCCAACCTCAGGCAATCACAATCAACACCCAAGGTTCAACACCCTAAAGGCACTCATGGCCACCCACGACACACCAACAGTAATACACGGGTCAACACCCCAAAGGCACACATGGCCACCCACGACACACCAACAGTAGTACACGGGTCAACACCCCAAAGGCACACATGGCCACCCACGACATCCCAATAGTAATACTCGGGTCAACACCCCAAAGGCACACATGGCCCCCCACGACACACCAACAATAACACACGGGTTCAACACCCCAAAGGCACACATGGCCACCCACGACACACCAACAGTAACACACGGGTTCAACACCCCAAAGGCACACATGACCACCCACGACACACAAACAGTAAAAACACGGGTCCAACACCCCAACGGCACTCATGGCCACCCACGACACACCAACAGTAATACACGGGTTCAACACCCCAACGGAACTCATGGCCACCCACGACACACCAACAGTAATACACGGGTTCAACACCCCAACGGCGCTCATGGCCACCCACATAAGCACAACAAGTTACTTAACCTACGGGCACAACCAAAAGCCACAAGTATTTCTAATGTCGATACGTTCACTGATCCTACGACACTACTAAGTGTCACATGCATTTCTATTGTTCGATATGTTCACGTATCATACGACACCACCAGGTGTCGCCTGCCTTTCTATTGTTCGATAAACTTACTTAACCCACGACTGTTAACTTTCCCTAGTCAAGGCCGAGATCCGGCTACTTTTCCCTACCTCGTACGCTTTCCCAAAAGTTCACAACCAAGCTCCGGCGTGCTCCCGATCACTCGCCTAGCTTTCCCTTTCTGCGGTCCTCGGCACGGTCTAACAAGATCACAATTTAAACACTTTTTAAGTTTGTAGACAAAGCTGAATTTTAATGAATTTGACGCCCAAACTCAACCCCGACAATGTCGATCACTCCCAAACTTCCCGATTACTCGACATTGTCAATAACGGGCCCGGAAAGGCCCGATTCGCCCGGCTCGGTGAATCTGCCCGGGATTGGAAAACGCCCTTCCGGGGCTCCGAAAATTCCTGTTTTCGTTTCTACGATCTTAGAATAATTCAAGGGTTCCAATGCAATCGACGGAATCAATTTCCGATTTCCGAGCGATTTAATTCGCGTTTAAAGTTTCTAAACCCGAAAAACCAACTTTCACAATTTAATTCCAAAATTCGTTCCGGGTGTGAATTAACGACTTGGGGATCGTCCTAAACCACCCGAACACGAAAACACGAGACCCGAGCACGTGGGGCCCACCCGGCCATCAAGACCCGTGGGTGGCTGGACCGGTTTTAGGCTGGTTCACCATAGTGGTGGCCGGTCCTAGCTCCGGCCAGCCACCATCCAGTTCCGGCTAGCCACCACCCACGGTAGTCGGAGCTCCCCCGAGCCTCCGGTCACCGGAAACCGATCATTTTCGTCTCAAAATGTCTCCAACGAACCCCACACCTCAACTCATCCATAGTTAACTCGTTTCAACCAAAACCCTAACTTTTAAACGTACCAAAACGAAAATCGAAAGGGTGGTCACCGTAGGGAATGATGATGGGAGGTCGATTCTTCAACCGTTGAGACGATCCGTTGGTTGGATCGTCGGGAAATCGACAAACCCTAACCCTCCTCTTCTCTTTTTCCCTTTTCTCCGTCTCTTTCTTCTCTCCACTTTCTCTCTCTATTTTCTTCTCTTTTTTGGTGTTATGGTCGAACACTTCTATTTGGTCTTCCTTTTGTTTTGTTTTAAAACAACACCAACCATTCCTTAATTACAAACCTACCATCACTTTTCCCTTTTTCTCTAGTTTAAAAACCAACCACCACCACATTTATGACAAGTGTCTTGTGGGTCCCATGAGTTAGAGAAATATCTTTGTAAATATTGTTCAATCAGATTCGCGAAATTCGACCGTCTCGGGCCCCGAACGGGCCCATTTTCCAAGAAATTACGAAACTTCACGGGCTACAAGGAAACGGCCCAACTAAGATCGATGTAACGACGGCTAAGCTTTTGGATCCAAAACGAGCCTCGAACAGACCAAAACGTCGCTCGGTTGACTTTTCCAACAAAAAGTCAACCTTTCCCAAATTGGTCAGAAAGTTGCCCTGAGTCCCCCAGAACTCACTTTGGTCGATATCGGGGTCAACTCAAGTCCGATATGACCCTCGGGGTCAAGTTTAGGTTCATTTAGGTGTCTGTCCCAAAATTTTAAATTTTCCTGTTTTTCGCCGATTTGACTAGCGTTGACCAGGAGTGGTTCTTACAATTGGGAACTCTGGGATGCATAACAACGCCTTAGTCAGGTGAGAAAGAAATCCACCTTGTGATGATATGGCTTGAGTATGTGGAGATCAACGGACAGTATTGACCTAACCTTTACCGACAATACTTGAGGACCGCCGAACTCGATATCAACCCCTAGTCCCAAGCCCAAATTAAGGATCATTGGGGCAAGAACATCAAGAAGATGAAGAAATTCGAAGATATCTATTGATGTGGACATAAAATACATCTATTTCAGATGTCATTAGCCCACATTTATGTTCTTTTTAATCCCGAGTTAATATAAAATGATGCATTTTACTCTCATTTTGTGTAATTGATCTTATTTCAGAGTTCGCCAAGCAATTGGAGCAAAGAGGGGTGAAACGGGAGCGAAACGGAGCCAAATTGGAAGCTGGTCAGAAGTGTCAGTAAGGTGCACCATTTCGTTGCACGGGGTGCAAAGAAGCAGTGCACCACTTGTTGCACGGCGTGCAACCTGGTGGTGCATCCAGATCAGAGAGAAAAAAATCTGCACCGGAACGTTGCACGCCGTGCAAATAACCGGTGCACTTAAGATGCACCCTGAAATGCACGGCGTGCATGCGACAGTGCAGATGTCAGAAACGCGAATTCCAGCTGCGTTTCCCATTTTTAATCAGATTTAACTCAAAATATAAAAGGGATATTAGGTCATTATATGGAGGATCACGAAATTGAGGAGAAAAACACACCTTGGAGCTTGTAGAATTCAGAGAGAAGATCGAAAGCAAGAGATTAGAACATCAAAGGTTTTGTGTAGATTGAATTCAAACTTGATATTTTTAATACTCTTTATCGTTTAATATGAATTTCAGTGATATATTAATCTCCTTTTGTTCTTATTCATGTGCTATGAACTAAACCTATATTGATCTAGGGCTAGGGGAACGATGCGATGAATTGAGTTAACATATTCGTGTATACATTCGTCAAACTAGTATCTAGGAAATTGTTTATTTAATTCCGTTCGTAATGCTACATTACCCTGATCACGTACATGTATGATTTAATCGTATTAACCAACAATTGAGAAATGAGGTTAGTAGGAGGAAAAAGGAATTAGATAACTCGGGTTTTAATCTAGGCTAGAATATGGCTAGACTGACACGAGTGCAATAGCTATAGGTGTAGAAACCGAAAGTTAGAGGAATTCATAGATTGTAATGCTATATACCGCTCTACACCTAGATTAGAGATAATTAGGTGGACTGTGTATGTTAGGGTCCTAATATGATCGAGAGATGGTTAGGACTACAACGAGAGAATTCCCGTTGCCCTTAGAATAGTATTAGTTGAAAATGTATACCGAATCCCGTTAAGTCATTCATCACATTCGAACCCCGTTAATGTCCTAGATCGCCTTTTTATCTCTGATTTACAATCCCGTTGACTGTGATTTGTGCTCTGTTTTCGGATCATTTATATTCTCAGTACTTGCATGAATTTACATTTTACAAACCAAAACCAAACATCGTTACAGGAATAGCTTGACCATCGAATTAATTAACTAAAGTGCTTGTCTAATTGCTCCCTTGGGTACGATATCTCGGACTTAAACCCGAATACTACTTGACGACCGGTACGCTTGCCGTACCATTCTGGGTTAATTCTCACAGTGTCATCTATCAACGCCGTGTCCAACAACGGATTTCTGATACAACGGATTGGGAAATATTAGATGCAACCTTTATCGAGTACCATATTATGTATCGTATTCCATTCAATAAATTCCAATGGTGAAATCTCGTCAAAGATCAAGCAATATGGCATTTCTAGTTCGTGTTAATTTATTTTTAATAAAATTATAATCGTTTATGTAATGTATTTTGTTTCAATAAAATTGCAATTTCTCTTTATTAAAAGTGGGAAGTGAAATTATTTTTAATTAAAAATGCTGCTTGAATCACGTTGTCGAGTCGAGAAAAATTGGTTGCACTGTATATGCTTGTTGTAGCAAAGAGTGTTAGCAACTTGGTATAGTTGTTTTTTTATAAGCTCATAAATTTTATTAATAAAAAGAAGGATCCAAGGAGGATCGATCTTGAACACAACCATAACAGAGGAGCTCTCAGCTGGAGCTGCGGGAACAAACCCCAAGAAAAGAGCAAACCAAATAAACAGAAAAAAATAAACCTGAACATAAAAACATGCCGATGAACAGTGACTCAGAAGACCAGAAACCATGCGTCCCATCCGAACCGATGAACGATACCTCGGGGTAGACAGGGTGAATCCTCTAGTCCCAAGGGAACTAAGTAATTCGTGCCCCTCCGATATCCTAGCAGATCGGCCCCTAGAGTCTCCCCGGATAGTACTCACCGGACCCTGATAGGAACAAGCGAAACCTAGACTGACTTCTGAACAGGCACTCATCGGACCCCACTCGTCCATAACAGGACTAAATCAAAATCTATCCAACAACTGCCTCCCCCGCTTCCTAGGTCGGATGCACCACATAGGACGACACTGCCAATCCAAGAAAGGCACTGAGGCTCTCAAAGACCCTGCTTGCTAAAGTACACAGAATAAAGTATTGTGGTCAATGTACAAGCCAAGTGCTTGACTTAAGCATTGTACATGCTCTAATCCGAAACTTTCATACTCATAGGCGTTTAGAGTGGTCTCTAGTGCTAGATTTTAAATCCATCTGGTGCGGTTGTTTTATGGTTGATTCATGAAAGAGCCACCATAATAGGAAAGTAGCTGATCGATGAAAAAGATCGCCAGTCATGTTAACTATTGTTAGACGAAATGAAAATAGTCAACCAAGTATCCACTTGACATATGACAAAAAGAATTATCGGTTAAGTTACTATACTTCTTTTGACAATCTAAAAAAATTATTAATAAAGAACCTATCCCAAAGAGGATCGGGAAAGCAAGGCAACGATAACAAAAGAGCTAGAAGGAATAATTTCTGGGGAAAAAACAAAGAATTTAGAATAACTAACAGCTTCTCAAAAGCCCTTCAACAATCGTCTCTTCCGGGCCGATGAAGATTACCTCAAGTGAATTGGGTGAATCATCTGGGCCCAAAGAGACTAAATAATTCGCACCCCTCCACATACAACAAATAGCCCCCAAAGAGCTCCCTTTGATGACTACCCACGGACACAAGAGAGGACAAGCAAAACCTGATCTGAATCCTGAACAGAGCTCTCCGAACCTGGATAGCCAAACAAATTTTCACACCTCTACGCCCTTCCATGTATCCTCCTAGGACGAAGGAACCAGTTAGGCCACCGTTGCCACTCTGAAAAGGATATCCCAGAATGCAATAAATCGGACTGCCACAAGGTACTAAAGGAATTAGCTTGAATCTTCCTTAAGACAATGTCGGCAGATTCCATCACCCATTAAAAATCATCTCATTTCGCAACAGCCAAACATGTCACGTTGTTAGATAACATACTCTATCCCAGGCTTTCCACCAGTGATAAGAACCCATACCTCTCCATTAAACTATGACATCTCCAAAACTCTCGGGCATAATCCACGAGATTCCCAACCAGGATGAGACATGTCCTTAAATCTACCGGGAAACAAAATAATGCAGAATCAAATGATCAGAAATCTCCCTACCAGCTTTGCAAAACTTGCCTTTATTGAGGTATTGTTCATGTAGGATGATAAAATATCAACTGATAATTGATAAATATCAAAAATACAAATAAAATTTGGGAAAACTACGGATACCTACCCAAAACCATGGCCATTTAACCGATGTTTACTCTGAAGTTTAAACGTAACAAATACATTCCCTGAAGTTTCGAAATGTAACTCAGACCCCCTTCCGTCAATCAGCTCAGTCAGTTTACTGTTCACTTTTTAAAAAATGCCCAAAATACCCTTAACCCTGTTTATTTTTTGTATTCTTTAAATCAAAGTTAAATTAAGGTTTTCAAAAAAAGTTATTTTACAAAAACCAGATTTTATTTTTTAAAACAGTTTTTATTTTCAAAAAATCAGTTTTAATTTAAAAAAATCAGTTTTTTTAAAAAAAATCACTTTTAATAATAAATCTGATTTTTTTTTATTTATTTTAATAATAAATATGATTTTTTTAAAATTTTATATTTTGAATTCTATTTTATATGTTTTTCAATTTTCCAATTTTGTTCAATAAATCTGATTTTCCAGTTTTTATTTTAAAAAATCAGTTTTTATTTAAAAATTGAAACCAGATTTATTTTAAACTTATTTTTTAAAATAAAAACTGGAAAATCAGATTTATTGAACAAAATTGGAAAATTGAAAAATATATAAAATAGAATTCAAAATATAAAATTGAAAAAAAATCAGATTTATTATTAAAATAAATAAAACAAAATCAGATTTATTATTAAAAGTGATTTTAAAAAAAACTGATTTTTTTAAATTAAAACTGATTTTTTGAAAATAAAAACTGTTTTTTTTTAAATCTGATTTTTGTAAAATAATTTTTTTTTTGAAAACCTTAATTAAACTTTGATTTAAAGAATATAAAAAAATAAACAGGGTTAAGGGTATTTTGGGCATTTTTGAAAAAGTGAACAGCAAACTGATTGAGCTGACTGACGGAAGGGGATCTGAGTTACATTTCGAAACTTCAGGGTATGTATTTGTTACGTTTAAACTTCAGAGTAAACATCGGTTAAATGACCATGGTTTTTGGTAGGTATCTGTAGTTTTCCCATAAAATTTTGATCTTAATTTTTGACTGGAGGGCGACCCATCACCTAATGGGAGAAAACGCGGTATCAAGTGTGACTTGAAATTTGCACATATGGCTGATAGTGCAATTCTGCGGTGGAAGTGTATCATCTCTTTGGGGATCGATCCTATCTACAGAACTAGTTCGGGACTCCTAAGGATAATGTCCAAGTCTAACTGTGACTTGAAATTTATCACGTGTTGTATAATGACCCATCATCTAATTACAAAACTCAATAAATGGTAAAAAGACAAGTCTCCATTTCTATTACCACTCATGTCTTAGTTAAGTGTATCTCTGGCCCGTCATCTAATAACAAAACTCAATAAGTGATAATAGGACAAGTCTCAATTTCTATTGACAGTTATGTGTTACTTATGTTTGTATGAAAGATGCCTCCATATATAGACATATTTACTGTTTCCGTTTGATATTGGGTCTATGCAGTCTAGTGTGGGCCGGCTGAGTAAAAGCCCTATAGGCCGGTCAAAATCCAGTTGTGGGTTCAACTTTTAATTTGGGTATTGAAGTAATTGGGGTGGACCGTTAAAGCCTCTTGAGTTGGGTAGTCCTACTAACGATAGTACTTAGAAGGATGTCCTCTTCAATCCCTTGAAACGTAAGAGTACGGCTCCTAAACATTTAGAGGTTTATTACACGGTTACGTCTAAATCAAGAACACGCTCTTGGAGTCGTGAAAGGATCATTAATCCTATTGACATCTGGGCTCAGGTCGCGCAAGTTCGTAAATCTAGTCCAAATACGCCTGCAGTAAAGGCCTTCGATGAGACTTCAGATGGTGATGAATAGGTCATCGATAAAGACTAATTAAGTTTATTTTGGTTTGGACTTGTAGTCCTTTGTGTTCGAGCTTTGGCCCTTTACTTCTTTTGAGAATTCTCTTGTAATAGTTGCTGTTTTGTAGTCCTGGTCCTCTCAGATCAGGATTCCTTCTCTTTCTTTAGTTGGATATAGTTTCTTAATAAAATTTCACGTTGATCCAAAAAATCTGTTTGGTTGATCGTTCTGTAAATAGGCTCTACTGTCTCTTATAGTTTAGATGAAGAGATAAAATGAACAAACAATTTTTTTAGCCTATGGTAGACTATTAATTAAAGTTAGAAGTAAAGACGCAAACCAAAGACGACAACAGACCCCAAAAAAAGAACGGTATAAAGAACAAAATAAAAGGGTGAGACTAGGGTCTTGGCCCGTAAGTGTAAGACGTTAACCTTATAATAAGATATTCGGCTAATCCAGGGACAAATCAGTATTGGATCAACTCTACACAGATGTCTGCTCAGTTGTAGAACATAGTACTCATTATCTGACTTGGCCTAAAACTGCTCGTGATAAATGATAAGGACTGTTTGAGGGGATAACGGGCAGCCAAGGAGAACATCAAATAATGGGAGAAGGTGTAAAGACTTGAAAATTTAATTGTCTAATTTACGGCTTTAAAACATCGGGGTTGGAAAACGGATCGAAAAAATGGAACGAGGGCGAAACAAAAAGGAGATTCAAAAAAAAGGGGGGGTTAGGCCTGACCAGACCCGGTTTGGGCCGAGCCAGACCGGGCCCAACCAAGCCCATTCAGCCCACCCAAAACCCTAGTGAACAAAACCTTCAGCGCCGCTTCATCTTCCCCCATTTCTACGCACGACTCTCAAAGCCTCTCCCTCCTCGCCTCAACTTCCCTCTCGACATCGCCGTTTTCTTCGCGCAGAGTCGCCGGAGCTTCGTGCTTCTCCTCCATCTTCTTCTTCTTTTGCTTCTGCTCCCCCAAACCCCAACCTCTCCTCACCTCCTCACCGCACCAGACACCAAAAACCTCTCGTCCTCTCTTCGTCTCCCTCGATTCGCAACGAAACGTCGCCGCCCTTCTTCGTCGAGCCTCGTCGTACCGGAATCGAGAAGAAACGTCGACGGTGAGCCTTTTCCTGGCTCGAATCGTTCTCCCCTTCCTCTTCTTCCCCTAGAATCACTCCTCACGAGCTTGAGACGGCCAAGTTCAGTCGGGAAGGTTCGCCAGAGCTCGCGCGTGCCAGATCTGATCTTTTCCAGCGCCGGCGAGCTCTCCTAGCCGTCAAATCTGGACAGCGAGGTCTGAACCTTGTCCTGACGTTTTCCCCTTGACTTCCTGAGCTTCTTGCCACCATCCTCGCCGTCGAGAACCGCACTCGAGCGCCGCCTCCATCGCCGGAATAGTATTGAAACCCTAGCCGTCTCTGACCTGAGCGAGCTTGGGCTCGGGCCTGGAACGACACTCGAGCTCGGGCCTTAGCTCTGGTCTGGGCCTTGGGCCGGACTTGGTTTGTGCCTCGGGCCTGAACCTGGTTCGGGCCTCGGTCTTGGGCTGGATCTAAGGTCCGGGTCCTGAGCCGGGTTTTGGTTCGGGTCTTGGCCGGGCTCGTGTCATGTCCGGGCCGGTTGACTTGGACGGGTCAGATCCGGGACGGATTCGGGTCCGAATCTCAGACTCGGGTCGGATCCGGGTCAGGCCAGATTAATTAATTAATTAACAATTTGGACTTAAAATCAGATAAATACCTGGACTTTCGGACAACTTATCGGACTTCTAACGGACATTTGGACAAAACAAATTACTGGACTTAATTTTTAAATTTGAGGACCGTTACGAGTTTGACCGGGACTGATGACCGTCCCTTTTGCGTTAAAATCAGGCCTATACCCCGAGTGCGGAGAAGACCGGAGTTGGCCAGGACGTCAGCAGCTAGGAGACGCGGTTGTTGGTTCTTCTAGAGGTAGGGACTACCTCGAAACCCGCTTTATTACAGATGTACTAGAATGCATATAGGGAAACCTAATAACCGGATAACGAACTAGTATGCATGTAGGATGTGAATAACTAGTGTAGGCGTTTAAACCGTGAACATTTACAGTTACTGTCTTGGGAATTGTCGTGCTGGTAGAATCGGGCCATGTCGTGCATGTAGGATTGGTTGCTGAATGTGTTGGTTTGTGTACTCTGTGCTGCTTGAACGGTTAATAAATAACGAACATGAAAACGAGTAGACTTGAACTAGTAATACATATTTGACTTGAGTGGTTACTTTTCCAGTTATCTGATATGTTGAAATATGGGGATGTTGGGGACTAGATACCGGTGGGGTTTACCACGTTGAGGGTGGTGACGGTAAGTGATGGTAAGTGCGTGTTGGTTGCGAGGGTAAATTGAGAGGCATGGTGTGTGATATTTGGTGAAGCAAGTGTTGCTATGTTTGCTAAATTGAGAAGCATGATATGTGGTGTTTGGTGAAGCATGTGTTGCTATGTTTGGTAAATTGAGAAACATTATATGTGGTATTCGGTGAAGCATGTGTTGCTATGTTTTGGGAAAGTGTGCCATGTGTGAGTGTGATCGTGATTGTGGTTGTGGTACTGTGATTACCTGTGAGTGTGATTGTGATTGTGATTGTGATACTGTGTTACCCGAGAAAGGTGGTTTCCCTACCTCCCGACCGTGAGTCGGTAAAACGCTGTGTTCCGCGAAGAGGTAGTTTCCCTACCTTCCGACTAGCACTCGGTAAAACGTTGTGTCTGCGATGTGTTGCACGAAGGGGCGATTTCCCTGCCTTCTGTGTGTCGGTAAAACGTTGTGCTCGCGATGTGTTGCGCGACGAGGTGTGTTCCACGATGAGGTCGACCGCCTCTCCTGACTGTATGTTAGGGGAAAGTTGCGTACGGCTACGCTGGGCCGAGCGGGTTGCTCCCGAGACCGTGCATTGGTTATGTGTGTTTGAGAATGCCTTGGTTTTGAATGAGTATTGTTGCGCTGTGACTTTGGGTGCTTTCTTTATTATGAGTTGTGTGTGACCGCGAATGAATCGAATTTGATTTTTTGATGACGAGTTCATGTGTGTAGCTTCAGTGAAAGTTAAAGTGTCGTCTTTGTAGTTATTCATGAGTCGGTTGTGAAGGGGCTTGGATGAGGATTTTCGGGATAGTTTGTGGTCGAGTAAAGTGAAGGTATTTAATTTGGATTACATGTCCTCGTTGTCGCCTTCTCCTTTTAATCGTTAAAAAACTAGTTTGGAAACGTAATTGGGTGTTTTAATTGGATTGTTACCTGCGGGGTGTACCTTGGTATAATGGTTGTTGTTGAGTTATCGTTGGTACGGTTTGATTGACGAGTTTCAGGTTAAAAGGCTTTTATCCTTAATTTTTTTAAGTGTCACGTCGTTGTACCAAACTTTTTAATCAAGTTTAAATTGTGGAAATCGCTTTCTGGTAAATCTGAGAAGAGATGGCTTCCTTGGTTTTTCCTACCGAGCGTCAAGCTCACCCCCTCACCGTGTTTTCTACAGGTATTATCTTTGACTTGGAGTAGAGGACATCGCGGAGCATGGGGCTAGCGAGGGTCCGGTTTATCCTTGTTTTATGTTTGTAGAGACATATTGTTTGTCTTTGGACTTATGTATTTAACTGAGCATAGGACTCATGGTTTAGAACTCCTATCGACTTATTTTATTGATCTTTATCAGATATTACTATTTTAAACTGTTATTATTTAAGTTTCACTAAGTCACGTCTCTGGTCCGGTCAATACCGGATTTTGGGCGTGACAGAAGAGGTCGTCAGACTTGCACCAACATTAAAAGGGCGAGGCGTGCATCCCAATGCGCACATCGATGCTCGGTATCCCATTCATTCACATGGGTGAGGATGCTCTAAAATCCTCACCTAGGAGATTCCTTGTTACACCGATGAACTATCCCTTGGTACGTGGAGGTTCCTAGAGCACACGAGAAGTAATACGGTAGACCCACTTGTTTTGCAACGCTTTCTTGTCAGCCGGAAGCTCACCTAGCTCCCATGTTCGGTTTGACAATAGTGATTCCATATCATCCTTGATTATCATCTCCCATGTGCTCGATTCCTCGACATTCTTTGCTTCATCATAGCATTCAGGCTCTCATCTTTCGGTAAGCAGGATGAAGTCCAATGACGGTGAGAACCTCTACATCAGTCTTCTTACCCGAGAAGATCGGCGTACGGCGGTGATTACCGTTTTTTTCTTTGACTTTTGGGCCGCTATTTTGCTGAATTTCTTCTTGAAATTCTGGTTCCTCTTCATCCAAAACAGCCCGCTCTGGTTCATGTGTAGGAATCTCTCTCACGTCAACCATTGCTGGTTTTTCATACTCGGACTCTCGGCTCTCCAGAGTTTTTGCAGCTTGTCTTTGTTGAGCACCTCTTTTTTTCTCCACACCTCTTCTAGAATTCTGAAATTCAAAAGAAACGATGATCCTTGATTGATCAGATACGTCGCGGTGTTAACCGCATCAGCCCAAAACGTCTTCGGTAGGCCGATGTGTTGCACGCTTTTTTAGCGTCTGATTCATCTTCTCCGCTACTTCGTTTTGCTGAGGTGATTTTGGAATGGTTTTCACCATCTTGATCCTGTTCTGAGCACAGTATTTCTCCGCCTTCAGCTCCCTTCCTCCACTTGAGAAACTCACTCTCTTTTGTTTCCCAAACACGCAACTCTCGTCTAAATGGTGATTCACATATTTCAGCTCGGAAATCTTTCCCACTTTGACGAGAATCTTCATACTTTTCTCGCTCATATGCCCAAGTCGTTGATGCCACAACTTGGTCTTCTGGGCATAGTCTACAACGGTTGCTGAGTCGGGGAAACTTGTCGTCATGTAAACGGTTTCGGTTTTCTGAGCACGAGCAACCACCATTGCTCCCTTTTCCACTTTCCATTGACCTTGGCTAAAGGTAGTTATATGACCTTTATCGTCAAGTTGACCAACGGAAATCAGATTTTGTTTCAGCTTCGGCACATGTCTCACCTTCTTTATCTTCCACGTGCGCTCGTTCGGCACCTTCAAGGTAATGTCTCCATGACCGACAATGGGTAGACCTTTCTAAGATCCCCAGCAACATAATTCTCCATTGCTTCCTGACTTGGAGCGGTATGGAAGGACGCTCCCGAATCGAGTACCCAATTGTCGATCGGACTATCGACGGATAGTAACAACGCATCCTTGGAGTTTTTGGCCGTCGCAACAACGATTTCTTCATCATTGCATTTATCCATGACAGAGTCTTTTGGGAAATCTTCTCATGTGATCAACGCGTCACCAATCTCATTAGTGGCCGCATTAACTGCATTTCCCAAATTTTCTCTCTTGGGAGCCTTGCAGTTCTTCTTCACGTGACCTGTCATTCCACAGTTCCAGCACTCCACTATTCTTTCAAATCTGGACAGGCTTCTACCGTTTCTCGACTTTGACCTGTCCTTGTTCCTGTTGAACCTTCTTCATGTTCCTCTGCCCCTGTGTTCCACATTCAAGGCAGAATTGGAAGAACTCTCGCCTACATAGGTCCTTCTGACTTCTTCATCCAGATACGATCTCTGACATTTGTGAATTTTAATTTTTCATTCCCCACGGAATTACTTACCGCTGCCCTTATTGGCTCCCAACTCGGAGGTAGAGACGCCAGCAAAATTAGAGCACGAACTTCGTCATCAAAATCAATTTCCACATATGACAATTGATTAACAGTTGTATTGAAATCATTCATATGTGCAGCCGCATATCCATTTTCTTCCCTTCTCAAATAATAAAGTTTTTTCATAAGAAATACCTTGTTATGTGCAGAAGGTTTCTCGTACATGTCGGACAGAACTTTCATCATGCCTGCGGTGGTACTCCACATCGCCAGGTTATGAGCAACATTCTTCACAGGGTTAATCGTACAACCCCAGCACTTTTCGATCAAGAAGGGTCCACTCAGCATCATCTATCTTTTCCGTCTTTCCCGTTAAAGGCACATGTAGCTTTCTTCCGTACAGGTAATCTCCCATTTTTATTTTCCAGAATGCAAAATATGTACCATCGAATCTCCCGATCCCATGAGTAGATACATCATCACAAGCCATCGTCTTCCCAATCGCATACACAAAACCTAGAGCTCTGATACTAGTTGAAAGGAATTAAACCCATAATTCATGTCCCTGAAGAACGATGAACAATAAAATAATGATGAAAGAAAAGACAACGGAGATTTATACTGGTTCACTCCCAGAATAGGAGTTACGTCCAGTTGCCACCTATAAAGCTTTTCACTATAGTCTTCAATGGATTACACACTCTGGTATATCTCTTTAGTTTTGTACACACCACACCAGACTACAATTGGTGGTTTTGGGATGATTTACAAGTGAGGGGTTGGCTCCTATTTATACTACTCTAGCCAAGAGATCACTATGATCTTGGAAAACAACAAGAGATTTTATCTATATCCCTCCTTTATCTCTATCCTTATCTTGGATAGTGCTTATCCTTATCTTGGATCATCCTTATCCCTATCTTGGATAGTTCTTATCTTGGATCCTCCTTATCCCTATCTTGGGTAGATCTTATCTTTATCTTGGATTCTCCTTATCTCTATCTTAAATTCTTCTAAAGTAGGCCCATTAGGCTTCACAACCCAACAGAACTAGGTCCGAGGCAAAGAGGAGCGTCAAGGAAAAGAGGCTGAGGGATGGAAACAAGGGAGAGAGAGCCCAAAACCATATTTAAATGGAGAAAGGGAGGCCGGTGAAGGGTCGCGCGAGTCGGGAGAAACAATCGGCCATATAAGGGAGGCGAAGAAGGACCGGCAAAGGAGAGGGCAAAGGGAAGGGGGCCAGCGACCTCCATAGAGAAGAGGAGGCCGACGAGCGGCAAGGGAAGTCTCAGGGGCTAAGGTTTGAGAGAGGTGACCATTCGCCTCGTTGTTAAGACTATCCACGATTCGGTCTAATTCCGATTTAATTAGGTCATATTTGTGGAAAAATGGATTGTGTAGAATAAAAACAAAAAATATATTCAAATAGATAAGTTTATCAAAACGCAAGACGACCCTACCGAACCAAAATACTTTTATTAATATTTCTCATAAGCTTGAATAGGAGTACAACGCAATACGATCTTCATGTAGGCCTCTTGAACGTTGAGTAATGGGTCTGGGGGTGTAATATGAGGGACGACTTCAAATTGTTTTCTCAACATTTCATAATCAAAGATGGAAAGTGACGCAGATTCGCTAATGTCATTACTACAAGAACACAACAAGTCTTGTCACAGGACCATATAGAGACGGTCACGGGACAGAACTAGTTGTGTTTTGTAGCAATGCCATCAGGGAACCAACTTCACTCGTCATTTTTTATTATTGACAACTAAGGTACAATTTCAACTCGTCCTGCACATAACACCTCCAAAAATAATTACAGGTCCTCCGTCGTCCCTTGCTCCGTCGTCCTTTATTGCTAAAGGTTGACTGTGTTGTATTGTGTTATGACGACCTTCGGCTATTTCCCAGGATGGCTATTGTTTCCACAGCTCCAACCACAATTTCAGCTCCTCTATCATTCCCGGGTCCGCGATCCTCTATTGCCAAAGGTTGGTCGTCTTGTATTGTACGATAACGACCTTATTTTTTCCAACTCTTTGGAAGCTCACTTGCTATTTTTTATTACGGTTCTGTCTACGACTGCATCCAACTTGGATGGTCCCGCACGAGAATCCACCAATGGTGTCAGACGAACTCGTGTCTGCATTTGTCGGTATACACCTCCTCAACAATGTCCATCACTTGCGCGTCAGACCAACTGGGTTGGTAAATATGCTTCATCTGTCACCAGCACTCATTGAAGATCTTCACCTTCCGGTTGACGACGGTTTAATGTTAGGTTCAATTCTCGGTGGACCACTCAATCGTGAGGGATTAACGGGTCACGTGCGCGAGCTCCCGTCGTATGCCATCTCAAAACGCATCGTCGGATTGGTCACCATCTTGCTCCGCCTGTCTGAGCCACACACACACCAATGCTGACTCCTCGGGCCGACTCCATTTCCGTTACATAGGTAGCATTCTCGACGAGTTGACGTTCATCCGTGCGTACGAGAGCATCGATGGGATTTGAGTTCTCGGTTCCGACTGGTCATCGTATGTGGGGGTCGAGCTCGACCCCGGCACGGTGAAAGAGTCTTGGAGAGGATTTTTGTCGGTCATTGGAGAAGATTTGGACGACAGATACACGGGAAGTGGACAAGAGGTAGTGGCGAGGTAAGGACGGTGGAAAAACGGTGGTGGTGCAACTTTGGTGGAGACACGGTGTCGACGTTCCGGGGGAAAATGTGGTGGCAGAAACTTCGGAGGCTTGGAAACGTGAGGTAGAGAAGGTCTGTGATGGTACTCGAAAGTCGAAGAAACGAGTGCAGAAAAAGTAGTGAGGAAGTCGAAGAAACGGGTGCAGAAAAAGTAGCGAGGAAGACGAAGCGTTGAGTCCATTTAAGCCCTAATCGTGTCAAGCAGCACACTCTGGTTCGTTGGTCACGATACGTCTGGACCCCAAATCCGTCGATTCAACGGGGTCCTGAGTCTACAAGACCCTAGACGTCGAATCTGCGCTTTCACATATTCGACGCAGACCCGACTTAGAGTCTCAGATTCTCAGATTCGACGCAGATTTCCAACGCCACGTCGAATTCAACGACCAAACGACTCGCCGTTTCGACGTCATCATGGATAGGTTAATGCAACTTCTATTGTTTGTAACGAGGAAATGGTTTTTACACATCATCATTGCCACTTCCTTTAGTTCCTTACATGTTTTATTTAGTAACATGTAAGTGTTCCCCATCAAATGATGTTTGCTTGCAAACTTGAGTGTGTTTTAACTTTTAAGGTTGTTGAAGCGCAAGGAAACACATTAACCACTCCTGGACGAGTTATTGTTTCGGGAAGAGTACAACAATTCGCCTACAAAAGGATCGATAGCACTCGCACTACATAACAGATAGAAACATACAAGACCAGCCCGGAAAATAAAAGATGAACACAATATCAATGATCACTGAGTTATGAAAAATTCTAGAAATTAGAGAACAGAAACAAAAAATTTATTCTTAAAACTGAGAATAGTACTTGCTACACATGCTGCTGAACTCATCTGATGAACACAAGACACCTCTCTGTATATGTACATGGTTCCTTTGGATATCCACTAGTAATAGAACATACCAAACAAAAGAGGAAGACAAGCCTAATGATCAAAGCAAAGACCATAGAACAGCCATATCCTCCATCTTTGTTGTTAAAGTGCAAAGAAAATAAGCATCAAAACTAACAACAGTAGTACTGATATAAGGTCTTATGGATATATCATCAGAAGATGATCAATCTCACCACGCAGGCTTCTTGTCCATCCTTCTGTCTTCGTAATCTCACTGTCCCAATCCCGTTAGTAGAAAAAAATCAGAATAAGAAGTATCACTCATCGCATTGACATCAAAGTCCGGACCCTTTTCTCCCTTTCTGCCTTCTTGGCTGTAGGAGTCCTTTTCAACATCTGCAGTTCTTGCTTCACCACCTTTTCAACTGTGTCAATAGAGTTCAGGAGCTTCTTCTGAGGCGTAAGACAATCTGAATCTCCAGTAGTCTGATTGGCATTGGCTATATCAAGCAATAACTTTGACACTTTGCCTGCAGGTGTGCAATGCTTGATGCCAATGTTGGGGATTGGAGAGATCATGGAAGAACTGTGCTCGAGTTGAGCACTTGATCCTGCTAGAGATGAATCAAGAAGCCTGCTGCCCTCAGGCATTTCTTGGCTATCGATTTCTCTCAGCTGAGCTCTTCTCCTTTCAATGGCCTGTTGAGAACAAACACATCAAGGGCCTGACTTTGAAGTATAAGAAATTATAAAACCACAAAAGTACAATGCAGTGAGCTAAAAGGGAGAGGGTTCATCTGATTCAGCTAGAAAGTAATTTCATTTCAGGAAAAGCAAACAAAAATGAAGTTTACCAGTTCAAAAATGAAGTGACATGATGAGAGATGGAAATTAGAGAACCATCTCATCACCAGTGATGTAGCCTGCTGTAAGGGTATAATCGAATAGTACAAAAGTGATTTCAAGTATAAAGGAGAGTAATTTAAGTAATACTCAAAGCACAATACAGAGATTAAAAAAATTCCAAAACTGATGGAAATGTTTACCGAAGAATCTAATTTATCACTGGCATACCAAATCATCTGCCCAAGGACTCAGCAGTCTTGGAAAGACCAAGAATCTTTCAACATTCAATACAATTAGTTCAAGGAATGGCTAGAAGCAGAACTGATTCATAACTAGAACATATTCTTAGAGATGGAAATCAGAGACATGCATAAAATTAGAGACCTAGCTATCTATCTTCAGCTCTACAAGGATATAATCTAGCAATAAAATGGTGATTTCTAGTGAAAACTAGATATTACACAAAGCAAGAACACAAATGCCTAAATAAAATAACAAAATCCATCAAATAATCTGACCAATTAAAGCACGAATTAGTGGGCTAAGAACCAATATAAACTGGAAACAGGCATAGTCAATCAAAATCAATACAGAAAACACCAAGAAAATTAGAACCCTACAGTTCATCAAACTCCAGACAATATGAACAAAAATAATCTGATAATCAGAAGATAAAGATTGGATCATTACCCTCACTACAGCAGTGATGTCTCGGAGTGGGGTTCTCGGATACCAGGAGGGCAAAGGACTGTTCGTGGATCGGCCCCTCGCTCGCCTAGCACTCCCTGCCGGAGAGTTCCGTCGGCCGACTACAGGAGTCCCGTACAAATTCCGACCACTCACAGTCGCAGCTCTTGGAGTTCCCAAACCACCTCGCAGCGCCGCCGATCCCATTGGTCCTGGTGTACCCATCGCCGTCACAGGACCTTGCCGAAGTGGAGATTCTCGGTCTCCGTCCATGAAAACGCCACGCGCCGCCGATCTATGACGAACGAAAGCAGCCGCAATATCAACCGGCTTAGCAAGCCTGTCTCTCGCCTCCGGCATCATGAATCCTGAACTGTAGATACAACAAGAAATTAGGGCAACACCCGAATCAGACCCCATCTCCGAACAAAACCCAGTTCGCAATTGAGTCAAGAAAACCAAAATTAAACTACAACACCGACCAATCAGGGATCTAAACAAGACCCAGATTCGATCTCTGAAGAGGAACGGAGAAGAGGGTTGGGTTACCTTGAAGAAGGGCTTGAGTTGCTTCGCCGCCGGGAGGGTTCGGTGGTCTCTGCGGAGAGGAGCGGTCGTGGCTTGATTGTGAGCGAGAGAGAAATCGAAATGCAAAATTTCAAATTGACAAAATGGGCGCTATTATAGACCTAAGCTTGAGGTCAATCTCAAATCAGTGAGCGCCACGTGTCCCTGTAACTCAAATTTCAAATTGCCTCACATGAGCGGGATAATTTAGCCGTTGCATAATTTTTAATTAGTTTTAATGGTTACTATTTAATTATACATTAAGGTCGCCCAAGGAAAAGCCACTATGTTAGGCCCAGCTTCATGGTATTTCTCGGACAGCCATAAGAAAGGGTTAGCCCAAGTCAGGAGTCCTATCTCCAATTTGGGCTTGGGTTTATTCAGAAGCCCAAAATTCACCATAAGTGGGCTCCACATGGCCTCACGTTTGTGGGTGGGCGCTTATAACAGGAATCGGAAAAACCAAGTGGAAGGAACGCCCTAGGCACCGGTGGCGTCAGGTGGAAGAAATGGGAAAACTTGAAGGTTTTGGTCGGTTGTCGGTTTTGGTGATAGGACACCACTGGTTAAACGGTGAAACCAACACTGGAAATAAGACTTGCTTTGATTGTCGATGATGTCGTTGTTAGTGTGGTGGTGGTGTTATTAGATTGTATTAAGTACTAGGCAAGACTTAACATGGACCTAATTTTTTTTTTAACAAAATATAAATATTTCTTAAGACTTATAAATTCTAAAAAATGGTAAAGGAACTCAGTTATATAGAGAACAAACATGTTTTTTTAATTAGGAAATCAATATATAAAACTTGATCTTTGAAGTGAAGAGCAGGGATGAAAAATAACCGAAGGAGCATCCCACTCTAATAGGAACCTCACACAGCTAACCTCAACAGACTGAGGGAATACAAGAACCAATCATGAAGGAATCCTACAAGGATCGAACAAATACAATGAAGAGAGCATTCCTATAATAGGAACCTCTGCAACCTATTTGAGAAATGTGGTACTTTAGTTTTTGTTTTACGTATATTGTACCAAGAATAATATAGACAAAAAGAATAGAGATAGACCGAAGATAACATGTAGAGTGATGATGTTGCTTCCTCTTCCACGAGGTCTTGTTTTCGAACCTTACTGATTTCTTACTGATTGGTAGGTGGTGTTGTGTGTTGTGTGGCACGGGGGTGAGGATGTTGGTCATCTGTTTGTGACCTGTTCGTGGACCTGGAGTGTTTGGTCGATGATCATGGCCTGGTGGGGTGTAGTGGGTTTTTACTGTTGTCCACTACTCTTTTTCTTGAGTCTTTTCCCTCTCTGATAAGGTTGAGGAGGGTGCGGTCTGAGTTTGGAGTTATGGTTTATCTAGATGGAGCGAAATCGTCGAATTTTCTCTAGATCAGCAGTTGTCGAGCCGAACATCCTTTTAACTAGAGTTCAACAAGGGTCTTTTTCTAGCATGAGGATCAGCACTTGTCGAGCCGAACATCCTTTTAACAAGAGTTCAACAAGGGTCTTTTTCTAGCATGAGGACCGAGGTGGTTGTTTTCTCTTATTCTCTTTGTTGTTTTTTTCCTTTTGGGCTGGATTTTTGTTGGACTTTGTTTTAGTGGCTGTGGTTTTTATCCCAGGACTCACACTTCCTTTTTAATGCATTTGTTTCTCTCTGATCAAAAAAAATAACACTACAAAGACTCGAAACTGGCTCTTCAAAGTGTTAAAGAACATTTCTACCAAATGTATCAAAATTCTAAGTACAAATACAATATCGGGGCGGGTTCGAGGCGGGGTGTATCAAACTCACCCTTGCCCCGACCGCAATCAAATGAGACTTCATGTTTCATGGTTTGAACATGTCGTTTTAATGGTTGGTGTTAAGTTTTGAATCAAACCGAACAAAGACAAATAAAAGATGAATACGGGACTGGAATGATAAACGGAGTCGAAGCGGAGATCATGATCTTCGTCTATACCTTCCCCATTTCCATCCCTAGGCAGTAAGATCGATTAGCCGGCCATGAACAGTCTTAACATCAGAGAGAAGTGAGTAATGATGGAGCATGTGGCCCACATTAAAGCTCCGTGGGCCTTACCCATGAACAGGGTCCTCTGATTGAGAATTGGAAACTACAAGATGATTTTTGTCTGGCCCACCCGATACTGGTTGGTGATGTTTAGTGAGCATGCCTAGTCGTTTTTGGTTTCAGGGACCATATTGCTGCATCGCCGTTTCATACACGTATGGCTTCTTAGATTAATGGCTATAGTTTTTAATTCTTATTTTAAAATCAATTAAACAAATATATCTCAAACATTTCACGTAAGTATTCACACTGTTATAAATAGTGATACAAATATAATGCTGACAGATAAGATGATACAAATTCTGAATCAGTTGTGATAATATACTAGAAGTTATAAAATAACAAACAAAAAAAATTGAACCTACCAATTTTACTTATACATTGGTAATAAGAATATACCGATGTGAAATTGACAAAAAAAACTACCTTTTGTAGGGTTCGTTGTTCTTGTTTCTTCTTGGTACTTCCATCAATCCCTCTTTATTCGTCGATCAATCGTAGTGACCTGCTCAGCAATCCTCTATCCCTGTTCACCGACCAACCACCACCCTTGAGTGCTCCAATGGCCTGCATCGATCCTATTAGATCCACCACCACAGAAAATGGCTCCATCGCCCACGAGTTAGATCTCGATGAAGCGATATTCATCTTATTTGCTAATGGGGACAATAACTCAGCAAGACAGCCCCACATTCTCAATTAATTATTGGGATGTTTTCACCCTTTCCATAATTCAGGTAGAGTCTTGTCTAATTTCTTTAAGGGTACCTTATTCAAAGGTAGTTAGCTAACAAAATAGCTTCCCCTCCCCCCACATGTCTAGTGACTACCCAGATTTAATTTGATCAATAGGTTCATCATGTGTATAGTTATTTTGACATAAATTCACATTTATAGTACGTTGGAATTTTAGGATGTGTATGTGAAGTAGCACCGAGTAGAAAGAAATCAGTTGCTCTGTTCTTGGAGAATGAGAGAAATTGTGTAGGTAAATTTTGTATCTGATTCTTCTTTACTACGTGTCTAATATTTCACTACGAATAATGAACTAGAACAGAGCTTATATAGGAAAAGGGGAGATAATTTTTGGAAACGAGTTTATTGGAAACACAATTTTCGGAAATATCAATTTTGGAAAATATCCAATTTTCAAAAATTAAATATTAAATTCGAATTTAATAAAATCCGGAAAAAAAAAATATTTTTGGAATTATTATAAAATTTGAAATAATATAAAATTCAAAAATTTACTTAATTGCATATCAATTTCCAAAACTGAAAAAAGATATCAATTTTAATGCGGGCCGAAGCAAAACAGAGCTGGCGCTACGGGTCGAATTCCGCTACAGCATTCGTGTCCCGCACAAAGTCTTTCATCCAAGCAATTCAAACATGCTAGGAAGGCAACACTATATAAACCCGTTGAAAGTTTAGTAATCTTTCAATGTGGGACAACACAAGAATGATGTATTTTCCATTTGCAATTTTCTCAACAACTAAGTTTAATGGGTGATCTTTGAGCTTTAATTTCTCATTCACCTCTTGTCCGTTTAGACCTCATAATATCTCATTGGAAATGCCTCACATGAAACTAATCTTTCCATTGTTCTAGAGTGAGCCGGTCTGATATATAATTGAGCGTCAAGTTGACCATTTTCATTTGTCTAAACTCACTTTTGTCCAATATACTTTGGTTGATATCATGCACACTTGTATCATTCTACACAACATGATTGTAGAGGATGAACGCGACTGGTACGAAGCATGAGATGACAACTTGTATTACGAGCCACCTCCGGATATACCAAATTGGACACCACTTCAACGATGACATCAAGAGGGCCCTTGTCCTACCAACAACGTGTGACTGCTCGAACCAGTATCATAAATGATCTGACCCACCGAAAACTCTAAAATGACCTTATGGAGCACATATGAGGTCGGGTTGGAGCGCATTACCATTTCGACGGCGAGTGAGAAATCTTTTCATCTGTAATGCTTGTGTACATGTCATTAGGTGGGATTATTCGGGGATGAATAAAATTGAAGTTTAAATTTGTTTCAACTTGTTTTATTATTACGTAATTTTGTCGAATTTATTTCAATTGCATATAATATTAACTGTCGTACTAAATTTTTAAATAAATTCAACAAAATATGAATTCAGTATTCAGTCAGCATTCATTCAGAACCTAAGCCCCAACTTAGGCCCATGTCTAAGCTTATTACTGTAAAATATAGTTAAATTAAAGGAGTAAGACTCACTATTTACACAATCAGTATGCAAGTCCTTAATCCAAATCCTTAATCCTAGTCTTTCTATTATACATGCTCTAAAAAACGTTTTTTCACCGCTGTCCCTATTTAAAATTATCATCTTCCAATAATCATGTTGTGATTGTTTAAAAGTCACTGTCATTTAGTACAATAATAACTAGTTTTGTCACTCAAAATCATACCAATGATGCCTACTTTACCTTTGGGAAACCAAACTATCATACCAAACACAAGAAAAGATAAATTTATCATTTACCATCTATTGGGGAACAGTGTCTCAACATAACAATTAAAAAAATTAATTGAAAATTATTTATGAACAAAACTCTTATTATACTGCTCATTTTTATATACAAAAACCACTGGACAGAAAATGAAAAAAAATCATAAAAAAATCAAGTAAAAACCTTTTTTTAATTACAATAATAAAATTATATATTTTTATTGAGGAGTCAAGCAATAAATATGTTGTCTAGCTTATTTGAAGGAACAATAAAAAAGCATTGCCCAAAGCAGTGATTGGGAAGCATCATCAAGTATGAACCCTTGTTCTGTTGGTGGTGAAGTGGACCTCTTCTGAAGGTAAGTCCCATATGCATGATATGACCATACACAATCCCCATTTCCATAAACAGTTGGGGGCAAACCCACCCTTTTCCACTTCTTTTCTTTCAAAGTTGCCTTTTGTATTCCCAATCAATCTTGTGGGTTTAAAAAAATATTAATCTGTGTCTGGTTTCATATTTGATCTATCTTTGTCCAACAATCAAAAGTTCAAAACATGTCATCCTAAATCAAATCATATTGTAATGATTTCTTGCTCAATCAAATAATTTCTGATGTTCCATTTGATTTGGTTGGGTGGTGGAGTATCTAGGGGTGGTCCGGTTTTTTTACTCTATTTCAGGTGGAATTAAGCAGTGTCTAACCACTGATTTTGGCTTCCAGACACTGCTCCTCCAATGATAATGTCTACACAGTGTCTGGAGCAGTGTCTACACAGTTTTAGTTAATTAAAAAAGCACCCCACATTTTTAATACTAATTTTATTTCATACCACACAAACATTACATAATATTTAAAACGCTAGATAATTTAAACGCTAATACATATGTAGATAATTTAAAACATAATTATTAAAATACGATTAAACTAATTCCTATTTCTACTAATATGTAAACGCCACCTCGCATCGTCCTTGAGCATCTCCCACACAGGACGTTTATTCCACAGCCCGTGTTCCCCTTCATAATCAGAAACGGCCGCGGCATATATTTCGTCATCCGTTGCCCCTCTCCTAGGGTCGGCCAGTTTCTTCCGGTAGGCTTTATCAAACCACTTGCACTTCTTGCTCATCTTCTGGAAGTGGTCCTTCACTTGCTTCTCTGTCTGTGGCGGCCAAGCATCGTTCCCGGTTTGTACGTAAGCAACGTACAGACCATGCCAATACTGACCACCGGGCTCGTAGTGGGTGAGCCAATTGACCACCAAATGAATTTCCTCCTCTAGTGACCAAAGAGGCCCGGTTGCCCAAGTAGACATATCGACTTGAGAGAAAAAAAAGAGGAAATACTAGAAAATGAGAGAAATTGGAGAGAGAGAATGTGAGAGGTGTGAGAAATGAGAAAGGGGGTGAGGCTATTTATAGGAGGGGAGGGGTCGGGGTCGGCGCGGCTGCCACGACCTAGGGTTACTATTTCAAATAGTAACCCTGGCACGCTCCTCGAGGCTCCGATAATTCGATAAAAAGTTAATTTTTTTTTTGCATAACACACAAATCAACTAGATTGAAACTTTTATGAAGAAAATGCAAAGTGCATTAATTTAAAAACTAAATTTAATTGAAGTCTCGGCTAATCCAAGTTCTCCAACCGCTTCCCGAGGCTTTGAATGAGCGAGGCACGAGCCCTAATTTCATTTGCGCCCATGTTGGAGGTGTCTTGGCGAAGAACTGCGTTCAGGGTCTCCATAACCTGGTTCTGCATCGCAATTTTGCCCTCTAACTGTGTCCCTTTCCTTTGGGAAAGAGTGTCGAGGAACTGCATCTGCTCGGGAGGTAGCCCGGACGCCGCCGACTGGGAGGCTTGGGCTTTGCCTCGAGCCCTGGCCTTGGCTTTCTTCTGCCCGATCGGACGACCCTCGGTGGTAAACGAGTTCAACTCGTGGTCGAAGTCGTCTCCAAAAGTGCGAGACTCGTCCATCCTCGTCCGCTTGCTTCCATCACTATCGGCGTCGAGGTTGAGGTCAAGGTCGGGGATGTCACATTCGGGAACGTTTTTTGTGAAAAACTTCGGTTGCCCCCTCACGATGAGCCACATATGCTTGAATTTGAACACATGCCCTTCATCCTCGAGGTACGCCTTTTCAGCGCTTGCTAGGACGTCAACCTCGTTCCTCCCGCTTGTCAGCGTGTTGTCAAAGTTGGTGTACTTCTCCTGGAACTTGGTGATGAAGCCTTTAACCTTATGCCAATGGTCCTTGCACGCCATCCACGCCCGAGGTGGGTCCTCTGCCGGTCTAACCGCCTCGTACTCGGCATGCACCTTTTGCCAGTACTTGTCGTTCTTCTGGTTCTTCCCGTTGATGGGGTCGAGCGAGTTGTTCAGCCACGCTCGGGCCAATCTGGTCTCCTCCTCGGGGGTCCATTTCGGTCGCAGAAGTGGTCTCAGCCTCGCTGAAGATGTCGCCGCCTTCCCCTTCCTCCTCCTCGCTTGCGTCGGAGCTGACTGGAAAGGTTGGGTGGCCGGAACGAATTGGGAAGGTTGCACTTGGGACTCTGGCCATTGGGTCGGCGGGGTGTATGGAGGAAGCGGCGTTGAGTGCCCCGATTGGAGGAGTTGGGAAAAGGAGGAGTAGTGCCCCAAGTAGTCCTCTTCGGTGTGGTGAGAACTCACGTCTTCATCATCCATGGAGTCGGCAAGGGATTGGAGGGCTTCATTCGGATCCATAACGAGTGTAGGAAATTTTTTTGGAGAGAATTCGATGAAGAATAGAAGAAGGGAAGCTAAAAACAAGTGAAGAGAAGGTAAAATTCGAATTGGGGGTGGATCAGTATTTATAAAGGAATTTAGGGCTGTTGGGGGTCGGCGTCGCCACGTGGCGGGTCGTGACTGGCCAGCCGACTAGCCGTTGGCGCCAGACACGACCAGCAGCGTCGTTGCCAGAACCAGCAACGACGCCCAGCCACGACCCTGCAGACACGCCTCGTAGACACGACAAGTCGTGTCTACATGATCGTGTCTACGCCAGACACGACGCGTAGACACGACCGTTGGAGATGCTCTAAAAGGTTGGTTGTTTTCTTGTTTAGAGTGTGGAGGTGAAGTTGGAGATGGATGATGATGACATTTGGTTGAGGTTTTCTTTAGTTAGGTTTTCAATTCGTTTGTGGGAAAGAGTCGCCTCTCGAATTAGCCTGTTTTGAGTCAGGTAAGGGATGTTTTGGTGTTTGTTGTTGTTTGCTATTCTCAACTTGTTATGTTGTCTCTTAGGTATGATGGTATTTTCCCATAGAATGGCTAATGATTAAGTTTGATTGTATTATTCTAGCTTGTTGATTAGCAGGTCTCCTCTTTGGGTGATTTATAAAATCTTACAAATTATGTTTTATCAAAAACTTCCTTAATTAAAATATCTAATTTCTCATCTAGGGTGATTATAATCGGAACAAGTTTGATAATTTCCAAGTCCAAATAGAAGTTGAAAAGAAAAATTATGGTCATTTAAATATTTGATGTGTTTTGGGATTTTATTTTATTTCAATACACTTTGTTTTAGCTTTAAAATCTTATAACAATATTTATCATCTCATATGCACGATAAATGTAAACTCTCAAAACTGATAACAAAAGATAGTAAGAATATAAATGAGATGCATCATCGGGAAAACATAACCCTCTCTTAAAAATGTTTCCTCTCCCTTTTTTTTTAACCCTAGCCGCATTCTCCTTTGTTCTTCGTCTCCACCGGCGACGACCTCGGCTTTAACCATGGTTGTTGCCGGTGGCGACTCTTTCCCCACCTCCTCCTGACCTTCTCTGTTCCATCCTTCTTTTTTTCCTCTCGCAGTTTCTTCCTTCCCTTCCTCGCCTCTCTATTTAATCAGTTTCGTTCTGGTCGCAGGTTTTTGATGGTGAGCTCGTCTGCAGTAGGGGTTGTGTTCACTGGAAGTTTCTCCTCCCTATCCTTTGGCTTCATCTTCGGGGCTGGGCTCGGGGTCATGGAGTCGCAGATCTGGAACTCTGTCCAGATCTGCTTCTTTGTTGTTGCGCTGGACTTGGGGTTGAAAGACCCGTTGCTGTGACTAGCCTGCTTGGAGTTTGGCCGGTAGCTTCATCAGTGCTAGAGCTCCGCCGCGTTCTTGCTCCCGTGTTGGTGGCGTACTGCTCTGCTGTTATGTGTCCATGTAAAGACCGGGAATTTTAATAGTTTAAATGACTTGTTGGAACGTGAGGGTTGAGAACGAGTTTGATTTTTGGATCGAAATCAAAAAAAAGGAGAAAGAAAAGAAATAACAAAAAAGAAGGGAAAATAGGCTTGGGCTGACCTGGCACAAGCTTTGGGCCAAGCCAGACCAGGCCCAACCCGCACGCACGAGCCCACGATGCCAGCCCAAACCCGACGTGAAACAAAACCTTAAACAACGCGTCACTTCGTCTTCATTCGCGTGCACGCATCCCAAGCCGTCCCTTTCCTCTCTCATTCCTCTCTCTCTCTCGCGAATCAGACGTCGTCGGAGCTCCGTCTCCCATCCTTCTCCTCCTTCTTCTGCTTCCACTTCCACCCTCAACCTCTCCTCACCACCAGAGACCATAAAGTTGTCTTTCCCCTTTCTTCTTCCTCGAATCGCAACAAGTCAGCGTCGCCGCCCCAAATTCTTTCACCTCCGTCGTCGCCTATTCGTTTCCGAGCTACGCCGTACCGGCGACGTGAAATCTAGCTCAGGTGAGCCGTCAATCAGGCCCGACTCACCTTTCCCTCCCTTCCTCTTCTGAGAATTGTTCTCGTACGAGCTCGGTTGGTGGCCGAGCTTGGAGGAAGAGGCACGCTGGAGCCCGAGCTCCAGATCTACTCCACGCCGTCAGATCTGGAGCGGAGGAGCTCCAAACTCACCCCATCAACCTTCTCCATGTCATCCCGAGCTCCTGACGACTCTACCACCGTCGTGAAACCCTGGCTCCGCCTCTTCCGCCCTCGCCGGAACTCTAAACCAGCTCGTCGTCATTCAAGTCTCTGGCCAGAACTGAGATCTAGACGAGCCTGGGCCAGGGACGAGTTCAGACGGGCCTGAACTTAGTTTGGGCCTCGGGCCTAGATCTGGTTTGGGCCTCGGGCCTGGACCGGATCTGGGTTCGGGTCTGGGTCGGGCTCGGGTCAGGTTCTGGTCTGAGGCTGGACTGGGTAGGATCCGGGTCGGATTCAGGTCCGGGTTTCGGGCTCGGGTCGGATCCGGGTCAGGACTTTAAATTAAATTAATTAATTAAATATTGGGTTTAAAATCAGATAAATACCAGGACTTATCGGACAATTTAAAGGACGTTAGGACAAACTACTGGACTAATCTGATATTTTGAGAACCGTAACGGAATGGACTGGGACTGATGACCGTCCCTTTTGTGTTTAAAACCAGGCTTTTACCCCGAGCACGGAGAAGAACGGAGTAGGCACGGACGTTAGCAGCTTGACGACCCAGATAGAGACTGAGGTAGGGATTACCTCGAAACCCGCTTATTACGGATGTACTAGAATGCATATAGGGAAACCTAATAACCGAATAAATAACTAGTATGCATATAGGACGGTATTGACTAGGGTAGTCTTATAACATGCGAACGACTTACGAGCCATGTCGTGCCGTAGGTGCTAGTATGTTGTGCTGGTAGAATCAGGTCATGTCGTGCATGTAGAATTGTTTGCTGATTGTGTGGTTTTTGTACTCTGTGTTGTTTGAACGGTTATTAAATAACGGACATGAAAACGAGTAGAGTGGAACTAGTGATGCATATTAATGACTTGAGTGATTACTTTCCGGTTTATATGATCTGTTGAACTGGGGATGTTGGGGATTGAATACCGGTTAAGCCGGTGGGGTTACCACGTTGAGTGTGGTGTTGGTAAGTGCATGATGGTTACGAGGGTAACTTAAGAAGCATGATATGTTATATTCGGTGAAGCATGTGTTGCTATGTTTGGGCAAGTGTGTCATGTATGAGTGTGATCGTGATTGTGGTTGTGGTACTGTGGTTACCCGAGAAAGGTGGTTTCCCTACCTTCCGACCGTGAGTCGGTAAAACGATGTGTCCCGCGAAGAGGTGGTTTCCCTACCTTTCGACTAGCACTCGGTAAAACGCTGTGTCCGCGATGTGTTGCGCGAAGAGGCGATTTCTCTGCCTTCCGTGTGTCGGTAAAACGCTGTGTCCGCGATGTATTGCGCGAAGAGATGTGTTCCGCGATGAGGTCGACCGCCTCTCCTGACTGTGTGTTAGGGGAAAGTTGTGTGCGGCTACGCCGAGCCGAGCGGGTTGCTCCCGAGACCGTGCATTGGTTACGAGTTGTGTGGTTGAGAATGCCTTGGTTATGATTGAGTGTTGCCTTGGATACAAATGAGTGTTGTTGTGTTTGTGACTGTGGGTGTTTTACTTGGATTATTCCCTTCGTTGTGTGCCTGGTATAGTGGTTGGTGTTGAGCCTAAGTTGTTGTGGTTGGACTGGTGAGTATCAGAGTAAAGGAGGGTATTGTCTGTAAATGGCTTACGTGTCGTATCATTGTATCAAACTTTTTAATACGCTTTAAACTGTAGTAAGGCTTTCCGGTAAATCTGTAACGAGGTGGTTTTCGTGGTTTTACCCTACTGAGCGTCAAGCTCACCCCCTTACCGTGTTTTCTACAGGTGTTAGCTAGGAGTTGGATTAGGGGACATCGCAGAGCATTGGGCTAGCGAGGGTCCGAGACTGTCTTTATTTTATATTTCTTAGAGACGTACAGTTGTGTCGACTTTGTAATTAACTGAGCTTGGGACTCAAGTGTTTGGACGTGCTGGTTTATATTATTATTCACTTACTTCCAGAATTTAATCAATTTTATATTACTTTTATGTCATTTCACTAAGTCACGTTTCGGTTCCGGTAAATACCGGATTTGGGGCGTGACAGTCCATGTGGTTCAGCCCAGTCCACTTCGGGTTCGTTGGTTGGAACAGGGTTCGGGCATGGGCCGGGTCGGGCCCGGGTATGGGTCGGGCCAGGCGGGGGCCTAGCTTTCTTTTGCTAACATCTTTTACAAGGGTGGTCGGCCTAGGTTGGGTGCGGCCGGAGCTTGTGGGTGTGTGGAAGTCTGGGTTGCTGGAGTTGTTACCAACTTTCGTAGACAAAGCTTCATCAGTTGTCTTTCAGTTCTGGAGTGAGAGGCGTTTCTTTTTCTATCGGTAAATAGATCGTCACAGATTTGTTAAGACGTCTTGCGGCTTAGTAGAAGTTTTGTGAACTGCTGGTGTTTTGGGTGTTGGCCCCCAACGTTTCATTTCCTTAGACGGTTGATGGGTTAGGTGCTCCAGTCCCCGAACTTTGGTGGTTGCCTAGTGCTGATCGAAAGCTCGGAACATCTGTGGTGTCTTGTGGTGCTCGGGTCTTTTGCTGACTCATCTCAAATCATGTGTGGGACGCGTTTCTTTGACCTTTGGTCGTTGATCGTAGTGGTTTTGATTGCGTTAGTGTTGCTCGGGTTCGGGTGTGTGGTGCTTGTTGTGATGTTGGTTCGTTCCTGATCTTCTGTGGGAAGCGTTTCGTGATCATGCGGGTCATCGTTTTGTTGTGGATTGGGTCTCGTTCCTCCTTGTCGCGGTTGAGCCAAACTCCATTAGCGTTGCACTCCTCTGCTGGCCTTGGTGTCTTTTCGGTTCGGAATTGGAATGACTCCTGCTCGGTATTACTACAGGTCTTCCTTGTATTGGAAGGTTCAGCTCGAGTTTCACCCTCGGTTCCCTAGTCGTTTTAGCTACCATGGTTAGGGCATCCGGTTGGTAAGGTTCCTCTCCTTCCTTACTTTTTCGTCTTGGTAAAAAGTTTTCTTCTTATCCTAGATTTAGATTCATGTTGACTTCGTTGTTTTCTCGCCTCTGGTTGTCGGGGGACCATCGGTTGTGGTGTTGGCCCCGACGGGTGGTTTATGGTCTTTACGCCTTTTCTGAAGTCGTCTGGTTCTAGATTCTAGGGGTATAAGTGTTCCTGTGGTTTTAACCACCTGAATTTCGTTGCTAATCATCAGTGTTGACTGCCGGCGTGTCAATGTCCATTCTACTCGCTGAGTTGGTGGTTTCAATGAGATAGTTAGCTTTTTTCTTGTGCGGTTAAGGTTTTGATTTGGTCTGGATGTTTTTCGCGCTTCAAGTTTGTCAAATTCGGGTATTTTAGACCTTGGTTATTTAGTACTTAAATTTTTTTATATCTAGGTTATTAGACCTCGTTGTTCTGTCTGTTGGTTCCTTGGTTTCAGTGTCTTCACCCCTTGTTGGGTTATGTCATTGGTTGTATTCATCCTCAGCATGTTGAGGCTTCATGGTTGAGGTTCCCTTCAAGGAATGTTTCTTAGGTTGTTCTTCATCCCCTGCTCTTTTTTTCAAATAACATGTTTTTATATATTGCTTTGCTGATAAAAAAATATGAATAGAAATGATCAATCGAAAAACTTCCAAGATTGAAAATTAGAAAGAATAATATTTAGAATTTTTTTTTTATTTTTATACCCTGCCAAACATTTATTTTCAGAATGATACCCTGACAAAAAAAATCAGTTTAATACCCAAACCAAACACTTACCAACACTTTACTACTCAATTATCATATTTCAGTTAACTTTTCATCCAAAATAGGTAAAAAGTGCATAATACTCTTAACTATTAATCGAATTTTTGAATGCATGTCATTGAATTTCCAAAATTTTAAAAATGAGTGAAATGGCATCAATACCCTTCATTACCTTTCAAATTTTCAAAATATGCCATTTATTTATGTTTTAAATTACTTTTATTACTTAAAAATCAAATTTCAATTTTAAAAATTAATTTTTATTTTTTAAAATGCAGTTTTATTAAAATAAAAATATGTTTTATTTAAAATTTAAATTTTATTTAAAAAACAAATTTTTATTTATGAAAATCATTTCTATTTTTGAAATTAATTTTTTATTTTTAAAATTCATTTTATTTTAATAAATTCAGTTTTTATTCTTAATATTTTTTAATAATTCATTATTTTCAATTTCAATATTATTTTATTTAATTTTTCAATTCATTCATGTCTTTTTATTTCATAAATTCTTAAAATTTCAGTTAAATACCCAATTTCATATTTTATTTTAAATATTAAATTTTATTTCAAAAAAAAATCATGCAGATCCTATTTGGAACACTCAGAACCCATTTCAAATCAAAATTAGAACAAACACACAAATCCTTTATTTTCTGCTTTTTTTATTATCATTTTGGGGTCTTAAGTAATCAATCTAAAACTGGAAATTACTCTGTTTGCTATCCACACGAAGGTGGTGCCGGAAAATGAATTTCCGGCTAGCCAAACCCCAAAATGATATCTTTGGAAAGATCAGTATACAAGGGAATATTCTAATATAGTGGGGTGAGAAAAATAGAATATTCAGAATAATTGCATGAAATAAGAAATGTGACAAACTAGTTTATTTTTGACAATTATTTATGTTAGAACAAGACTACTCGCTCATGTCGAGATCCTCTCCTTGCTACGTCGAGACCGAAATCCTAGTCATGGAACTAGCTCCTATTCCCGCCCCCTCTCCCAGGCTGAGTTCTCCGGAGGCTGCTTCAACGGAGTGGACTTCTCCGCTACCCTGGTCGGTGTCCCTTTCCCCTCCTGTCACCATACCGAGGGCCTTGCTCAACTCGGAAACAGGATCATCGCCTCTTCTCCAAGCGTGATTGTTATCTCTTCGGATGACTCGTCTTCGAGCCCTTCGTCTCCGCACCGATCCTACCAATCGCCTCCGACCTCGCCATTCCCCACATGGGGACCGCGTCGTCGTCGTTCGGGCTTAGAGGCGCTACAACCAAGGCGTGTCTTTGCGTGGGGGCGGCCATGGGAGCCTGCCCTTCGCTCCGGTTGTCCTTCTCGCATTCAGCACCCGCGGTTCAAAACCATGGTGACCCATGACCTTGCTCTGGGTCGGCGGGGGGTGCAAGGCCAGCGTTCTAGTAGTCCTACTTGCATCCAGCAACCACGGTTCATGAAAGCTACGACCCACGACCTTGCTCTGGGTAGTCGCTGGGTGCATGGCCAACCTGGCCATCAGGAGTGCTTTGAGGATGTTGCGTCCCATAACCTTGCTCTGGGGCGTCGATGGATGCAAGGTTTACCTAGTAGTCCGACGGGGTTTGGTCGATACCTGGAGTGCACTAGGGTTGTGAGTGGCAGGTCTGGGATTCCTGTCCGCCCACTTGGCTAGGCTACTTTGTTCACTAGGGTTTATCACTCCCATCGTGTGGCTATATCGATGGGTGAGTCTTGGCTCCCGGGTTGGTCGGATTCTTTGTCGGTTGGCAATGAACATGGTGCATTGGGATATCGGAGACTCGTTCATGTGGAGCCTATAACATCCTATGATCTTGCATGGAATTTCCAAACAGGGCGGATGGTAGGACCTCGACCCTAGCCAGGACATTAGGGACCGCAATACCATTGTGGTACGGGGAGGCTAGGTCGGGGGGTCATCTACCCACCTTTGCCCCTGGACTCATTACCTAAGATTGAGTTGTGTCGTGGTTGGGGGACCGAGGCACCATGTGTGCCGATCTTTACCCTAGGACATGGCTCTTTGTGGGCAGCGGACTCATTAGGGCACCTCAGGAGGTCTGCCCAACTAGCGATGGTCCCGGGCCCCGTTGATGGCTTCGGAGATCCAGGTCAAACACTAAGTGGAATTCGCATGGCTGCATATCTCAGGTCTCCTAGCGGGATGGAATACCTTCGGCAACAGGATATGGAGGATTGGGGGGGTCGGCAACTACTGGAACAGGCGAGGGCTGGGTACTAGCCTCGCCGATCCATATGAATCCCAGGCCGGCCTCGGAGGCAGGAAGGAGTCTCTAGGGGTGGCCTACCAACCTTCCTCCACTGACGATCACGGGCTCGGTTGCACTAACGAGGCAGAGTGTCACCCTTGGGTAACCCAGAGGTACCCAGACCCCACCTTGAGCACTGTTCGTCGGCGGATTTTATTTACCATGGATTTTACTTTTTCGCTATTATATTTGAGTTTAGTTCTCTATGTTTGGTTGTTAAGTCAAGACGCCACTAAGGAACATCACCAACACGTCTCTGACGTGATAGTAGTTACATTGTTTCTCTGTTTACCCTCCGGAGCTCTAAACATGCATTGACTATTTTAATGGAATAGAATGACAGTTTACTCAAAAAAAAGTATACAAGGGAATTACACAAGGAAGAATATCCTTTCCCCAATCACACACCGCCAGAATGAAACCTAGATTGAAAAAGATTTGATGGAGAGAAAATTTCTCCGAAAATTCACACCAAAAGGGAAGTTTGTGGCGAAGCGGAAGGTGGCCATGGCGTCGAGCCCGAGAAGGGTCGGGGAGGGCGAGGTCGAGCAGCTTCAACACCTATGTGAGGTGGCGTATCCATAAGTGAGTGTGGAGGAGATAGTGAGGTGAACGTGAAGAAGCTAAGTGTGGAGGAGAGGGTGAGGCTGTGTGGAGAGGATGAGGCACATGGTGTCGGTTTAGGGTTTTGATATAAGAGGTAAGATATTATTGGTATTTTGAAAACAATGAGGGTCATGTGCGAAGTACATGACTATTTTCCTTCCAAAACTAACAAAAAGTTAACGGCGGGGTAGCAAAGTGTTGGTAAATGTTTCGTTTGGGTATTAAACTATAAATTTTTTGTCAAGGTATCATTTTGAAAACAAATGTTTGATATGGTATTAAATTGAAAATTTTCCTAATAGTTATTAATCGCCAGGATTATGAGATCGATTTGCAAAGTAATGTGAGAGAAGAATGATTAAACGACAAATTATTAACACACCCAAAATGACATTTTGTGAACATTTACGATCGAGTAATTTTGGATTATTTTAGAAAAACGATATCTCGCATAGTACATCTACTAGGTAAATCAACTTATGTTAGTTTTAATATCATACGTGTTTTTTAAACGGTCAATAATTAAAAGGACAACTTTTGTTTTAAGGTAGAATCATAATATTAATATAAATATAAATGTCTGAAGGTTACATAGATTCAATAACATAAGTTATGTGGAAAAATTGAAAATGCATAACTAGAAATATAATAAATTTGAATGAAAACCCTTAGCAGGCCAGGTGCTAATAAAAATCCAAAAACTCTTATGTGGGACGAACAATGTCAAGTGAGTGAAGACCACTCTAAGAGTATTCAACGAAAGACCGAATAGGAGGCTTGACTTGTCCATCGTAATGAAACTTGAAGGTGCAACATGACTCATGAATAATCATTGTTCGGACGTTACCGAATGATTGTCGACCACTCTAGGGATATCTGGTGCATGATTGGGTGGGAGGATTTGTTGACCCTTCCCTACTGAACATGTTAGATACAGACGGACTGTCTTCCCGGTTTGATCACTAGCTTCTAGCATCCCCCTTAGTTTTTTATGAGGGTCTCGTCAATTAAGAGTTTGTTGGAAACTATCTAACATGTCGGGAGTTGACATGATAACTTGTGAAGCGGCTCCACCCTGAGCTAGGCGGCTGGGAGGTATCCACCTAGTCATCTGCCCTTAAGGCTATCATTTAGATCAGCGAGGGCGCTTCCCGCCCCTTACTTATTGCACTTTTACCGTATACTTAACCATCGGCCCTCTTGGTGGATTTGTGGGGCTTAGAACTAGTGGTTCCAGATCCAAACGTGTCCTTGAAAAGCATGAACGTAGACACATATCCCCGTCAATAGCTTCATGTTTTCTATTCCCATTCATTGTGAGTTGACGCCTTGTCCGCAAAGACCTAGCGTTGTGCTTCCTTGGATTCGACACATATTGAGGTATATATCCACCGTGGTAACAGGAAACCGTACTTGCACAACATTGAAAATCGCCACCCCCCCCCCCGACACAACTTCGAGGACCCACGGTATCACGGTCACAAGCGTGGATTTGGGAAGGCATAACGTTGCGAAAGATGGAAGGCCCCATGTCAGACTCGCGATTCTCAAAAGTATGAATCCTGATTGTTGTCGCCCCTCTCTAGGTTTGAACCCTTTTGTTGCTTGCTCCTTAATGTTATCAAAATTGTCACCGTACCCCTAACAAGCCACCCATTGTCCTACTGCTTCAAGCTCGTCTTCGTCCATGATGCCCCCAGTCATGAGTGGGTTGTATCTGGAGGCTTTAATGCTTGTTCGGGCATGTCGTCCTCTATATCGCATGATCGTCGTCCGTCCCCAACGAAGTTACCAACAGCTCGATCCGCCGACATGTGGTTTCCACCGTCGTAAAGGAGCTCATCGATCAGATCGTGGTGGCTCGACGTGTGCTCACTGATCTCTAAGAATCCCATTGCGACGTAGAAGAGAGACAATAAGAAGACGATGACTTCCTGCCACACAAAAGAAGCTTTAAGTTCAGCAACCATCATCTTGTGAGGTTGGATCTCGCTGACGATAGATTCCAACCTAACCACCATAGAAATTTTTAGGGAGGAACATTCCTTCAATAACGACCACCCCTTGAAGTCTTCTCATTAGGCCACGAGTGTGCATTCCGATAGCAGCAAGGGGAAGCAAACGCCTGAAATACAACGATTGAGACTATCGGAGAAAAGAGATTTTTTTTATCAACAAAGCATAATATAAAAAAACTTGTTCTTTGAAGAGAAGAACAGGGGAGGGATTACAACCTAAGAAGTGTTCCTCTGCGGGAACCTCAACCATCATCCTCAACACCCCGAGGGAAACAAGACTAACAATATACTGAAACACACCACAAGGGATTAACAACGCCCTAAGAACCGAAATAACAACAAGAAGATCCACAACCAAAGGAAACAGAGCCCTACCAAGGACTTACAAGAACAAACAACAACAAAAATTAAGGGTCTTAAAATCAGATTTGCCCACCATGAAGAACGAAACAAAACAGGTCTAAGTTACCCAGATATTTCCACCATTAAGAGCAAACAGGAAAGGCATCCAACCAGCAACCCAAGTCTCCATAACCCTAACTTAACTTGAAAAACCCAACCCCTGCTCAAAAGAAACACCCACCCTTCACGAGAGAGAATGAGGCTTTAAGATGTTGGCGACCAACACCGCAGTCGGCGGAGCAGATTCGACAAAGGAACGGCCAGAACCCACTAGTCCTAAACAACCAAAGACAAACGGCTTCCAAGGGCTGAGATGCCCAAAGAGCTCGTCGGCGTACAACACCAAATAACTGACGAGCCCGAACCCACTGCAAAGTCCGGGAAGACTAGAAGACCGAATGTACGGTTGAAAGGAGGGGGAGGAAGGAGAAACCAAGCTAGGCTAGGGAAGGGAAGAGAGAACTTACCACAGAAGCCTCAAAACTGTCCCAAAGACCAGATCTGATGGTGGAGCAGACAAGGGACAAGCCATCCTCCACCGAAGCCAAGCCGTCCAGCTCCATGACGATCCAATTAGGGAAGCACGTCCCACATCCGAACTGAAAGACATCGTCGAGATCTGAGATAAAGCCTCCACCGCAGCTACACCGAAGGTACTGCCCCCCACATCAACTCGGACGAGCCAGATCCGCGAGAATCCTCACCGATGGGTTTGAGGAAAGTCGTCCCACGACCGTATCTGACTCGCCCCGTGACCGAGAAGCGCCGAGAACAAAGCGAGGAGCGGGCGAGGGGTGATCGGAGAGAAGAAAAAAGGGAGAAAGGGGTAAACGGAAGAGAGAAGCCTCAGATCTATGAAGATCTCCGCCTGAAATAGTGGAGAAACAACTCCCACATATGGATCTGAGCATCTCCCGAACGAAACGAAGGAAGAGGAATGGGTATGAGAGGAGAAAGGGTAATACGAAGGAAGAGAAGTGGTAAAAGAGGGGGACCTCCACCGACGAAAATCATGGCATGAGGCCAGGATTAACATCAATGGAGAAGAAGGAAGATGGGGCGGCGCGCTAGGGTTTGGGGTTGGGAGAGAAAAGTCGAGAGCGTTTTTTTAACACACGCTTGTTCTGATCCAGAGAAATGAGAGAGTTGAGATGGGGTTGATTGCACCACCTCCATGATAAATATGAAATCCTAATCATTTTCCTTGAGAACATAACTAAAGCATTCAGTGAGCCTTCAAAGTTCAAGCACATAATTATTTAACTTAATATGTTCAATACTGATAAGTTCAAATCTAAGTCGTTATAAATAAATATTTTTCACTTTTTTTTAATTTATATACAATAAAAATAACGGACTTGTATGTGTATGCTTGTTTAAAAATACTTTGTAAAAAAAAATGGTTTTCAACATCTACATATTCTGAATCGAGATAAAATAGACTTACAATTTTAAAATGTAAGGGGTCGTTATGTTGGACTTATTCAGTGTAATTTACAATCTAACAAAACAAATACAAATATTATAATTCGTTCAAAAAGAAATAGGAAAATGAGTTATGGGTTTTACTTTTATCCAAAAAAATCTAGATAGGTGGCGAGGAACCACCCTACATGCAGACCTAATACTTACTCTAGGAGACAATGACGTCAAAGGATAAATAATAATGGGCTAACGGCCCAGTCACATTCATGGCACGCGGACAAAGGCCCACTAATAGAAGAGGATATTCTCCGTAACTACATTTCTGAAAAAAAATAACAGAGGTAGTTGTGTTTAGCTACATCTAATTATTATCGGAATCCTAGTCGTCATAAGCCGCTTCCTTAGCCTCCTTTCGCTTCTGATCAAGATCGTTCCACAGTATAAGACTTTTATCACCAAGAGACTGTTTGTGAGTCTCTTCCTTACAGTCTTAGTGTTGTTCTTCTTTGCGCCTCCATATCACGACGATATTGTATCAGAAGAATGTTTTCTACTCCACAAATCCCTGTTGTGATGGTGATCAATCTCTCTGTGTTAGCCTCCAATGGCAAGGGGATTGTTCCATCGAGAAGATGAAAGATAAATTCGTTGTTATTCAATGGTAGAGTTAGAAAATTTTGAAATAATATAGAAGAGTTTGGAAAAATCAAAATATATGAGCATCCACAGTATTGGGCTGGGAGCTGGCGGGGAGGTGCTGGAGGGGAGTAGTCGGTGGCGGGGAGCAGGCGGGGAACTCGTTGGCAGTGAGGACCGACGGGGAGCTCACTACCTCTTCTCAATGCCGGCAGTGAGCAAAATTGTGAAGAAAAAAGCCCTTACCACCAGCTCTTACCACCTACATTGCACGATGCTGACGTTTTCCGTCGACGGTAGGCTAACGACGAGGAAAAAAAATTATTTTAATGCTTACCGCCAACAGCTCACCGCCAGTGCCAAGGGTGAGCATTGTGGATGCTCTAAGAAGATTGTGTGTGGTGTGAGTAAAAGGATTTGGGGGGTGTATTTTCACCAAAATTTTGGGTGTATAGTTGTTAATATTTTTTCTACATGAATCGACACGTGATATAATGAGATTCGTAGAACAAAATATCGTTCAACTTTCGCTCGATGTTGAACGATTTGCCCGAACAACAAAATTATCTTTCACGCTATAGTGCCCTAGCCATTCGCTCACTTATTCATCCATTGAAAGATGAGCATCTACACATACGATTGAGCAATTCGAAATTGATTGCATGGGTCCTTGAATTATGATCGATCATACATGTTGGTCTCACCCAGTCATATACTAACACTCCTTCAATATCCTTTTACCCTCTCCCAATAGCCTATTAATGTCTATTTACTGAAAATGAAAGGTGAGAGATATCATTACATTAAACGCTATTGCCTGGCTATAAGCTTTGTTTTCATTACTGTTAAAGCCATGGAAATTTATTGTGGGTAGGTAAAAAGATATCACTGTCTATTTATTCTATGGTTGATCATCTATACACAACCAATTTGTATTATGGATATATTTATTTGAAAACAAGATTCGATTAAAAACCTAATTTGATCATTCACAGATTGTGTATAATCTATTGTTTTTTTTTTTGACATATTTATTTGAAAACATGATTCAATTTAAAACTTATTTTTTTTGTCTTAAAAACTTAATTTGATAGTTTACAAGATTTTGTAAACTCTATTGTTTTTTTTAACACAATTAAACTTAAATAATATTCATCCATAGGGAATAAAAACATACAAAAGACATAATCATAAGGTGAGCATGAACATTTTCTAAGACAATTTAAAATCGCTTCTTATTATTATAACTAAAAAACAAAGTTGGTTTTGATTAGTGTAGACATCGCAAAAATAAAGAATCTTTAAGTTTTTAGGTAACCAACTGCGCTTCGACCTGATACATATTAGATTTCATGATTATTGCTTGATCCTATGCAGGAAATTGTTGCATTTTTGTGAAGGGCGCGGTAGTAGACCATGGATCTCGACAATTGATCGAGGAGATTGGTTGGCAGGTGTTATCTGTATCGGGGGAGGGGGGATTTCCTCCACAACGTCTCGTATCCCTTAGGTCCTCCCATTTACTTTGGTGAGATTGTTTCCCTAACTTCGCCTGATTTTCTAGAAACTCTTCTGCAATACTTACATCGGCCAGACCCAAGGCCCTTTTGTTGATCGTTGCGCCCTTCTTCGGCTCAATAAATGGAGCCCATGGTTGTTTCTTCACGGGAAACAACTTCCCCGCCAGTTGGTCCACCATGGGTGGGGGTGGTGGCCAAATAGGGTAAGACACCCTAGACATTATGCTCGATACTCTTTCCCGAACCAAACCCTCCTTTGTCTCTACCCCGTAGTGGGGATGCCACATGGGGTTCTGTATCCAAGGATACTTTGAAGTCTCTGTTGGGTCTCGAGGTAGGGTTGAAGATGAACCAACTTGCAGCGGAAAATCAATGAAAACCAAGAGGTGATTAAAACCATGAAACAACTAACAAAGAATGGATTCACAAGAAAAAAATCAGCATTATTTCTTACCAGAAAAAGAACATCGGGTAACGAATGATTTGGCTTGAGAGTCATGATTAAGATGAATCTCTTCTTTCCTTGTTCGGCATAACTTCTCAATATTGATCCATACGATTCTGTGTATATGTCTTCTGATTTTGAAAAGTAGATCATCTTGTTTCCCAATACAAGTAGAACTCCAGTAATGAGTATCTACACGTAAAGGAAACATATCTTCACCGGATAAAAATGGGCGCACAATAGATTTCTTAATAAATTATCCGCACGTGTATTGTCATCCACTGTCATGTCAATGGCATTCTGTGTTGACATCTTCGATTAGCTCTGCACCGGTTCCACAATGATGTCTGCTGACATCCTTGATAACGTCTTGGCTTAACTCAAAATGGCCAATCACAGATGTAGCAACAATTAATATGATAATTCCTGCAGAAAAAAGAACCTATATCATATTAGACATTTAATTAATCCGTTAAATTTTAATTTTCCTTAATAAAACACACAAAGTTTACTGGAATAGTTGGGTGATTGAACATTTTCTGTGGACTATAAATGATATATTAACGAGAAAGTAAAGCCTGGCCCAAAACAGACACACTAAAGTCAAAACATAAAACTGTTGATAAACAGGTCCTAACATCCTAGGACCAAAAAACCATGTGGATAAAGACAGAAAAGTAAATGCTCAAATTTCAAAGTGCCTCACTACGATGTTCATAAGGGAAAACTACGATAACGTCCAAAGAAAACGGTATATCAAATCCGAACGGGAAGCTAAGACAGAGTCGGGCCATTTATGGAGTGGTGCCTAGGCCGACTAAGTACTCTCTTGAGAAACCAGTGTGTGTAGTCCTCCCTAGATAGATAGGATATGGCTCCAATAGCGAGAGTGTTGGCCCCCGAAGAAGTAGGAGAGTATTATACCAGAACTTGGTGGTACATCTACCACCCCATGTCCAATGAGACGGTGTTGCTGGCCACCCCACCCCACCCCCACCCCCCATTGGACCCCAAACTCCTCATTGGGTGAGACAAGGGTGTTTGACGCCCCCGCCGCTATGTGATTGGATCCTTCGGAGCTTGTAGAGCCTTTTAACTCCAGGTCATGGTCCTCCGTTGTCGGTCACTTCCTTCCCAACGGTGGAGATAAAGTATCTAGCTCTTGGGAATGCCTTGAGTGTTATTGTTCTCGACTATGTGGAAAGGACTAAGAGACTCTCCTTGGAATAGTAGGGGATCTGAGGCCCTTTTCCTCATAACGAGGATCCCCTAATAGATCGGTCGAGTCCCATGACGGGAAAAGGTTTGACATGTGGTCCCGGAGCTCGGTTCGGATCCTCATGGATGATGGGGAAAGGTTTGATCTGGTAGGGAACTACTGCCTCCTTCTCTACTACCTTGTCCTTATGTTGTCGGTTCCCTTGACGGTGTCTAACAGGGGTAAAGTTAGGGGTTGAGCAACCTGTGGATCCTCCCAAATAGGACCAGTTGGTTCTTGGTACCTTCTTTCCATATCGTGCTCTGGCCCCAACTGATCTTGGGGTTGCCTCGGAACGGAGAGAAGGTCTTTGATCCCTAACTCTCACATTACAAGCGGACACCAGGTTTCTTACACAACTGCATCCATAAAAATGGTCCAAGGTACCTCAGACTTTGAGAGCTAGAACCAGAGCTGACTCTACATCGACAGTCGGATGTCCACACGAACATGGATCCACATAAAGTGTCCCCAGTTCATTCCGTCTGCATATACGTCCACCTCTAAAAAAGTGTCTAGCGCATTCCCTAGACGGAAGCCGACACCTCTATTCCACGCCCCACCTATTGGTTGGATATCCTCTCCCAGACCGATAAGTGAGTAAAGAAGATGTCTCTAGGGCGTAGTTGAGGCCGAATTTCTGTGAATAGGACAATTGACCTACAGAAGGCTCATGGTTCCCCGACTAGTACTCGGGCTTGCTCTCTAGCCTTCTTGAAGAAAAGCCCATCACCCCATCTTACAGGGGATGAGAAAACACGCCAGGTAGTTTCCACAAGTCTGCAAGCCAATCTTCTAAGGATTTCTAGAAAAATGTACTTGATGACATGACTCTGGCAGCTACTATTTAGCTAAAGTTCAGGCCCGACCACACAGTTCATTCATAGGGATAATGACCTCCCGAATAACTAGGCTCCCCATATGAATACCCAAGTGTGCGACATCCATGTGCCCTAAGTTCTTGGGACAGGTAGCCCTAATCATTGCAACTCTTGTGATCAGTGGGCCTTCAAAAGCACCTTGCTCACAAGATGACGGGCCTACAACCAGGTTTGGCCCACAAGCGGGTGGGCCTACCAGACCAGGCCTATGTCCAAATGTTCCCCCGACACCCTAACCGCGTCCACCCGAGGCCCCACTCGTGTAAGTGAAGCCCTACGACCCGAACCCGATCCTTGCCACCGTCAGCCCCTCGCTCTCAAGCCCTCCGTCCTGTCTTCCCAGCTCTGATCATGTAGCTCCCAAACACTGTAGGATATGCTACCCGCTGCACCCGCACCAGAACTTTCGCCATCCTCCTCTCACATGGATCCCTAATTCCTACCAAGCATCGTCGGCGTAGAGTCCCCCAGAAGCTCTTACGCCACAAAGGGAGGCACGTCAACACCCATTAACGACCGAGGAGAAGAGAGTGGTCGGCTTCCCCCAACCCTTCCTGTCGTCCCACGCATCAGACGCAGTCGTGGGTCTCTCCTCGGGATCCGACGAACCTGGCCCCGTGGTTGACCTGACGGTCGTCCGAGTCGTGGTCCTCGTCCTCCTATCGTTGACGAGATCATAGAAAATCCTACCGCCGCCTACACAGAGAACATTAATCCAATCTCCGTCGCCAAGAGTATCAGGAAAGGGCCCACGATCGGTCAGGAGAGGTTGGATTCACCAAGTGAGCCGGAGAGCTGGGTTTTGGCCTCAGTAGTGACGAAGATCGGTGTTGTCGCCACTAAGAGGTCATTGTGGGAAGCACCATTGTCCATGTCCTCTACTCGTTTGCTAGGGTTGCAGAGGAAACGAGAGCATTTTTTTTAAGAGTTGAATTGATCGTTTTTGTTTATCAATCATGATTTTGATCACACAAAAAAATACAAGAGTCAGTATTTATGAAAATAAAATTAAAAAAGGATAAAATAAACAAACAAATGGTAATACCACTCACAGTTCATAATTAATTATTGGTCAAATAACAAATAAAATAATGTGTATGAGAGACTGAGAGTATTATGTTGGTTATAAATGCAGGAAAAAGACGGGTCATGTGGGAAGACTAAAAATAGTGTCGGGTCTTGGTTTAAGTCCGGTCCCCGCCCTACTAGACCCGATGCACTTATTTACGGCCCACTCTTTTGTCTTCTCGTTCGGTGATTTTTTTTTATCATTTTAAAAATATGATGTTGTTTGAAAGATATTTAAAAAAAATATTAAGTTGTTAATATTGTCACTATGACTTCAAATTTGTCCACTAATTTCAGCACTCAATTATTAATATAAACGAACTTCAGCTTCCCAATCTTACTCCACTTTAGGACATATCAGACATATAAAACTATCAAATCATATTATATAATCCAACGGTACAAAGGACAAAGTAATAGGAACATAAATCTTATGTTGAGGTTATATTAGTGTTATATAAAATGTTAAGTACTGATACTGAATATGATTAATTATCAATTGATTCTTGATCAATGTTACTCACCAAATACTATGGATAGATCATTAAGTTGTCACCAATAAATTAAATATAATCGACACCGTGATCACTTTCACTTAGTATTTAATTAATGGAACATTGGCTGTATACATTATACTGCAGCGGTTTAGCATCGAGGGTGTTGTTTGTGTACCAATGAGATTATTGGCTTGGAATTACCGTGGTCTGGGTAGGCCGACAATAGTGGGGTACCCTAAAGGGGGTGGTCAGTAGACGCCGCCTGAAAATCATCTTTCTGTTTGAAACATTTTGCCCGGATGACCAACCAGGAAACCTTCAGCGGTAAGGACATTAGGGTGGATTTATAATTCTATGGACAAGACGTGGATGTCTAGGACACAAAATTAGAAAACTAATTCATTGATAACAGTTACATACAAAAAAGCCTAGAACAAAAACACTAGAGAGAGAAGCTCTCGCTTCTTTCTAAACCAAACCCTAGTCGCGCCGCCCTCCTTCCTCTCCGAGCATTGGTTCCCAGCGGTGACCATGGCTTTCAGTCATGGCCATCGTCGGGTTCCTCTCTCCCCTCATCCCTCCTTGCTCTTTAATTCCGAAGTCTCTCTTTTCCTCTTCTCCCTTCACCTTTACCGCACCTTCGCCTCTCCTCCACGACTTCGGCCGACTTTGTGGTAGATCTGGATGTGGGAAGCACTTTGCCTCCATTTTTGGAGGTGTTAGCTCCAGATCTACCCATTTTCGGTCGGTGGCGTCACTTTCATCGTCTCCTTGCCCTTGTTCCTCTCCCGCTCTTTCTCTTCGGTGCCTTCCACCTTCGTCGTCGCGGTGATACTTCTTCTTCGGCGGCGGTTGTCCCTGCTGTGTGGGGCGTTTTTCTACCCTTTGGTAGATGACAAGTCTCGGGTCCTGCTCGCCGTCTTTGCTCCTTGTCTTCTCTGGCTCTTGCTTGCCCACGATGGGTTGCTTGCTCCAAATCCGTTCCCTCCACTTCTGTTCTCGGGTGATTCCGGGCCTCGTGGGTGTAGCGAGGGGTTTTGGTCATGGTTTTTGGCCTTGTAGTGGAAGTTTCGGAGCTGTGGGTGGGTTTTCATCTCTTCGGGCCGTCAGATCTGGTGTTGCAGAAGCGGCTTCTCACCTCCCCTTCACACGTTGTTCCTCGGTAAGAGTATCTACTCCACTCTTCATATTTACTCCTTCCCTGTCAGATCTGATAACCTCGCTCTCTTAAGCTTGGCCTCTCCCCGTTGGGTCGGCGGTTTGGTGTTGGCCACTGTCGGGATCTCGTTTGAGATATGAGAGTACAGATCTGACTTGCATTCTTCCTCTTTCCCTTCTCGATTTAGTTTAACGTTCCTTTTTCCTCTTGCCCATGCTTCATCCCCTCGTCCTCACTTATGTGGACGAGGCCCAACAAATGGTGTTGCCCATTGTTGGGATGTAGCCTAAAGGCGTGATGAAGATAGATGGGTAGGGGTTTTGGGGACTTGAACTGAGTCCTAAGGATGAGGGGTAGTTGTCCTGGTAAACCCATTTAGGGGTTCCAGGTAATTGGTTGGTGTAATTGTGGAAAGAGATTGAACTCTGTCCTAGTCGGGTGTGGCTTGGGGAGGAGAATTGGATGCGGAAGAATCGTCGTGGTGCAGTTGTGGAGTGTTCGGACTTGACTTGGTCGTCTTCTTCGCTGGCTCGGTCTTGGTTTGGTGTTTTGGTCTGACTGATGGTGGTCGGACTCGTTGCGGAGCGTGGTGTTTGAAGATCTGCCGGGGCCGGCCCTGTTCGCGTTGGCTTCGCAGGGCTCGAGGTCGGGTTTTGTTTGTGGTGTTTAGTTAGTGGGCTTAGGTTTAAGTTTCTGGTTGGGCCTGGTTGTCCGTGTTTGTGTTGTTGACCTTTTTGTTAGCCCATGGTTAGGCCTAGGTTGTTTGTTGGTTGGGCTTGGCCCATGGTTATTTGTTTTTCACTTGTACTGATTGCTCAATTAGATTCTGAGACCAGGTTTTATGTTCTGTCTTCCCCTTGTTAGGATTACACTTGTTTGTAAGGTTGTACTGAAGGCATCGTCCTTGACCTTCAACTACACTTTGTAGCTGTTTGGTTTTATAAAAAAAAATTGCTGATAAAAAAAATTTGATAACAATTACATGGGGGTTATAGTGGCAGAGAGTATCAATGGTATCCCATATATTTTTCGGTGATAACCGCTACATCTTCTGTTAAGGTAGTCGAACATCTTCAAAGTATCCTCGCCGTATCTGGGAACATGTCGGGTCAAGTGATTAACAAGACAAATTCCTCCATCCTTATCAGTACAAATACCCCTCAGACAGACCGACTCATGTGTTGTGAGACATTGGGCATCCAGAAAATCTCTCAAGCTTCTATGTACATGGGAGTCCCGAATATGCTAGGTATGAAACGTGGCTAGAGTCTCCAACTTATCTGTGATCGTCTTCTCACAAAGATTGGAGTTTGGGATGGACAAATGATCTCAGCCGTGGAAAGGAAGTGATGGTCCGGTCAATTATACAAGCCCTCCCGATTTATGCGATGAGTGTATTTATGCTACCCAAGAGTTCAGTCAACCAGATTAATATTTCTCTTACTCGATATTGGTGGGCTAGTACAACTAGGGCCACAAACCGATTATCTGGTAAGACTGCGCTAAACTATGTAGGCCAAAAGAGGAGGGTGAGATGGCATTCCGTGATATTCATGATATGAATGTAGGTTTGCTTGCCAAAATGGGGTAAAATTCCTATCTGACCCGACCCTTCTAGTCGCTCGTATTTTCCAGGACCGATACTACCCGAAGAGGGATTTCCTTACAGTAGAGGTTGGATTCAAACCGAGCCAATTGTGGACAGGAGTGAGGGCCACCCAAACCCTCCTACGGTAGGGCATGTAGAGAATTATTGGGGATGGTCGTAACATCTTGGTAGAAGGGATACCATGGATTTTGGGGAATGTACCTATTATACCATTTCACATCATAGAGACCCCGGGGTTGAAGGTGTCCGAGCTTGCGGTCCAGTAGGGTGGGGCATGCGATGTGGTCAAATTGGGTCATCTTTTCCGCCTGACTATAGTACAAGACATCATTCAAGTCCCGATTACAATGCCCGATTGTCTGGATAAGTGGTACTAGACCCGCAACACGAGAGACACATACACATGCAAAGAGGGATATAACTCGGATTCATGGTCGATGGCGAGTTACGGGAGGAGCCACGATATGGACGAGCTTGCAGGACCTTGATATCCAACCTAGAATAAAGGTTTTCGTATGACGGGCTCTCTCAGGTACTTTGCATGTGGAAGACAACCTCTGGACTAAACATGTCTCAATTGCAGAGGTCGGACAGTCTGTTGAATGGATCGGAAAACCATCTCCCACCTATTTCTTGAATGTCAATTCAACCATAAGGTTTGGTTTAAACACTAGTTATAGTCTCCTATACTCTCATACCACTCAATTGGAATCTTGGTTGACTCTGATTATGGCACTCCCAAACATGATTGTCAAGGCTCAGATATCGATGACGATTTGTGAGATCTGAAAAGTCCGAAATGGTATTGTGTGGGATCAAACACCGTAGTCAGCGGATGCGTTTGATGCAATAGTCTGTAGTCACCTACATAGCTGGAGAGAGGCCCACTTAGGGGCAGTGACAGACAATGCTACTTCACGACCAAGGAGGGAGGTCAGTTGGTGCCCTCCACTGCAGAACTGATCATCGATAAACATTAATGGGGTCGTTTTTTTTCTTCCAAAAATGGGTCAGATGGGGCGGAGCTGGTCATGCAAGGATGATCAGGCCTGTATTGTGGAGGGAATCAATGACACTTTATTGGGGACTCTAGGGCCGGAGTTTGCGGAAGCCACGACCATTCTCCGCGCTTTCCGATTGATTTGGAATCATAAGCGTACCAGGGTACTACTCCGGAGTGACGCGTAGTATGTAGTGAGTTTGATCATGGGGTCTGTCCTTCTTTACTCAACGGTGGGACGTATCATAGTGGAATGTCGTTCCATTACGAAGATGTAAAACTCGAGTATGTTGCTAGGACAACGAACAATACGACCCATCAATTAGCTCGAAAAGCCCGTTCTGTGCTTGTCTTATTGTGGTCTGGATTCATTATGTCGGATGCACTACATATTCTACGAAATTTTGAAAAAAAAATCACAAAATTCAACTTAAATTGGGACCATTATTCAGCGGGTCCCTATCGGCTACGGTTGTGGACAGGAGAGGGAAAATCTTTTCCCCTCATCTGAACGGAACTGTACAGTCAGAACTGTACATGGTACATCCATCCCATCTCCGGACCTTTCTCTCTCCCCTTTCTCTCTAAGATTCCACTATAATTAACCTCTTGCTCAAACCAACATTGCTTCCGCACCACTCCTCTTCTAACCTCCCAGAGGCGACAATACAGTCCAGAGAGACCTTCACCACCATTGAAACACCTTGCACAACCCCTTTACTCAATATCCGCAATCAACATTTCCCAAACCCACGTCTCGGTTCGGGGTTTCCGCGCGAAATTGACTCAACTTCGGCCAAATTTGATCCGATTCATCAAGTGGGTGTTTCTGTTTCGTCCCGAATCGAAGTGGGTTTGGCTCGTTTTCTCATAATTCGGTCGATTCCGACGTGATTGGTGCTTCTTATGGAGTCCACTGTTGCGACCGCGGCTAGATCCGGCGCCGCCGGTGGAAAACCCGACGACGCCGTTCCGGAATCTCTCAAACTCGGAGAAGAGATTCGGAGTTTGATGGCGGCACCTCCGGAGAGCTCCAGCTCCTTCACCGCACTCCTCGGCCTTCCGCCGACGCGGGCCATGGAGCTGCTTCATTCGTCGGCACCGACTCCGGCGCATATTTCCGGCGAATCCGTACCTCTTATCGATCACCGCACAGCCCAATTTTACCACTTAGGTGGTAATTTGACATTCCCTTCGAACACCGCTTTGATCGAGCGCGCCGCTGAATTCTCCGTCTTCGCCGGAGAGAACAACTCGCCGGACACGAGCTCGCCGCCGTTAAATTCGAGCGCGAGTCTGGATAAGGTTAAGAACGAGCCCACGGATACGGATTCGGACCCGAATTCATTGCAGCAGCACCTGGTTTCTCAACCGGCGGCCGAGAACAACAGCCAGAGAGCGGCCAAGAGGAAGGAGCCAGAGAAGAAGGTAAATTAGATGAAATCAAATTTAGGGCTTTTGATAATTTTCAACTGTTAATTTTGGTGAATTGGGTGTTTGAATGAGAAGAAATGAAACTGCTTTGAATAATTTAGGGAAAAGGGTCAACAAAGAAGAGCAAGCACGAGATCTCTGAAGAAACTGAGAAGCTTCCTTACGTCCATGTTCGAGCTCGTCGTGGTCAAGCCACAGATAGCCACAGCTTAGCAGAGAGAGTAAAGCTCATGATTAAACCCATGATTAATTGTGAATTATGATTGCTAATCTTAATATTAATTCTTGTTTCTTCTTCTTTTGTTTTATTGAAATAGGCTAGAAGAGAGAAAATCAATGCTAGAATGAAGTTGCTACAAGAACTGGTCCCTGGATGTAATAAGGTAATAATTTCTGATTATGATTGATTAAGATAAGATAAGATAAGATTATGATGATGATTATACTTGTTAATTGTGTCTCAAAAAGGGACCAATTCATTACATTTTTAGATAATGATTTTATGATGAAGGAGCTATGTCCTTGTCAACTTTTGAGAGAAGACATTACTTTTGTACCAAGGAAAGTGGTGTCAAGGTGGGCACTAGTGTAGTTTCCGTTTGTTCTTTGATGGGGTTGGTTAGGAGTCCCTTTTGAGGTTAAATTCGTCGTTTCCATGTACTTTGTGTAACTTCCCATCTCAGTAAGTTCTGGTCTGTTAAATTTTGTAATGCCATTACTGCTAATCGCCCTGAGCACTGCAGATGCTCTAATCTAACACGTCTTGACAAGTTGGGTATAGGAGATAGCGATGATAGGTCTGATGATTGATTGAAGAACAGTCTTAAATTCCAACAAGTGCATTAACCAAACATTTAGGCCTAACATAACTGAGTCGTGGTCAAATTATCCTTGTTTTTTTTTTATGGGAAATCATAAACGGGGTCTATGCTTCTGTGAGGGTGAATCTACTTGACTAACTCGAGATGATTAGTGTTCTGAAATAAGATGGCTACGAGTTCAGTGATGAGGATAGAAATGTTGTGCAGATTTCAGGTACGGCGCTGGTGCTGGATGAAATCATCAATCATGTGCAGTGTTTACAGCAGCAAGTGGAGGTCCAATCCGAGTCATTGACTCGCTCCCAAAATGCTATATATAGTTTCGCAAATCGCAACTCTGTTTATATGTTTGTTTTGGTTTTCAGTTCTTATCGATGAGGCTTGCAGCAGTTAAGCCAAGAACGGATTTCAACCTTGACGGTATATTAGCTGCACAAGTAAGCTTCAGATACCTTTCTTTTCATCTAATATCGATGAACAAAACTTGACCAGCATTTTATAATTAATATTGACTAAACAGTTGCAGCAGAGTGGATCCCTCATGGACAGTAACTCGCCGGGCATGGTGATGTGGCATGTTGATGCAGTTCAGCAACAATCAGTTTGGGTAAGGGACGATGATAGCCATGACTTCAGAGTTTGAGCTCCGCGAATTCGGGTAAGGAATGCACTATTATCAGTGTATAAGGAAGAAAGAATCATGGTAGAGAAAATGAGATTAGTGTTGGGTTTTGCAGTGAAGGGAGAGGAGATTGATGAACTGGTAGTGTATTGTGTATATATATGAGAAAGCTTATTAGTAGCAGTAAGGAGGAGGAAGAAGGTAAAAGAAGAGTTCAACAGCTACTGACATACAAGTTTCAACTTCTCATAGTCATAGCTGGAGAGATTCACCACTTGGTCCTACCCAATTTAGTTTCAGTTTCCATTATGCAATTGGAAAGTTGGTCACATTCCATAGTTGCAGAATAAGTGTATTGTTTTGATCAGCCGGAGATTAAATATTTGAATTATTCTCTATATCTTTTTTATGTACGGTATACCGTTAGGGGTACGGAAATGCGTATCGAATTCGCTGTCCTCGGTGCTACTCGACTTATACTAAGATCAATTTTATGGAGCCACTAAGAGCATCTACAATCATTTAGTCTTGTTGAGGCTAAAAAGTTGAGACTAAAAGAATAAAACTGTTTCTCCCTCCTTTTCCAGTATGGTTAAAACAATTTTATTTGTAGTCCAATAAACCGGTGTAGGATGAAAGGATTACAAAAAGAACAAATAATTTATAAAATCTAAACATATGAAAGGGGAATGATACTATATTATAAAATGAAAACACACGTGACATTGAGAACTAGCATACAACAATTTCAAAATGGGAAATTATAAATAAAGAGCATACAATAACTATGAATCACTCAAAGCCGTCAAGGTCGTCAAAACGATTCCAAATGTCCTTGATGAGGTCTGCTTTAAACGCACGACGAGTGTTAATTGGGGATCATTTTGTTGTTTTCTAGTATGAGATGGGCGAGGACAAAACTTTCCTGTTTGCATCTAAGTTTGTTTGATCCATCTTCATCTATTTGTTTGATATAGTTATCATAAATGTGACATTTTGCCTCGACAATCATATTGTGTATGATAACACATGCATTCATGACTAGGACAAGGGACAAGGGCTTCCACATTCAACTTGAGCGAGTGATAATGTGAAACCGAGCTTGAAGGACCTCAAATTTTTGTTCCACGTCCTTCCTGCAGGCTTCTTGGACTTGAGCGAATTTCATGTACTTAGGAAATTGAGTCAATGAGATTGTTTTCACAAAAATAGACCACAAAGGGTAAATATCATCATCCAAATAATAAGGAAGATTGTTCTAGTGCACATTTACCGTGAATTAGACCGGTGGCTGCCAACCATTGACGACGTCCGAGAACAACCATGAATGGTTAAGCACAATTATGCTGTTGTTCAAACCCGCCCTGCGAAAAAATGCGTGTCAAATCCACAAGTCCCGCATGACAATGACCTCGAGGGCCAATGTCGGTCTGTTACCGTGATCCCTCCTCGAATGAGATCCTTTCAATGTTATCATATAGTTCTTCCACTCTAAATGCATGTAGTCAAGATTATCCAACATCCTGGGAAATTCTCGCCCCACATTCACCGCTAATTTGTGATTCATATCAGCCTGTGTAGGCTTTTGTAGATAGGCCTGACCAAATATGGTAATTATTGTCTTACAAAAAAAATTAACGCACTCAAGAGTCGTGCTTCCGTCTATCCTCAAATAAACGTCCATGCCATCGCCTGAAATTCCATAACACAATTGCGTAATGACCGCAATACATTTTTATAAGGAGAGAATGATACTTGTGTTAAATCGTCCATGTCTTGCTTAAAGTATGCATCTTTTCCCTCCAATTCACGCATAATACGCGTAAACGCATCTTTTAACATTCAAAAATGACGACTAAATTGCATGTCGATATAAACTGGGGGGTTACAAACGTTAATGCCCAACAACCCAGTATCTCTTGGTGTAGTTTTCCTTTTTACATTGTTGCGGTGGATTCATGACTTCATCAAACAACCTTTGAAACTCTTCAGATGGACTAATGATGTTTTTTTTCAATTGAACGTTCAAACATTTGTTCAAGCTTCTGTTGGTTGGCGAGAACCATTATTCTTTGATTGAAATTGCGCACTGTTGATTTTAAAAGATAGAGACTACCAGATTTTGAGGTTGGGAGAGTAGAAAAGAAGTTGTGATTTTTGTCTGGATTAACATCTCTATTTATTCAAATTTTGGATCATTTTAGCAAAAAAAAAAATCAAGATAAAATTGTATTTAAACAATGGTCAATTATTGGTTAAAAAAATGTGATCATTGGCGTCGGCTAAAACATGCACCGATAACATTATTGTTGCTGGCTAAACGTCTCTTGCTTCCAATGCCGCTTCAACCTCTTCAACGTCGATTTCAATCGGCTTTTCGCCCCCAACTATGGATACTCGCATGTACAACAACCCAGTATCTCTTGGTGTCGATGTAAACTGGGGGGTTACAGAAATACTCACGCATTAAACGTTAATGCCCAACAACCCAATATCTCTTGGTGTAGTTTTCCTTTTTACATTGTTGCGGTGAATTCATGGCTTCATCAAACAACCTTTGAAACTCTTCAGATGGACTAATGATGTTTTTTTCAATTGAACGTTCAAACATTTGTTCAAGCTTCTGTTGGTTGGCGAGAACCATTATTCTTTGATTGAAATTGCGCACCGTTGATTTTAAAAGATAGAGACTACCAGATTTTGAGGTTGGGAGAGTAGAAAAGAAGTTGTGATTTTTGTCTGGATTAACATCTCTATTTATTCAAATTTTGGACCATTTTAGCAAAAAAAATCAAGATAAAATTGTATTTAAACAATGGTCAATTATTGGTTAAAAAAATGTGATCATTGGCGTCGGCTAAAACATGCACCGATAACATTATTGTTGCTGGCTAAACGTCTCTTGCTTCCAATGCCGCTTCAACGTCGATTTCAATCGGCTTTTCGCCCCCAACTATGGATGCTCGCATGTACAACAACCCAGTATCTCTTGGTGTCGATGTAAACTGGGGGGTTACAGAAATACTCACGCATTAAACGTTAATGCCCAACAACCCAGTATCTCTTGGTGTAGTTTTCCTTTTTACATTGTTGCGGTGGATTCATGGCTTCATCAAACAACCTTTGAAACTCTTCAGATGGACTAATGATGTTTTTTTTCAATTGAACGTTCAAACATTTGTTCAAGCTTCTGTTGGTTGGCGAGAACCATTATTCTTTGATTGAAATTGCGCACCGTTGATTTTAAAAGATAGAGACTACCAGATTTTGAGGTTGGGAGAGTAGAAGAGAAGTTGTGATTTTTGTCTGGATTAACATCTCTATTTATTCAACTTTTGGACCATTTTAGCAAAAAAAAAATCAAGATAAAATTGTATTTAAACAATGGTCAATTATTGGTTAAAAAAATGTGATCATTGGCGTCGGCTAAAACATGCACCGATAACATTATTGTTGCTGGCTAAACGTCTCTTGCTTCCAATGCCGCTTCAACCTCTTCAACGTCGATTTCAATCGGCTTTTCGCCCCCAACTATGGATGCTCGCATGTACAACAACCCAGTATCTCTTGGTGTCGATGTAAACTGGGGGGTTACAGAAATACTCACGCATTAAACGTTAATGCCCAACAACCCAGTATCTCTTGGTGTAGTTTTCCTTTTTACATTGTTGCGGTGGATTCATGGCTTCATCAAACAACCTTTGAAACTCTTCAGATGGACTAATGATGTTTTTTTTCAATTGAACGTTCAAACATTTGTTCAAGCTTCTGTTGGTTGGCGAGAACCATTATTCTTTGATTGAAATTGCGCACCGTTGATTTTAAAAGATAGAGACTACCAGATTTTGAGGTTGGGAGAGTAGAAAAGAAGTTGTGATTTTTGTCTGGATTAACATCTCTATTTATTCAAATTTTGGACCATTTTAGCAAAAAAAAAAAATCAAGATAAAATTGTATTTAAACAATGGTCAATTATTGGTTAAAAAAATGTGATCATTGGCGTCGGCTAAAACATGCACCGATAACATTATTGTTGCTGGCTAAACGTCTCTTGCTTCCAATGCCGCTTCAACGTCGATTTCAATCGGCTTTTCGCCCCCAACTATGGATGCTCGCATGTACAACAACCCAGTATCTCTTGGTGTCGATGTAAACTGGGGGGGTTACAGAAATACTCACGCATTAAACGTTAATGCCCAACAACCCAGTATCTCTTAGTGTAGTTTTCCTTTTTACATTGTTGCGGTGGATTCATGGCTTCATCAAACAACCTTTGAAACTCTTCAGATGGACTAATGATGTTTTTTTCAATTGAACGTTCAAACATTTGTTCAAGCTTCTGTTGGTTGGCGAGAACCATTATTCTTTGATTGAAATTGCGCACCGTTGATTTTAAAAGATAGAGACTACCAGATTTTGAGGTTGGGAGAGTAGAAAAGAAGTTGTGATTTTTGTCTGGATTAACATCTCTATTTATTCAAATTTTGGATCATTTTAGCAAAAAAAAAATCAAGAAAAAATTGTATTTAAACAATGGTCAATTATTGGTTAAAAAAATGTGATCATTGGCGTCGGCTAAAACATGCACCGATAACATTATTGTTGCTGGCTAAACGTCTCTTGCTTCCAGTGCCGCTTCAACCTCTTCAACGTCGATTTCAATCGGCTTTTCGCCCCCAACTATGGATGCTCGCATGTACAACAACCCAGTATCTCTTGGTGTCGATGTAAACTGGGGGGTTACAGAAATACTCACGCATTAAACGTTAATGCCCAACAACCCAGTATCTCTTGGTGTAGTTTTCCCTTTTACATTGTTGCGGTGGATTCATGGCTTCATCAAACAACCTTTGAAACTCTTCAGATGGACTAATGATGTTTTTTTCAATTGAACGTTCAAACATTTGTTCAAGCTTCTGTTGGTTGGCGAGAACCATTATTCTTTGATTGAAATTGCGCACCGTTGATTTTAAAAGATAGAGACTACCAGATTTTGAGGTTGGGAGAGTAGAAAAGAAGTTGTGATTTTTGTCTGGATTAACATCTCTATTTATTCAAAATTTGGATCATTTTAGCAAAAAAAAAAATCAAGATAAAATTGTATTTAAACAATGGTCAATTGTTGGTTAAAAAAATGTGATCATTGGCGTCGGCTAAAACATGCACCGATAACATTATTGTTGCTGGCTAAACGTCTCTTGCTTCCAATGCCGCTTCAACCTCTTCAACGTCGATTTCAATCGGCTTTTCGCCCCCAACTATGGATACTCGCATGTACAACAACCCAGTATCTCTTGGTGTCGATGTAAACTGGGGGGTTACAGAAATACTCACGCATTAAACGTTAATGCCCAACAACCCAGTATCTCTTGGTGTAGTTTTCCTTTTTACATTGTTGCGGTGGATTCATGGCTTCATCAAACAACCTTTGAAACTCTTCAGATGGACTAATGATGTTTTTTTTTCAATTGAACGTTCAAACATTTGTTCAAGCTTCTGTTGGTTGGCGAGAACCATTATTCTTTGATTGAAATTGCTCACCGTTGATTTTAAAAGATAGAGACTACCAGATTTTGAGGTTGAGAGAGTAGAAAAGAAGTTATGATTTTTGTCTGGATTAACATCTCTATTTATTCAAATTTTGGATCATTTTAGCAAAAAAAAAATCAAGATAAAATTGTATTTAAACAATGGTCAATTATTGGTTAAAAAAATGTGATCATTGGCGTCGGCTAAAACATGCACCGATAACATTATTGTTGCTGGCTAAACGTCTCTTGCTTCCAATGCCGCTTCAACCTCTTCAACGTCGATTTCAATCGGCTTTTCGCCCCCAACTATAGATGCTCTAAGGTCCCAAGGGGCATGCCCCCTTCATATTTTTTTATAACTTTTTTATTACTTATTTTAATGATACTAGCCCTTTAATTTCTTTTAATTGTCTAATCGTATCCTTCTCAATTTAATGAACATTATGTATTATTATTATTAAAAATTAATGCCCCATTCATTGAAAAAGATGACTCTGCCACTAGTTTTATACAAACAAAAGCTAAAAAGATTAAGTGACTAAAAGAACCAAGAAAGATTACTCAAAAGAAAAGCTTATATTAAAGAGGGAGTGACTGCAAATAAGTAGCTCACCCCTTTATATATTTGGGTTCTTCAATCTAATTTAATAGTTATAAAAGAGTATATATATTTTTAGCATAAAACCAATGGTGTTTATTAATGAAACAAAACTAGAAAAACATAGTAGTGGAACATAGTTGATAAAGTTGAAAAGAGCGAGTCTAAGTCTCGAATGGCCTATTCAAAACGCGAGCCCTATGATGAAAATACCCGGCTAATCCAGATGAATATTGAGAGGGTAGATCTTCTTGTTGATGACTTCCCAACCGTGGTTCACTTCGCTCTTTTCCTGACTCGACCTAAAGATGCATGGGGTGTCTGATAAACACTCCAACCTCTTTGTGGAGATCGTCTCGGAGTAACTAGGGGGAATACATGACATCTAAGGAGAACACCATGAAAAGGGGGATACGTTGGGTCGAGGTGACTTTGACCCTGGAAGGGCGAGATGTACATCCCCGCACACATCTTGATGCTCAATCTCGTACTCACTATCCCGTGTGAGGTTGCCTTGCAGACCTCGCCTCTGGTACCCCCAGACGATTCCATAGTCGTCGGGGGATCATCTCAACCACTCGTCTTCTGAGCTAGGGGATGTGTCCATAATTGCATAAGGGAGGCAGAGCCTTGTTGTGCCCCTTTGAGCCTGCCCTTTGCCTAAAGTGAGGGCTTGAAGTGTTGAGGCTTGCAAGTTCTTGGAGCCAATGAGGAGAAACTTCTGGTTAGGCAAGAGACTCTATGGTGCTCCAGCGCCGCTTGTTCCTCCTTCCTTAGGGATTGGTAGTGGTAGCTCGGGCTGAGGGGATGTGCGCTTTCAGCTTCAGGTACGTTTCGGTGTAGTAGGATGGAAATCTTGTGTTGGTGAATGGATCATCACTCCCTGCGGGATAAGGTCCAACAGACTAACGATCCGAGGCGAGTAGAGAGGCATCCTCTAGGGCCTCCTCGGGTGATCCCAATTGATTCCATACATGGATCCACAGAGTTCCCTAATTCTTCCTCCATCGGGGGTCGATGTATAACATCGGAGATGCTCCCAACGGGTGGTTCAACCATGATAAGGTCGATGGGGATAGGTTCTTGGGATCCAGATAGTCTTACGGGGTAGGTCGGACAAGTTGAGATCGGTAGAGGTGGGGCCTTTGTGTCGAAGAAGAGATATGGGAAGGACATTACGATGACCACCAATCGCTGCATGGGGTAATTGGATCCATGAGACCTGTCATAATCGGTGGAGGCTCCATTCACTTGCAACTTTTGATGATGGGTCTGAGACATGGGATACAGTGATACCCCACGACAAGGATCGTGGGAGATTAACACCAGAAATTTGAATACAACCACCTTTGCTATTATCAACACGATCACTGTAGGTTCCTCCGTAAGTTGCCTACAACCTACTCGTCAAACCTTGTGGCTTCTCCATGAGAATACCTTGAAGTTTCCCGCCTCCCCCACAACCGAGATCGCGTGGGGGGATTTCGTTCTATCGTCGGAGTGGCGAGAAACACACGTCCCTCGTCCCGCCATCTCTACAACACCTCCGATCACTGGATACTTTGAGCGGGGAGCGATTGACTTTGCACGTGGAGGTGAGAGCGTTAGTACCATATGAACTCCCATTCGACCATGACTCCGGTCCCTCTATCACAATATCATGATCACTGAGAAGAGAAATTACGCCGTCGCTGCCGCCACCGCCATGTGAAGGAGTTGGATTTTGGGTTCTAAAAGCCATATATCTCTCTCATGTGCTACCCAATTCATTCATAATTGATTTATCATCTTATTAAAATATAAAATAAAATATAACTCGACAAGATTCACAAAAGCCCATAATGTTGTAATTAGGCCACAAGGCCCAATTAGACTCCCAAAACGGAACGGAGTTAGAGAGAGCGAAGTAGGAAAGGTTCGTTGAGATCTATCCGACGTCGTTTTATCCGCGGAGCAACACGCACAACAAAACGAAACGAAGCAACATTCTTCAGTCTCTGTTGGTAGCTGACCAAAGAAACATCCATGGCGTCCACTAAACCCTTGGCGACGGCCTCTACCATGCTACGCCAGCGTCTGCTCCCCAGCCTCCGGACCCGAGGCGGCGCCGGAGACGGTCCCAGCCGGTGGACGAGCCCCGGCCATCAGGACCGCCCCAACGGCTACCTCTTCAATCGGACGCCGCCACCACCGGGCCAGTCTCGCAAGTGGGAGGATTGGGAGCTTCCTTGCTACATCACCAGCTTCCTCACCATCGTCATCCTCGGAGTCGGCCTCAACGCCAAGCCTGATCTCACCATCGAGACCTGGGCCCACAACAAGGCGCTCGAGAGGCTGGAGATGGAGAAATTGGGCGAATCTGACTGATTCCTCATCTTGGTACGGATCCTTCCAAGTTCTCTGCGCTTTTTTTGATTGGATTTACAGACCTTCGTATGTTGGTATGGTGTAGGTCAATGATGTATCTGCTTTACCTTAATTACCTATTTTCATCTCCCCAATTTGAATGTTGTTTCTGATCCTTGAATCGTATCATTTGAATTACTATCCTGCTGTTCCAACCTTAGCATTCAAGTGACTATGGATAATTTGATCTTCATCTGTATATTAGGGTTTAACCTTACAATTCTTAAAGCATTACACCGTTTACTGTTTCGTGTTTGGTATCAAGTTTAAGCCTTGTGCCAATTTTCTGTTTAGGTTTGGTATCGAAGTTATTTATAAGTTAGGTGTTGAATTAGGTTTGCTTTTGCTTGAGTTTCACTAATTGGTTGTTTGATCTTTGATACCCCTTTGGGTGCAATCTAGATGACAGTGCATCTGAATCATTACAAAATTACAGTCACATGTCATGTATGTCAAAATCTTGAAGGGAAAGAAGTTTAGTGTCCACTCTATATATATATTCAAGGCCTCTAGGTACCTGTTCTACAAATGTACCCTAAACCTTGGGAACCAGTTTTGTACTTAACATGTGCACATTTAACTTTTGAGGACCTATCACCAAAATGTTCTCCTTCTCCTTGCGTATTTTACTGTAATGGTAATGAAATTTTAGCTGAAAAGGAGAAACACTAAATTGACATACCTGACAGTGAAGTGACCACATTCACAGCTGAGAATGGCAAGAAATTCATTAAGCCAGCTGTCAAACCACATATGCTTGTTCTTTCTGATTCAAATTATGCACATGTTTCAAAATAGTCCCTTCAGAATGCACTATGCTCCACTGTTATCAATAATCATTCTGAAATAATTCAACTGCACATGTTTGCCGCTTTGGTTGATATAAAGTTCGAGGAATTGCTGAACCTTCAAAGATGATCAATCCTTCAGATCACCATAGGAGGATAATATTCAATGTAGAAGGTCCTATTCTATGCTCAGTCTTGTGAACGCGTTCTAAAATTCTCTGTTGTTATTAATATTTATGAAAATAGGGTGAGTGTAGATGCAGCTGGAAGGTTACTGCAGTCTGCATTCGAGCTGCCTTAGGTTTGAGTCAAGATAGGAATTATTGTTGTTTGTCTGCCTTTGTTGATCTGTCTTTGTTGTTTGTCTTGGGGCTGGGAATTATTGTTGTTATTCTGATCATGTTCGCCATGAAGAATATATCTAGTCACCATCAGTTCTGAGCAAAATGAAATAATAATACATTTGAAGGAGGCCAACGATGGATAAATGCAGTCTTGCCAGCCAAGCTGTCGTTCTCTGAGCAACAGAAATCTGGCCTCTTCTTATCCTTGTCAAGATGTGACGGTTGGTTGGAGGTTTCTTCCATGTAGGATTTTTGACCCGTTTAGAATGCCGGTGAAGGTTAAATAAGTTGGTAAAATTTATATATGTTTGTGTATGTGTGAAAAACAATAGCAGTTCTGTATTTTCAGCTTTCAGTTGACTTAAAATGTAGGGAAGTTTCTAATTCTTGTTTTATTATTCGAGATTGAAAGACAATGTAAGGATGATTGCGTGGTATATGGGGTAAAGGCAGGCAAACAGGATCATCCTGTAGTATCGTAGGACGTTGTTGGGAAGTAAGGTGTAATAGATCATTTCTATATTGGAGTTGTTTGGATGTGTTACTGTAATGATGGTCACAACTTCATGGCTTCAAAGCACTCTACTAATTTTCTATTCTTTGTTTGTTGTATAACCAGGAAGGCTTCGTATGTTTGGTAATTGATGTACTGTAGTCACCTTCGATCCAAAATGTTTTTCCTATTATGGATTTAGGCTAATAAAAAAGAAGCTCTAGAAGTCTCATCTGCATTATATGCATGAATTTTTTGTTTTTGCTGTTTGGGTTCTGAGATAGAAACTGTATCAAGTTTTTTACGGTCCAATATTGTTTTAATCTTAATTTATAATATTTTGAGCTTTTCAAGTATTGATAAATTGATTGCATCCGGTCGATGTTCATGTCCATATGTCTAGACATTTTCCCTCCACACTACATATCCCCTAAATGGCCTAAAGTTCCCCTTGTGGTTGCATTTACAACTCGCTAAGTGCTTGCATGTTTTGTGCATTTAGATTTTATCCTTATTTGGGCATAAGATGGAATCCAAATTAATGGTGTATTATCCTTGCAATCTTTGTATATTTTGCTGTGATATGACATAGCTGCTTAACATAATGATGGCTCTCGATTCTCATGTTGAAATATAATTGTGCCTGGAAAATCACTGCTAATTAATTAGACCAAGAACATGTTGCTTTAATCTAGGATGGATTCGGAAGATTGCATGCTCACATAATTGCATTGGTTGCCAAACACAAAACATTGTTAAATTTCCAAACAGAAATGGTGCATGCACTATGAACCTCATATCTACTAGCAGGATAAATAATAGGAGAAACGTTATATACATACCCAGTTTAACCGTTCGCTATCAACCCGGATTTACATAGAAAATGTTATGATTTTATCAGGAACCAGTGATTTTTTGGAACAAAATGACCCAAATCCTTTTTCGTTTTTATTGATTCTGATAATATGAACTCTACTTTTAGGAGGCTTGAGAGCCAAGTAGTGATACTGCTATTCCTCTGAGTTTTTTCTTCTTCTGTACATGATATTGGCATATTGCTGGGATAAAGTGGACATTGGATGGTAGTTACACAAGAACAGAATAGTGCTGAATTGATACTATTCTTTTGATTGCTTGCAGGTAAAAATGAGTGCACCGCTCCAATCATGATGTGTACAACTTGAGCAGCTTTACTTTGGCTGTGGCGCCCGATTCAGGATTAGTCTCTCTTTACCGCTTTTATCATGGATAATAAGTACATTATCATTATGTATATGCTCCTACCATTATTGGAAACTTCTTGTATGAGTATTGATATCAATCAACAATGATCTTAAGTTCAGAATAAGGTTCTTGTGCACAGAACCTACAACACCATATATGTGGAAACAAGTTGTGTTTACAGACAAGACATAATTATCTTAGAACCTGGTAGAGATCAATGTTGTTCCTCCAAGGTAGTTGTAGCAGCGAGTTCAAGGCTCGGGAGGAATGCCCCCGAGCCTAGGGACTGAAGATTCCTCACCACTTCAAACACTGAAGGCCTTTTCTCTGGCATCACAGAGGTGCAATGCAGTGCGATTTCTAGAGCTGCTAGCATTGCTTTCTGGGAAGAACTCGATATTTTGGGATCGAGAACGAGCAATGCACCATTTGTGATGTTGATTTTCCTTCGAACCCATGTCACTATGTCAATGGAGTCCTCAGATTCTGCTTTCTCAGCTTGCCTCCCAGTCACCAGCTCTAGCAGCACAACACCAAAGCTGTACACATCCGACTCTTCTGTGGCTTTCTTGTTGTAACTTAGTTCTGCATTTCAACATCAAACAATTGTATAAAATATGAGTTAAGGCATCATATAAATTTTAGGGCCAATTGCATATGTCTCCTGAACATAACTATCCTCAACTTCAAACGTTCACATCCAAAATATCGAATTTTGATGGGATGCAGAAAGCGGTTGAGTAGATGTAAGGACTCCTTAAAAGATAACAAGGACAATTGCTAAAAAGTACTGTGAAGTATTCATTTTTGGCAACTTGTAGCTCTCTTATTTGGTATTCGCAAAAAAAATACCCTAAGATTGCCATTTGTTGCACTTTGTATAAAAATGATGATTTTACCCTTACAATCTAGATTTAGAAAATAATGAGTAAAAAACCAAAAAAAATATCTTAATTTTCTTCCTCTGTATTGTAAACAGAATAAAAATTTAAGGGATACAAATTTTTTGATTTTTTATTCTTTAATCTTCAAGGGTGAAATCGTCATTTTGAAATAAATTTACCAAGTGCAACTAAAAGATAAGTTTAATGCACTTTTTTGCAATAATCAAAGAAAAGAGCAACAAGTTGCAACAAGTGAATATGTCAGTGTACTTTTTTGCGATTATCCCAAGATAAAACCATAAAAGATAAGTTTAATGCACTTTTTTGCGATAATCAAAGAAGAGAGCAACAAGTTGCAAAATGTGAATATCTCAGGGTACTTTTCCGCGATTATCCCAAGATAAAACCATGAAAAAGACTAGAAAATGGTACTTTTTGAGATTAGGGTTAAAGGCATTTTCATAATTTTTGACTAAGAGCTTTGCAATTTTTTGAAATTTAGTTAGTTGTCAATAACATTTTAAAGTCTAGGACATATATATGTGAAAAAATAAACATATATTAGGCAATAGTTATCTGCAATTAATCATAAAATTGTATGTTAATGTATCATACCAGGAGCATTGTAACATGATGATCCAGACTCTGAGGCCATGGTAGACTGAAATGCAGCTTCTCCCACAATTCTGTCAAGAGCAAAATCAGTCATCTTTGGTTCAAAATCCGCATCCAGCAGAAGGTTTCTGGACTTGACATTTCTGTGAAGTAAATGCGGAGCATAATCATGGTGAAGGTACGCGAGCCCTTGAGCAACTCCAATGGCGATCCTCAACCTCAAACTCCACTGCAGCTCAAAGTTTTCACTGCACAACAAGTCCCCGAGGCTCCCCTTCTCCAAGAACTCATAAATCAGAAATATCGACTCATTGGAATAGCAAGAGCCCAAAATCTTGATGATGTTCTTGTGCCTTATTTTGGCTAATGTCTTGACCTCACCCTTCAAAGCCTTGGAGGATTGGCTTCCAAAGTTATCGAGCTTCTTCACAGCAACGAGCTCGCCACTGGGTAAGCTCACCATGTAAACTCTACCAAATGCTCCTCCACTTCCTATAGCAGTTTTCTCGTTCATTCCCATTATCAGATCATGTTCTGTGACTCTGAGAGGGTAGAAGAACACGGAGCGCCATGAACCCAGCTGAGATTTTTGCTTTGAGGATCGATGATACGAGAAGAACAAAGCAGCAACCATCAGAGTTCCAATGGCAAAAGACAAAGAAATGAGTGCACATGCCACTGTTGTAAGACCAGAACCGTGGTGGGTTCTTGAGTTGGTGTCTCCAGGACAAGGATTGGGCAATCCTTGCCCACAAAGACCTGCATTTCCTTGCAGGAACGAAGCGGGTAGGCCTAGTATCAGAGACAACGGGACTCTCCCAGATAGCTGATTGAACGAGACATTGAAGAGAGCAAGCTTCAAGTTTTGCAGTCCTTCTGGGATCGAGCCAGTGATATTGTTATCAGAAAGATCAAGGTATGTTAAAACCGGTAGATTAGAGAGTGAATCTGGGATTTCTCCGGTCAGACTATTGTCTGCCAGGGACAAAGACACGAGCTTTCTACATTTCTTGAGCTCGGGGATCTGACCCGAAAGTGAATTGTGGGAGAGGTTTATGATACTCATAACAGGAGAGTCACAGAAATTTGGAGGAAGCTCACCATAGAAGCCATTCTGTGATGCAGAGAACCTATAGAGGCTCCTAACCAATCCAAGACCTTTGGGAAGTTTACTAGTGAAGCTGTTGTTATCAATCTGAACTTGTTCCAATTGAGCAGCCATCGATATGTTGTCGGGTATACCTCCTATAAACCTATTGTTCTCAGCTCTCAGGAGTTTGATTTTGGGTAATGACCATAACCCATCAGGGAATTCCCCAGAGAAGCCATTGTTCTGAACTTGGAACCTCTCAAGATTCAAGCAATCACTAATGGTGTTGGGTATAGGACCAGTGAAGAAATTGGTGTGGAGGCTGAGGCTAACAAGGCCCTTAGCATTGCAAATGCCATCTGGGTATGACCCTTGAAGCTTGTTTTGTGACACATCAAAGGACACTAAGCTCTTGAGAGAGGACAAGGGTATTTTTGGAACCATTCCAGTGAGATTGTTCTGAGAAAGGTCTAAAAGCTTCAAGCTACTCAAACCCATCAAGGAATCAGGAACCCCACCATAAAAACCAGAGCTTTGCAACAAAAGCTGCTCAAGCTTTCCAAGCTTGCCAACATCACTTGAAATCTCACTCACCAAGTATGGGTTTTCAGACAAATCAAGCACAACAAGGTCAGTTAGATTGACAAAACTCAGAGTGACACTACCTGAAAGCAAGTTGCTCCCCAAGTTGAGGACTTTAAGGTTCCTGAGCATCCCAATGGCTTCTGGGATCCTGCCCTCCAGGTGGTTCCTGCTGAAATCAAGCTCTCTCAAGGACCCAAACTGTGAAATCTGGTTAGGGATTGTGCCCCAGATGAGATTGTTGCTGAGATTGAGAGTCTCCAGAGAGGTGCACTGAGAGAGGTGGAGAGGGATGGGCTGGTTGAAGAGATTGTCAGCAAGGTTCAGAAGAGACAAACTGGGAAGCTGGCATATGGAGGATGAGATTTCACCAGAAAGATTCAAACTTTGGAGGTTGAGTGAGGTCACAGACAGAGGAGGTGTGGTGCCACCACAGGTGATTCCAGTCCAGTTACAGTGATGGATTGTTGAGGACTTAGACCAGCTTGAGAGATGGTTCCTGGGATCTTCCATGGAGGCCTTGAAGCTCAGGAGAAGGTCTGGTTCAGAGGAAGACAAGACATGGCTGAGAAGAAAGCATGACAAGGTTAGAGAGATGAGGAATGGGAACTTAGCCATTGGAGAGAGCTTGGTTCAGTTCCTTGCAACCTTTTTCTCTATATGAGTCCTACTGAAGTGAGTGAGGGTTTGTTAATGATTTCAAGGACATCATTGCAAATATGCAAAAAGTCATTGCAATTTCTGGCTAGATTTTTTCTATTAAAGTAGTAATTAAGCATAATTAGGATGGTGATTAGGGTTAAGAAAGTTGTAGCCTTTCTGTTATATCTTCTGTATTAAACGCATTGATTAATGGAGATATTAAATAATTACTATAAGAAGAATCCTAAGACGCAGTGAATAATACATACATGTAGACAAAAGAAATTGACCATTCACCAACCAAACAGGATCCATATTTGGTAAAAAAAAAAAAAAATTATCTATAAACTTATTTTATGAACAATCCCAAACATTCTACTTACATATAGATTAATTCATTTTTTAAAATAGTAGAAAATATTGTTTTGTGACAGCTAAATTGATTGAATTGATTAGTCCAGACGAACTCCTTCAAAAATACATATTCTCACAGTGACACATCATGATAAGTGCCACAACAATTTTTTCTAAGTTCATTGGATTTGTGGATAAACTGATACAAGAAAATTAATGGACTTTAATTATCAAAAATCATTTCTTTACCAAATCATCTCTCTTTTTCTCCCCTTACAAATGCTAAAAAATATTTGGTGAAGTAATTAAGCTCTAATGTTTATTATCTGATCTGATTATCAAAATTTAATCAATTTATTTGATGATAGTACAAAATCTACAAGGTTAGTTAGAACTTCTCGTGAGTGATAGGGAAGTGACAAACTGACAGAACAGGAAAGCTTAGCTCAGCCGAGAAAAAAAAGAAGGTAAAATGGACAAAAGTCCAAGTGGCACGTGCCGACAGCATGTGATCGTACGTGTGAAATATGGTAGTTTTTAAACTGAAAAAAATCCAACGGCTCTGGGACCTAGATTCGTACGTGACTTCGGTCTGAAACTGTGGTATGATCTGCTGTAACGGCTGTCCACAGTATCAGAGTACAGCAGTCCTCTTGGATTGGACCATGATCTATATCCAGATCTGTTGTCACCGGCTTTCAAAGCTGGGCCGGGCCCACTAGTAAACATTATTACTAATTAAAAATTATCGTAAACAAATACTGTAAATAAGTTGACTTGGCAACAAAGCACTTAATTTACGGTCACATCCTTGTCGTTGACTCGCAGTTTTACGTGAAAAGGTGAAAGGAAAAGGGACAGGACAGACATTATCATTGGTCAAGGCAGGTCCAATGCTACGTCTAAAACCTTAAAAATATATATTATTTAGTAAATTACCTTAATATCCTTTGGTCAAAATAAGGTTCTTATTTGTTTAGATCATACATAAACTTTTTGGTCAATACACGTTTGACCAATCCTTGGAATTAGGGAAATTAAGTTGAACAAAAAGATTTATTTATTTATATAATTATGCATTAAAATGAGGTGATGAGTCATGACTTCTTGAGGTTAAAGAATGTCAACGAAATGCATGGCATTGAAAAAGAATAGGAAGCAGAGTCCAAAAAAAAAAAGGCATCCAAAGTTCATTTCATATAGAATTATTTGTTGCTATCAGTGAAAGGATTTTGAGACTTGTGCTCTCCTGTTTGAAAGATTCTCCCACCAAACCCTATGATAGAAGAATTACAATCATATACATTTTGTCTCTTTATGAAATGAAGAGGAAAATGTAAAAAAGACCAAAATTTATTTAAGGGTTATTTTTAGTACGTGGGTTTTTTCATCTCACTACTCTAACTATTTTTTGTGGCATCTCAGTATCTTTAAATGTATTTTTTTTTACTTTTATACCCGCCGTCAATTTTTCATCCATTTTTGGATGAAAACACTTAAAAAGTCTATAATGCACCTCACTAACAATCAAATTTTCAAAAACATGTCATTGGTTTTCAAAATTTCTTTAAAAAAAATCAGTTTTTAATGTCACAAAAATGCATTCTAAGGTAGTGAGGTTCCACAAAAATGGCATTTTAGGGTAGTGAAGTGCCACAAAAAATAATTAGGGTATGAAAGTGTAAAAGAAGTGTATTCTAGGAAAGTGAGGTGCCACAAAAAAAGTTAGGGTAGTGAGATGAAAAAACCCACATAATTAAGGTAGTGAGATGAAAATAACCCTTTATTTAGTTCTAATGATAAAAACCTTCCATATTTAACCCAAGGGTTAGAGTTAGTATGAGGATTTGAGTTTGGATTCGCATGAGTTGATAAATCTTAAGGGTAATTCTATTTTAGTATCTTAAATCTTTCATATTTCATTTAGAGTATGTTAAATCTTTTTTTATGTCATCTCAGTACTTTAAATTTTTATTAATTCCATTTTAGTACCCACTGTTAATTTTCCATCTGATTTTCCATCCAAAACAGGTGAAATAACCATAATACTCTTCACTAACAACCAAATTTAGGGTAAAGTTAACGGTGATTACTAAAATGAAAATAATGAAAGTTTAGAGCACTGAGGTGGCACACAAAATATTTAGGGTATTTTAAATGAATTAATGAAAGTTTAAGCATCTGAGATGATAAAAAAATTCAGGGTATCCTAAATGAAACATGAAAGATTTAGGGTAATAATTATCCCTAAATCTTGTGATCAAACGAGCTTTCTCACATCTTGTTTTGCCATTGGTGCGTAACATAAGTAGTTTCTTCATGTAGAGGTTAACAATTGTTATCGATACTGAAACACGAGTATGTTGACGCCAAGCCCATGTCTGATGTGGTGGACATCATCGATTTCTATTCATTTGGTGCCAATGCTATTCTACTGAAAACCATAACTGTCTGCTAGTTCCTATCTTTGGCTCCTTGTTATTTTGGAGTTTAACCTTCAAACTTGAAGGAAATAGTTAAAGATTCAGGGTTTTAATTATAAAAACACTTGCTTTTTTGAAAATTTAACAAAATTACCATATATGCATCTTATGTTGACATCGACATGTGCTCAGTATGAGTATACAAAACTTCATCTTTTACCACCAAAACTTTGCATCCCCTCTTAAAGATACTCTAATATTTATTTGGCTGTATTAGAAAATAAGTGACAAAAATCACATACATCAACCCAACAATCACTGAACATAGGAGAGATCATATTACCCCTCCAAACCTCATCAACTATCTAAAATATCTCAAACAAAACACTCAGATTTTCAGCATGATGTCTCCACCAAAAGTAAAGGACATGAATCATTTAGTTTGACCAATATGTAACAAAAGAATAGCATATTCACTATATGATGTAAAACAAAATAACTTAGTTCTATATACACACAACTTTAAAGTTGTCACCACATCTCTGTATATTTTCATCTACACACTGATAGTAGAGGGATAATTGTAGGGAAAAAAATACAACAGATATACTCATTAGTCATTTCTCATAGACTTAGTTTTTTTTTTTCTCTTTCGTATCCTCTCCGGCCGCTATTTTTGCAACTCCTGTCATGGTTTTCACCGGGCTCATCCTTTTCTTCCTCTTCGCATTGCAGGCCTAGTAATCCTGCTTTGTCGCCTTTGACGCTCGAGCACGAGGCCAAACTGTCACCGCGAAAGGAGGGGTCCCCCACCATCGACCCCCTTCTGCGCGAAGTCTCTCCGCCACCAATTGGGACCCCAACCCAATAGGTCTCGCCACCAGGGTGGGGAACCCATCTACTCCTCGCCTCCCGATGGAGCCCTCTCCAAGAGCCGTCGCGGACGACGCATCCAATCGTCGGTCAGATTCAGGAGAAACAACCGGATGCATTGCCCCCTCTCATCCCCCCAGCGACGTCGTCGATGACACCTATCAGACTAGTCCAACTGCTACCCCCTACTATCCCCTCAAAGGGTCTCCGATGTCAACTAGAGGCCATTTTGGATTGCCTAAGGGGAGTTTCATTGGATGACGACGAAGACAAGGACGTTGTGGTCGTGGTGCCAACAGAGGCGGTTATGACTATATCCGATGGACGGTGTCGGTTGTCGTTGGTGGGAAAAATCGTGGCCGAGATCAGTTGCAACCCCAAATTTTTGTGCGGGGTCAAGCTCAAACACTGGCAGGTCACTGATATGGAGGTCGAGGTCCTCTCCAATGACATCTTCTCGTTCGATTCCCATCAGAAACGACACTCAACCGGATTTGGAACAAAGGCTCGTGGTCGTTCAATGAATACCCGCTGATCCTGTTTTAGTTCGTATCGTGCATGCAATCAGATGTAATCCCATTTCGATAAATGAACATCGGAGTCCGAGTATACAACGTTCTAGGGGATATACGGAACGGTCCCATCCAGTCTCTATTAACGAATACACTGGGCATGGAGGTGGTCGAGGCTCCCATACCTACCCCAAAGGCTTGGGATGATTGTCTCTAGTTCAGAGTCAACCTAGATATGGACAAACCACTTCGACGAAGGATCCGACTGTAATTCCCAAGGCATCAACATTATACCATGGTAGGTTTAAAATATGAACGACTCCCGGGATTTTTATACCCGATACGGACGACTTACTCATCAGATCCAGTCCCGTATCTAGGGGCTCGGCTGAGAAGAGGTTCGGCTTGATGAATCTATCCGGGTCCAAATGGGAGTGAATACGGACATGATGCCCCATACACAATGGAGAACACCAAAGCATCGCATGGGTCCTCGGGTGGAGGAATTTTTTACCTCTCTTACCCTAGAGCCGGAGGGGCTGAGTAATCACATGGAAGGAAACTTCCTCCCCCGTCATGCTTTCCTGCACTTTTGTCTGCTGAAAGGGAGGAGATATCGAAGACTGGTGACTTGGCTAAGGAGGATCCCGTGGGGACACCTATATTTTTTCAAGGGGCTCATCCTGGAGCGTCACATGGGACAAGTGAGATTGCGAATACCCGTGACCTGGCTAACATGATCTAGGAGGACGGTCTAGCGGCTGTGGAGGGGAACCTTAGCTATGTTACTGAGTTTCCCACACAGTCGCCGTCACCTTCTCGGGAGGGTCCCCAGATGATGATGGAAGCATCCACTCGAGGGGAAAAGCAGAAGGAGCCACGGGAGATCGGGGTTGGAGTGAGTCTCAATCGGATGAAGATGCTAAAGACTAAGAACAGACACAAGACAGTGCAGGTTTACAACCGGACCTCTCAGTTGAAGAGGGCCCTAGAGTCAATGGACCGCCCACCTACACGATATCAGTTTCGGGATGAAAAGGAGGCTGAGGAGAGCTTTGAGATTGTGCTTGCTGCAAAACAATCCCGCTAGGCCCCATAAGACTCTTTGGGGCTCGGGGGGTAAATCGATGGTGGCCTACACCTAACGACCTGGGACCAGGTCCTTGGCTCTTGGCTTGGTGAAACGAGTTGTCACCAAGGAGATCCGTTTGTTTATGTTGTTTTATGCTTATTTCTTGTTTTACATTACTTTGGACGTTTTTTGTTTTGCTGTTATGTTTTCAATTATTTAAATTCCTAGCACATGGTAGGACATAGGGATAGTTATATTTGTCTAGGGCGGAAACTAGACTATTTCTACGGATTCAGGATGTCCTACGAGAGATTTGGCTATATCCTGTTTCCAGAGCTTTTAGTCTTACTTGTATGGTTTGACTGGTATTAGTAATGCAGTTCCTCATTGTCCGTTTCAAAAAGAAACTTCTCCCGATTGATAATCGTAAGAAAAGATCATAAACTTTTTTTTTGCAATTTGATAAGGATAACGACCCTTACAATTTATATTTAATAAATAATAAGTGAAACAAAATTAAATTTTCATATCCATCAATTTTCTTCCTCATTCAAAGAGTAAGAAATTTAATAGACATGAAAATTTAGATTTTTTGTTTTTTAATTAAAGTTTAAATTCAATTTCCCCAAACGAAACTCGTTATTTTGAAACAAATTTATTAAGAGTAACAAAGAGACATGTTTATGGCTTTTTTGCAATTTTCAAAGAGGAGTACTACAAGTTGCAAAAAGTGAATACCTTAGGGTACATTTTTGCAATTATCCCTTAACAGAATGCCTAACCTTCCAATCCTAAGAGGAAAGAGGCTATAAAACAATTAGCAGCATCTCAATGACAAAGCTTTCATATCTGAGGCTGAAGAGAGGCACAAATAAGATGGTTAAATTCAAGGAAAAACAGTGCTTCTGTATGTACCAAGCTTTGCAAATATCAATCATATTACAACATAACCATATGTCCATCAAGCCAACAGAAGCAAACACTTACAATACAGAACCAAGAAAGAATTCTCACGAATCAATAAGAGATACAGTATTCCTTGGACTGCAATGATGTCCTCCTCATCATCAACTAACCCATTTGCATAAACAAAGGACACCTAACAAGAGAAGCAGCCAACTTACATGAGTTTAAAAGAGCATTTTTAGATTTTATCGAGCTTTTTGGCCTTCACAACAGGATTTGCTTTGGCAATGGCATCACGAGCAGCAGTACGATAGTCAAAAGGACAATCATGCTTGTCAGAGTACCGATGAGTTGCACAGAAAAGGCTACCGCACCTGCAATTAAACCCAGTTAAACCAACGCGCTTCCGGCAAGAGGTGCACCTACTTGGACCCTCTTTCGGCTTCACTTCGATAATATTGCTTGTGGATGAAATTGAATCACTAGACGGTTCTGTTGATATGATTTTCGCCTCCATTGGTACAGTTTGTACATCCATGGTATTGACAGCAACCATCTCCTTTACATTGCTGCCTTGGCTGCTGCTATTCACAATGTTTTCAATGGATGAGGCTGCAAGTTTAGCCTGATCCTGCTTCATTGTCACGTCCTTGTGACATTTGGAGCACATGTTCATTGTAGCTGCACTTCCAAAAAAGCCACAATTGTTAACACATAGGATGGGGCCTTCTCGAGCTTGGCATCCCGTCTCATCGTGGGATTCCATCTTAATTAATATCCTGCAGCAAGAATGTCTTCAAATTTCTAACATAGACTCATACTTGAAACCCACTTTCTACCCGTACACGTGCAAGAAAAGAGACATGTACTCCACAAAAACAAAAGGCCAGTGGCACATTAGACTCCCAAACAATCATAGTTCAACCGCAGAAGTAATTAGGCCAAAAGAGAAAGAAGAAGCATGAACATTGAACACATGCCTCTGAAACGAATATAAGGTGTCTAGTTAATGGAATAAATATCACATCATCTGTTCAAATGGAAAATGCCAATTTCATATTCATCAGAATCCAAAATGATCTTGTTAGGATATAAAACTATAACCGGGCTTTCAACTATCAGCTTGAACTTTTATTGAGTTCGTCCTCTAATCAATCTCTTTTATGTAGCACAAAATTTTCACATTCAAAGGAAAAAAAATGCAATTTTTTGCATGTGATTAACTGCATTTCAATCTTAATAACACCCCCACAACCCACATACAAAAAGGGCCAGAAATGGGTACATTTGAAAATCATCCCATGTCCCAAAATCAGTTTTTATTATGAAATAAATTGATAACATTCAGAAACCCCCTAAATACCTCTAGTCTCACAACTGAAAGTCACAAAATCATCCCATGCAAAAGTCACAAAATGTGAAATACATACAGTCAACCCCAACATCACAAGTCAAAATTAATTCACACATATATAAACAATTCACCAAAAAGGGGCATCTCAAAATTAAAAGCAAAATATATCTATTCACCTTCATACAACCATAAAGGAAGAAAAGTAGTATTGAAACCACAACAAAAACTGGTTCCAGAATCACGAAGAGGGTTCAAACCTAAATCCAAAAGATATGATTAAAACGCCTCACCTGCTTAATAGGACGATCCTACCTCACGAAAATCGAAACAGACGATAATTTCAAAATTCAAAACACCTCAATCGATAAATCGAATTCGAAAACACACACAGAAAATTCCATATATATATATATTTCGAAAAACTTACCTCTCAATCGAACGGAGAGTCCTAAACGCTTGCGATAACCGGAGAAATCGAGACCAGAAATATGAAAAGTGAAGATTTCTCGTTTCTCCGTCTCTCTCCGCTCCTATTTATGAACTTTACTCTTTCTTTCTCTGCCAACGAATGATTTCTACATTAAGTTGGTGATCATTTCCCATATTACCCTCACCATTCCCTCTATTTTACCGTTTTTACCATCTTAAAGGGCCATTCATTTGGGCCCATCGGCCGGGCTCTTTTTAACTGGGCTACAATTTTGATGGCCCATTAATTCCGCAGTCCAGTTCGTGACGAGTGGCCCATATCTAGTCCACAGTAGGGCTGTCCAAAATGGACCCGGAACCCGGCCCAATCGGTCAAACCGACCCACCCCGGTCCCATTGGGTTGCCCCCAATGGATTACGTGGGCGGTAGTGGATTGGAACTGGAGGCCCCGATGACAACTGGGTGGAGGCATGGATTGAGAAAAAAACCCACCGGGGCCCGGCCCCAACCTGTACCGCATGATGTTTAAATATGTGATGAAATTTCAATAAGGTGGGACATTTTTACATCGTTAAGAAGTGACCAAATTCAGAGTTTTTAAGCCCTCTTTGATCACTTCTTAATGATTTATTGGCCAATGAAAAAAGATTAAAAAATTATGTGCTAAGTTTTTAACTGTAGACTTGAAATCTATTCCAGTTGAGTCGGTACAAACCGGTGGCCCGTCGCATAATTTGAACATGTGGGTTTTATATGGCTTAATGAGCTTGGGGTTGGGGATGAGTTCTAATTTAAACCATCCGGTTATTTCGAATTGGGTTAAAACCGGGCCCGGGCCCATGGACAGCCCTAGTCCACAGAAGATACGGGGGCGGGAAATTGGGTGAAATCGAGAGAGAAAAGGCGGGAGCGAATCGGAGACCGAATCGGAGACCGAATCGCTGAGATATATATGTATTTATATAAATCGTTGGGGCCGAGTGGTTCTCGAACACTCTCTGCTCTTTGAACTCTTGATTTTATCTGGTGCTCGCGAATCATTGGTATTGAGGCGATGGCGAAGAGGAAGAGAACTAGGGTTCGCGAGGAGGAGGAAGAAGAAGAAGCTGAGCAACAGGCCGATTGCGAGAACGGGGGAGGTCCGTCCTCGGAGAGCGAGAAGAGTCTGTACGAGGTACCTTCATTTTTAGCTAAATTTTGTATCTTTGATCCGGAATGCTACTGATGCGAAATGGGTTTGCCCTAATTCAGAAATTAGGTTTTGGACTTATGGGTTTGTGGAATCGGAATGATTTGTCGTTGTTTGATTCGTTATGTTCTTATTAGAACTGTTGCAAGTTTTTTGGGATGATAATTATAATGACTGAAACCCGGAAACGTGTAGTAAGATTCATTAATCTGAGTTTTTACCAAGCTATCTATTTGTGGGCTACTTATGGTGCTGTAATATGAAACTGTTTTTTCCATGTAAAAGTTCAAGGGATAACCATGGTTCCTAACCCCCTTTGACCTTTGTTTTCCCGATCCTAACCTGGGTTTACCTTTTTTTGCATTTCCCAACTATCACCTTTCCATTTTTTGCACAAACTATCATTTACCGTTTATTTTGACGATTTTGTTAGTTTTTTTTGCCATGTGTCACTTCACCCGTGACGACACGTGGTCAAAAAATTAACGTCCCCGTCAGTTTTGACGATTTCTGATACTTTTTGCAAAAAATAGAAAGATGATAGTTGGGAAATGCAAAAAAAGGTAAACCTAGGTTAGGATAGGGAAAACAAAGGTGATAGGGGGTTAGGAACCATGATTACCCCAAAGTTCAATCGTTGAGACTGGATTTGAAAGCATGGCGCCAAGGTTGTGGGTCTTGCGGGCTACCAAGGTGGTCTAGTCTGCCGTGAATAGAAGAGCTAAGTTTTGGAGATGAGAATTGAACCAGTGGGATCAGAAGAGTAGTATCCTCTTTTAAAAGGATTGCATTTCTTATTGAGCTGACTTCGAAATACATTGATGTAAGGAAAATTCTATATAGTTATGTGTTTCTTGTCCTGATTGGATCAACTTCAATTGAGCTACCCTTGGATGAATTAAGATTGTAAACGATCTTTAGACTGTAGTAGCAAGTTATACCGTAGATGGGTGCCATCTTTTGGAAGCTGAGTGATTGGTTAATTGGATTGAATTGAAATGAAATGACATAGAGGAGAGATGATTATAGACTTGAATGAAATGTGTTTGATTGGAACTCCTCATATTGCTCCGTATAAGGGAAAATGGTGAGTTTTATATGGCATTTATGAATAGTGTTTGCACGTCTATGACGAGTCATCAAGATTTCTGCACTGTATATTTCCCACTAGATAAAGTACAAATTTGTCAAGTAATGTAGATACATCTAACAGTTATTTTCCTTAATCTAGGGGACAGAACAATCTTCTTTCTTAACCACCACCTTACTTTGATATTTAGGTGTTGGGTTCTTGACTAATATGTTTACTAGATCGTTTTGTTAGTGCCAGAATGCGGTTGCTGATATACTTTCCCTTGTTAATATTTATCAATTTTGTATTGTGACTTTTTTTGTTAATTCCTAATCTAAATCTAGGTTAACCAAAGGTTGATCCCTAACTTAACCCCCACACCTATACTAACTGAAGTAAGTGACCCATTAGAATTTGAACACTGGATCTCATAAGTTTAATTGGTGTTGTTGACTCGTAGTCAGATTTTTTTAGTCCTCCTAGTGTAAGCACTGCTGACTTGAAAACACACATGAAGTATTTCCCAACTGGCATAATAAAATTTCCTCTAGGAAATAATGCCTACGCTTTCTCATAGTTGACTCGACAGGCTAATGATGTTTGTCGATTTGGGCTTGCCAGAATGGCATAATAGTGGGATATGGTGGATTTCATTTCTCACATTTTCCTTTGACAATGGCCAGAAGATACTCTCCACTTCCCAATTCTCTCTTAGATGAATTCTGTTTGGCATTACACACTTTTTCCCCTTCTAACGAGGAATAAGAGTGTCATTGCGCTTACTCCGGACTCCGGTTCTAATTCGTAGACTATGGTGATAACCAAGTCGTAAGCTTTTGAAGGATGCATCTAGTGTATTTTCCTGGGATTGGCTTTGCGCCTTTTATAGGCAGCTTAGGTGGAGGGTGAAGAAGGCCTCCATCTCGGGGCTGAGCCATACACGAGATCACTTTGGAAGAGTTTGAATTCCAACCTTGTGTCAGGTCCTACAAGACAAAGGACAGTCTCAGGTAGACTGTTTCTATGGGGTGTAGGCCTCTCGAAAGGTATCGGAGGTGTGCAAAGGTTTTATCGGATTTGGTAGAGATTAGACTGTGAGTGCAAAGGCAGAAGGGATTTTCAGCTATTTTCTCTCTTAGGAAATAAGATTGCTCTTTGCATTTGCTTGTGTAATCTAATTTCCTTTCCTTACAATAATCAATCTTTAGGGTGTGGTTTTGAGATGTTGAAAACCATCCATTATTCTTCGACTTTTTTTCTTTTCCCGAGGGACTGGCAGCTTTTAAAATGCATATAAAGTTAATGGTTTGGTTGGCATAGTTGCTTCATCTTACAATGAGGCTTGAAAAAAGTTGTAGGTTCTTGGTCTTGATATTCTATTGTTACATTCTAAAATCTTAGTAATAACTGATGTCCTTATTCTTGTAGCTTCTTGGTGTTGAGAGAACAGCATCTCAGCAGGAAATAAAAAAAGCATATCATAAACTGGCATTGCGGCTCCATCCCGATAAAAATCCTGGCGACGAGGTAAAAGATTGTTTTTGTTGACAATTTTCACTTACATGGATTTTATAGCTGAAGATTTTTGTTATTGAAAACGGTGGTTGCCCTTTGTAGGAAGCTAAAGAAAAATTTCAGCAATTGCAAAAGGTTATCTCAATTCTCGGTGATGAGGAGAAACGGGCACTCTATGATCAGACAGGGTGTGTTGATGATGATGTGAGTGTTGACAACTACTTGAACTTCTTACAGTTATTTGTTTTGCTTAGTAGATTAAGATTTGTATACACACCATAGGGATAATTACTGCTTGTCTTTCAGAATGCAAATTACATCCATCAAGATTCACTTACCATTAGATATCAATTCTTTTTCCTTGAAAAAAATGCTCTTACTAATAACATTGCTCATGGTTTCTGCTTGTCTCTATTATCAGGGTCTTTCTGGGCAATCTTATGAGAACCTGCGAGAATATTTTAGAGCCTTCTACAAGAAGGTTTGAATAACCAACTTGCTGATCTTCCAAATTACTCTTCTTTTTTGTTTTCTACAGTAGCGTAATACAATACATCCATGAATGGCAGGTCACGGAGGCTGATATTGAAGAGTTTCAAGCCAACTATAGAGGTTCTGATTCAGAGAAGAACGATTTGATTGAATTATACAAAAAGTACAAGGGCAATATGAACAGGTATTGTAGCAATACATTTTCCCTTTCTTTCCTTGCTGGTGTCAAGTTCTTCTTTTCTAAGTTTCCTTCTCAGGCTCTTCTGTTCGATGCTTTGTTCTGATGCTAAGCTTGACTCACACCGTTTCAAGGACATACTTGATGAGGCAATAGCTGCAGGTGGAGGTTTCAATTTATTTGTTTTCATTGTGAAATGCTTAGTCCTCTTGCTTTTTCCATCAATGAGTCTGAACTTGTCACGATCCCTCTTATACAGAACACCTGAAAGAGACCAAAGCCTACAAGAAGTGGGCAAAGAAAGTATCAGAAATAAAACCACCAACTAGCCCTTTGAGAAAGAGGAGGAAGTAAGTGTATTTGTTTGTTGATGTTGATATTCTCTCTGAAAGTAATGGAAACATGATAAATCTTGTTCTTACAGATCAAGTAAGCAGGATGAGGGAGACCTGCTTGCCATTATATCACAGCGCCGTAGTCAGAGAAAAGACAAATTTGATTCAATGTTTTCATCCTTAGTATCTAAATATGGTGGGGATGGATCAACTTCTGAGCCCACTGAAGAAGAATTCGAGGCTGCAAGAAGAAAACTTGAGAACGGTAGGAAGAAACCCTCCAAATCCGAGAACAGTGAGAAGAAACCCTTCAAATCCAAGAGGAATTCAAAGAAAATTAGCCGTTAAGTCATGTACAAATTTCACTTATGTGATGAACTGCAAGGGAAATGTTTAATCTGTGACAGGATCTTCGATTCAGTATAATGTTGGATACTTAGAACGTTGTAATAGTTTTCTTCTTAACTGTCTTGTTGCTGTCTGAACCAAAAACTGTAGGGTCCTAAGAACAAGTGCCCTAAAAGTATGGATCACATTTTCTCCTATGTGGAACCGTATCAATTATGGATTTGTTGTTTTTTCCCACTTTGTTCTCAAGTTTGTCTTACAAAAGGGTCAATCATTTGACTTTTTTGCCAAGCAACAAGTGGACCAGCATGATTTCCTCCTGTTCTGTCACCATAATTGTGACAGTAAGGTAAAAAAGATAAGATGACATTAGCCATCAAATCTGACTGGAGTTGGATGGAGTGTGATTAGCTCTCAATTTGTCGGTTAAATTGTCTAGTCTTTCACGATGTTAGAGGCAATTAGCTTGACAAATCTATATGAATAACTATAAATTGCGTGACAAGTGATCAAATGAATTGGTTTCGTCAACATGCTGCTCGAAGAAGAGAGAATCAATAAAACTGTCAAACGTAAGCAAGTTTTGATCATCTCCTAAACATTTTATATCCTAAATCTCATGATTGATTACGCTTACATAATCAATGATAAACAGCTTCAGCCTTTTTGGTGCTTAAGCCACCAACCCAGATGATTGCGGCAGGCAATCACAACATATAAAATGGCATAAGACAGAGCCGTAAGACCTGTAAATCCTCTCTTAACTCTCTGATCATAGTACTTATGTTGTGGTGATAATGATGATATGATTTGGGTTTTATTTATTCATATCAAAATTGAAGTAAAGACAGTGACATACCAACAACAACAACTGCAACAACAAAGAACATTCCCATGAATCTGCAAATTCAAGCAAAGGTTTTTATTTATTCCCTTATCCTTTTTCTTTGGTCTACCTTACATCTCTACTCTCACTTTCACTGTCCCCAAACCCAATTTTTTTTCTTTGGTAATGGTAGATAATCAACCTCCAATTAAGTAGCATATACCTCTCTCTCTATCCTTTACTGCTACTTTGGGTAGCTTGTCAACTTTCATAATAAACAATTTGATTGCTTTAATGCCATCTATCCCTCTCTCTCTCATGGTGTAAAATCATAATTGTGGAATGTGACACCACAGAGCCCTCTTTTTAATTTGTTTCTCTTTGGAGCTTCAATACTCTATCAAAGACTCGTCCTTTTTGACAATCGACATCAGTTTATGCTTTCTACTCCTTAACCCATCTTCCAAAACCTACCAATTGACCCATACCTGCTTTTTTCTGACACTCCCAAATCTTTTCCTTTCTGGGTTTTGCTCAGGCTCTGTGGGTTTCTTAGAAATCTCCAGGAAATTTGTGTTTTTGACTGATATAACAAGTGGGTCAGCTGCAATTTTTGTTTGTGGAGGCAGAGGTGCTCAGTGAGGTCATGGAGGGTGATCATGGTGAAGTGAGGTCAAAGATGGAAGAATATGAAGTCATGGAGCAGATTGGGAGAGGGGCATTTGGAGCTGCTTTTGTTGTTCTCCATAAGATTGAGAAAAAGAAGTGAGTCAATTCTCCTATCTTCTGGGTTGCCTCTGTAGATCCCTTATCTGCAACAACACTGTTCTTAAAACCAAACAAAAATCACCAGTTGCTGATTTTGAGTTCTTCTTCAGGTATGTGATGAAGAAGATTCGGCTGGTGAAGCAAACGGAGAAGTTCAAGAGCACAGCACACCAAGAGGTCAATTTCATATTAGTGTTGAAATTGAGTGTTGGACCAATGCATTTGTCATTTGTGGTTGAAATTAATGGCTGCTACAACTCTCTGTTGGTTTGGGGTTTAACATTTTTATATAACTCTGCATTCTGCTATCTTTGATTGATATTATAGTGGCATTAAAAGAATCACTTCTGTTTATCTTTCTTTGATATATATACACCCCCTTTTATGCCCTTTGATTCTTAAAAACACCCTCTAAAGGTGAGGGGTTATCCGTAACGCACCATGACCTTTCGTTATTAATTAAAAAAACGGATCCACGCTGAATAAGTGATGGTTTTATCAGAAACAGACTGTCGCCTTTCTCATTTATCAATGGTTTTTTGAAACAAAATGGAAGGAATCCAATAACAAAAGGTGACAGTGTGTTACTAACCCCAAAAATACTCACAAATCTTGACTAAGTTTTTGGTGTAAATAGGTTTGTAATTAAGTTTTCTAGATCAGTAATGACTGCAAAACTAGCTTTCTGTGTATAAAGATTCAAACTTTGTTCCTCTCCATGAAATTCTGTAAAATTGCCTGTTGCAGATGAACCTGATTGCGAAGCTTAACAACCCATACATTGTGGAGTTCAAAGATGCTTGGGTGGAAAAGGTAAATCAATTCCTATCCTTCAAATTTGGAGGTCTTTAAGATGACAATCCATAAATCTGCTTGTGTGTTAATATGTTTTGTAGGAAAGCTTTGTATGCATTGTTACTGCCTACTGTGAAGGAGGAGACATGTAAGTGATGTATTTATACATTTCTTCGAAACACAAGACTTCAGAATACTGTCATGAATGACTGAATATCAGTTGATTGTGGTCATTTTTTAAGGCAGGGCTGAGATTATTAAGAAGGCCAGAGGAACATTCTTCTCCGAGGAGGTAAGATTTATCGAGTATAAGTCCTTTGGATGACTTTTTCATCACCAAAGCCTCGGGCATTTCTTCTTCTTCTTCTTTGCATTACAGAAAGTTTGCAAGTGGCTGGCTCAATTATTACTAGCACTGGACTACCTACACTCGAACCGTGTACTTCACAGAGATGTGAAGGTATACATACATTAAATCATCCTAGCAGTGAAGAACCAATCAATACAATATTTGACATAGTTATGTTTAACTGCAGTGTTCCAACATATTCCTCACTAAGGACAATGACATCAGGCTTGGTATGAAGGCATATTATTGCAAAAAACTTGTGTTAAACTATGCGCGTTTTGAAAATACTATTGGTGAACTATTTTATTCTTGCATATGAAATCCCCAACTATTTTCCATATGTAAATCCACTAACGTTTTTTTTTACAAAAAGTCGAAAGTACCCCTGTAAAAGTGCATACATAAGGGTTCCAAATTGCAAAACACGCATATATGAGGTTTACAAGTTCCAAAACACGTATAATGTAAAGGGAAAAACTGTCATTTCCAAAAAAATTGAAGTCATGTGACTGTCACATGACTAATTTCCGTTAAAGATAGCGGATTAGGAGACGGAAAATAATGGTGGATGTCATTTGCAAAAAAAAAAAAAAAAAGAAATAGTTCACCGCAAGTTTTTGCAATTATCCCTATTATTTATTGCTAGGAGTTTATTTTTCCCGATCAGGTTTTGATCCCATTTCTTGATGTTATCTAAGCAATGTGTATATTGGGTTACAGGTGACTTTGGACTTGCAAAGCTGCTGAGCACTGAAGACCTTGCTTCCTCGGTTTGTATCTCTTTAATTAACTCCCTGAAATGGTGACTTAGTTGACCGAACTTAGTTTTTTCACTTTCCAACACTCGTGTTTCGAATAGGTTGTTGGTACTCCAAACTACATGTGCCCCGAGCTTCTTGCAGATATACCGTATGGCTACAAATCTGATATATGGTCACTTGGTAACACATCACAACCATAGTTCTGAACTAAACTCTGTATCTGGTCGCTCTTAGGATTGTTTAACTTGCTTCAGGTTGCTGCATGTTTGAAATTGCTGCACACCAACCTGCATTCAGAGCTCCGGTAAGTCCAAACCTTCTGTTACATCAGTGATCTATGGTTAGAAACTCTCAACTAAGATAATGTTGTTGGAATTTAAACAGGATATGGGTGGACTCATCAATAAAATAAACAGATCCTCCATTTCTCCGCTTCCAATTGTTTATTCTTCCACATTGTAAGCGTCCTCTTCTGCTAATCAACCAAAGTTTGTGTCTTTCCTCAGTTTTAGTGTGTATTTGATCCTATGAGAAGTAACCATTGTATCGGTCTCAGGAAACAGATTATCAAGAGCATGCTGAGGAAGAACCCAGAACACAGACCAACGGTGAGATATCGATTCACTCCTTTCTTGTATTCCAATGATTTGAACACACCAGCTAGTAATAATACCTTGGGTTAATTACCTGTAGTACCCCTTATGTATCGGTAACGCACAGGGCAAAACTATGGTCAAGTTTATGCCATTTTAATGACTTGTAAGTCTGTGACCAATTCATAAGGCATGTACTTGTTCTTACCAATACATAAGGGGTGTTAAATGATCCGTGACAATTCATAAGGGGTACTAAATTTGTGTTACCGAAACGTAAGGACTCTTATTGAACTTTATAAAACTTTGGGGTAATAAAGGTGTGTTACCAATTCAGAGCGGTACAAAAAGTAATTAACCCTAATACCTTGCTATCTTCAAATTCAGACTGCAGATCTGTTAAGGCATCCGCATTTACAACCTTATCTTCTTCGGTGCCAAAGTGCATCTCCTGTTTATCTTCCCATAAAGCCCACAAACAACTTCAAGGATACAACACCCAGGAAATCTTTGTCTTGCAAACCTGGTGGTGGCAGAAGCAGTAGGGACAGGGTTCATCCCGTTGACATGATCTCTGATGTGAAGCCACATAATGTAAGTGATAGTGAAGAGCCAAGTAGGTCTACAGTGGATGTTTCCAATGATGAAGATGGTCCGAAACACAGTTCCTCGAGTTCTGGAACAGTCTGTACTGCGGAGAATTCAGAGAACCAAACTGATGTTATCAACATGGTACCTCAAAAGAACAAGACCCGAATCGAGGTTCCAAAAACTCTGCTTCAAGAAGAAGAAGAAGAAGAAGTTGAGGCCAATGCAGCTTGGGATGGTAGAAAACAATCAACACCCATTTCATCACCGGTACTTCCATGTAAAGATGATGGAGAAAAAGGAGACAATGTTGATTCAATGGAAAAAGAGAAAGATGATGCTGAAAGTGAGATCTCATTACTGAGTACCTTTAAGAAGAACAAGAGGGACAACCAGAGTCAAGAAAGAGCTGATGCGTTGGAGTCTCTGCTGGAGCTGTGTGCGCAGCTGCTGAAACAGGATAAACTCGAAGAGCTTGCTGGTGTGCTGAGGCCGTTTGGGCATGAGACAGTCTCGTCTAGAGAAACTGCGATTTGGCTGACAAAGAGCTTGATGTCTGCACAGAAGTTCGCCGGAGGAAACTAAGAGTTCCAATAGAGGGTTGATGTTGATTCACACACTACTGTAAGGAAATGTACTTCTTTACCTTTGCTAGCTCATAAGTATTTGTGTGTGTCGTTTGAACATAGGATATGCAGATTCTTGTCGATTTGTTTCGTTTGTGATATACTGCAACTTGGTGATATAAACCTTGTAAAAGCTAAGATTCTCCCCCCTTAGGTTTGTTTTGGCGATCCTAACTGGGCTTGACCTTTCCTTGCACTTCCCAACTGTGACCTTTCTATTTTTAGCGCAAGCTAATATTTTCCGTCTATTTTGACGATTCCGTTAAAAAAATGCTACTATGCACGTGACCAACACGTGTCAAAAACCTAATGGAATCCGTTAAAATAGACGGAAATTGTTAGTTTTCGCAAAAAAAAGTTCACGCGTAGCTGGGAAGTGCAAGAAAAGGTCAAGCACAGTTAGGATCGCCAAAACAAACCTCAAAGGGGGTAGGATCCATGGTTTCCCCTTCTTTTTTCATCACCGTGTTGGTCGTCATCTCCATTAGTATGATTTCTGTGATACTGAAAGCTTAAATATTTAGTTTTGGCATGACTTGATTACCCATTTGAAATGTTAACGTACGCAACTTTCACTCCCCAAACCCTGCATTTTCTTGGAAGCAATGAAGTAACAGGACCGGAGAAGAATACATTGTCGCTGTTGAGAATGGCCGGAGAAGACTGTTCTTCGAATATAAAAAATGGGTGAGGAAACAATTCGAAGAGTCCTACATATTGTTAGTTGCCTGGTTGATCGATTGTGTTATGGGACCAAGGTAAGAACTCATGCCAAGGTTTCGCGTGTGCGAATCCTTCTTCTTCTTCCTACCAATCGTTAGAAACACACAGGCTCGTTAGGGGAGACAACCTGTAGATCTCGTTAAAGAACAAAGTAATTCACTTAATTTTTCTTCTTGTTTTATTCATATCTCTACTGGTTTATATATACCAGAGATGTTACCTAATCCTAAAGCAGCATTAATTGAAATTGATTCTTCCCAAAGATTACCCAAATCCTAACACAATTAGAATCCTAGAAAATAACAGTAAAAGGAAATACTTGATAACTAGGACATTTAATTAAAGGAAACACAACCCTCCAATCCTAGCCGATTAATACAACCGGCCATACATTGGTGTGGGCTTATCCCATCATGTTATGGTCCGTACGGCCCATAACATCACTCCCCCCTCGCACATGGCGCATGTCCTCAAGCGCATAAGGTGGAGGCCTGTCCACATTGGTCAGGTCTGCAGCTTCGCCCCCGTCATCGATCAACTCCAACCAGACTAGTTTAGTACACTTGTGACCACGGTCGTAGGCTTCATTACAGTTGAAGCAAAGCCCCTTAGTGATCCTCTCCTGCTTCTCGGCCTGAGAAATCTGCTTGACGAACGGTCGAGGCACAGTTTCCCTTGCAGGTCGTCCGTCTGGATCTACAGATTCTGGAGGTGCATTCTCGACCCCGACGCGAGATTTCCTCTCATAGAGCTTCGCGAGCCCCATCGTCGTGGTTAAGTCATGGGGCTGCTGAATCTCCACATCAACCGCAAGAGTACCTCGCAACCCACTCAAAAAGAGAGCCAGCTCCTAATCGGGTTTTAAAGCCGGTACTTACGCGACCAAGCGCTCTAATCTTGTCGCATATTCATCCACCGACCCGACTTGTCTCAATTTAGCCAGCTCACCAAGCCGATTACTAGCCAGAATTGATCCAAATCGGGTGTTACATTACACCTTAAAGTCCGGTCAATGCATGTCGGGATAATCCTGTTGTAGCTTCATGTACCATAACTGCGCATCCTCCTCGAGATGGAAAGAAGCCAGTAGAACCCTCTCCTCAGGAGACGTGCGTTAATGAAGGAAATATCCTTCACAACGGTTCAACCATGCAGTAGGATCCGAGCGGCCATCGAAACGAGGAAATTCGAGGCGCGCAAAACGGGGAACCTCCCCACCCGACCCCGCCATCACCAGCGCAGGCGCAGTTCTGGTCTGCCTCCCTCCCTCAACGGCTGTATCTAAACTAACAGACTTGTTGTTCTCTTTTTGATAAGGGGTGAGGATCTAATCGAAGCCATAAACTTGTTGTTCTCTTTTCGATAAGGGGTGAGGATCGAAGCCACCAACTCTTGATATTGGTCGGTTTATAATGCAATGCGAGATATCACAGAATATTAAAGCTTATATCCTAAAACCATTATCTTCCGCTACTTTATAACCAAATCCAAACTTATTTTTAGATATTATAACTTTTATATAAGCTAAAATTTATTAATTAAGTGTTTTACAAGACAATAAAACAAAGCAAGGAAACGATCCTTAAAAATGGACCATTTCTCCCGACCAAAACAGCTACAAAAAGTAACAAAAATCAAGCAGGCAAGCAAATGACGCCGCTCTCCTTGCCTACTTCCTTCTAGAGTTCAAGCACAGAAACCAGTTAGAGAACGAAACCGGGGGGGGGGGGGGGGGGGGGGGGGGGGGGGGGGGGTAGAGAGCTTTTCCTAGAATCGGATCAGGGTAATCCTCCTCCTCACTATCCTCGACGTCCTCCGCATTGAACTGGTCGGGCACCAAAGAACCAAGGTCAACAGTCTTTTTTCCAATTTTCTTGCAATAACTCCAATCACCATCTGTGAGTTTCTTAGCCACATAATCAGTAAAGCTTCCTGTATTGCCTTCTTTATCAGTAGAAGTCTTGACTCTTGTCTGATAAAATATAGATGGAGGAGCAATCACCTTTGACTGTCCCTTCTTTGGATGACCACGTCTCTTTTTTGGAACATCTATGGAACACATGTCTACCGCAGATGGGGTAGCTTGAACATTTGTAGAGTAAGGAGAAATCTTACTCTAGAGTAAGGAGATGAGAGATCTGTTGACCACCAGACCAACCTAAGTGGCCTTGCATACAAATTCTAATGACTATTGGTATCATTAATGAAAACGAGTAGTTTGATACCTTTAAGTCACTATTAAATAAGATGTCGATATCTTTTCGGTGACTTGATTTTCCGAGCAACTCTCTTAGTTTTGAGAACCAAAGGGTATACATTGGATATCTTCCGGACAGACAGAGGGTAAGTTCCCAAACACAATGAGCATTCTCAGAACAAAAACGAGGAAAAGTGTCTATGTTATACCCATTGTAAACAAATGTGGAGAGATTCGGAGTGTGGATGTCAGCTTCTACTAGCTTATTGCAATACCAAAGTTCAACGTGTTTCAATGTTGGAGAAGAAATGGAAATTCTCTCCGACTCGTTACCTTCCAAAGTCAAGACCTCGAGATGACGAAATCTGGAGATCAACAACTCCAATGAAGTGTTTGAGATGCCTCCAGTTAAACAAAGGGTCGCCAAACTTTGACACGAATCCAAATCATATAGACATGGAAACGTTACATCGTGCACTTGTGAAATATGAGCATATTTAAGACTGGGCGCATCGATATGGATCAGCTCCAACTCCCGCGGCTTTTCAAGTAAAACAAAGCTCTTGAGATAGGCAAGCTGAGAGACGCGAAGAGCTTTCAATCCTCAGCACCGTGTAATCCGCAGATAAGAGATAAGCGGGCAGGTACAAACAAGGTCCTCCATAAATTCTTCGCTCAAACCAACCCCGTCAAGATCTAGTTCTTGCAACGAACGAAACTCTTGACAAGAACCAAATACATCTCGGTTCATCACATGAGGAAACTTTGGTGCTGATCTACTGTACAGATCTTCGGGAGGGCCACTCAAAAACAAGCTCAATGTGCTGACGTTCTTTTCCAAGGCCAATTTGATCCAACTGTCTATCGAACCGGACCATCTCCAATCATTATTAGTGTACATGATTAGATGAAACTTCCGCATACTTAAAACTGTTTTTCTGATTGGAAAACCGAAGCAAGTGGTGATCAACCATTTCCACAAACTCATCAACCATAACAATTTCTGAACTCGTCAAGTCACGCTCTGCCAATTGCTTGTCCACGTTATGGAGGCCCCTTTCTTTCAGATATTCGTCAACATAGAAACAGAAATCTGGGCTCGAAGATTGTACACAGTTCCACCTCTTAGACACTGTACTCATCCGAGCTGCTTCTTTCATGGAAAGACAGTACAATATCTCATGCAGTATGGATTCGGGCAAATCCGAAATACGATCCACCCTTTCAATCTCTTCCTCCTCGTCCTCCACTGCCAGTTGATAAAGAGTAATAGTAATTAGCTAAGTCTGAAAATTTTCTTCTATTAAAACAATATTTGCTCACCCAACTTTCCACAATGCAATTCGTCTCGCAAGACGAATTGGCCCATGAAGCAAAGCAAGTATACGGGCAACTAACTCTTTGCCCAACTTTTTTTAACAATTCGCCCCGTTGCAGCTGCTCTAATACAGTATGTCTAGCGATAATCCTACATGATATGCATTTTTTTATCAGAAAGAAAACAGAGAAATCTTACTCTAATTTAACCTAATCTTCACCCATACCTACTCCAAAGCAGGTGTATCCACAAGGGTTCGAACCTCGGACCTCAAGGAGATGAAAGCTCCTGTTCGAGCTTAATCCCCCAATTGTGATATGAACTTGGTTTAGAGACAAAATTGAAACAAAAGGCATACTTGGACCAGCTTCCAACTTCCAATTTAGCCTAATGCACTACAGTAAACAATCCAGAGGCTTAAAATCATAGCTTAATATAATTTGTATCAAAAACTCCTTTAACTTGTTTCATTCAAGAACTAACAGAGCATGAAACACTGATAAACACATACATACAAGGAATATTGACTATTTTTGTTACTATTTGACAACGAAAACAAACCAATGAAGAAGAAGATCAATCAGACTCTGCAAAATCACCTTCTGATGAACATGGGACGCTCCGGCTTTCTGCCATTGTTAGCCCTAAAATTCTTTGAAAGAATTTTTTTTGAAAGCAAAAAAGTTGTGTGATGTTAATATATAGATGGTAAAATTAAAGGTAACTACCTAATTAGGTAAATAATACTTTTTTTTAACTCGTAATGGAGGAAGTACATTACTGACCATCACATAATATAAAGTGGAGCCAAAGACTTTTGGTATCAAAATATTGTCCGGATGCATCGAAACAGATCCAGTTCTCTTGGATCTATATAACTAGTCTACTTTTGATCATAGACAACACCCGAACACATCCTCTTACCGACATTTCAAAAGACTTAAAAACAAAATCAAGACTCAAACTAACCAAAAGGTAATTCAATCTAAAAACATAAGTGTAATAAAACAGGGAATTATGTTGTGTTGCTCTTCCTATTGGCCCTAGACGTCCCAGCATCGTCCGCCTCGAGTCTCGGAGGATAGGCCTCTACTGCCGGCCCTTCCCCCCGGATCCTAAATCCACTGACTGTATTGCTTTAAGACGTTCTTCAATCGGCTCGTACAAGTGTTCGGTTAAAAAACCATTAGTTCTTGTCGAGTTTGTCTCGAACCCACCCTTCGGTAATACCACACCACAAACATGGCCATCGAACACTCCATAAAGCTTCCAGCCCTAGAAGGTATTAAGAACATCTTCAGTGTTAGTCTGTATTAAATATATAAAAAAAGAAGTCATTATACTGCATATAGCCCCCGAAGGTTTCTTTACAAAAAAAAACTCTAAGACAGATGAATCGTTACAATCAGTGTTGAATGAGGCGCCATATAGGCAAGCTAACACTAAACTAAGATGAAATTGAGTATGGCTGCTCAAGGTATTGCCTAAACACTGCATACTCTATAGAGATTGATTGAACCTACTTTTATCAGTTTCAACGGGAGGAGAGTGACGATGGTATATGTGATTCAAGGATCTCTCCCAGTAAAAGTTCTTGAACCCTTGGGTAGAAGCCATGAATACACTAATTAGTAACCTTGCAAAAAAGAACAAAACAAGTAAAATAAAACAAAACCATTCGATCATCTTGACCTAAACCTGAGATAGAGATCGAGAATGAGGCCTCGGTGGAGGCCAAGAAGGTGGATACATCGATGGCAACTTCAATTGTGGTAGCAGAGGCGGTGGGGGATGCTTAGAAAAGGTAATTCGGGCAGGCGGTGTTGGTGATCGTGGGGATGTTGTGGGGAGATCGATCGGGGATGGAACAGGTGATGTCGGCGATGTGGTTGTGGTGTTGGGAGGTATGAGCGAGATTGGGGGAATCGGGGACGATGATGAGGGTGGAAATTGGGTAGTGACGACCCTCGTGTGCAGTGGACGAGTAGGAGAGGATGAAGGGGATGGACGCCATGTTGACAGAGTATGTTGGTGTTGCCTGTTCGTGCTGACTATTTGGTTAAAAAAATATTTCAATAAATTCTCAACCAACAGCCAACACTAACAGTCAACAACCTCCAATGCTATTTTTTTCTGCTGATTGTTCGAATAAAATAATATTAAACATAATATTTTTGTTTAAAAAACAGAACACACATTAATATTACACGATACATATTACACATTAAAATTACCGAAGTTGAAACTAAACATACGTTCACCACAACTTATTATCACCAAAACGGAAACTAAGACATAGCATAATAAAAATTTATAATTCGTGAACGTATCGTAGCCACTTCGGGTGGTGTTTAAGTAGATTCCGTATCGTGAACTTGGTAAAAGGTTGGCGATGTCGTTCCATATACGTTTCCGCAGCCAAGGCTCTAAGTTGGTCATCGGTTTGTCCCAGCAGGCGAGCATGCAATTTTTCACGGTATATTAAATTGAAATGAAGTACATTGTCTTCGAGGTGCCAACGGCTCAAACGCCAGTGGCGTGTACCGACTAGTTCAACGTTAGCCCTCACCGCCAACGATGAAACATCGGCTTAACGTTGGTAAAACGCCAGCGAAACACCTTGCCGCCGGCTTCCCCACCAACGATATGGATGCTCTTAGCCATATTTCCGAAGGAGTGTTTTAAACTTATTCTTGTTGATCCATATTTTTTGAACAAAAACGAAAGCAATATTATTTCTTTCTCAGAGGGAACTTATATAATAAAAGTAAAATAAATGAGCCAGGTTAATATATGGGAAACCCTAGTGTTTGAGCTCGATGACAACGATGTCGGATTCCTACACTCGACTACGAGTAGAATAACCGCATAAACAAAAAGGAACCTTCAACTTCTCCCACCCTTGTCTCGACTCAGTATTTGCTAGATTGTTGGGATGCATGTCAGTCTCGTACGGGAGACTCATAAGGTGATGAGGTGAACACGTTAGTTGTCTAAGAGCTTCCTCAACCATATAGCTAGTGGCTGGCGGGGAGAATAAAAAACTATTTGTGTTGTCTTATAGCCAGCTCTCCCAGCCAGTAACCTACAACCATAAGCCTTTTTGTTGGCTTTATGGTAACCCTTTTGTTCACATTTTTGCTCCTAGCCGGCGATGAGTGCCGGCCTTAAGCTCCTAGCCAGCACTCCCAGCCAGCGAGCTACCCGCCAACTCCCCGACAGCTCCTCGCCGACGTTTTCTCCCCGCCAGCACCATACCGCCAACGACTGTGGATGCTCTAAGGAGCAATCCATAGGTTGATGGAAGTGAGAGGCCACAAATAGTCAATTATAACGGGGGCAAGACAATCATTCTCTACAACGTCCCACTTCCGCATAGGTGCCTCATTTGATTTGGTGAGGCTACAGAGCAGAATTCACCTTTTTAATTGAGACCAAAACCTTTCTGGAGGACATCAATACCAGAAGCCATATATCACCGTTTGAAAAGTTCGTTAGGGACTGTCTAGTCAGGTTGCGGCTAGTCACAAATTCCTCAAGTCCTCCTCATAGAGACGAGACCTAGTTTCACAATGCCCAAAGATTCAGTAGAGCCATTAGGGTTTCCGCGATCCCTAACTGAGAGTTGTGGAGTCGTCGATCGTACACTCGTATGTGACTACTACTACAAGGAGGGCTAGGACGACGAAGAAAAGGAAAACCACAGCTACATAATTGTCGTCGGAGATACTCAACCCCTAAACCGCGACGACGACTAGAGAATTGTCATGCTCCAAATCCGGTTTTGGCCGGACTCGAGACGTGAACTAAAGTAAAAATAAAATAATAATAATAAAAGGAAAAGGAAAAATTAAACGAAATATAACTCCGAATTTTAGTTCCAAAGCACAATTTCAATGCCACGAGTCAAACGCTCAAAATATAATTAAGGAAAAGCAAGGTTTGGTGCAAAAAAGGAAATACGTCTCTACTAAATAAGAAATCCACAGACTCTCGATGAGCTCCTGAGCTCTGAGACGTCTTCTGAACCGACTCACGATCGAAACCTGTAAAAAACAGTAAACAGAGGGGGTGAGCTTTCGCTCAGTAGGAAAAAGTGGTAGAAGGAATGAACTTCCGCTCCGTCACCATAATTACTAAATTAATAACACTTGTTAATAAATGACGACACAAACAGAAGTCAACAGGAACACAACTTATTCGACAATAGAACCAAGCTAAATAAACATACAAACACCGAACATTATACTGCTACCACCACTACGAACGTCACTCAAACATGACAACACCCGAACATAAAATAAGTGAACCATGATACTCCGATCACCACACGCAGCTCAACATATCGTACCGGAACACGATATCGGTCTAGAATCTTCCCGGACACACAGCATCGGGGTGAAACAACACATCATACCGAAATACCCATCGTTCTAGATGTCTTCCCGGACACACAGCATCGGGGTGAAACAACACATCATACCGGAATACCCATCGGTCTAGATGTCTTCCCGGACACACAGCATCGGGGTGAAACAACACATCATACCGGAATACCCATCGGTCTAGATGTCTTCCTGGAAATGCAGCATCGGGGTAAAACTCATAACAAACATACCGGGCCGGCACACACCTCGGTCGGCCATCCTCCCGTAGCACGGGGTATAAGTCTCACCACACAACACAATGCCAAAATGTTATACCAAACTTATCATACCGTCAAGCTTACCGACACAACTTACCAAGCACCCCACATCGGTCTATCATTCACCCGATCATATCACAAGACAACAATTCATATCACATTCATCACATTCATTCACCCAATCATATCACGAGACAACAATCCATATCACATTCATCGCATTCATCACATCCTAATAGCATAACATGATTATTAAATTAACCAATGAATATACTATACGTCAACATTAAAGGACTACTAGTCACAACCAAACACAACCAGCACACACAATCCTAAGGCACGACATGGCCACATGTAATTCTACAGCACGACAATTCCCATAATTTAAATACGAGTACACTAATTAATCACATCCTATATGAAAGCTAAGACTTTACCGATTATTAACGTTCTATATGCATACTATTAACATTCCTTAATTAAAAAAGTAATTACTACTCTTCTCTACCTCAAATGCTATCCAAACGCTTAGTTAACGCGAGCGCCTAGTAGTCTCCTCCTCTGAGCTCAAGAATAACGTCTAGGATCACAAAGTGGTACTAGAATTAACAATCATTCAAGGACGGTTTTAATGAGAAAATACCTAAATTACCCCTAACAATCAAGACTTGGGCCATAGGGTAAATTGGGCCAGAACAAGGTCCAATTCAGGCGCCCCACATATCCAGGACCCGGCCCGATCCGCGTTTCTCAGAGGCCCGGACCGTGCCCCTCAGAGGGCCGGTCAGGGACCCGGACCGTGCCACTCAGAGGGCCGGCACCAAGCCCAGACCGTGCCTCTCAGAAGGCCGGGACCAAGCCCGGACTGTGCCTCTCAGAGGGCCGGTCAGGGACCCTCTCCGTGCCGCTCAGAGGGCCGACCAAAGGTCGTTTCCATGCCAATCTGGGCATAAACCATCTTCTTCTTCCTCCAACTTCGGTCCCACGAAAATCTACTTCAAAAACTCCATTTTTAACCTCATCAAACTCCAAAATCAGTCTTACAAACCTCCAAACTTCAATACCCATAACGGGTTCCATCAAAACAATCAAAACCCACAAGATTTCTAGCTAAAACTTCCACTTCTCTTCACTAAACAACCATCTAACAACAAATAACTCAAAACCCATCTTGTTCATGCAATTTCTATAGAAACCCATAACCCCAACTTGATTGAAAGAAGGTTTTTAGAGTTTACTTACCTTAGAAATGGAGGGGGATGAAGATGGAGGTGTTTTGGAGAGATTTGGTGATGAAAAACCCTAAAAGTTGCTTCTTTTTTTCACTATCTTCTTCTCCAAGCAATGGTGTCTTCAACTCCTCTCTCTCTCTCTCTATAATTTTCGGCCAACACAAATGAGTGAGCTGAAATGCTCTTCAAATGGTCCCTTTAACCTAAAACTGGATGGACCAAAATACCCCCAAGTTCCCTTTTTTCTCTTTTGGCATATGTGAGGGTAAATGGGTCATTATAGACCCATTTCTTCTCCTCCAAGCCACCATGGACACATGTCCATGTGGGTCCACCTTGACCCTTAGTATTTTCGAGCACACTTAAATTAAATTCGATAAAGTTCCGGATTTGGCTCTGTTGACCCGAAATTGACTTTTTTCGTAAAATTAGTCATTAGAAAGGAAACGACCCAATTAAGCTAACCGTAATGACGGCTAAGCTTTTTGGGCCCCGGAAATGTCCCGAATGACTTCCGGAGTCATCGGTTGACTTTTCCAGTCGAAAGTCAACTTTCGTTAGAAATCACCGGTTCGACCGGGATCGACCGGGGGCGGTTCTTATAGTGGGGAGCAAAAAAGAGAGTTTGGTGTTTTTTGGTGTTTTTTTTGAGTAAATATAGATTTTTATTTAAATATCGACAATAATGATGTGTTGAAGAGGCTCCGGGATATGACCCCCTTGCTAATTCCAGACAGAGGAAGAACAAGCCGCCTTGGCAAGCCAATGAGCTGCTTTGTTCGCTGTCCGTTTTACAAAATCGAGTTGCACGCACTCGAGTTTAGCTGATAGGGAAATACAATCGGTGACGACTATCCCTAGAGGAGAAGACGAATGCCCTCCTTTCTTGATCATATCCACTATGACCTTACAATCACTTTTGACGCTGGTCCGTTGTCCGGGATGTTGTAACAGCCATGTCAAAGCATCTCTAATAGTGTATGCCTCCACCAACCCCGAGTTTTGTGGTCCATGGAACGAGGATGATTGGGCCCCAATGAGGTGTCCCATATCATCTCTGCATACCCATCCCGTCCCCATCTTGTCAACCGCCGCAAATAAAGCTCCATCCGTGTTTATGGCCCATGCACTTTGGTTTGGATACTTCCATGTCACGGCTACTTCCTTGTGTGTTTGTCGAGGGACTGATCGTGCTTACGCTTTCCTGTTTCTAGCTTCCAACCATCCCCTATGCAGGAAGAAAGTCATGTGATAGATGACGGCAGCCATCTGTGGGATATTCTCCCAAACTACTTTGTTTCTAGCTTTCCAGATTTCCCACATGATACATCCCACTATTCCTCCACAAGCTGGGGGGTTGAGCTGTAGGGTAGCTTTCAGCCATCCTTTGATGTCCACAGATTCTTGAGGAAACTTCAGGCCAGACGTTGCCCAACATTCAGCTGCTATGAGGCACTGGACGAGTAGGTGCATCTCGGATTCGTCTTATCCTTTACAGATAGGGCATCACGCTTCCACTGCCACGTACCGACACTGAAGATTTGGCGCTACCTGTAGACATCCCGAATATGTTCTCCAAAAAAGGAACACACCTTTGACATCACTTCCAGTGCCCAAACGGATGTCTAAATATTCGTCTGATTGTGAACCGTTGCATGTTCCTGTTGACTCAGAGCGTATGCGGACTTGACGGAATAGTTCCTCAGATGTTTCCCCGCCCAATACCACGAGTCCGTGGTGGCTGTCCTACTCGTGGGCACCGCTAAAATAGCTCGGTAGTCATTCTCATTGAAAAGATCCCGGATCACCTATATGTTCCATTGTCTCGTATTAGGCCTCATGAGCCCCGAAACTGTTAGCTGATCGAGGTCTGGCCCCACCGTCTGCACCCTTGGATCTACCCCAGTCAGCCACGGGTGTCGGAGAACAGACGTCGTTGTCCTTGGACCAATCGACCTCCGTGCCCCCTCTTTTAACCAATTCATGAACGGAAAGTATACTTTGCCAGGCGTAGCTCTGATTTGGCTTCCTTATTTCCTCCAAAGCCGAGGTCTCTGGGTAGTACCGAGCTTTCAAAACCCTTGCCACCAAACTAGACTCATATATCACAAGTTTCCACGTTGCTTCCCCAGCAGAGCCGTGTTGAAGTCTTGCAGATTTTTGAATCTCAGTCCCCCTTCCTCCTTCGGTCTTGACATGACTGTCCATGATTACCATATGATGCCTTTACCGCCGGGACCAGATGATTTCCATCATAAACGAGCTAGAGTTATGTTCATCTTCTCCAAAATCCCTTGTGGAAGCCTCATCACACTCATCATGTATGTCGGGATAGCTTGCAGGACTGATTTAAACAGCACTTCCTTACCTACCCCATTGAGAAGTTTGTCATCCCATTTCTGAATCATGCGTAGTACTTGTTCAGAATATACTGCAACCCATGTTTTCTGTTACGACCCATCATATTCGGGATTCTTAGGTAGGGGGGTGGCTGTTGAAGCTCCGGAATACCCAACATCCGTATCCCCTCAAGTCCTCTGGTGTACTGGTACTGAAGAAAAGAGACGATTTTTGCTGATTCACCACTTGCCCCGACGCTTCCTCAAACATCTGAAGAAGATCTCGGATTCGCTCCATTACCATGAGATTCGCTTTGCAGTAGATGTAGTAGTCGTATGCGAAGAACAGATGGGTAAGCGAGGGAGCCCATGAAGAAACCTTCACCCCATGTATGTCTCCCCCACTTTCTGCTTCTTGTAGGAGACGGGAAAAACCTTCTGTACAGAAGAGGAATAAGTATGGTGATAGAGGGTCACCTTGTCTAATTCCCCTATCTGGTTGAACAAAACCTGCTTGTCGGCCTCCCGCCACAATGTTGTATGTGACTGAATAAGTGCATCTTCTGACTAGAGATATTCATTCCTCCCCAAAGCCAAAAACTCGCATAATATCCCATAGGAAGCCCCATTCCACTCTGTCGTATGCTTTACTCATGTCTAGCTTTAAGGTCATCCACCCCTCTCGACTTTGTCTCTTGTTTTTCAAGAAGTGTAGGGTTTCGTATGACAAAATAATATTGTCCAGGATCGACCGTCCCGGCACAAAAGCTCCCTGTGAGGACGATATAATCCCATCCAGCATGCCCTTGAGTCGATTTGCTGCCACCTTTGACACCACTTTGAACACAACGTTACCAGCGCAATAGGCCGTAAATCTTTCAGGGACTTCGGGCACTCCACCTTCGTGATTAGGACCAAGGTTGTCTTATTCTTATCTTGTGGTATCTCCTCTCCCGCAAAAATTTGCCTTACCCAATTAGTAACATCCGCACCCACTGTGCTCCAATAATTCTGATAAAAACGAGTTGAACCCGTCCGGTCCTAGCAACTTGTTAGGACCCATCGAGAATGTAGCATCCCTTACTTCCTCCGACGTTACCTCACCCATTAGTGACATGTTCTGAGATGCCGAGATCTGTTGTTGGAATCGAGGGAAACCCTATCTATCCCCCCTTGATTTTCTGGACATCGTTTTATAGAAATCTAATATGTGATCTCCCAGACCCGTTTCCCAGGTTAGAACAGTCCCAGACTCATCCTGGAGTTCTGTGACCTTATTGATATTCTTCCTCTGGGATGCTGACGCTTGAAAAAATTTCGTGTTCTTGTCACTCTCAGTAAGCCAGTGTTGTTATACCCTCTGCCTCCAGGACTCCCCTTTCTTGTCTAGTGTCGCCTCGTAGAGCTGTTGCAGTGCTCTACGTCTACGGATACTCGAGCGGTCCAACATGTCATTCAACCACAGGACATCACGCTCATATCTGGCTATTTTCCTAGATAACGCATTGTACACCTCCTTACCCCACACTTCCAGTGCTTCCCCAGTTTCCCTCGTCTTTATGGATATATCCAAATCCTCGGAAGCACCCCACCATGATTGGATTATACGACCACATTTAGGGTCTTCCGCCCATATATTCTCAAAGCGAAATTGTCGAGAGCCAACCGGCTTTACCTGACGGACCGAGTCCAGTAGAATTGGTAGGTGATCTGACGTTGATATACCAAGATTGGTCAGATGTGCCTCCGGCCACATATGTCTAAGGGCCGGGGACATCAGAGCTCTGTCCAGTTGCACCACCATCCTCGAATCTGGCTCACTCCTACTGTGCCAGGTGAAGCCATACCCTTGAAGGGGTACATCATGTACATCCATGTCTTGCAATGCTCCGCGAAAACCATCAATCAGACTGTCCGGGTATTGCCTCCCCCCCTTTTTTTCCTTATGATGTAGGATACCATTAAAGTCTCCCATCAGTAACCACTTAGCCGATGCCGATGGCAATGTACTCAGAGAGCGGAGGAGGTTCCACGTTTGCCACTGAAGTTCTCGCTTTGCCTCCCCATAAATTCCAGTGAAGCGGATCAGGTCATCTGTCAGGCCCTTAATATCTACATCGATATACCTATCACCTCCCGGATGTGGCGTTACTAGTACCTCCGATGTCCATAACAAGATCATCCCTCCCTTATGGCCCTCCGCTGGTATTTCACAACCGCCCGAGAGACCTGATTTGAGCTTCAAAACCTCCACTTCTCCCTTTTTCAACAAAGTTTCGCAAAGAAAGATGACTTGCGGCTTCTTACGTCGAATCACCCCTTTCAGATATTCTATGGACGCGAGTATTCCTAGACCCCGTATGACAGAAACCTCATTGATCCACTCCGCTTGAATTTGTCCGAAATGTATTATCCATATTTTATATTTACTGAAATTCCAATTGTTTAAATGTGTTTACAACTCTTCTTCTTCACGCTGTATTTCTACAAATTTACATCACATAACTCTTTCGCTTTTAATTTTTTTTTCCTTGCAGAGATTTTTAGGGCTAACGATGGCAAATAGCTGCATCGTCTCATATTCATCAGAAGGTGATTTTGCTGTCTGATGATGATCGATCCTCTTGTTCATTAGATTATCTATTTTTCGTTGACAAATAGTAACCATAATACTTTATATTCCTTGTATGTATGTATGTGTCTATGAGTGTTTCATGCTCTGTTAGTTCTCAAATGAAACAAGTTTAGGAGTTCTTGATACAAATTATATATATTATGCCCTAATCTTAAGCCTCTGGATATTGTTTACTGTAGTGCATTAGGTCAAATCAGATGTTGGTGTTTAGGAGTGAAGTACGCATTTTGTTTCAATTTTGTCCCTAAACTACGCCAGTCTCACTGTTAGTATTGCCCACTTGGGTTAGTCCGGTGGTCGAGAGAGCTTTCATCTTCTCGAGTCAGAGGTTCGAAGTCCTGTTGGATACATTTGTTTAGGAGTAAGTGTGACTAAAAGTTAGGTGAAGCTACACAGTAACAATTTCTTGTTTTCTTTCTGATAAACGAAAATACTTCCTTATTAAAGCAGCTGCAATTCCGGAGAACTGCTCGAAAAAGTGGTCTTTTGGCAAGTGGGGCGATTCTCTTTGCCAATTTGTAGGCATTGTTGATAATTGGGCGAAATGATTCAAAATATCCCAATTCTCCCTCTCTTTTTTTCCCCTCCTTTTCGTCCCAACATTATGGATGCTCTTATGTAGAAATCCTAAGTACTGTTTTAATAGAAGAAAATTTTCCTAATTAGCTAATTAGCATTACTGTTTATCGAGTGGCAGAGGAGGAGGTGATTGAAGGGGTGGATCGTATTTCGGATTTGCCTGAATTCATACTGCATGACATATTGTACTGTCTTCCCATGAAAGAAGCTGCTCGAATAAGTACACTGTCCAAGAGGTGGAACTGCCTACAATCTTCCAGCCCTGATTTGTGTTTTTATGTTGACGAATATCTGAAAGAGAGGGGCCTCCACAACGTGGACAAGCACTTGGCGAAGAAGCGTGACTTAACGAGTTCAGAAATCGTTATGGTTGATGAGTTTGTGAAAATGGTTGATCACCACTTGCTTCGGTTTTCCAATCAGAATAACAGTTTAAGTATGCGGAAGTTTGATCTAATCATGTACACTAGTCATGATCGGAGATGGTCCAGTTCGATAGACAGTTGGATCAAATTGGCCTTGGAAAACAAAGTCAGGATATTACGCTTGTTTCTGAGTGGCCCTCTTCATGCGATGAACCGAGATGTATTTGGTTCTCGTCAAGAGTTTCGTTCGTTGCGTCGACTTGATCTTGTCGGGGTTGGTTTGAGCGAAGAATTCATCGAGGACCTCATTTTTAGCTGCCCGTGTATCTCTTCTCTGCAGATTGCTCGGTGCAGGGGATTCAAAGCTCTTAGGCTTTCTCAGCTTGCCTATCTCAGGATCTGTTTTTTAGTTGAAACCCCGCCGGAGTTGGAGCTGATCCATATCGATGCGCCGAGTCTTAAATATGCTTATGTTTCACAAGACCTCGATGTAATGTTTCCATGTCTATACAATTTGGATTCGTGTCAAAGTTTGGTGTCCCTTGATTTAGTAGGATCTAGCATCACAAACAATTCATTGGAGTCGTTTATCTCCAGATTTCGACATCTTGAGGTCTTGACTTTGGACAGTAATGGGTCGGAGAGGATTTCCATTTCTTCTCAGCGGTTAAAACAATTCGAGGTTCAGTATTGCGAGAAGCTGTTAGAAGCTGACATTCGTGCTCCGAATATGTCGAGATTTATATACACTAGTCATAACAAAGACACATTTCCTCGTTTATGCTCAGGAAATGCTCGTTGTGCTTGGGAATTTACTCTCTATCTGTTTGGAAGATATCCGATACACACCCTTTGGTTCTTGAAACTAAGAGAGTTCATCGGAAAATCGGGGCACAGCAAAGATATCAAGATCCTCTTTTATACAGACTTACAGGTAATCAGACTACTCGTTTTCGTTAATGATGCAAAATCACTTACTTATTTTTGTGTTTTCGATCCTCGCAAGGTTACGTTTGATCTTAAAGAATTGGAGGGAACTCCTCTTCCTTGTCTACATGAAGTCCAATACTTGAGGTTCGATCTCAAGGAAACGTTGCCATCACCAAGCGATTTCACAACTCTTTTAGACGGGTTGTTGTGGAGTTGTCGTCCCAAGACTGTTTTTGTTGAATGGGATTCGAGTTCAGGCGACGAACATGAAAAGGTAACCACCTAACCGTGTGATAATATATCATGAGGAATACATGTTGCATGACTAGTTTTCTTTTTTTCTTCGTGTTTTGCTTGCATTGTAGTTGGTACACGAAAAGCTATCGAATCGTGGGAATTTGCGTTGCTGCATCTCTAACAATGTGAAATGCTGGAAACATTTTGTAAAAGATGTAAAGATTGCAATGTTCGGAGAGGTAGACAGCGGCAGAAAGCATTACGACAGGAAAGATCCGTTGTACGATTTTCCAACTCCATCGACTGTTCGGAAAACTCAATTCACGTTAGAGTGGTGTTAATACAATATGATTATAGATTTTGATATGCCATGTACAGGCAGATTTTCATTATTTCAACCATTAACTAAGTCAAGCTATGATGCATATCACAGTTAGGTTTACAAACTAAGTTATACTATCTCGAAACTATGTAAGTATGTAGTTTTGATGATCTCGTTACCATATGTATTCACTTTTCTCTAGTTGGGTTTTCCGTTTATTAAATAGTTGATAACCGTCGTTTGTCATTGTTAAATACCTTAGGGCATCCACAGTGTTATAGCCGGTTGCTGGCGGAGAGGGGCTGGCGGGGAGAATAAAAAATTATTTTTTTGGTTGCTTTTAGTCAGCTTTCCCAGCCAGTAAGTACCCTACAATGCTAGGTGGTTAAAGTGCTTATAGTATCCTTTTTTTTCTTCACATTTTTGTTACCAGCCGGCGGTAAGAAGAGGCCTGGAGCTCCCAACCAACCCTCCCCGTCAACTTCCAGCCAGTGACCTCCCTGCCTGCTCCTCGTCGACGATTACTCCCCGCCTGCGTCTTCCCGCCAGCTCCCAACCCGCCACTGTGGATGCCCTTAAATTGATAATTGTAGGACTTATTCATAGAGCTATTTCTCTCGGCTCTTCTAGCCGGTCTTAGCTGATTTTGCTGAAAGTGGCGCCCTTTCTCCGGTGATCTAGCCCGTCCATCTTCCTCTCCTTCATCTCTCCTCCACTCACAACCGATGCTTTGTTGTCTCCACCGTCATAACCCAATCCGACTCCTCGAGATCTTGGGCTTCGTCGTAAATGAGTTGGGGGTACTCAGGTTGAGGAATCCTTGAGCACCACACGGATTCGTGTCTTGCTTGACATAAGCTAAAATGTCCATGTGACACCTCATCCACCAAACCTTACACCCCTTAATAGTAGCTTGAACCGATTTGAGAACATTAAAAACCAGCACCCCAAAATATAAGGATTTACACGTCAAAAATAACTCACTTCCAAATAATTAAAACTTAATCGTTTTGGAAGAATCGCGACATTGTATTATTTATCATTTTTGTACAACGTGACTATCTTATTTACTATACATTTAGGGAATTATGTTCCTTGTGTTTAATCCTTTTTTTAGAGCAGTTCTAGTGGGGTGTGTATTGATCGTCGTGCCCATTTGTCACAGGCGCAACCACGATGTCTACCACGGGTATTCCTTTCTACACTCTCCACTTCCGTTTGTTGGGAGGCCAGGCGTGCCAAGATCCTGCAACGACACCTCGGTTCAAGGGCCCCAATAGCTAGTCGTCAACCCGATCATTTCTCTTACAAAATGTCCTCAACCATTTGAAACACACCTCCTCAACCTCCTCAGCCACATATTATCTTCTTTAAATATTATTCTTATTTTTCCTATTATTAGATGGATCCACTTCCGACTGAGGTTGAAATGACTTTCTAAGAGTTGAAAAAATGTGGGAGACGACAAGGCACACATCATGAGTAAGAGGGTTGTGAATCAGATAGCGGTGCGGGTCTTACGAAAGGAAAAAGATAAGGCGTCCGGAAGTTCAACCTCTAATGGGAGAGCACTAAAGAATTGGATATTCGAACCCCGACATGAATACACTCACAATGACATCCAATCAACCACTAGACCAACGTGCAAGAACGGACCGCGAACGAGGCAGCAAAAGCATGCAATGAAGGCGAAGAAGCACATGGTGGGGAAAGAAACTAAAGGGAAGATTAAAGGAAAGTGGATCGGCGACCTCCAAGGAAATTAAGGAGGCCATCAACGACGACGGGATCGGAAAGGGTTGAAGCAAGGTTCGACTAGGATGAACCTTGAGCTTTTGGAGTCAGATATGTTCTCGGTATTAAGTTAGAATTGGTTTGGAATGTTGTGGACATGATATTGCTTTCACAAATACAACTCAAGAAGGATAAATACCGTTATATTCGTTGTTCATCGTAAAACGTACAAATACGGCGAAGCCTCATGCTTCATGTCATGTCCTCCCCCACATTTTTCAACTCCTTTGGGTCATTTGAGCTATTTCAACCTCATTCAGAAGTGGATCCATCGAATAATAAGAAAAACAAGAAGAAGGTTCGAAGAGGATTGCGGATCAGATAGTGGCACAAGTCTGACAAAGGGAAGAAGCTAGAGCATCCAGAAGTCCAACCTTTATCGAGAGAGCATATAAGATTTGGATAGATCAAAAGTGAACGGAAGGACGTGAATGAATCATGGCTTTCTCTCCCAATCTGGTGTACAAAAACGTCAATTCTAACGTCGTTTTCGAATGTGAAAGACATTTTTCATACACATCATGGATTCATTGAGTGAGTTTATTTTCGTCAACTACCGAATGCTCAAGGGAAGCCCGACTTCTCTCCACATCAGATTTTCATGGCGGCACATCGTCAGTTATATTATGGATCGATTGGCGACTCCATTGACGAGTACTTGCGAATGATCGAGACAGCTACGTTTGAGTGCGTCCGGAAGTTTTACTTGTGTGTCATCAAGATTTTTGACCGAACATATTAAAGACGCCTGAATGAAGAAGATGTTTGTATTTTATTGCAAATCAACAAAGCATGCGGCTTCCCAAAGATGTTAAGGAGTCTTGACTACATGCATTGGGAGTAAAAGAACTGTCTGGTAGCATGAGTTGCACAATTATCAAGGAGAGACAATGGGAACGTCCCCACAATTATGTTAGAAGTCGTTACACCCCAGGACTTGTGGATACGACACACATAACCGGGCTCAAATAACAACATCAGCATGTTGAATAAGTCAACATTGTTTGCGCAAGTGTTCCGGAGGCACAAAAAGAAGTCTGCAATACGCTCGAATTGAAGCTTAAACTCATCGCCAACCTTCAGTCGTACTTCGAGATCTATAAGGAAGAAAGGGCCAAGGACACTTCGAGCATGACTCCTCAGGAGCTCGAGGCCCACTATGAGGCATTTGCGATGTTGCGTCATAAGCTTGGAATGTGACGTGTCGGTGTTTCTCCTTTTAGTGTTGTCTGGATTTTTCAATTATGTATCTAAATTTTCATATCCCATTTCCTAGTTTGAAATTTCGTTGTTTCTTTCCGTTCGAGTAATGAAGTTTTATTTTTCATTTTTTTTAATTTCCCGTTATATTTGATCGGTTAATTTTCCGTCGCATATCCATCAAAATTATTGTTGGATTGAATTACATCAATAGTTTAAATGTCTTTTTTCAAGTATTTCACATGAATTTGGTCTTCATTCAACTCTCCTTGGTTTGTGTGACATAATTGCTAACACATGGAAAAAGAATAAATTTCCCTTGTTATGGTCGACGGTTCAGTGACATTTTCTTCATCTCTCCACCTATAAATACGTCATCTTCTATCACTTAGCCTCACCACTTCCGTCGCCGACTCCTCTCATCCTAAATTCCTCAACCAATTTGCTATCAATACTTCCTTCAACCGAACCGCCGATGGATCCAGGGCGTCGAACTTATGTATGGTCACCCGAAGAAGAAATGATGTTGTGTCTTGTGTGGCTTAAACAAGCTTGCTCGGGGCCAAGCATCTGTTATTGGTCGGATGTTTACAACAACTACGTCGCCTCAGCCCATGATATCGCGCCACTACGAACCGAAAGGCAATTAAAGGACTGCTGGAAAAGGACGTCCATAAAGGTAAAGCGTTTCAATGTAATCTACCGTGAAAAAATTCATGCTCGGTTTTCAGGGAAAACCGATGCTCAACTCAGAGCCTTGGTTGCGAAAACGTATTGGAACCGTTTTCACCAAGTTCGAGTGGTGGAATCTCGTCAATGACCAACTCAAGTGGCTACAATATTGCAACGAAATATAAATCGTTGTTAACCTATGTTTAGTTTCCTCTTCGGTAATAATAAATCGTTGTTAACCTATATTTAGTTTCAGTTCCGGTAATAATAAACTGTGTAATGTATGTTTCATTTTTTGTAATAAAAATGTTATCTTTAGTATTAATTTATTCTATCAACCTCTTTTTTCAGTCAGCAAAATGGTTAATCACTAAAACGATTCTTAGGGAAATTCGATCGTGGATTGATTTACTGTTTTATATGTTTTACTTTTGCTTCACTTCTTTGTACGTTTTAGTTTTGTTGTCTAAGATGAAAATTAGACGTTTCTATGATTCCAAGAACACTGAAAACCCTACGAAGATATTAAACACATTCTGATACCTATAACCTTTACCCTTTTCTATAACGATTGATCGGAATAATTAATAAAATGTTCTACCGTCACATTTCAAAATAATGAAATGTTTCATCATCATATTTCAAAAGAAAAATGTTTTATCATCAAAATTCCCGTGAATAATAAATACTTCTGTAATTCTGTTTGTACTTTATAGTACGAATTCAACGATGTGAATAAATATTTCCGTGAATAATGTTTTATCATCGCAATTTCCGTGAATAATAAATATGTCTGTAACTCGTAGCACAATATTCGATAATCATTACATTACCATTCAACTCCTTCAATTGATCTATGTGTGGGAATGAAGCCGATATAGCCGTTAATTGGGGCCCACTGCCACTCCTGTCGCTGAGCTGTTATGTTAACGTTACAGCAACCTCACTGTTCTCGCTGTCACCACAGCCGTCTGGGACCCACGCGCCTCCCCAATTCACCTATATATATACCTCTCCTCCTCCTTCTTCCCCATCAACAGAAACCCTAATCAACCCTCTCTGAATCCGATTAGCTCAACAGCTCCTCTCTCTCGTCTTCTTCGTCTAGCGATGGCTCGAATTATGATCAGCAAGGCCTTGATTGTGGCTCTCGTGGTCGCCATCTTCGCCGCCGCCGTCTCGGCGCAGGACCTGGCACCGTCGCCTGCCCCATCCCCCGACGCCGGAGCCGCCTTCTCCGTGCCGGTTCCAGCCGCCGTCGTCGGTGCTTCTCTCCTGCTTTCTGTCGTTGCTTTGTTGAGGCTCTGAGCTTTTAGAGTTGGATTTGTGTTAATTTGGGGATTGGAGTGAGAGATTTGTTACATTACATTGTTGTGAGGGATTTAAGGGTCTGTGATTTTATCCCATTTTTCATTTATTATATAAAGAAATCATTCTTATTCTGATTTTTGCAATTCGTTTATAGAAATGTGTCTATACTAAGAGCAGCTGCAATGTTCGTGGCAGTGCTATTGCAGTCGCAGTAGGTCTTGTGACAAGGGGTGCCATTGCATGCGGTTGTTGCAGGATCCTGGCACGACTTGTCCCGTTGTGGCAGCCTCTAGCTTAATTGGCAGATCGATCTCACGCCGATATGTGGCGATAACAAACTAAAAGAAAATACAAATAATTTAATTTCAATGCAAACAATGAATCCTGTTACTAGTCATGGTCTCTAATTGGAGAGGCCATAATAGAAGGTAGTCGAAGAGAGAATAACCTAAAACTACTCTCTTACCATAGTTCCATACTATTACTCACAGTATACTGGTGACTCACTGTATGATTTAATACAATTTCATTCCAAATTCAGGCAATGCTCCTGTTAGATTCGGGGGATCATTGCAAAAAACTACCTGAAGTATTCGTTTGTTTGCAACTTAAACATTTTACCCTTGAAATTTAAATTTCAAATTATACTACTTGCCACACTTACTTGGGTGATTCACCCCTATGATCTCTCTGGACATGCTCAACAAGCTCCACAGCATCACAGAAGCCTCTCCCACACTTTGGGCATATATCAACAGGCAATTTCTTAGCACCAGTCCCATGGCCGTTGCTGTTCTGTGTCGTCTGCAAGGCTTGATTAAGCTTGGTCATGAAGCTCGATGTCCACGAGGATGAAGGAGATGGAGCTTGGTTGGGTTTCGGGTCTTCTCTCCTATTCGAACTTAAAATGCTCCAATACGAGAAACCTGGACCCTGTTTCTGAGGTCCTGGACAGTTGTGGTCGAGCCCGAACCTGTGCTTCAAGCAATGATCTTGATTGCAGTCCCTGCACTTAATCGTGTTGGAGAAGCTCAGGGTCTCCTTGCATCGAGGCACGGGGCATCGCTTCTTTTTCTTCGTGACTTTCGATGGGTCGCATTCGGTTTTCAAATGTGATTCCCAACTGATATTCGGGTCTCGATCAGGAATTAGCCGGACTCCTTTGGCGCATAGCGGGCAGATTACTACAGTAACACCTTGGTAATCAGCTTTTGGACACTTGTGTTTTGTGTAGCTTCTGTGCTCTGAGCAAAACACCTGAAAAAAATGGAAATAGACATGTCGAACTTTAATGTTCGATCCGGTTTTAACATGGTACTGGAGATATGAGACACGACTGTTATTTGTTGAATTTTGAGGTTTTGATCGGTTTTGACATTGTATTAGAGATACGAGACACACATTGTAATAACATTGCATTTGACATTGGCATGAAACAAAAACCTTAGTAGTTAGAAACAAATGGAAATGAACCAGACTAAAGGGCAATTTCTCTTTTGTTATGATGCAACCAAAATAAATCAAAGCACAAATAACAGATCAGTTCAGAATTTTTGTTTTTTTTAATAAGAGAGAAATTAATACATAAAATAAAAGATGTTATAGATTATGCTCCAATTCCAATTATATGTGAAAAAATACATATGTAAATAAATAAACAAATACCCGGTGGCAGCGGTCGCAGGTGAAGGGCAAAAAATCGATCTGCCTGCAATCATCAAGGGTGCAATGCTTTCCCAGATCTGGGAATTCTGGAGTTCCCATTAAATTCGAATTCACAGAATCAAAACAATTCAATTATACCACTAATTAATATATAATGATGATGATACTAACTAATATTTTATGATTATGAAAATAAAGAAGAAAGAAACGCAGGATTTTGAGAAATGGGAAGCAGACGAGTCGGTGAGCCTGGGCAGAGTCGCCGATCGTCCCTCCCAGTTGGTTCCTTCCTCTCCTCTCTTTGTTTTTCTCCTTTTGAATGATGTTATTGATAATTTTGGCTTGAGACTTCGATTTGTTGTTAGAACAATACCCGTTTAAGCATCAGGGTCGGAATCATTACCCAAAACCATTGGAGTAGAGTATTAATAATTAAAAAAAAATTATGCAATATTAATCTATAGATCTAAACTTAGGTACAATGTTAACAAATTTGTTTAAGATCATACTCCTCAAAGTACCATTCAATGGGTATAATGTCAACAACTCTGCTGTTAAATTATAGAATAAAAATTTAAATCCATTGCCTTCAAAAGACCTCAAAAGTAATTTTGACATATAGCATAGAGGAAATAAAATCATCTCGAAAGATAAATACCAGCAAAAACATCAACAGGTAAATCTATACGAGTTCTAACAAGACATTCCGTTCCGGCACTTCATTTAAGCTTCAACTGCATCTTCGGGCACTGCTGATATCTTGAGGGGCTTGGACATCAACAAGTCGGTGTGCTCTTGGAATGGAGATTTGGTAAAGCGGGTCTCTCTCCAAAAGTCCGGAGTGAGGAAGCCATAGGTTTTCAGAAGGCAGTCAAAAGTAGCCTGTACAATATAAATGAAAGGGGAATCATCATAAATACAAGGAACACAATAATGTTCCAAGAACTTCAAACTCTTGAACAGTTAAAAAAAACCCAAAATATTTACACAAAGAACAACAATCAGTGAAGCGGTGTAATGTAGCGGATAATACACAATCAATCAGAAGGCAGACATCATATTCATACCAACTAATTTGAAGAACCCCGCGAATTAATTAAATATCAATGCATATATCAACATCTATAAATGGTCAGTTGATACTTTCGGTTGTCTTTCAGTAACCAAGGAGTAGGATAACAAACACAAACAAAAGCAGAACAAAGACAAAACAAACCAAATCCACATTAGACATACTCTAAGTACAATCAGCAACTAGGTTCCAATGTTGCAATTCAATCCTAAAAGAAACATTAAGGGTATGTATTACAATATATGTCATAGACATACAATATACAAGGGCACTTACATTGCAGAATTTAGATTGAAAGTCATCAACTAAGAAATTAATTAGCACAAATATAGCAGAATTTAGATTGAAAGTCATCAACTAAGAAATTAATTAGCACAAATATAAAGTGATACAAAACAAGCACATGAAACATAATAAAATTACAAAACTTAAATCCCAATTTCATGGTTTTGGCAAAATGGTATTTTTACTTAGTACAAAGCATGGAAAGCAAACCCATATCAGAGCAAATATATAACGAAACCAAATACAAGCAATACATACATTTCAGTTCTAAATAACAAAGTGAAAACACTATAATAACTAGTGAATTAAGCACAGTAAAACATAAATCAAGTAGCTTTGTTGAATCAAACCTTGACAAAGTTTCCAAGAGTCTTGGTTGATCCTCTTGATGATGTGAAGACATCCTCGATACCAGCAAACTGCAGAACCTTCTTAGGAACCCTAGCAGCGACAATACCAGCACCACGAGGAGCCGGAACCATCCTCACGGTGACGGATCCACATTTCCCGGTGACCTTACAGGGCACAGTGTGGGGCTTTCCGATCTTGTTACCCCAATAACCCCTCCTGACTGGGATGACAGAGAGCTTAGCCAATATGATGGCTCCGCGGATAGCAGTGGCGACCTCCTTGCTGCACTTGACGCCGAGACCGACGTGGCCGTTACCGTCTCCGACGACGACGAAGGCCTTGAACCTGGTCCTCTGACCGGCACGGGTCTGCTTCTGGACGGGCATGATCTTCATCACCTCGTCCTTGAGGCTGGGGCCGACGAGAGTGTCGATGATCTGGTGCTCCTTGATGGGGAGAGAGTGGAGGTAGATGTGCTCGAGAGATGGGATTTTTCCATCCCTTACGAGACGGCCGAGCTTGGTGACGGGGACCCATTTCTCCTCCTCGTCACGGCGAGGACCGCGGCGGCGACCGCCACGAGGACCACGGTCGCTACGGGCACGGAAGCCGCGGCCGGATGCGCCCCGATCTCCACCTCTGTCAGCCATTGCCGGTGATTTTTGGCGGTGAGGATTGCGAGTAGCTGAGAAACCCTAGCACTGGATCGAAATGGGGGCTGAGTGAGAGAGAGTGAAGGAGAAGAGGAATTGATTTTTATATGTGGGAGAGAGAGAGCTAGGGCTCTCGCTGAGAGTGATATCAGTTCTCGGGCCTAGAGTGGGCTCGGGTTGGATTCAGATGTTTGGGCTTGCATCGTCATCAGCCTAGTTCATTTAGGCCAGATTTTCTTGTTGGGCCAGGCCTGATAGTAAACATTGGGGCTCAAGCGACGGAGTCATCTCGGCCCACTACGTTGTACTACACTCTCCTGTATTACACTTTCACATGATTACATTAATATTTAGAATTGATTTAGAAGATCACAAGACTACTAAAACGATTCATTTTAAATGATTCTGTTACGTTTTAGAGTTATTATTTTTAAAAATTAAAAATCGGGATTACAAAATTCGTTCAAAGAAAAAGGCTAAATGTCGTAACATGTGACAAAGATTTAACTTATCATAATCATATAACGTTTTATTAGCTGCAAGACGGCTTCGTGCGAGGTGTTGTGGGTTGTGGACGGCATAATAGTTTTGATCTACTCTCGTATTTTTCGATATGTTCTAAACTAATTTTGAAGTAATTTAGTATCATAAAACTAATAAACTATTTATAAATTGAATGGAGTTAAATCTAAACTATTTTTTTTATCAGCGAAAAATATGATTTAATTCACTAAAAAGATAACTTAGAAGAAAATGACAATTGACAGAAGAGAATGACTACCGACCACTTCTAACGGTATTGTGGAAGGACCGTGAAGCCGTTGAAAACGACATGAGAAACAAGGATCGATGCAGAGTGGGGAATTGGGTCGGGGATGAATTCAAATGTTAACAACTTCAATCAGACTAATTTATTCATCACTCAAACTCAACTTTAACATTAGTATGAGATAGTTTGACAGAAATACACTAAACTTCTCATATTTATCAATTAACTACACTAACATATTGAAAAATGTCTAACTATATTTAATTTTAGGTTTTGTCGATTCATTCTATCTGGATAACAAATGACAAAATACTCATCCAAAACTGATTTTACACTATTATAAGGTTCCTATCGAAAAATTAATTGATAATAAATAAAATAGGAAATAACACAATTTTTTCTCAACATTTTATATCTCTCTTACATTAGAACTTTAGAATAATATTTGTTTGCAAACTACCAAAAACTATGAAAGATGACACAAAATGTTATATGTAACGCACGCACGTAACCCTGATTTTTTTTAAATACCAAAAAGATTTTTTTTACAAGTCATAACCCTAAAATATAAAATAAATAAATCTTCTCTTCTCCATCCTCTCTTTTATGTAGACCCACATCCCCCAGCCTTGTGTTCATCAGTGACGAAGCGATGACCAAACAGATTTATCAGAGAAGACATGTATCAACCCCATGATTTTCAAAAAATAAATGAACAATAAATATAATTATTAAAAAAAATAATAAAAAATCTAAAAGGGTTATGACCTGCAAAGCCATATTTCAGTGCCTTTAGTAGAATGAGCAACTGGTTTATACAAGGTTTATAGAGTATCAAACCTTTGATTATGCAAAAGCCAAAACTTCACATGTGTTTCTCCATCATTTTGTTGCTATGTTGTTCTTTACCTGTTCTACATGTTTTCCCCTAGCAATTGAATCCAAACGCACTAGTGTCATATGAGAGGATGCGTCAGAGTCCATGTACCAATTGTTATTTAGGGAATATAAATTTATAAACTGCATAGCAGCTTAAACATCAGTTGAGATTCATGTATTGATAAGGACTTGTGTAAAATGGCCTAATGTGGAGGCCTTAGACCAAGCAGTCCAGATTAAGAAAACGAACGGTGCATGTAAGGAGACCAAATCGTAAGGTACATGCAAGAAGTTCCCTATTCGCAAGTTGACCTGCAAGCGATTTTAAGCCCTTGACGATAAATAATGATGTTAGTAATATCATATAAACACAAACCGGAAAGAGTTGATTCTCTAAACAACCAGCCTACAGTGTTGATTAATCCTTGAACACATTTTTTTAAACAACCACCCAATTTAAACAACCCAAACACAATGAGTTGTTTTGTTCGGTTAAAAAATAGTCTGTAAAAGAACAGATGAAATTGTGACATAAAATTGAGACTAAGAATTGTTGGGAGTGAATCTCAAAAGAGATAAAACTCCTCCAAAAAGAAGCGTATGCCGCTTAATACATCGAACACACGGTATTCTTTAGTAAAAGGCGAAAGAATAATTCGCTATGTGTTCAATGCGCGGCTGCGTGCGTTGTAAGGTTCAGCTTCATTCCTTTTTATAACCGTTTCTCCTAAAATCTCTCTCCTTCTGGCCGATGTGGGACTTAAGAACAAAACAAGTAGTTCACAGTTACACAGCTTCAAAGTATCTAAAGTATTATTGCTAATGCTAGGCTTAGTAGAAGCAGCAACTGATGTAGGTAATATATAGTTTATCATTGACATAATCTTGCCTGCTTTACTCTACTAACAATATTCAAGTGTACAACATAGGTGACCAATTTCTATATCACAGTAAGTTACAAAATGCATCTCTACTCCACACAAAAAAAAAAGTAAAACTTGAACACAAATATGAACAGATCTTCACATGTTGTTTTTCTCCATTGTTGTTGCTATCTTGTTCTTTACCTGTTCTACATGTTTTCCCCTAGCAATTGATTCCAAACACACTAGAGCTCGGCAAAGTCTCCGTCTTCATCGGATGTGACGGTGAAGTTGGTGTCGACGCAGGCAAGAACTTTGAGCAAACCTTGGAAAACAGCAAAGAGATGGGCTGACATGCCTCCGATGACCCAAAACTGTTCAAATCTCCACAATTCATCGATGCCTACACCACTCCATCTCATCTCCAATAAACCCGTTGCAAAGATGGATATGAAGTGGGATATGAACCAGATAGTGGCGGAGCCAGTTTTTTTAGTGAGGGGGGCACCAATTTTTTTTTTATGTTAGTACACAACATTAAGATAATATGAACTAACATTTAAAAATATTAATATCGTAAAAAAACCAATAAATAATAGTCTGAGACCCTAAAAATGACTTATATACTGATAAGTTCGTAAACTAATTGAAGTTAAGAAACTTAAAACAATTAGAAAATTTTAAAAATAAGAAACATAAAACAGTTCGGAAATTGAACGATGAGGGACATAATTAGATTATTTAAAAAAAAAATAAGGGGTGCAATTATACATTTAAAAGAAACAAGTGATAAAAATTAAAATTGAAGGATATTTGAGGGGGGGCACAACTTCAAAAAATGAAAAAGTTATGGGGCATAAACCAAAATTCTCTAAAATTTAGGTAATAAAAGCCAAAAAAAAATCTAAGGGGGGCCACGTGCCCCCCCGGGCCCTTAGTAGCTCCGCCCCTGGAACCAGATACTTGCAATGTTACTCATTTGTAAGCAGAAAAGTCAATAAACAACATTAAGCCGCACATAACTTCAAGGGATAATCTCGCTCATCTATCCTTAAATACGCGCCTTTTTCAATCAACTGTCCCTGAGTTACATTTTTAGTCTTGAATTTACCTCAATTCCGTCAACTTCTGGGTATGAAAATACCTTTTTATGTTTCCACAAGGGTATTTTCGTCATTTCAACCTCAAAGTTGACGAATTTAGGTAAATTCAAGACTAAAAAAACTAAATATAAGTGTCTGATATTTACCATTAATATAAGATTGTGCATATAGTTTCATGGTTTTTTTCCCTTCTCTGTTAGACTTATCTACAACAAGATTAAAAATGTACCTTCAACCTCTTCTTCTATATCTCCTAAATTGCATACTGGTACATCGCTTCCCTCAACGCCTTGCTATTCTTTATGTAATGGTCGCAGTCGAGATTTAACGGATATGTTCAAGGATAAACAAGAAATTTCACACAACAGGCTTTCATATGGAGAATGATTACATGAAACAGTTATCGTCTTGTGATTACTTACAAGAGAGTTCATAACACCGACTTCTTGTGATGCTGAAAACCAAGACGCTTCTCTAAAGACACATAGACTAAACGTGGAAGCTCGTTACCCTCAGTGTCGAGTCCACCACTATGCCCCAAGAAAACCTGAAATGGTAGATAAACAAAACATGACTCGGGACAATGTCATCACTAAATCGCATGTCAAGACATTATGAGAAATATATTAAAGGATAATTGCAAAAATGTGTTAATTCTTATACAAATCAGTGGCCCATGTCTACATTATCCAACTCAATTAGTGAAACTCAATTTAAAATGAGTTGGTTATCTTAGGGTTATTATTATTCATTCTCTCTCCCTAATTAAAAACGTTATAGAGAGTTTCTGAACCATTACAGAGAACATCAAAGAAAAAGAAGACGGAGAAGAAAACATTCAACAACAAGTGCAAAAGCATGGATCCGGATATGTTTATACATTTTTAATTCTTCTCTTTTGTTTAGTAGAATTATAGAATTGAATTGGTTGAATTAAACCGAGTTGTTACGTTCCTCTTCAATTCTATATCAAAGTTCTTAGTGTTAAACTAAACATTAAGGAAGGTATTAACACCATTAACACCACCATTTCATATTCTTGTAACAGTAGCTATTGATTGAGTGTTAATAGGTGGTATTAATTAGTAGTCTTGTAACCTAAGATATTAAGACTCTTGTAATCGCAATATGTACACCATATATATATGAACAAGCTACTCATCTAGAGTAAGCAAGAAACCTTCTACAGATTCTCTTATTCTACAAAGTCTCATATGGTATCAGAGCCTACCTCTTCCAAATACATCTAACAATATACAAATCAAAAACCTCCTGCACCATTCATGGCCTCCACCTCAATCACCACAACTTCTCTTGGCTCTTCGCCGACTGAAAAGTTGACACGTGACAACTATCTTCTATGGAAGGCACAGGTGCTCCCGGCACTGCGTGGCGCGTAGATGATCGGTCTCCTCGACGGGACAGAACCCGCACCACCTGAAATGGTGGCTACAACAAAGGAAGATGGGACACTTAGAACGACGTTGAACCCAGCGTATAACGCATGGCTTGTGAAGGATCAACAGGTCTTGAGCTACCTACTGAATTCGCTTTCCAAGGAGGTGCTCACGCAGGTCGTGAGTATGGAGCACGTCGTCGATCTCTAGACTGCCATTGGAGCCATGTTCTCCTCACAGTCGCGTTCTCGGGCTACAAACTTGAGAATCGCTCTCGCCAACACAAAGAAACAAAACATGTCTGCAACCAATTATGTATCCAAAATGAAGGGGCTCGGAGATGAGCTTGCTGCCGCCGGCCGCCCTCTCGATGACGAGGAGATGGTCGAGTATATGCTTGTAGGACTGGACTTTGAGTACAATCCCCTTGTTACCTCCATCAACGTGCAATCCAATATCACTATAAGTGAATTTTATGCACAACTTGCTGCCTATGACTTGCGCCAAGAAATGCTGATGGAAAATGGAGGCGGCAAAGGGCAATTTCATACAACTGTCAATGTTGCCTCACGAGTTCTAAGTGGCTACACTCCTCGTAGCAAGGGAAACCGAGGTCGAGGTAATGGCCGCGAAAATGCTGGAGGCAAAGGAGGTCGCATATTTTCCAACAATGGAGGCAGAAGTCGTGGTCGCAGTCGTATGTCTTCAAAGCGTGATATTACATGTCAAATATGCAAGATATCAGGTCACCCAGCAAATGAGTGTTGGTGGCGCTATGAAGATGATGAGTCCTATGAAGCAAAGGGGGCAAATGCAACTGTCCACTCCTATGGTGTAGACACGAACTGGTACACTGATATAGGTGCCACCGATCATATCACAAGTGAGCTCGAAAAAATGACGGTTCGTGAAAAATACAAGGGTCATGATCAGGTCCACACTGCCAATGGAGCAGGTATGGAAATTAAACATATTGGTCATTCAATTGTGCATGCTCCTAGTCATAATATTCATCTTAACAATATCCTTCATGTTCCAAGTGCTTCCAAGAATCTTGTTTCAGTTCATAAACTTGCTTGTGATAATAATGCCCACCTTGAATTTCATCCCAATTTCTTTTTGATTAAGGATCAGGCCACGAAGAAAATCATTCTTAGAGGCAAGTGTCAAGGTGGACTCTACCCCTTGTGTCGTCGTCTCCAAGCTCTACCAAGCAAGTTTGTGTTGTCACCAAGCCATCACATGCGAAGTGGCATAGTCGTTTAGGACATCCGTCCTCCTTTATTGTTAAGCAGGTTCTTCAGAAAAATAATCTTCCTTTTGCCAAAGAGTCCAATATTGAGTCTATTTGTGATCCTTGTCAAAGAGCAAAGAGTCATCAATTACCCTGTCCAACATCTACTAGTATGTCCACAGTTCCTTTTCAACTTGTGTTTTCAGATGTTTGGGGACCGGCACCTACTTCTGTAGGACGCCATTCATACTATGTAAGCTTTATTGATGACTTTAGTAAATTTACTTGGATCTATTTGCTTCGCAAGAAATCTGATGTGTTTCAAGTGTTTCGAAATTTCCAACAACTTGTTGAACGGAAATTCAATCTGTAATAACCACTCCCGGTCAACGCCAGTCAAACCTGCGAAAAACAGGAAAAATTTAAAAAAATTTAAGACTCACAGTTAAGTGAACCTAAAATGACCCTTAGTGTCATACCGGACTTAATTTGACCCCGTTATTGACCAAAGTGAGTTCCGGGGGACTCAAGGCAACTTTCTGATCAATTTGGGAAATGTTGACTTTTCGCTGGAAAAGTCAACCGAGCGACGTTTTGGTCCATTCGAGGACCGTTTTGGATCCAAAAAGCTTAGCCGTCATCGTAGCGGTCTTAGTTGGGCCGTTTCCTTGTAGCCCGTCCAGTTTCGGAATTTCTTGGGAAAAGTGCCCGTTCGGGGCCCGAAACGTCCGTTTTTCGCGAATCTGATTGGAAAATATCAAGTAGATATTTTCCAAACGGTGTGGGACCCACCTTGACACTTGTCCACATTGTGGTGGTGTTAGTTTTGGGGGGAAAGTGTGTGGTTGTGATGGGTGGCCGAAATTAAGGGGTAAAGGAGAGAAAAAATAGGTTTTGTGTTAGTTTAAGAAAATAGAAAAAGAAAGAGAGAAGTTAGAGAGAGAAGGAGAAGAGAGAAAGAGAGAAGAAGAGAGTTGGGGTTAGGGTTTGGCACTATTCACGTCATTCAAGCCCTTGGATCGTCTTCAAGCAAGGAGCAAACTCGTTCCCCTCATCCTCCTCTACGGTAATGCCCAAACCGATTCTCGTTTTGATTATTTTGGAAAGCTAGGGTTTGTTAAAACGAATGATTTAGGGTTGTGTGGAGGTTGGGGAGGTGTTGGAGACGTTTTACAGGTGTTTGGGGGTTTAATTTCACGTTTTCCGGTGACCGGAGGCTCGGGAGGAGCTCCGGCCACCGTGGGTGATGGCCGGCCGGCCATGAGGTGGCTGGCCGGAGCTGGCAGCAGCCACCACATGGTGGTCGAGCCCCCCCTTGAGCCCTAGGAGCTCTCGGCCAAGTGGGTTGGTGGGGCCCACGTGCTCGGGTTTTATCGTTCGGGTGGTTTAAAATGTTCCCCGGACCATTTATCCTAAACCGAATCGAAAATTGGATTTAAAGTGGAGAAGTTGTAATTAACGGGTTTTAGAAACTTTAAACGTTAATTAATTGACTCGGAAGTCGGAATTCGATTCCGTCAAGGGCGTTGGGTTCCTTGAAATATTCTAAGACCGTAGAAACGAAAATGGGGGCTTTTAGAGCCCCGGAAAGCAATTATCGAAAACCGGGCAGATTCGCCATGTCGGGCGAATCGGGCCTTTAAGGGTCCTTTATCGACAATGTCGAGTAATTGGGAAGCTTGGGAGTGATCGACATTGTCGGGGTTAAGTTTGGGCTTCGAGTTTAATGGTTTTCGGTTTATTCCTGCGAGTTGTTTAGTGACTTTAAACTGTGTTCCTTTAGATCGTGCCACGGACCGAGGCAAGGGAAAGCTGGGTGAGTGACTGAGATCATCACCGGAGCTCGTGGTTTGGCTTTTGGGAGAACACGCACGAGGTAGGGAAAAGTAGCCGGATCTCGGCCCTGACTGGGCAAAGTTAACAGTAGAATTGCATGTGACACCGGGGTGTCGTGGGTTGAATATGTTTATTTAAATATTAGAAAAGCATGCTACGGGAACTTGGTAATTACTGGAAAAGCATGATACGGGATTGTAGCGTTTATTAGAAAGACATGTTACGGGAACTTAGTAATTATTGGAAATGCATGTGACACTTAGTGGTGTCGTAGGAGTAGAGAACTTAGCGATAAATGTTTTACTGGAGGCATATGACCATGCCCGGAGGTTGATTGTGAAACTGTTGATAGTAGGACTGTTGGAGGTTTGGGTTAAGCCGGAGGTTGATTGTTTAATTGTTGGTGTCTTGGGTGGCCATGAGGGCCCGTGTTATTTATTTGGTGAGTTTGGGTGGCCATGAGAGCCCGTGTTATATAATTGTTGAGTTTGGGTGGCCATGAGAGCCCGTATTATTTATTTGTTGAGTTTGGGTGGCCATGAGAGCCCGTGTTATTTAATTGTTGAGTTTGGGTGGCCATGAGAGCCCGTATTATTTATTGTTGAGTTTGGGTGGCCATGAGAGCCCGTGTTATTTATTTGTTGAGTTTGGGTGGCCATGAGAGCCCGCATTATTTATTGTTGAGTTTGGGTGGCCATGAGAGCCCGTGTATTTATTGTTGAGTTTGGGTGGCCATGAGAGCCCGTGTGTTATTATTGGCGTCTTGGGGTTGTTGAGCCCGTGAGTTAAGTGGTTGTGTCTTGGGAGGCCATGATGGCCCGTGGGGTTGTTGAACCCGAGTCTTGACTGTTGAGGTGTCTGGAGTGGCCTTGAGTGCCTGTTTGTTGAACTTTCTTGTGTTTGTGGTTGTGTTTGCCCGAACCGAATGTGTGTCGGGGAGTGGTGTGGATTTTGGCAGGTTACAAGCATTCTTGGGCTGGCATGACCAAACTCGAGCCTCGACAGGTTCTGAGCATTCTTCAGCTAGCCTGTTCCGTGTCCGGATCCCGAAAGGTTATGAGCATTCTTCGGCTAGCCTGATCCGTGACCGGGTCCCGGCAGGTTACGAGCATTCTTCGGCTGGCCTGATCCGTGTACGAGGCTCGGCAGGTTCTGAGCATTCTTCGGCTAGCCTGATCCGGGTTCGTGTCTTTGGGGAAGGTCATTGTTGGTTGTGTCGGTTTTACTTTACGAGTTTGAGGTTGAGTCTGGTGAGGGAGGTTATTGAGCAGCTGGTTTGCGATCCTTTGTGATCTTGTTTGGTGTGCGATCCTTTGTGATCTTGTTTGGTGTTGCGTAGTTTCTTTCGAGTCCTTGGGAGAGGTCGTGATCGTTGTGTCGGGTCTACTTTACGTGTCAACGTGTTGAGTTGGTCAAGGAAGGTAACGGGTTGTGTGTCAGTTAAGTTACTTGAGTTTGGGGATGGTATTCCCGGTGTTGGGTTTAGTTTTGGTGTTATTTGCTTTGTCTGCTAATTATGCCGTAGTCAGTCTGTTATCCGTGGTGGTGAGCGAGCGCTCACCCCTAGCTGCTTTTCCTACAGGTGCTGTTCGTGGGACGGACTAGGTGAGCTCTCGAAGCTTGTGGAGCTAGGAGCGGAGTCCGGGTTTTGTCTTTTGAGTCTAGTGACGGATACCTTGTACTTTTGTCCACTTGTTGGGACGTGTTTTAAACTGTAATTATTATTTTTGTTGAACAAATGATGATTTTAAAGTGATCTATAAAAATGGTTTCAAAAGTGTTTATTATTTTAAAACGTTCGCGTCCCGAGTTCGGTTTACTAAATTTGGGGCGTGACACAATCATAAAATAATCACTATGCAGACTGATTGGGGAGGAGAGTATGAAAAACTCAATTCTTTCTTTCAAACCATTGGAATTTCTCACCATGTGTCTTGTCCTCATGCGCATAAGCAGAATGGGTCTGCCGAGCGCAAGCACCGTCATATATTTGAAGTTGGATTAGCATTGCTAGCAAATGCCTCTATGCCTCTTAAGTTTTGGGATGAAGCCTTTATCACTGCTACATACCTCATTAATATGTTGCCAAGTAAAGTGATCAATCTTGAAACTCCAACTGAACGTCTTCTCGGCACCCAACCAGATTATCATTCTCTACGTGTTTTTGGTTGTGCTTGTTGGCCTAATCTTAGACCATATAACACTCGCAAACTTGCTTTTCGTTCTAAAAGGTGTGTTTTTCTAGGATACAGTCCTCTTCACAAAGGTGTCAAATGCCTTGATGTCTCCTCTGGTCGAGTTTATATCTCTTGAGATGTTGTTTTTGATGAATCTGTGTTTCCTTTTGAATCCTTACATGAAAATGCCGGTGCTCTTCTTAATAAAGAGATTCTACTTCTTCTGAACATCTTATTGATAAGACGACATTTACTCACGGGGGCATGCATAATACTGACCAAATATCTAATGGAAATACTAGCACTATTGATTGTTCACAGGTTATCGTTCAAAATGAAGATCTGGACACAAATGGTGTTGCACCAGTGACCATAACAGACGTACATGGCATGGTCTCGCAGCCTGCAGTTGCTACCTTGGACGCATCAGAACAGTCTGCAACAACATCCACCTTGGATAGTGCACAATCACCTAGCTCCGGAGCCACAACTACTGGTATACAAACACCACCTTCTCCTGTGGTAAATTTACGACCACAAACCAGGCTCCTGAATGGTATTCGAAAACCAAAAAGATGGACAAATGGTACTATACCATATGGACATGGTTTTCTGTGCACTACAGGTGAACCAAACAATTTGCAGGAGGCATTTGATGACATAAGATGGAAAACATCAATGGATGATGAATATGGAGCACTAATGAGAAACAAAACATGGCACCTTGTTCCTGCTCAACACGGAAAAAATGTGATCGATTGCAAATGGGTGTACAGAATTAAAAGAAAGGGAGATGGCACTATTGATCGATACAAAGCACGCCTGGTTGCAAAGGGGTTCAAACAAAGGTATGGAATTGATTATGAAGATACCTTTAGTCCTGTTGTGAAAATTGCTACCATTCGACTTGTGCTATCCATAGCTATATCTAGAGGATGGTGTTTACGACAATTAGATGTACAGAACGCGTTTTTACAAGGTGTTCTGGAAGAAGAGGTTTACATGAAACAACCACCTGGATATGAAGATCCAAATGCACCACTCCATGTTTGCAAGCTTGACAAAGCTTTATATGGTTTAAAGCAGGCTCCTAGGGCATGGTACGCCAGACTAAGTAAAAAATTACAAAGTCTTGGGTTTACTACATCTAAGTCAGATACATCCCTATTCATTTATAATAAGGCAGGTATAACCATGTTTGTCCTTATTTATGTGGATGATATTATAGTCACAAGTTCATCAGTCAAAGTTGTTGAAGCACTACTTCAAGATTTAAGCTCTGACTTCGCCCTCAAGGATTTGGGAGATCTTCATTTCTTCCTAGGTATTGAAGTTAAGAAGAACAAAGAAGACATTACATTGTCTCGGGAAAAATATGCTTATGATCTGTTGACCAGTGTCAATATGCAAAATTGCAAGGAAGCTCCTACACCTCTTTCACCAACAGAGAAGCTCTCAGCACATGAAGGAGAACATCTGGGACTTGAGGACAGTACAAAATATAGAAGCATTGTAGGTGCTTTGCAGTATCTAACTCTTACTCGTCCTGATTTGGCATTTTCAGTAAACAGGATTTGTCAATATTTGCATGCGCCGACTACCACACATTGGACTGCCGCTAAGAGAGTATTGCGATATGTGAAAGGATCACTTGGTGTTGGCCTGACCTTTAAGAAATCTTCTTCCTTTTTGGTTAGTGCATTCACTGACGCTGATTGGGCAGGTTGTTTAGATGATAGAAGGTCAACTAGTGTCTTTGCAATTTTTCTGGGTCCCAATCTTATCTCATGGAGTGCAAGAAAACAAGCAACAGTGTCAAGGTCTAGTACAGAAGCTGAGTACAAAGCCTTGGCCAATGCCACAACAGAAGTAATATGGGTTGAATCTCTTTTGGCTAAGCTTGGTGTTGAAAGAAAAGAATTGCCCTGTCTGTGGTGTGACAATTTGGGTGCAACATATGTATCGGCAAATCCAGTGTTTCATGCAAGGGCAAAACATATTGAAATCGACTTTCATTTTGTAAGGGAACGAGTTCCCAAGAAACAATTAGCCATACGGTTTGTGTCATCCAAAGACCAAATAGCAGATGGGTTCACAAAAGCATTGCCTGTCAAAAGCCTAGAGGAGTTCAAGCGCAATTTCAACCTTGCAGAGTTGTGATTGAGGGAAGGTGTTAAACTAGACATTAAGGAAGGTATTAACACCATTAACACCACCATTTCATATTCTTGTAACAGTAGCTATTGATTGAGTATTAATAGGTGGTATTAATTAGTAGTCTTGTAACCTAAGATATTAAGACTCTTGTAACCGCAATATGTACACCATATATATATGAACAAGCTACTCATCTAGAGTAAGCAAGAAACCTTCTACAAATTCTCTTATTCTACAAAGTCTCATACTTAGAATTGATCTTAAAGTTCAACAGTGCTATCAGAGCATGGTTCACAACTCTTTTAATTTACTTTAATTTTAATATGAAAATCATCTTTACTTCTTAATTATAGTTTGTTCCTAGAATTATGTCTTTAATATTGATGATTCAATTATTATATGTTTTTGGGATAATTCCATTTTAGTACCCTAAAACTTTCGGATTTCGTTTTTAGTACCCTAAATGTTTTTTTGTGCCACTTCAGTACCCTAAATCTTTGTTTATTCCAGTTTAGTACCTAACGTCTGATTTTTTATTTATAAAAAATCATTTTTATTTTTCAAAAATTCAATTTATTTAAACTACCGAAGTGTAGTTTTGGTATTATTATAAAAGATAGGGTTATGTGCAAGGCACATGACTTTTTTCCATCCAAAAATGGATGGAAAATCAGACATTGGGTACTAAACTGGAATAAACAAAGATTTAGGGTACTGAAGTGGCACAAAAAACATTTAGGATACTAAAAACGAAATCCGAAAGTTTTAGGGTACTAAAATGGAATTACCCCTATGTTTTTTCGTACAAAACTAAATTTGCTAATGGGTGGTTGTATGAACATGATCACGGAAGTGGATGTGTTATCATGCTCATCACAATCCAAGTTTGTTGGTCTTGAACAGTATTTGAACATGTGAAAGTAATTAACATATAAGAGTTAGTATATGTTCATATCATTATAATTTTGGTTCATTGGATAACTTTTTGAACATGTCATCGTGGGTGGCTGTTTTGGGTTTTTACAGTAATCAACACATGAAGTTATAGATATACATGTTGATTGTTCTTTCATATGTGTCGCTTGAACATGTACTGTATAATTTTATATATGCATTTGTATCATTTGTGTTAAACCTCAAATGTTAAAGTACACAAAATCGTTTGTTAGCTTTAAAATTTATTAGTCACCAAAGTGAGTTTGTCTTAAAGTTAATCAAACATTAAAGTTATCCCTTAAGAGTTGTTTAAGTTTAGAGATGCTAGTAAATAACATAAAGACGCTAAACTTTAACGATTTAATTATTAATTATAAAACTATGATGTCACCCAAAGGTGGACCATTGTTTATAATTAGTGATACTAGGTCGGTCCTTAGTGAAGCAAGTATGGAAAGCAAAGTCAGAATTGGGGGTTTCAGTAAGCAAGCCAGCCATCGAGTCAAAGCTTCAGTTGTTTAAGTCAAGTTTAGTAGGAAAGGTTGTCCCAAGTCTTTGGAACATGATGAAATTAGGGGTGTTAGGAGTTGCAGCTTGTGATTTATCGGTAGATAAGTTGAAGTTGGAACTAGCTAAGGAGTTTTTGGATCATATTCAGATAAAACTCCTGGGTGACAGGGTGTTTCTTTTCCATTCAGAGGAGTTTCAATTAAAACCCGATACTATGCCTGTCCTTTGGAATTGGAGTCGATGACTCTTCATTCATTTTTGTGAGGCTGAGCCTTTGTTGTTTAATTCAGATAAGTTTTTATGGATTAAAGTCACTGGAGTTCCTGCAGGAGGATGGTCTAGTGAGTTTTTTTTGGCTATCGGAAATTCTTATGGAAAAGTGATCAAGGTTTTAAGAGATGAATCTGCAGCTGAATTGGATGCAAACTTTAGTTTATTGCGCTCTGCGTCTGCGAGGGTCAGAGACGAGAAGGAATTGATTGTTCATAATCAGGTATTCTCAATCTCAGTTCAGGAGGTACAGGTCGCAAATGTTCCTTCTCTGAGTTTACCCGTAGGGTTAGGAGTTTGCTGCGATGAAGTAAGGAACTGCACCTCGGAGAATCAAACCCCAGTCTATCCAGGTCCCTTGGTTGTAAGGAATCAGGATATAGATAATTTGAAATTGAGTATTGTGACCCCGGTTCAAAAGGGTAAGGAACAGACTGTGAGCTTTGCTGAGAAGTTAAAAAGTTCAGTACAAATGCGTGGGCTGCAAGATATGGGGGAAACAGTAAAGAATGTCGTCGGTTGAGATTGAATGCTAAACCGGTGAGCCGTACATATGTAGCCAAGCCAAGGTCGATAAGTAGAGAACGTCAAGCCAGGTCAGATCGCTGGAAATTACTCAAAGTTATGAGTCACAAAGCACATCTTTTTGACGATTCGGTGATAGATCAACTAGAAGACTATGCCTCAGAAGTAGGTGACCATCTTGATGCAGTGGACAGTGATCCGGAGTATAACCCGATATTGGATAGGTCTCCGAGTCGGAGTCAAGACTATGAAGATTATGAGGATGCGTTTTTGGGTTAAGTTATCCCTGACTCTCTCAACTCAAAGTGTTCTAAGGTTCAATCCCCAGTCGATCTTGGGGCTTACCTATTCCGTGAGCCTCAAGAGTGGGTATCGTCCTTGTCTCGTGCAGGACGCACCAAAAGGAGATAAAATGTGGAGGAAGCGGCGAGTTGTTCTCTCGTACACCTATCAGGAGAATCTTTGGTTTGGTGGTGTTTGGGTTATCGTTTTGTTGGCTCACGTTTTTTTGTTTGTGTTTTGGAGAAGGTTTTTGTCTTGATCCCCTTTTTGGGTTGTATCTTTTTATCCTAGTTTTCCATCTTGGAATACAGGATCCTTAATAAATTAATCGCTTATCAAAAAAAACTAATGGAGACTAACGGGCTCTTTCAATTGACATGTTTGTATATCCAAAGATAACATCCATGTTAATTAGAATTTAGTTAGTTGTCTATTACATTACTATTTTATTCAGCATCATTATAAGTTTATACTTTTAAGTTTAACCTAAAGGTAAACTTAAGAGTATAAAGTAAAGTAACAATGATTGTTAATTTTATAGAAAAACTCAAAATAATAACGTATGAGATGTATGTAATGTTTTTCAGCTTCTATGAATTTGTTTGCTTCGGCGAATGGTGTCGTTAAATTCAATGGATTATATTATTCAGATTGGTCAGAATAGGTTCAATTTCAGCTGGGCGTTATGGATTTGGACATGGAAATAATTACCGTTGAAGCACTTGCGGCCATTATTGAGACTAGTACAGAGGTTGACAAATCATTATTTGATGCCTGGGAAAGGTCTAATAGGCTGAGCTTGGATTTAATGAAGATGATGATGGCTGATAACGTCAAACCATCGATGCCGAAGACTAACAATGCAATGGAATTCATGTTGAAAATTAAGGAACTTTATCAATCGAACATTACTGATAAGTCTATTGTGGGAAGTCTTATGAGCGAGCTAACGACCAAGAAATTTGATTGGTCGCAACCCATTCATGATCATGTAAATTGTATGTCAAACTTAGCAGCAAAACTAAAGGCGATGGAGATGGATGTGAGTGAATCATATATAGTTCAATTCATCATCAACCCACTTCATATTCAAGGACGTTTTGAGTTAACGAGTTAAAACGCGCGGGCGCGTGAGACGACATCGCGAATACTATGGCTTTCTCTCGGCGAAACTCGCCGATTGTTGCCACGGAGTTGCTGAGAAGAGTGGGGATTGTTGTTTCTTCTTATTTTTGCTTCGGTGACTTCGGCTTATATTGCTCAAGGATTCGATTATGTGGATTCATAACTCGAGAAAGAAAAGGGTATCAGAAGTCTCTGTTTCGGCGATAGGCGACGACTCTGAATACCGAGAGAGTGTGATTAAAGGGAAGGTGATGCGGGTACCTAAGTTGGCTTCTATGATTTGTAGGTTGGAAGGCTCAGCTCAAGTTCTGATCAAAACACAATCCAATCTGGGTCGGGAGAAGCAAGGTCCGGCAGTTACGACGGTTTTGGGTTCTTCAATTTTGCCTATTGATTATGTCCAAGAGAAGGCTAATGAGGTTTTGACAGATTCTGTCCAAGCTAAAGCCTCAATTGCAAAGGAGAATGTTAATCTTTTTCTTTGCAATTTACCTCCGGGTACAAACCGATTGAAATTAAGGTCTTGGTTGGAGAAGATCACTACTGTCTCCAAAGTTTTTGTGAGCAAAAGACATAATTCTGGTGGGCATTTTTTCGGTTTCGCGTCAATCAATTCCAAGGAAGAAGCAGCTCGTGTAATCAATTCCTACAATGGTTTTATTTGGGAGAAGTATAAGGTTTTTGTGTCCAAGGCTTGGCCTGAAAATATGAGCAAACGATTGGGGAGGCTTAATGTGGAGCAGATTTGGAGACGCAAATTTCCAAAGGAAGTGAAGGTAGATTCATCTGAAAATTCGAATCTTACTTCCAACAACCGTGTAAGGTATTGGGAACAAAATCAAGTTACTTATCTCCTTGGGTTGAGTCAAGTATTTGGGAGTTGCTAGCTCTAATTTTTTTGTGGAGGAGCTGAAACAAATAATCAGTAGAAAAGTGAATTTGGACGAGCAAATCAGGTGCCTTGGCAGTAGAATTTTCCTGTTCCTCTCAACTGATAGTGAGGTTTTGTCTGGTATTCTAAATTATAATTGGTGTTGGAGCAAGGAGAATTTTTTAATGTTCGATAAGTCTACTGATTGGCTAAATACTAAGGGTTTTTTCTCCTGGTTTGAAGTGTTTGGAATCCATATGTCAGTTTGGAGTATGAACACTTTCATTGCTTTAGGAAGCTCGGTTGGGTCTTTTATTTTGGCTTTGAGGGATGAAGCTTCAATGGAACTTGATTGTAACTACTTCTTGGTGAAGAGTGGGCCGAACATGATCTCTGCTTCCAGACAATTGATTTTGGATGGTAATGTGTTTCCTATTTATTTACAGAATATTGAAGCGAGTAGAGTGCCCAAGAGAGAAGTCGAGAATTTATCTCAAGTTAGAGTTGTAAGGCTACAAGACTTCTCTGTTTTTCCTTCTCCAAGAAGTCGTGATATACATAAAGGGAAAGATGTGTTGGTACTGGAAACAGCAACTCCTGCAAGAAAAAATTTGTACACATGTAAGTTGCTAAGCCCGAGCCCATCTACTAAACTTGGTCCAGAAGGTACACGGGTTGGGGTCTCAAGGGGTAGACGTTTCATTAAGCAGAATTCTCTTACTGTTTTCCGTTCATATTCAGCTAAGAACCGATCTCTGAGCAGAGAGAGGTCGTTTAGGGATCAAAAGTGGAAGCAAATTAAGGATGTCAGTCAGAAGGTGTTGGTAAAGCATGATGTTGCAGGGGAACAAATATAAGCTCTCAATTTCGAGTTAGGAGATTCTCTTGATCTGGAGTTCCAAGACGATTCTGAGGGTTTCTACTCAGAAGAGGAGGAAGAAGAGGGGGATTCTCTCCCTGCTTCTTTACCTTTTTAGCTCCCTTCGTAATGGTGAAATTCATCTCCTGGAACGTGAGGGGGATGAATGTCGTCCAAAAGAGACGGAGTATACAGATTACTCTTTCTAAGCAAAACCCGGATATGGTGTTGTTACAGGAAACTAAGCGAGAAGACATGCCACTTTTTATTCTGCGAAGCTGCAGTTTTACTTGGGGTTGGCTTTCAGCCTTTATTCCATCATATGGTGCATCCGGTGGAGTACTAACAGTGTGGAAGGAGGACTTTATTTTTGAGTTGGCATTATGTGATATTCCGTTGGTTGGAAGTAACTTTACTTGGTATGGTATGGGTTAAAGGCCCGAGATTCTCTGTTGGGGCGATATACCAATTCATAGCCCCATCGTGTGAAGAAGTGTGCCGACCATGTGCTCTCTGGAGGCCCGAGGTTGCATGATTTCTTTAAATGCCATGTTATGTTATTTCTGCAAAAAGTGCTTTGATGATCTTGAGACATGTTTTTCCACTATGAGTATTCGTGGGCTTTATGGGGTAGAGTTTATTCTTGGTGGTTATTGGTTTGGATGACTCCGGAGACGGTTTCTGTGGCTGGTGAAAATTTGGGCGGTAGTAGCAGATCTCATGGGTAGTACTGTTTGGTTGAAGGTATGTTATGTTACTTGTTGGCACCTCTGGCTTCAGAGGAATAGTGTCGTTTTGAGGACTGGGTTTCAACCGGTTGATGAAGTTTTTGCGAAATTACTTCCGCATCGTTTCAGCATCGCGAAATTAGCAGGGGATTTGAAGCCGGATTGTGCTTTTGATATGTGGTGCACTCAACCTCGATTTTGCATAAGGAGAGGGGGCACATGATTCATATGGCTGGAGTTTAAAGGGTTTTAGTTTTCAGGCTCGTTTCTCTTGTTTGTTTTTTACTGATGTTGTTTGGGTTTAGTGAGGAGGTTTTAGATCCCCTCTTTGGGTTGTATCTTTTGACAGGTTCATCATTAGAATCCTGTCCTTAATAAATACATCGCTTATCAAAAAAAAACTCACTTCATATTAAGTTTGACCAATACTTGGATTATATTAATATAATGGTACATGGGAGGGATCTCGTTGATAAAGTAACTTGAAACCACCATGGTCCCTAATAATTAAATTCAATTAAAGATGACTAAATGTTTTTACATAATAAATATGTGCACGTATGGGTTGACTGATATTGAATCACCGAGTCGTATCATGAGCCAAATGGAAGATTGTTAATTATCATACAAATTAGTGGCCAATGTCTTCATTATCCAACTTAATTAGTGAACCCAATTTAATGGTGGTTAAGCTCAATTGATGAGTTGGTTATCTTAGGGTTATTATTATCCCTTCTCTTTCCCTAATTAAAAACGTTACAACTCTTTGACCCATTATAGAGAACATCAAGGAAAAAGAAGAGGGAGAAGAAAAACCTTCAACAACAAGTACAAAAGCATGAATCCGAATATATTTATACTATTAATTCTTCTCTTTTGTTTAGTAGAATAATAGACTTTAATTGGTTGAACTGAATTGTTACGTTCCTCTTCAATTCCGTATCAATGTTCTTAGATTGATCTTAAAGTTCAACAAAATGTACCTTGAAGTATTCATTTTTTGCAACTTGTAGCCATTTTATTTTATAATTGGAAAAAAGTACCATGAACTTTTCTTTTTGTTGCAATTTGTACTAACGATTACTCTTACAAATTAGATTTTAAAGAATTACGTAAAACAAGTAAATACATCATGGTATTTTTTTTTGCAATTATCCTACAATAAACGCAGTTATATATCTTTACATGTCATGTCACTGATGTTTGCTTATCATTTTGTTGGCACCCATACCACAACCAGTCAATGTAAAGATGACTACCCCCATTAACATTTTCTCAAGATAACATCTAAGCATCGAAAACCATTATACACCTCACAGTTCAAATCATCTTATTATGACTAATTCAATTACAACTACTAAATATGCATCCTCACATTCATTTGAAAAAAAAAATATCGAAAGTAAAAGATAAAACCATTTCAGTGGGTAATAGTTAATAGAACCAAGGAACTTACAGCAAGGCTTCATCCATAACCACATCAGTACTTGCATCAAAATCCACCCCTCTACCCTCAGAAGGTGCATGACTAACACTCATCGGGGCATGATTATTGCCAAACCCCGATAGCTCGAACTCCCTTCCCATTTCTCCAGACCTAAAATTTGTTGTAAAAGACTTTTCTCATTTCAGAAATCCAATCAGAACTGAATCAAACTTCACACAAAACAAAATGAAATATCATTTTTTTTATTATTGGAAAGGAAACAGGGAAATCCTACTCTAACCTAATATAACCTCCACCTACACCTACTCCCAAGCAGATGTACCCACTGGGGTTCGAACCTTCACCATCAGGCCAACCCAAGTGACCAACAAAATGAAATGTCATAACGTACATGATTGGTTGAAGTGGCCGGAATAAGGAAGGGAATGTACCCTCTTCCCCAAACCACCAATGTCCGAAGAGGCCAAGGATAGACGCCCAGGAGATGCAATTGACAACTCTCCAAAAACCTAACAATATCATGCCATCAACAATGTAAAAAACAAAATCAATTCCACCTTACACCAAGCAAAATACAAATCCAAAACTCAACTTACAGTGCTCCCATTGGCAAGCAGAGGAAGGTGGTTCGAGGAAAGCTCTCCATCGTAGCTGGGCGGAGGCAGCTCAACATCAACATCACCAGGTGGACTTCCTGAATCAAGCACAACCCAATTCAGTTGAGACTAGAAAAAATCAAAATCAAGAACATGAACACAAAATCACGACAAAACCCAGAACCCACAAACCCTTGAGCCTCTTGTACTTGGTCTTGTACTGAGGGCAACACTGGTTCCCATCTTTCCACTCGTACTCGTAACACGGACAGTAGACCAGAAACGCACGATCAAAACTCGGCGCCATGAAAATGACTTGTAGATTAAGCTAACTAATGCAGACAAAAAAATATGAAGTACTGAACAATGGAGACAGGAGTTTAATTAGAGAATGTTTTCCGTAATTCTCATTGCATATTTGGAATAGAAATTGTGTAGTTATTTATAGACTTTCAATACAAAGTGGACTCCTTAATAATAGACTCCTAATTATAGAAAACTACCCATTACTACATTATTGATCTTAAGAAAGAGGAAACACAATAACCTTATCAGAATAGGACTCCCTTAGCTCCTAAATTTCAGCATGTATTCGTGATAGTGGAGATGTGATTTTGGATCACTTCTCCAACACTCCCTCTTGAGCTAAAATCACAAACTCCAAACATACCAGTGAGGAAGACATGTTGAATTGGTAGAGCTTTTGTAAAAGTATTTGCCACTTGAGCATCGGTTGGACAATTAGGATTTTGACTTCCCCCTCTTGAATCAGCTCCCTGATGAAATGAAAGCTAAGTTGAATATGTTTGGCACTTCCATGTACTCCAGATTTTTTTAGTGATGACAGTTGTTGATCTACTATCAAAAAATAACTCTGTAGGATGAGATTGTTCCATTCCAAAAAATTTAAGTAGTCTTCTCAACCAAACACATTGACAGGCTATTGTAGAACCTACAATGTATTTAGCTTCAGTAGTGGACAAAGCTATCACTGGTTATTTCTTTGAATTCCATGCGATAACTGCTGTTCTAATTGAAAATACATTTCCTGAAGTGTTTTTTCTGTCATCATACTAAGCTCCCCAATAACTATCAAAGAAGCCAACAAGTTGGAAATTTGAACTTCTCGTATACCAAAGTCCATAACTTTGAGTTCCTGCAACATATCTGAGAATTCTCTTGGTAGTTCCATAGTGATATTTTGATGGTTTGCTCATAAGCCTTGATACAATAACAACTGAAAAGGAGATATAAGGTCTAGTATGAGTGAAGTAAATTAAGCCACCCACCAAGCTTCTGAATTGACTTGCATCTGTAGGCTCTTGCTCATCTTCCAGCCTGAATTTTTGATTCTTATTCGTGGGAGGTGCACTGTATTTGCATCCCACCATTTTGAATTCATCTAGCAAGTCACTCGCATACTTCCTTTGTGAAACAAATACATCATGCTCATCTTGAGTGACTTCCAAACCAAGAAGTAAAGCAACTTCCCAAGATCTGTCATCTCAAAATCTTTCATCATCTTTTCCTTAAATTGGTTCACCAACATTTGGCTCGAACTCATATAGATGATGTCATATACATACAAGCACACCACGAGACAATCTCCTCCTTCCTTCTTGCAGTAAAGAGTAATCTCATTTTCAATTCTCTTTAATCCATCTTGCTTGAAATAAGAGTCAATTTTGCTACACCATGCTCGTAGTGCCTGTTTTAAGCCATACAAGACTTTATGCATTTTATAGACCATGTCTTCTTTCCCGTGCAACTCAAAGCCATCAGGTTGATGCACATACACCTCCTCCTTTAGCTCACCATTTAAGAAACCTGACTTGACATCTAATTGATGTACAAGTCAACCAAAATGAGCTGCTACTACTAGAAATACTCTAACAGTTTCGAAACGAGCAACATTGAGAGAAAGTTTCTTCATAATCTACTTCATACCTTTGTGCATACCCCTTTGCAACAAGCCTGACTTTATACTTCACAACTGCTCCCTCTGCATCATGTTTCACCTTATACACCCATTTGACACTGATTGCTTTTTTACCTCATGGTAAGTCTATAAGCTCTCAGATGCCATTCTTTTGGATTGAATGAAGATCATCCTCCATTGCTTTCTCCCAAACTGAATTTCCAGTTTCTTCTTCATATCTTGATGCCTCACTAGCCATCATATCAAATTGAGAAGTATCATATATTTTTCTCAAGGACCTAAATTTAGTTGGTCCTAAAGAGGAATCACTATCATCACTACTACTTTCTCCAACTGCATTTTCTTCAACTACAATGTCTTGCTGCACTTCGTTCTTCTCATGCATACTTCTTGTCTGTCTTCCTCCAAGACATGATTTTGTTGTTGTTGTGGTGCTTGTTCTTGAGGCACTGGTTCATCACTCCAGTTTCACCTTTCTAGTTCATTGAACACCACATTTCTGCTTACTATAATCCTTTCAGTTACAGGATTGTATAATTTGTAACCCTTGCTCTCCAAGCAATACCCAATAAAAATACATTTAATTGACTTATCATCTTTCTTCTTTCATGAGAATTGACTAAGGCATATGCAATGCAGGCAAATACTCTCAGTAAACTTACATTGGGTCTCTTACCATTCCAAGCTTCATAAGGACTGACATTCACAACTACTCTTGTGGGAGATAGATTCAACATGTACACTATTGTTGCTACTACTTCTGTCTGTAAATCATTAGGAAGTTCTTTCTCCCTCAACAAACTTCTTGCCATTTCAACCACCGTTTTGTTTTTCCTTTCTGCCACACTGTTCTGCTCTGGTGTATAAGGAGCTATCAACTCTCTTTTTATGCCATATTCATCACAAAATCCATTGAATTTGTGTGAAGTAAATTCGCCACCTCTGTTAGTTCTAAAAACTTTTAGTTTCAAAACTATCTGGTTCTCCACTAGTTCTTTGAACTTAACAAAGTTCTCGAATATCTCTGCTTTTGTCCTCTGAAAATAAGCCCAACTCATTCGTGAGTAATCATCAGTAAATAGAAGGAAATAATAGCTACCTCCAAATGACTCTGTTTGCATTGGTCCACATAAGTTTGCATGAACCAGTTCCAAGCATTTAGTTTCTCTCTAGGCTCGGCCAATAGGAAACGGATTCTTGGATTTCTTTCCATAGATGCAACTTTCACATACGCCAATTGACTTTGTTTTTGGTAAGCCTTCTACCATACCCTTCTTCTCTAGCATGACAGTGACCATATCGCATATGTCAAATATTGACTACATCTTTCCCCTTTGTTGTCAATGCCATATTAGTTAGCATGGATTGAGAAAGATTCATGGGAAACATTCTGTTCCCAGTCATCTCAGTTTGAGCTACCACCTCTCTAATACTTTTGCATTTGATTATGCATTGTCCGTCATCAAATAGGATGTTGAATCCATCTGACATCAGTTGTCCTACATTGAGAAGATTACGAGCAGTGAAGGAACAAACTGAACATCATTTAGTATCCTGGTTTTTCCATTCTCTAGACTAATGAAAACAACACAGTTTCGTTCAATCATCAGCTCTTGGTCATCACCAAGCTTCACCTTTCTTTCTTTATACTTTTTGTACTTCTTCATTTCTTTAAAACTGGTCTTACCTCCAGTCATGTGATTCGAGCAACCACTTTCAACATATCACATATGAGATATTGACTCTTTTAACTCGGATTGAGTCATAAAAATTCTCTCCCCTTGAGATTCCTTAACAAAATTGACATCCTTATCTTTATACCAACAATCTTCATTTACATGGCCAAAACGTTTAAAATGATGACATTGAGTATTACCTATTGGTTTGTTTTCGAAGCCACCTCCTCTACCTCTGTAGCCTCTTCCTCTAAAGCTATTGTTTCTTCTTCCTCTTCCATCATATTTGGCACTGCTTTCACCCCTAACTTGGAAAGCTTGTATCTTCTTTTTGTCCTTCTCAGACATGTTAATTCGAGGCTCATGAGATTGCAAAGATCTCATCAACTCATCCAAAGTGTAGGTGGATAAGTCTTTGGACTCTTCAATTGCTGCAACCACATGATCGAATTTTGCTGGTAAGCTTCTTAGCACCTTGGCCACAATTTTTTTGTCACTTATGGTATCACCATAAGCTCTGAACTGATTCACTGTGCTAGTGATCCTTAAGAAATCGGCTTGCACATCTTCACCATCCTTCATTTGAATGTTCTCAAATTCCCTGTGTAGTGTCTGTAGTTTGACAACTACTACAATTGATGAACCATGTATGTCACCTATAAGATTGTCCATGCTTCCTTTTCCGTCGAAGCTCTTGTAATTTTTTAGAAGATCATCCTGTGCATTGCTTGATGAATGTTGAACAACACATTGGAGTCCTTTTTCACGGACTCCTTCACCCCCGCTTCCTCTTCTTTCTCATTGTAGACAAAATCCCATAAGTCTTGGGATTTGAAGAGAGTCTTCATCTTGATCCTCCAATATTCATAGTTATCACCTTTTAATATTAGTAATGATGGTTGTTCCATGCTGACTCCATTTGTTGTTGCCTTCTTCTTCACGCCTTTAAGGCTCTGATACCAAATGTAGAGAAAAAAATATGAAGTACTGAACAATGAAGACAAGAGTTTAATTAGAGAATGTTTGCTGTAATTCCCATTGCATACTTGGAATAGAAATTGCGTAGTCATTTATAGACTTTCAATACAAAGTGAACTCATTAATAATACTCATAATTATAGAAAACTACCTATTAATGAATTAACTACCTGTTACTACATTATTGATCTTAAGAAAGAAGAAATACAATAACCTTATCAAAATAGGACTCTCTTAGCTCCTAATTTTCAGCATGTATTTGTGATAATGGAAATGTGATTTGGGATCACTTCTTCAACACAATTAAGTTCTAGCATTACTGACTGTTGTATATGTTCTGGAGTCCATCATCGACGCAAAAACGCCCAAATTGGCGATGGATTGAGCCCTAAATACGCGGAGGAGGATGAGACGCGGACATTGGGATTTGGGAGCCGCGAGAACTAGTTTATATCGAATTGTACCGACATTGCACCAGATCCTGCGGGTAGGAGAAAGCTAGCAATGGAAAATTTGTAAATTACTTGAGGAAGATCTCGCCCCGTCAGGTGGAATTGTGGTCCCTCGATGACAGCACTTTTGTTGACCTGACAGTGAATTAATGTTTGTAAACTTACATAACGAAGACGGATGTCTTTTTTAAAATGAAAATACCAGTAATATGTGTATGGAAAATTAGAAATGTATGTGTATTTGTTCTAGTGAAATAGACCGCTCAAATGCAAATGTTGTTTTGTTTTTATATTCAAACCTAATTAGGTGTTTAATTAGTAAAGATAATGTTCAAAGAGTTTAACTACATATAGAGGAGTGGTTGGAGAGTCGAATTATAGTTGAGAAATTGGGGCTACGAGCACCTCTAATAGTCGTTGGAGGGTTGTTGTTTGTGTGTCATCGTATGCGTTATAACGATTAACTGTAATGGTTAGTCGATGCAGGCATCGTTTAGCATGTCAACCCAGCGCGTTGTTTCAGATGTCTGCAACGATATGATTAGCCGGTCCAGGTCCAACGGCTAATCAACTGATCAATTACACGCCGACACGTAACATGCATATTTAAATAAAAAACCTAATTTTCTCTATGAATACACTTTGACCTAAAAATAAGTATAGCCAAAAGGCAAGTATAACTGAAGTGTTGCATGTACAAGTAATATAATAAGATCTCTCTAAGACTTTAACATGTAGCCTCGTCTTCTTGCTCAACTCCCCGCCTACGGCGCCATGGCCTCCGGCTATGGACGTCGCGGGTGGTATTCTCCTTTCCCTCCTCTCGCTTTATCCTACTCCAATCCTTTCTACTCTGCCCCCTTCCACTTCCTGCCTCTTCATTCTTCTTCTTCCGTTCTCGCTCCAACGTGGTTTTAGGCTCGCCTCTAGCTGTTTCCGTTGGTGGGGGTCTGTCCTTCGCTGGTACTCGGCTCGCCATTGAAGATTGTGTTGACTACTTCTTCGTCAAGGGCATTTGACGCATATCTGGGCTGTGGAACTCTATTTCTCGACCTTTCCGATCATAGATCGGAGAGGGTCTGGGTGGTTTCTTCTCAGGTGTGGTGCTCGATGTGGTGGTGGTTGGCGTGGGTTGATGGGTTCGTTGGAGTGTGTGTCTTGTCGGAGTGTGTTGCTTGCCGGTCCGTTCTTGTTCTCGTGGCTAGGAGTTCTGGCTCTTCTACTGTCTGCTCGAGTAGTTGTGACGGTTGTGCCCGGAGAAGGAGGTTCGGGGGCGGCAGGCTCGGGGGTGGCTAGTCTGTTTACGACCAGGTAGGGCAGACCCTGGTCTGTCGGGTTCGGCCCAATAGCGGATCGGGTCCTTCGGGTGGTTCGGCTGGGGTCGCGGGTCGGGCTGGGTTGCTTTGGGCCTGGGCTTAGTTCTTGTTTTGGGCCTACGTACAGGCCTGGGTCTGCACCTGGGTTTGGACTTGGGTCTGGACCTGGGTTTGGGTCTGGGTTTGGCTGATGCTCCTCTGTTGTTTTTGGAATCTTCTTTGTTTGAGTCTGGATTGGATCGTGCTCGGTATTATTACATGCCTTCCCTTCGGGTCCTTGCTGTTGTCGGTGAGGGGTTACCTGTCTCGGCTTTGGAACGCTCAGCTCGCATTCCAGTTTAGGTTTCTCAAGACTTTTGACTTGTTGCTGCCAATTTGGAGTTCGGAGCTCGTACTCAATAGAAATACCGGTCCTCCACCTTTTTGGGCCTCTTTTCAATGTTTACCGAATTTAGATTTCGGAGGGCTGAGTGCGAGCTTTTTCGTCTGCCCTGTCTCTCGCGATTTCGGCAAAGCAGTTTCGACGGTGGACCTTATCTCGGGTCTTTGGAGGTGACTAGTTCTTGCTCAGGTCGTGGGACGCATTTCGACAGTCTAGCGGATGTGGATCGTTGCTGAGCTACTCTAGATGCTTCTGGTGCTTCAACCATCCGAGGACTTCTTGGACTCTGTGGTGTGCCTCGCTACCTTCCAATCTTTGTTTAGTAATTCCTCTCCCCCACTACCCTTTCATTTGATTCGATTGACTTTGCTTCTTCTCGGCCGCTTTTTGGTGTTCGAGCTCGTCGGTTTTAGGTGTTCGTCGTCGGCGAGTCCTTAAGGTTGTTCCTTGGTCTGAAGCCTTTCGTTTTATTTGTTGGGAGCGGTGTGTGTTAGTGATTTTTCACTGATACTGTATCAGTCGATCGTGGTCCTGGCCACCGGTGTTTTTAGTACTCTCTTTCTTGCTAGGATTGAGTGTTAATAATGATTCATGAGTTTAGTTCAAATCTGATTAGGCTTGCAGTGTTTCTTGTATGCCGGCTCTTCTTGGTGGCCAATGCTTGGTTGGTGGCTGCTGTCTTGCCCGGTTGTTCCGGGGTGTTTGGTCTGGTCTTTCTTGTTGCCCATGGTGGCTTTTCTTGTTGGTTTGCTCTTGTTGGCGGTTCTTTTAATCTGCACCTTCTTTTTCTGGGTTGTAATCTCTTGATCTTTGGTTTCAGTTGTGTCCTATAAGAAGGTTGCGTACTTCTTGGGGTTTTGGAGGACTGTAGTCAGATTTCATGTACTCCTCTTTCCCCTCGTGAGAGGTTTAATTTAAATTTGCATTTGCCGATAAAAAAAAGATTAGCGAGTGGCGTGTTTTATTATCTTCATAGGATATGTCGGTGCTAATCCCGCCAATAACATAGAACGGTATACCTATAAACTTTGTTTATTCCAATGAGAAAAAAAAAGTATCTATCAAATTCTCAAATAATTTTGATCCACTTAAGTTTTTGTAAATTTTTTGAAAGTTATTAAAGTTTGTTTCTAATGTTACCTTTGATTGAAATGTATTTGAAATTACCACACAATCCTTGTTTATTTCGTCTTAGGTTGTTTTTGTACTTTAACTATTATTAAGAGCTATTTAGTAATTTCAATAATATTAGTGAAAGTTAACACAGAAACTAATTTTGGTAATATTTGAAAGTTCCATGGCGTTTTATAAAAAAAAAATATGTAGATCGAGATTACTTGAAAATCTGACAATAAAATTTACAGGAGAAAAAGTTGGGCAGATATAAACTGTCACACAATAATATTAATTTAAATGGAGTTAATGCTGATTATTTTTTCATGAAATTATGTAATTAAACGATTTAAAAAAGTTATGATGGCTTTTTTTATAAATAAAAAAATTAAAAAAAATTACATTAAATTAAGAACTTGATCAAATTTACAAATTGTATATTAAATAAATTATATCTATTTATCTAATCGAGTCAATGAACAAACTAGTAAGAAAAAGTGCCGCCTCTGATATTGCTCTCTAGCAAACCCTAGGTTCGGAAAAACGAGAAGATGGTGAATTCGGCGGCCAAGCTTTCGAGCATCTCGGGTGATCCTTCCCTGTGGCGTGATCCGGTGGAGGAGACGGTGGATGGGGAAGGGATCGATGTGGGTGTGGGTGTGGCAATCGGGATTTCAACCGACGTAGTTCCGGAGGAAGCCGACTGCCCTGGTTCGGTCGCCGTGGTGCAGCTCGAGGCTGGTGATGCAGGCCGGAGACAGGGCGCGGGTGAGGAGCGGCGTCGGGCGAGGGACCTAGTCCTGTTGGCGGCTGACGGCGCCACGGAGGAGGGAGCCACCGTGCCGGTTTTGGCATGGGGTCTGACACCACCGGAGGAGAGGGGACCGGTGATGGAGTTCTCCTCGATCAGGCGTCCTGCGGATGACGGCAGGGGCGGAAGTGCTAGGGCTAGGCAGGGATCGGGTCGTGATCCCGTGCCGGTGAGGGGTACGTGCTCCCGGGCTCGCCGGGGAGCACATTTCAGGCCCCCGGGAATTCTGCATGCCGATGGGAGGGAGGCCTACACGCCAGTCCTGATCCCGTCGGACTCGGAGGAGGGGCAAACGGAATCCCAGGCGGCGCAGGAGCGGCGCATGGCGAAGGGTAAGGCGGTGGCTGCGGTGGGGCGCGATCCTAGTGCAACCGAGCCGGATGTGGAGCGCTGGCAGGCACCGGGAAGCGGCAGATCTTTCATGGGAGATGCCTGTCGTGGGGGTCGTGGGGCTAGTACCTGGACCCCTCGGGCGGGTCGGGGCGGTAGAGATGGACCGGCCGGGCAAGGGGATGTGGCCAGATGGGCGGCTCGGTACGGCTCGGGGAGGTCGGGTGAGGCTGATCGGGACTCGGGGGACAGGGATCAAGCTGGGACCCGTCGAGATCCGGTGAGGGAAGTCCCCGAGTTGGGGCAGCAGCTATCCTCGATGCGAATCATGGAGGTGGTAGTCCCAACTAGGGACATTGGTCAGGCTGCAGCGCACTTTCGATTTGCAATGGCAGCGAAAGTGCTGACCTCGAAGCGATTCTTCTGGAGATCCTTGGTTGACAGAATGGAGGATCTATGGGGGATGAAGGTGGATGCTAGACCTCTGGAAGGGGGACTAGTAGGTTTCTTCTTTGGCACGGCGCGGGAGCGGGAGAGGGTCCTCGCGGGGGAACCCTGGGCGTTTTGGGAGTCTCTGGTCCTGTTTACTGACCTGAGGGCCCATATGCAAGTGGGCGAGCTGAGCTTTCACCAGTTCTCGGTATGGGCTAGGGTCTCCAACCTGCCTGTGGGGGCCTGGAACAGGGCGGTAGAGTTTCGCATTGGGAGTGCTTTGGAAGTCTGTCAGGCTGTGGATGTGGATGTTGCTGGTCGTTGCTGGGGGGACTTCATGAGGGTCCGAATTCGGGCCGATATCGCCTTCCTTTGCAGAGCCAGATTTGGTTCTGCTTGTCGGAATCACAGGTACGCACGTTACTTTCTGTGTCGTATGAGCATTTACCGGACCACTGTTATGGGTGTAGCTGTGCGGGGCACCGATTCCCGTCGTGCCCAGTTGCGGGAGGAATACGGGGCCACTCGCTTCGAGCCCCAGGGGACCCGAGATCAGCTTTTGAAAAAGCCAAGCACGGGAAGGCGATCTCGGGAACGAACTGGACCTATCTGGAGGCTAGGACTACGGACCGGGGCAGCCCCCGTAGTCCGGCCGTGGTCCCGGACCCCAGAATGGACCAAGTGGACCAGGTGGACACTGAGGAAACAGGAACGGAGGACACCCCGACTGAATGGGTGGCGAAGGAAGGGAGCCCGCCGCTGTCAGGGAAGAAACGACTAGCCAGGGAGGAGGACCAGGATGTGTCGAATGGCTCGACAGAGGCAGACGGGGAATCACAAGCAGCGGTGGGGGGCGTCAAGCACCCCCGCCTACAGGAATGAGGCCTAGGTGGCCCGGGAAGGGGTGGATCAACTGTGACCCTTTCCCGGCGGATGGATGGAGACGGCACCATCACCAGTTGAGTTTTATCTCCCCTGCCAGTCCGGAGTCAGCAATCCCGCGTTCAGGAGCCCTACCTTTATCATTCCAGGGAGGACGACGCACGCTGACACACCGGGGGAGATGTAGGTCCACCAGTATTCCCCTAAACTTGGTTGGCTCGCCTCGTCCCATGTTGGAAGAAGCATGCTGTATCGGTGTCACCAGACGCTACCGCAGATATCCCCTTCGTCCGCAACACCCATTACCAGAGCCGGTTTTATTGCTTTCAGTTCATTTCTACTATTTAGTTGGATTGTTATGTAGGTGGGGTACATTTCAGTACCTACCAAACTCTTTTATCATGATTTAATACAAATTGCAATATTTATTCTCAAAAAAAAAACAAATGGTATATTGATCAATCGCGGCACGATGTTGTCATTTCAACCCGTCTTTTACTAGTTTCCACCCATGTTATTTAGGAAACGTGATCCACTACCAAGATGCATTGGACATCAACTGCATCTAAAATCTACTCATCGGTTTATTCAAGATCCGTTTTAGGTCACATTTTTACATTTCTAGTAGTCCTAAGGCGATTTTGACCATGAGACATGCATCTCCTTCTTCGTGATCTCTTTTTATAAACGTGTTGGGTTGTTGGATTGCGTTTGCATGGCGAACATTCCTTTTAAACAATTCTTTCAGTCATCTCGTTCGAAAACGCCTAGTTATTCTTGATACTTCTCGTGGTTTAAAGGTGTTGGATGCAAAAACTTTAGATGATATATTTTTGGAATGATGTGCAAGCAAAGACGGAATGATCATATTTTTTTAGATGGGTAGGGGTATTTATACTGGAATTTTTGGACGAAAATTTAGATTCCCTGACGGTTTTCTTTTTGTCTTCCACAACGAGGACATGTGGCGGTTTAACATTGATGCACGAAAGTAATCGTTGAACTTTCGTCCAGAACTAGACGTTCGTCCATCCAGATGATGAAATCAACCCATCTATACGTCCAATCCATGTCGATTCGTCCAATCGATCTAAGCCAAAAACCCTATTCATCCACTCTGACTCTTTTTTTGTTTATTAGCTACAGTGAATTGTCAATCCAAACGGTCAGAAAATGACACTTCGTTCCAAATGGAATTGAATTGTCAATGCAGTTGGACGGTTCATCACTTTGGATAACAACGTGAAACTCAAAAATACAAAACTCTACAGTAAACTTATTTTTCAGCCTTTCCCAATTGGGAGAAAGAAAAAAGAAACAAAAACATTTTTAACAACTACACAAACAAAACCCTTAAATCATCTACGATCATTGTTCACCTGAAACGACCCATCCCTCAGCAATTTCAAACTGAGATTATTGAATCGCTCACGTGAATACTGCCTCGATGCTTTTCTCCAATCTGTTCCTGCTTTCATCATCGCAGCAAACTCCTCGTAACTTATCCGTCCATCCTGCATGTTACAAAAAACCCAAATAGACTTAGATTCCAAAAAACAAATGTATCCAACGTTGTTTGAAACAAGAACAATGACTTTTAATATACTACTGACCTTGTCAGTGTCCACATCTTGCATAATGGCCTTGATCACTTCTTCACCGTTGCTATCATCCACTTCATCGCACAAGGCATCCCTTAGCTCTTCCATTTCAATGTACCCGCTTTTGTTTTTATCGAGAAACACAAATGCTTTACGAAGATGCTCGTCATTACCCATCTTTCTTAGGTGAACCGACATAGCCACAAACTCTCTGTAGTCCAGATATCCATCTCTATCTACATCCCCCTGTCAAAAACAACATTTCATTTTCATGCATCAATGGACTTCTCTCATAAACTGTCACAACATCATAGTCATGTCTTATATTGAATCACCACAAACTTGAAACTACCCTATGAGATAATATCTATCCTTTCTTTGAATTACTGCAAAATTACGGAAAATTCCGTTGAAATGCAAGAATATTTTGTTAAAACGGAGGGAAATTCTACAAAAAAAATCAAAATGACAAAATTGCCCTTGAAATGAAAAATAACTTAAAATAAAAATAATTTATGTTTTACTTTTTTTATTTCATTGAAATGAAAAATAATAATAATAGTTTTTAAAATTATTATTATTTAATTACTTACGAAACAATTGTTATTTGCAGGGGTAAAACAGTCATTTTGTTTTAAACTAACAGAAATCCTACTGTGTACAGTTTTGCAAACAAAAAGTAATTTAAAGTTCATATTTTTTGGAAGTGTAATTTTCTATTCGTGAACAATTCATAAAGGTAGTTTTATGCATACATGATTGTTTATTAATTATAGTACTTACAGCTTCCATTAGAATCTGAAGATCTCCTTCGGGGACTTGATGGCCAAGCTTCTGGAGCCCGACTCGGAGCTCCTCAATGTTTATCTTGCCTTTGTTGGTGGTATCCATTACCTGGAACCCTTCCTTTATGCCAGCAACTTCCTCCACTGACAAATGCTCAGCTATTACCTGTGAAAAACAAATCAAAAAAGCGTTTCTGAGGAAATTAAACCAAGTTCAGTGTTCGTGAACATATTGCTTGAAGATTAAAGAAAACGAGGGATCTCGATTTAATGGACGCTATTACCCTCAGAGCTCTTTTCTTCAGCTTGTTCATCATAGAGAACTGCTTGAGCCTAGCTCTCACAGTTTCACCCAAATTCACATTTGGGGCCTGGTTTGCATTTTGTAACCATGGATGATCTGCATACATTACAACCAAGAAATGAGAATGAATTGGGTTCCATATTTCTGAATTACAGAAATTCTGAAAATTATCGCTTGGGTTACCGAGTAAATGAAATTATTTTCAAGGGAAAATTACAAAAAAAAAGTGCCGAGTTTGTCTTTTTGTTGCAATCAGTATAAAAATGACGATTTTACCCTTACAATTTAGATTTTTTTTAAATTAATATAGTTATTTTAAAATTGAAACTTCCAAGGGTAAAATCGTCATTTTGGAACAAATTTATACAAAGTGCAACAAAAAGACAAGTTCAGTGCACTTTTTTTGCAATTATCAAAGAAGAGAGCTACAAGTTGCAAAAGGTAATACAGAACTTAAATTTTACCTAGCACTTGCTGAGCTGTTAGGCGACTTCTGGGGTTAGGATCAAGCATCTTCTTCACGAGGTCTTTTGCCTTATCGGAAACTTTAGGCCAAGGCTCCCTTTTAAAATCTACATGAGACCTGATAATAGCTTGTGCTACGCCTTGTTCGGTTTCTGAATACAATATAGAGAATCTATTAACTTCATATAATACACATGTAAGCACATATAAAGACAATATAATTTATATGTTTAATAAGATGTTCAATTCACGAACCTGCCCAAAATGGAGGGACACCACAAAGTAAGATGTAGAGAATTACACCAGCACTCCACACATCGACTTCTGGGCCATAATTTCGTTTCAGCACTTCAGGAGCCATGTAGTATGGACTTCCCACTATCTCAGTAAAATTTTCACCTATAAAACGGAATTTTTTTGCTCAAGTTACTTGGTTCCGGGATCGGCTTGGTTGTATCGTATTATATTTGGGGAAAAAAACATTACCAGGTTTAAAGAAAACCGACAGTCCAAAATCGATTGCCTTTAAATCCGAGGTTTCCTTCTTGTTGGCAAACAAAAAGTTCTCTGGTTTGAGATCGCGATGCATCACACCGTTCTTGTGACACATCTACAACACAACATTATCAGTAGAGGTATTAAAGTAGCTAATTCAGAACTTATCATGTCAACAAGTACTAGCTCTTCAGGACACTTGCAATTGTCAAAGAAGAGGGATACAAGTAGCCAAAAGTGAATACCTCGGGGTACTTTTTTACAATTCTCCCATTCAATAACACACAACAAAGAGACCGATAACAGAGGATCTCTTTTTGAAGTGACTATGAAAGTAGTCCCAATCAAAGATAAAAGAAAAGGATGTTTCATATTTTGCAGCAGCAGTGTGCAGAAGAAGTTATTCCACAAACAAGAATAAAGACAATTGATTCCAGAATATAGTCAATTTGGGCAGACAATGTGAGTTGCTAAAAGGCGAAATCCACACATGGGAATCTATACTATAGACGATAAAGTAGTGATGATTTAAAATTCTCCACAAGTTCACATCCCAAAGTCCCCAAGCAGCTCACAAACCCGACCAATCTACTTTACTCAATATGCTATCAAGTTCCATACACAAGTAACTTCTAAAATTTCATCAAATACTTTTGGTTGATTACTTCCTAGTTCCTTGATAAGTTGTGGCTTAATCTATCTGAATTAGCCTTAGTAAAATTGGATTATATCAACAACTTCACACATAAAACTAAGGGAAAACGTCATTTACATACCCACTTTGACATTTTCCTATCAAAAACACACCCAAAAGGTGGGGGATTATCCGAAGGCGATGGATTGTCAGTAACACACTGTCACCGTTCCTATTGCTAAAAAAATGATGGTTTTATCAGGAACACACCGTCACCTTTCTCATTTATCAGTGGTTTTTTTGGGGACAAAATGACACAAACCGAGGTGTTTTTTTACCAATATCAAATAAAACCGAGGGAAATCGTTATTTACATATCCACTTTGACATTTGGCTATCATAAACACCCAAAAGTGAGGGATTATCCATAACACACTCATCACCTTTCGTACTAATAAAAAACATCCGGATTCACAAAGGAAATGCTATGGTTTTATTGGGAAGACACAGTCAACTTCCTCTGAAACTAATATCAAATCAAACTAAACAAATTAGATAAAATAACTCAAAATAGGAAATTACAAAAATTGAGAAGCTCTTACCAGAACAACTTCAACAATGGTCTTGGTGACAGCAGCAGCGGCGCGTTCAGTGTAATGACCTCTAGCAACAATCCGATCGAACAACTCACCACCCTCGCAGAGCTCCATCACCAAGTGCACAGCATGTTCGTCCTCGTAAGTGTCCTTCAAGGTCACGATGTTCGGGTGCTGAGGCAATTGCTTCATGATCTCGACCTCCCTTCTCACATCCTCAATGTCCACGGCAGTCCTCAGCTTCTTCTTCGATATCGATTTGCACGCGAACTTCTCGCCGGAGACCTTGTCCGTGCAAAGATAAGTGACCCCAAATTCACCCCGACCCAGTTCACGTCCGAGCTCGTAACTCTGCTCGATTTCGCTTCCCGTCGGCTGCTTCAGCACAGAGAGGTTCTTCCCGTTGTGGCCGTTTCCGATGCCGGCGTAATCACCGGCGAATGGGTTCTGCTTGTTCTTCTTCTTCCCCTTTTTCTGGCGATTCACTGATCCCGACGGGGTCACACAACAATTCCCCATCGATTAATCGAACCTGATCGATCAAATCAGCAAATGGGTCACCGGAATCAGAACTTTTCGGGACCGATCAAGCCGAATCGCGAGATGGGTCGCGCCGATTCCGGATCATATAGGACGATCTGAGCTTTAAATTCCGGATTCGCCAGAACCCAATCGGGTAGCGAATCTTCCAAGCAGAGAAGAAACAAACTCTTCTTCAATTATTACGGATATGTGTCGGGATAAATTCAGGTAAGAGAGAAGAGTTAAGAAAAGAAGAGCGTGAATTAGCAAATGGAGAGGGAGAGAATCGAGAAATGCCTGATTGGGAACAGAGCAGGAGGGTCGGATTTAAGGAAGGTCTTCTGGAGAGGAGAAGAAGACAATGAGAAATGGAATATTGACGTGTAGAAGAAGTTTAGCGAAGAAGCTCCTGATTTTGATTACAAGCCCTAAACCCAAACATTATCCAAAATAAATTTTTTTCTTCTTAATTTGTGTTAATATTGTTTATTAATCTTCCTCTAATTCCTTTACTTGTCTTCAGAAGATTCTTAATCTCATTGTTTAATGTCATTTGCATTATCATTTTTATTAAGGTAGGTCTTCGACGTTTATAGAACCGTGAAATTTGTCCAACAGTCTTACCAGATAGTATTAGAGCAGGCACAACGGGTCGCTCCTGCTCCCCGTTCCGCGCGCGCCGGGAACGCAGGCCGCTGGCCGGTCCGCTGCAGACACGAAAAATCGCGGTCCCGCTCCCCATTCTCGCGCTCCCGCTCCCCATTCTCCCGCTCCCGCTCCCGTCTGGCTGGCCGAGCGCGCTGGACGCGCCCTCGCCTGCGCTGGCAGCGTCTGGTGCCACCACGTGTCCCGACCGTTGGCAACGGTCAACTCCAACGACTCTTTTTTTTAATTCAAAAATCAGATAAAATGAACCCTATAAATACCCAACCTCATTCCTCATTTTTGTCAAACCATTCTCTACTTTCACTCTTTCATTCTCACTTCCTACTCGCTATTTTTGAAAATGTCCGACGACGAGGTTATGTCCGACGCTAAGGAGATGACGTACGAGGAACTGGCTTCCCGGATGCCGACGTATGAGGAGATGGCAGCCCAACTGCCGACATATGAGGAGATGGCAGCCCAAATGTAGCCAGTTGAGCGACGATTCCGGCGGATGATGGAGAGGCACATGCAGACAGTAATGCCAAGGATCCAGAGGGTCATCCGTGGGGAACCAATGCGCCGAGAGATTAACAGAGGTCGTTCGGCAGCCCACATCCAATTGATGGCGAACTATTTTGACGAACAACCCCTATATGGCCCTGACATGTTCAGGCGTCGGTTCCGTATGTGCAAACCGCTTTTCCTACGGATTATGAACGCGGTGAAGGCTCACGACGACTACTTCGAACAGAGGCCCGACGCTGCCTCACGGCCGGGGTTATCAACGGAACAGAAGTGCACCGCCGCTATACGGATGCTTGCGTATGGGTCCTCGGCCGATTCATTGGACGAAACTCTGCGCATGGGGGTAAGCACTATAGTTGAATGTTTACGTAAGTTTTGCAAGGCCATCATTCAGGTATTCGGAGCCGAGTATCAGCGTACACCCACACTGGCTGACTTGGAGCGCTTACTCCGAGAAGGGTACAACCGAGGGTTTCCCGGAATGGCGGGGAGTCTTGACTGTATGCATTGGAAGTGGAAGAACTGCCCAACCGAAGACCAGGGAGCCCATGGACGGGGAGGTCACCACGGGGAAAAGACGATTATGCTTGAAGTTGTAGCGTCCCGTGATTTATGGATTTGGCATGCATTTTTCGGGATGGCTGGATCGAACAACGACGTCAACGTCCTCAACCACAGCCACTTATTCCAAGACGCTTACTACGGCCGTGAGCTAGCTGTGGAGTACGAGATCAACGGTCATCGGTACGTCCGACCTTATTACTTGGTGGACGGCATTTACCCAGCATGGGCACGGTTCGTGAAGACTATTCGGCATCCCTTTGAGCCCAAAGAGAAGTTGTTTGCTAGATGCCAAGAAGGTGCTCGGAAAGATATTGAAAGGGCTTTTGGAGTACTTCAAGCAAGGTGACACATCATCTCCCGTCCCGCTCGTAGTTGGAGCAAACACACTTTGGCTGATATCATGCACACTTGCATAATTCTACACAACATGATTGTAGAGGATGAGCGCGACCAGTACGAGTATGGGGATGAGGAGTTGTTGTACGCGCAACCTCCAGAAATGCCGAATTGGACACCACCGGAACGATGGCACCACGGAGGGCCATTGGAATACCAGAGACTTGTGGATGCTCAACAAAGTGTCCTAGATCCTGAGATCCACCATCAACTACAAAAAGATCTTATGGAGCACTTATGGGATCGATTTGGAGCTGGTTTCCATGACGACGAGTAGTCGTTTGTGCTCTTGGAGCTGTTTTTTTTTTGTATTAAAAAGGGTTGAATAAAATTAGAAGTTCATTTATATTCGTGTTGAATTTATTAATTATTGATTGTCATTAATTATTTATTTCCAAAATTGTTTAAATTATGACTAAATTAAACGGTTTCTGATAACGAATTAAATAAAACAGGAAAATATCAAATAATAATTCAGTCAGCACTATTCTGCACTCCCATGACCTCAAGGTCCTTTCTGTTGCAAAACACCCACTTTTCTTCACTCCCACTCCCTGACTTTTGTCCAGTCAGCACAAGTTCTGCACTCTCACTCCCTGACCAAGGTCCTTTCTGTTGTTCATGCTCTTAGACCCTGGTTTATTTGCAAAACAATTGGGAGGAGGTATACTCTACACCGACCCGTGTTATTTTGGGCCAAAAATGCCTCCTCAACATAACACAACCTTACCCTTGGTTAGAGCACCCACATTCGTGGGCGAGAAGCAGCTGGCGAGATGATGTCGCCGACGAGGAGGAGGCGGGAAACAGGCGAGGTGGAGGCGAGGAGCTCGCTGGCGACTTGGATAGCCGTTAGCAAACTCGCCAACATATCTCGCTGGCGAGGTGGACTTTGACCGTCTCGGGTGGCGCGCCGGACGTTGGCGAGCCACACGCTGGCGACACGTGGCCTGGTTCACTGGTAGCAACATTTAATCTTTTTGCACTTTCCCCCTATAAATAAACACCCCAAAACTCATTTTGAACATACACTCAATTTCTCTCTTCTACTACACTTCCAAAAGTCGTATTCCAATTTATTTCGCTATGTCTTCTTTCAATCTCAACGAGTAGGTTCTCAACTATAGGTCGGTGACGGATGAAACTTTGTCCCAAGAGTTCTTGGACCCTTGCTTTTCCCCCAACCCGACTGTCCAATCCTCTCCAACCATTTCCGAGCCCGCCGACGTCCGTCTGTCCGTCCGTCTAAGGCCAAAGCAAAGCGTGTCTTGTGGACCGACGAGGAGGACTGCAGGTTAGTTCGAGCTTGGATGCACCACTCGTACGACTCAGTGCACGGCAACCAGAAGCATAATTTGAAGTACTAGGGGGCCATCGCTGAGGAACTGGCTTCTACTCGGGGCCCGGATGATCCGGTGAGGTCGGCGAAGAAGTGCAAAGACTATTGGCTGGGGACGAATCCCAAAGTGACGTTCTTCCAAGGGTTGTTTGTGAAGAACTGTAGGGACCACAGGAGCGGCCGGAACGATGCGGGAATCATGAAGTTGACCGAGGAGCAATACATAAAGGCTTGTGGTCATCCATTCACATGGAAACACTGGTGGGATCTTGTGAAAGGAGAACACAGATGGAATTCTCATTACTTTGCTGTTGACGAGCCCGTTGTATCGACACCTGTTACGGAGTTCGATGTCGAAGATTTTACCGACTCCAGCAAGCGCCCTCGTGAAGACACGCTGGGCTGTGAGGACAGTCAGCAAACGACGGGTGCTAATACGGACGGTCAACCCCAGTACAAGAGGCATATGGGTTGCAAGGCTGCTAAGGCTGCAAGGCTCAGAGGTAAGGGCTCAGCATCATCGTCTAAGGAAGCGGTTGCCGATCGTGTCGAGAGGGCCCATATAGCGGCCAAAGAACCAAGCCAAGCCAGGACCATTGAGAAGGCTGCGCAGCTGAAGCTGATGGCATACCAGCAGTGGGTCGAAGCTGAAAAAACCGACACTTCGGGCATGGATCCCGAGCAGCTAGAGGCCCACATGACGCACCTTAGGATTTTGCGCAATCTAATGAACCAGTGACTTGTTTTTTTTTTAAGCTTAATGTACTTGTTTTTTTTTGAAGTTGTAATTCAAGTTTCCTTTAATGAATTTTTTTTTAAAGTTTTATGTTTTGGTAATTGTTTCCTTTAATTGTTTTAATTTGGTCAAACAAGTAGTTTTTTTTCATTATGAATGGTAGTTTTATTGGGATGTGTTCCAATAATGCCACCACCACCACAAAAAGACCAAAATGCCCCCTTGTGGCCGGCGGTTTGGCCTATAAATACCACCCTTTCCTCCTTCATTCTTCACACCTCTTCTTCAATTCTCTCTCTATCTCCCAAACTTTTGTTCTTCCATTTTCCTCCCCTTCTTCGAAGCACCAATGGCCGGCGTAGGCTCATACCCGTGGACCAACGAGGAAGAGATGATGATGGTCCTATGTTGGCTGCAGGACGCCCAGTCGGGCCCAAATCATAGGTAATGGCCGGTAGTCTATGCCAATTTTGTCCACGGTGCTCCGGCCAATTCCCCGCCGAGAACCCAGAAACAGTGTCGAGACCACTGGCAGGATCTCGCCAGGAAAATCCACCGGTATGAACTGTGCTACCGTGTAGCAGTTCATAACGCCCCGCCGGGAACTTCCGAGACTGACGTTTGCTCTCAAGCAGCCGCTGCCCATTACAGTGCCCATCGCAACCATTTCATGAAGATGGGTATGTGGGAGATCGTTCGAGACCAGTACAAATTCCTGCAGTACGTTCACGAGCTGTAGATCGTGATTATGTAATAAAATTAGATATCGTTTAATTATGTATTAAATTACCATCTGCGTGCTAATTATAGGTATAATTATCGTTTAAGTATGTTTTAATTATCGTATGTGTGGTATATGTATAATTATAATAAAGTTGTGGGTTTAAGTTGCAATTTTTTTTCTTTTTTTAAATTGCTTTTTCCTCCATCTCGCTGGCGGCTCCTCGCCAACAACAGTACCCCACTGCAGACATCGCTGGCGGTGAGCTGGTGAGATACTTCAAAAACAAGCTAAATCCCTAAAAATAAACAGACAAAGAGGGCTAAATAGGAACTTCTGTAATAACCACTCCCGGTCAACGCCAGTCAAACCTGCGAAAAAACAGGAAAATTTAAAAAAATTCAGCAGACACTTGATTGAACCTAAATTTCACCCCGAGGGTCATACCGGACTTAATTTGACCCCGATATTGACCAAAGTGAGTTCCAGGGGACTCAGGGCAACTTTCTGATCAATTTGGGAAATGTTGACTTTTCGTTGGAAAAGTCAACCGAGCAACGTTTTGGTTAATTCGAGGACCGTTTTGGATCCAAAAAGCTTAGCCATCGTCGCAACGGTCTTAGTTGAGCCGTTTCCTTGTAACCCGTGAAGTTTCGTAATTTCTTGGAAAAAGTGCCCGTTCGGGGCCCGAGACGGCCGAATTTCGCGAATCTGACTGAAAAATATCTAAAAGATATTTTCCAAAAGGTGTGGGACCCACTTGTCACATGTCAATTATGTGATGGTGTTAGGTTTCTTGAACAAAACAAATGATGAGACTTGAGGGGTAGTTTGTAAATAGTTAATGTTTTGATTTTTTTTTAAACAAAAACAAAAGGGGAAAGGATGAGATGTTCGGCCATATTGGAAAAAGGTGGGTTTTTGGAGAGAGAAAATAGAGAGAGAAGGAGAAGGAGAAGGAGAAGAAGAGAGAAAAGAGAAGGGGGTGTTTGGATTTTTGGCTTTTCCCGTCGATCAAGCCGTTGGATCGTCTCAACGATAGAAGAATCGAGTTCACACCGTCATTCTCTACGGTGAGCACTTAACCGATTTTCATTTTGTTAAGTTCGAATTTTAGGGTTTGAGTTTAAACGATTCAAAAATGGTTGCGTTTTGGTTAGAATTGGTTTAAAGATGAAGGGTTGAGGTTTGGGGTTCGTTAGGAACGTTTAGGGGCAAAAAGGGAATTTTTCCATTGTGGCCGTGTGGGGCCCACACGCCCGGGTATCGGGTTTTCTTGTCCGGGTGGTTTAAGACGTTCTCCAAGTCGTTAATCTTCAACCGGATCAAAATTTGGAATTAAATTGTAAAAGTTGTAATTGACGGGTTTAGAAACTTTGAACGCTAATTAAATGACTCGGAAGTCGGAATTCGATTCCGTCGAGTGCCTAGGAACCCTTGAATTATTCTAAGACCGTAGAAACGAAAACGGGAATTTTCGGAGCCCCGGAAGGGCATTTCCAAAACCCGGGCAGATTCGTCATGTCGGGCGAATCGGGCCTTTACGGGTCCATTATCGACAATGTCGAGTAATTGGGAAGTTTGGGAGTGATCGACATTGTCGGGGTTACTTTTGGGCGTCGGGTTTATTAAAATTCAATTTATACCTGCAAGCTTAAAAGAGTTTAAAATTGTGTTCTTGTTAAATCGTGCTGCAGACCGAGGAAAGGGAAAGCTAGGCGAGTGACCGAGATCATGCCGGAGCTTAATTGTGCGCTTTTGGAGAAAGCATACGAGGTAGGGAAAAGTAGCCGGATCTCGGCCCTGACTAGGGAAAGTTAACAGTAGAATTGCATGTGACACCGGGGTGTCGTGGGTTAAGTAGGTTTATCGAATATTAGAAAGGCATGATACGGGAACGTAGCGAATATTAGAAAAGTATGTGACACTTAGTAGTGTCGTAGGAGCAGAGAACTTATCGATGTTAGAATTACTGGAGGCATATGACCATGCCCGGAGGTTGATTGTGAACTTATCGATATTAGGAGTACTGGAGGCATATGACCATGCCCGGAGGTTGATTGTGAAACTGTAAATATTAGAACTGCTGGAGGCATCGGTTATGCCCGGAGGTTGATTGTGTAGTTGTGTCTTGGGCGGCCATGAGAGCCCGTGTTCTACTGTTGTGTCTTGGGTGGCCATGAGAGCCCGTACTTTACTGTTGTGTCTTGGGTGGCCATGAGAGCCCGTGTTTTACTGTTGGTGTCTTGGGTGGCCATGAGTTCCCGTGGGGTTGTTGAACCCGTGTCTTTACTGTTGGTGTCTTGGGTGGCCGTGAGTGCCCGTGGGGTTGTTGAGCCCGTGAGTTATTGTCGGTGTGTCTTGGGTGGCCGTGAGTGCCCGTGGGGTTGTTGAGCCCATGAGTTACCGTTGGCGTGTCTTGGGTGGCCGTGAGTGCCCGTGGGGTTGTTGAGCCCGTGAGTTACAGTTGTTGTGTCTTGGGTGGCCGTGAGTGCCCGTGGGGTTGTTGAGCCCGTGAGTTATTGTCGGTGTGTCTTGGGCGTCCATGAGTGCCTGTGGAGTGTTGAACCTGTGTTGTTGCTGTTTGTTGAACTTATTTGTGATTGTGATTGTGGTTACTGAGACAGGTCGACCGCCTGGCCTGACCGGGACTGGCAAAGCGCGTGAATGAGAGGGGTTACTGAGACAGGTCGACCGCCTGGCCTGACCGGGACTGGCAAAGCGCGTGAGTGAGAGAGGTTACTGAAACAGGTCGACCGCCTGGCCTGACCGGGACTGGCAAAGCGCGTGAGTGAGAGAGGTTACTGAGACAGGTCGACCGCCTAGCCCGACTTTGTGTCGGGGAAGCGCGTGAGTGAGAGAGGTTACTGAGACAGGTCGACCGCCTGGCCTGACCGGGACTGGCAAAGCGCGTGAGTGAGAGAGGTTACTGAGACAGGGCGACCGCCTGGCCTGACAGGGATCGGCAAAGCGCGTGAGTAAGAGAGGTTACTGAGCAGCTGGCGTGCGATCCTTTGTGATCTTGGGTGTTGCGTGGTTGTCTGTCGTGTCTTTGGAGGAGGTCGTCAATCGTTGTGTCGGGTCTACATTACGTGTTCGAGTGTTGAGTCGGTTGAGGAAAGTAACAGTGGGTGTGTGTCAGTCGGAGTACTTGAGTTGGGGATATTGATCCCCGGTGTTGAGTTTGTTGTTGGTGTTACCGGCATTGTCTGCTAAGTATGCCGTAGTCAGTCTGTTATCCGTGGTGGTGAGCGAACACTCACCCCTAGCTGCTTTTCCTACAGGTACCGGTCGCAGGTTGGACTAGGTGAGCTTCCGAAGCTTGAAGAGCTCGGAGCGGGATTATGGGTTTACTTTTGAGTCTAGCGACGTATACCTTGCATTTTGTCCATTTGTTGGGACGTACCTTTAAGTTGTAAATGATTATTTTTGATGAACAAGTGGTGATTTTAAAGTGATTTATGTAAAAGGTTTCAAATGTTTTATTGTTTTAAAAGTTCGCGTCCTGAGTTCGGTTTACTGAAATTGGGGCGTGACAACTTCATCATAAGGAACTAATAAAACATGTGAAATCTTTTTGTGAAGTCTAAGAACATACAAAGCCTTGGTAAATCAGCGAACGCAACAGCCAACCGTGGAATACTTAGTTGTGTGTTCTGTTTTTAAAGGGTCCATAGGTAAATAGAGACAATCAGGGCTAGTCTAAGAACATACAAAGCCCTGGGAAATCAGCGAACACAACAGCCAACGGTGGAATCCTTAGTTGTGTGTTCTGTTTCTAAACGGTCCATAGGTAAGTAGAGACAACCAGGGATAAACACGAACTTGATCATAGGGGACTAATAAACATATGTGATAACTATCATAACTATCTATAAGTAAGCAGACAAACACACAATCATACAACCTACCCTGGGAGTCCTAGAACACACAAACCTTGTAAAATCAATACAGGAACAGGCACAGACTCTCAAGGCAATCAATTGAAGGAAAATCAGCTGCATACTGGTTATAGGCGAAAAAGAATTGGGGTTCCATTATTGTTAGGGAGATCGACATCTAATCCAGCCCTACAAGTCTAAACGCATAGGAAATCAAAAGAAGCCCTAAACAAAACCCTAAGCAAAGCCACAGAGCAGATAAACGTGAAAAACCCTAAACTAATCGAAAGATCACACACCGAAGAACAATTTCAACAGCCAAATCCAAAAATAGCGTGAGAAACCTAATCGGACAATCGAACAAAAATGAATAACAGTAACCAAAACTCACAGGGAAATGGAAGCGATGGACTTGCCGAACCGAAAACGAACCCACCAGATGAATGACGGAAGGTCGGACGAAGGCTAGGTTTTATAAGCGCGCAGAAACGTTCGAGACGGGCCATTGATGAGGCGATGGTTCGGCTCTCTGCCAGTGTAAATCCGTAACGGACGAAGTAGAAGAAAGCAAATGCCTGAAACGCTTGAAAATGGAACCCAGATACGCAGCAAGCGCGTGGAAGAGAAAGAAAAGAAAATAGTGCGATGGAATTGTGCCAACGTGGCTTGCCCGGTGGCTAATTTCATCCCTATTACCTTAAGTAAGATTTATTTCACTTGTTTAAAGGGAGGCATTTAATCCAAAAATACCCGTCAAATGGTTGAGCATGGGCCGGATGGGCCAATTTTTATTCAAACTTTAGGACCGCTTCGTCATGTATTGGTTCCTAATTTTAAGGACTAAGACTCATCCATTTGAATGCAGATTTGGAACCACTTGGACCAAGGTATTAACGGGCCGGTTCTAGTTTGACCCAGGCCATCATTTTGAATTTGTAAAATTCCTAAAAGAAATTAAGTGAACCAAAGTCAAACATATATTGAGCATGTAAAACTAATCTATTGGTGTAAAAAAAACATTAAGAAGTAATCAACAAGATTAACTTGAGAGCTAATCGAATAGGTCGCTTCCTAATAAAAATAAAAACATCATACATGTTGTATCGCTCTTAACAAACTACATCAAAACTAAAAAAGAAATTGAGCTTGAACTTGAACATTACATCAAGAGCACACTAGTATTTGATTCCTTAGCTGAAATATTGCTCCTCCAATGATTAAACCTTTAATCTTCACAAAAATAAAGGTTCACCTTGTTTTTTTTTCTATATGGAATTTGAGGTTTACTTAAGATACCGGGTGGGCCGATTCTAAACGGATCTCAGATGGTATGATCCACTGTCCGACCCATAATATACCGGTTTAGGATTTTTTTAATCCATGACCCAATCCATAGTCCACGGATCAAGGACCGTGGTCTACGGTTTGGGCCGGTTTTGATGGACAATCAGGTCCACAGACGAAAAATGCTCACCCATATATCAGTGTTCTCAAAATCGAATATTTTTTATATAAAAAAAACTCTTCTTAATCTAATTTGAATTAGAGGTTATTAACCATTCCGTTAATACCCCACCAGACAAATACACGACCCCACATCCACCAAGAGACCACACAATGCAAAATAATATTATCCGAAGTTTCCATATTAGCCTTACACAAAGGACAGAACATCTGAGCAATAGTCATATGAACTCCGCGCCTCTCCAGAAAAACAGTAGTGGGAATGACATTCTGAACAATCAACAAAGCCAAAACGGATAATTTCGGTGGAAAACCCATCGCCCATAAAACCTTATCCCACGGATCAGCAACCAAGTTCTCCTCTTCCATCAACAAAGAATATGCAGAAAAAACAGAAAACCCTATAGAGTTCTTACACTAGGGTAAAGTATCATCCAGATCAAGGGCTGGATATAAAAATAACTCCAGCCACCTTGTAAACCAAAGTTTCAAAGAGACATATAACCCAAAGACACTAATTTAACCTCGTGGAGCATTATAAACTAAACGACATCCCTCAGTCACCTGCGCTTCTGAGAGGAGTTATGTCCTCTTATATTCTATGAGAGGACACACGTCTTTCAATTTGATTTTTGAGTGGCGTTAGGAACGCCCTTAACACCATGTTTGAATTTTCTCGTTGCGCAGTAATATGATTAACTTCTGGTTGGACTAACACAGTCCCAGAAATAGCTAACTAAGGAACATTATTATCAATAGCTTTAGCTCTCAATGTAGAACGTGTATGAACTTTAGATGAGTACTTGTATGAACTTTAGAAAAGAACATATGATGCTAAAAAAAGTGTATCTATTTTTTTTTTCAAGAGGAAACTGAACCTATTTAACTGCACATATGCTTTATGCAAAATATTTACAGACATACATGCAACCATAATTAACTACATTTTTCTTCCTGCTGATTCAGTACTAATTGCAAATAATTATTAAAGAAAATAAAAACTAGTGCTAGTTATTAAAATAAAACTCTACTCAAATGAAGGCTCGCTTGTTAGCCGGAGGTTTTCCCGCAGTTCTCATGAGATTGGCAACTTCAACAATCTCGGCCACTTTGGTGCCTCTCCTTGCCTCGGCCGATGCCCTCCTCTCTTCCGCTTTCCCGTGCGCTTTCGCTATTTGGTTGTGCATCTTCTCCATCGCCCTCGCTCTTTTCTCCTCCAACTTTCTCTGTATAGGAGATATTCATAATAAAATACGATCAGATCGACATACTATTAAGATTTTGAGATATCCACGAAATAATTAGATCTATATTCGCAGTGGCGAAGCTAGCTTTTTCGGTGAGCGGCACCGAAATTTTTTAGTGACAATACGTGACTGTAAAAAGATTGAGAGGGACACAATTACGAAATTAAAAAGAATTTAGAGGTATTTTCTTATAAAAAATATTCAGAAAGAAAAAGAATTTAATTGGGGCACGTGTCCATTAGAACCCATGTGGCTCCACCACTGCACATTGGTGATTAACAACTGGAATCTATAAACAAAAGTCTTCGAAATAATTATCATGTAAAATGGACATTAAGATATCACACAAATGGTGATCATTTACATTGTGGCACGATATATGTTAATACACGTTAAAGATTGATACATCTGACATCTCAGATTGATTTATCAAGAGGTTAAATACTCTTAGTCGTGCTAATTATATCCATTTCCAACCAATTACGTTTGATTATAAATTTCATCAGAACGATACTATAGCTTCCCATAATCCGTTTGGACGATATCTGACTTTCAAATCACTACTTTGTGTATTAAGATTATTAGGCTATCCATAATGGGATCGAAACGATTGGGTCTATTTCCAGTCGAATGGGTGGCAAAATAAAATAAAAAAAGGTGGGCCTGATTCGTGGGAAAAAGTGGGCTGAAATCATTTTTATATTATTTGGGTCACGTGGTGATTCTTTACAGGAGAATCAGGTTTTGATTCGATTAGACGGTCGGTAGATCCACAGACTGATCAGTTGGGTGTCGAATCGACGAAATCATAGGTTTTGGGCCTTTTTCCCAAAAAAGTGCCGAATCGACACCTCTATTCGACGCGCAAAAACCTCTATCGTGGATAGTCGTATATATGCATGTATTAGTTACAAATTAGTACCTCGACTTTGTTCATCCAAGAAGTAGATTTGAGGACCTGCTCGTTCTCCCATCCATTAATCACAGCATCGTCCCGCTTAAACCTATTGTTCGCCTTGGCGACCTCGGCGTTCTCCCACGCCGATATCTTCGCCTCCACCTCCTCCTTCTTCACCCTCTGCACCGCCGTCACCACCACCTGCCCGCCCCGACCCGCCACCACCAAGCTCCTACTCGACCCGCCGCCCACATTGTCGTCCCTGTCCGCCACCACCGCCAGCTGGTTCGCCTCCTCCCCGTCCTCCCCGATCATCGTCAGCTGCCCGTTCTCCGCCGCCGCGTTGTTGCTGCCGGCGAGCACCAGGGCGCTGAACTCCCTGCTCATGGTGGTGAAGTTCTCGCCCGTCTCCGCCTCCGCGCTGCTGGCCGCCGACCGGTGGCTGCCCGTCTCCCAGGCCTCCCCCCGGCGGCGGCGGTTCGGCGGCGGCGTCAGGGCGTGGATGTCCCGGACTTCGGTTCGGTCTTCGTTAACGGCGTCGTTTTCGGCGGAGGGGTTGTGTGTCAAAGCCAACATGGTTTGTGTGTGAGAATCGGATTGAGAGTGTGGTGATTGAGTTATTATTACGAGCCGATCGAATTTATAATACTATTTTTGTTTGGTTTAAATTTATTTTTTTAATTTGTTTTTGACTGATTCAGTTTCGTGTTAATTAGATTGTTTTCGCCAGTATTTAGGGAGTGCGATTCTATCGGTAATGCGTAATGACACGTGGCACTATACAACCTGGTGTCGGGCCCACCGCCCCATGATATCTGCTGACGCAGCACACTTGTTCGCTCCACGTGGGAGGCGTGACTTGGACTTTATCATCCAAATTTTGTTTCGAGTAAATTGACTTTAGTGGTCGTTAGCTTTTGGTCCAGATCTTTGAGTTGTTGTCGTCCAGAGAAGAGTGAAGCCTCGCCGGAATGTTGCCGCCGTCTAGAGAAGAAAAAAGCCAGCCGTGGGTGTGCCGGAAAGAACTCGTCGTGGCAGTCGCTGCGACTTCCCGCCGTCCACTACAAATCTCGTCTCATCTTCTTCCTTCTGGCTCTCGGACACTCTGGATTCACCACATCGAGTACGCACGGTTCCATCTACCAATATTGTTTTTGTCACCGCCTATTTAATTGTTTACTGTATGAACTGATATGAAACTCAACTTAACATTGTTGTTTTTTTGTAACAGTATCTAGTAAATACTGTGACAAGGTTATAATTATGCTGTAATCTTTTTACCACATGATTATATGGGGCTGTAATATTGAGTTATACTAATTGGTCAGACTGTAATATTCACTATGATTACTGTAGTAAGATTAAAATTATGTTGTAACCGTATTGTTGTATGTCTTTATGCAGTAGTATGTCGTCATGTCATACTATAACATTATGTGATTATAACTGTAACAGTATCTCATATCTACTGTAACAAGGTATTAAGTATGTTGTAATCCTTTTACCATATGTCTATATGGAGCTGTAACATTGAGTTATAATAATTTGTATTTGTGTAGATTCTTCTGTCATGTCGTAATTCGTCAATCATATAATATTACTTACAAATTACTATAATATTGACTATAAAGTTTTCTAACATTAACTATTATTACTGTAATATTGATTACAAAGTATTATAATATTAGTTATAAATTACTGTAATATTGATTACAAAGTATTATAATATTAGTTCTAAATTACTGTAATATTGATTAGAAATTACTGTAATAAATTATTTGTAATATTGATTATAAATTACTGTAATATTGACTACAAATTACTGTAATAAATTATTTATAATATTAAAAAAGCTGAATATTTAAAAAAATTGTACCAAAAAAAATATTTAAAAACACATTTTCGAATAAAATAAAATATTAAAAAAATAATGTTTTCGAATTTATTAAAAAAATAAGATTTTTTAACCGTAAAAAATCAAATTACAGTAATAAAATCAAGGGTAAATTACAAATACCTACCTCAAACTTGTAGCGTTTAATTGATGCTTACCCTAAAGTTTTTTTAACCGATACCCACTCAGATGTTTAGTTATACAACAAATAGACCAAGCCGTCAGCTAAAATGACGAAAATACCCTCAACTACATTTCACTAATTATTTTAAAAAAATATTTAAAAAATAACTTTTATTATATATAATATTTACTTATTAAATCACTTCAGTTTTATTTAAAAAAATCACTTGAGTTTTATTTTAAAAAAATTATTTCAAAAATCACTAAGGGCATTTTCATCATTTTAGCTGACAACTGGGGCTATTTGTTATATAACTAAACATCTGAGTACGTATCAGTTTAAAAAAAACTTTGGGGTATTTGTAATTTACCCTAAAATCATATTTACCCATTCCATATAAAATGTCCTTCATATATTTAAAGTTTCATATATTTACATTTACACCATTAAGGACTATTTTAATCTCATCCTTCCATCTAATCTAATCCAATAATTACAATCTATTTACATTTTACAACATAAGCTTCATTTACAACAGATTGTACCCCTATATATATATATATATATATATATATATATATACATATATGACTATTATCAGGTACAAACATGCCCTTATTGTGCAAACTGCGAACGAACGATAGGATCTGCCCAAAGTGACGTCAGCAAAGCGCACGCGATGTTGACACGTGGCCAATTCGCGCGCGCCTCTGCCCGCACAGTAGCGCGTGTTGACCACGCGCGCGCGCGAGTGCTGATAGTTTAGATAGCACGATGCGGATATTTTTAGTACAAATGTAAACTATCAGCACTTTTTATACTAAACTATCAGCACCGTGCTATGTAAACTATAAGTAGTGTGCACGCGCGCATCAGCAGCACGCGCGCCCACGTGTTAGCGCGCCCCATGTGTCAGCATCTGGGGCGCTCTGCTGACGTCACTTTGGGCGGATCGTACGACTCTCGTACGTTCGCAGTTTGCACAATAAGGGCATGTTTGTACTTGATACCGGTCCTATATATATATATATATATATATATATATATATATGTTAATATTCAGGTACAAATATGTTATAAATATAAGAAATACGAATTCATCCCATCCTTAGAAACTAAAATATTCTATGGTTTAGATTTGTTTAACCAATTCCAATTATCTGTACACGATTTGGTTATTTTATTATCTGAAATCGTTTCAAGGGTATATATGACTTCGTCAAATACAAAAAGAAGTTAATTTTAAACAAAATTGTGTTGTAAAACTTATCTACATGAAATAGTTAATTTTTAATAATCAAGATTGTATTTATTTGTATCATATATCCACTGACAAATTTGTGTATGAAGCAAATTAATACAAGGAAGTTAGAATTGTAGTCTACTATCATTATAACTGCAAATTTATAGTTATCAAATAACTATTTCCTGAAACATGTAAAAAACGGTTTACATTACAAATAATTCCTGCAACCTACAACGAATAAGGATTACAAGTAACATAAATCGTACTAAATAAAATATAACTAATTATATTTAGTCCATCAATACATTTTTTTAGTATATACTATCTTCATATTATGAATATTTGACTACGTTCATTGTTAAATCATACTTAAATATTACTTATGTTCGATTATAACATGTATTCTTCAAACAAAATACAATATTAATACAACTCTAAAACACACTACAAACTAAATACAACTCTAAAAAAATTATAATTAGGTTTACCTTTTAATTAGTACCCAAACTATGATATTATATATTATATATAGGTTGGTATTTCTGTCAGGAATTTACAGTATCATCGAAATTCAAGATTGTCTACAGATTGTTCAAGTTATTGTCGTTCAATATCATCCATTGGTGATATATTTTTGAAGGTTAGTATTGTATTATTAAAGTTTTGACTTAATTTGCTGTATTTTATTATCAATTAGTTTAGTCATATAACTATTTTAACTTATGTACTATCTTGCAAGATGAGTCTGAAGAACACAAAAAATACAGATATGGATGTCGTTGGTTTGTACTTTAATCATTAATCTCATAAAACATAAATGTCATCATACACACACATTTTAATCTCCATATATTTTGTTTCAGATGAGTCCGATTTTCAGTCTAAGCATGTTACTCCAAATATTCTTGATGTTCATGTTCCGGTATCAAAGGTCCTTATGATTAAGGCTTCTAAGAACCACCCCGGTCAACGCCAGTTAAATTAGCGAAAAACAGGAAAATTTAAATTTTTTGGACAGACACCTAAATGAACCTAAATTTGACCCCGAGGGTCATATCGAACTTCAATTGACCCCAATATCGACCAAAGTGAGTTCTGGGGGACTCAGGGAAACTTTCTGACCAATTTGGAAAATGTTAACTTTTTGCTAGAAAAGTCAACCGAGCGACGTTTTGGTCCGTTCAAGACCCGTTTTGGATCCAAAAAGCTTAGCCGTCGTCACAGCGGTCTTAGTTGACCCGTTTCCTTGTAGCCCGTGAAGTTTCGTAATTTCTTGGAAAATGGGCCCGTTCGGGGCCCGAGACGACCGAATTTCGTGAATCTGACTGAAAAATATCTAGAAGATATTTTCCAAAGGGGTGGGACCCACTTGCCACATGTCAATTAAGTGGTGGTGTTAGGTGATTTTTGAACAAAACAAAGGAAGACCACATGAGGGGGGTCGGCCACACTTAGAGAAAAAAAGGGAAAAAAAGAGAAAAGAAGAGAGAGAAAGGAGAGAGAAGGAAGAGAGAAGAATGAGAGAAAAAGAGAAGAAAGGGTTAGAGCTTAGGTTTTTCCCGACGATCCAACCGACGGATCGTATCAACGATCGAAGAATCGAGCTCCTATCATCATTTCCTACGGTGAGAACCTATTCGATTTTCGTTTTGATATGCTTAAAAGTTAGGGTTTGGGTTGAAACGAGTAGACTATGGATGATCGTTTTCCGGTGACCGGAGGCTCGGGGGAGCTCCGGCCACCGTGGGTGGTGGCTGCCAGAGTTGGGGGTGGCTGGCCGGAGCTAGGACCGGCCAGAACCGGCCCAAAACCGGCCCAGCCACCCACGGGTCTTGATGACCGGGTGGGGCCCACGTGCTCGGGTCTCGGGTTTTTGTGTTCGGGTGGTTTAGGACGATCCCCAAGTCGTTAATCCACACCCGGAACGAATTTTGGAATTAAATTGTAAATGTTGGAAATGACGGGTTTAAAAACTTTAAACGCGAATTAAATTGCTCGGAAGTCGAAAATTGATTCCGTCGATTGCGTTGGAACCCTTGAATTATTCTAAGATCGTAGAAACGAAAACGGGAATTTTCGGAGCCCCGGAAGTGCGTTTTCCATTCCCGGACAGATTCGCCGGGCCGGGCGAATCGGGCCCTTCCCGGCCCATTATTGACAATGTCGAGTAATTGGGAAGTTTGGGAGTGATCGACATTACCGGGGTTGCGTTTGGGCGTCCAATTCTTTAATTTCAGTTTTTGCCTGCAAACTTAAAAAGTGTTTTAATTGTGATCTTATTAGACCGTGCCGAGGACCGTGGAAAGGGAAAGCTAGGCGAGTGATCGTGAGCACGCCGGAGCTTGGTTGGGAACTTTTGGGAAAGCGTACGAGGTAGGGAAAAGTAGCCGGATCTCGGCCTTGAATAGGGAAAGTTAATAGTAGAAATGCATGAGACATTTAGTAGTGTTGTAGGACAAGTAAGTTATCGAACACTAGAACTGCAGGCGACACCTAGTGGTGTCTTATGATACGAGAACGTATCGAACAATAGAAAGGCATGTGACACTTACTTAATAGTGTCGTAGGATAAGTGAACTTATTGAACAATAGAAATACTGGTGGCAATTGGTTGTGCCCGGAGGTTGATTGATTTGTTTGTGTCTTGGGTGGCCATGAGTGCCCGTGGGGAGTTGAACCCGTATTGTATTGTTTGTGTCTTGGGTGGCCATGAGTGCCCGTGGGGAGTTGAACCCGTATTGTATTGTTTGTGTCTTGGGTGGCCATGAGTGCCCGTGGGGAGTTGAACTCGTATTGTATTGTTTGTGTCTTGGGTGGCCATGAGTGCCCGTGGGGAGTTGAACCCGTATGTTATCGTTTGTGTCTTGGGTGGCCATGAGTGCCCGTGGGGAGTTGAACCCGTATTTTGTTGTTCGTGTCTTGGGTGGCCATGAGTGCCCGTGGGGAGTTGAACTCGTGTTTTACCGTTGTGTGTCTTGGGTGGCCATGAGTGCCCGCGGGGAGTTGAACCCGTATTTTACTGTTGATGTGTCATTTGGTTGTGACTGTGATGGTTCTGGTGGTACTGTTGAGCTATGCCCGATGGGTGTGTCGTACTCTCCGGTGCGCGGTCGGTAAAGAGCAGAGGGATGTGTTCCCCGTAGGTGAGTAGCACCTTCCGGCTCGTGATCGGTAAAGTGCTAAGGTTAGAGCTGTGCCCGAGGGGTGTGTCGTACTCTCCAATGCGTGGTCGGTAAAGAGCAGAGGGATGTGTTTCCCGTAGGTGAGTAACACCTTCCGGCGCGTGGTTGGTGAAGTGCTAAGTCTAAATTTCTGCCTGAGGGGTGTGTCGTACCCTCCGGTGCGCGGTCGGTAAAGAGCAGAGGGCTGTGTCCCCATCAGGTAAGTAGCACCTTCCGGCGCGTGATCGGTAAAGTGCTGAGGCTTGTGGCTGTGGTTTGCGTGATTTTGATCACTTCCGTGTTGTGTTCCTTGAGGTCGTCATTACGGTGTCGGGTCTACATTACGTGTTCGGATGTTGAGTTGGTTGGGGAAAGTAACAGTTTGTGTGACAGTCGGGTTATTTGAGTTTGGGGATAGTAGTCCCCGGTGTTTTGTTTGTTGTTAGTGTTTCCTGTATTTCTGCTAGTATGCCTCAGTCAGCCTGGTATCCGTGGTGGTGAGCGAACGCTCACCCCTAGCTGCTTTTCCTACAGATACTGATCGCGAGACGGACTAGGGGAACTCTCGAAGTTTGAAGAGCTGGGAGTGGGAGTCCGGTTTCTTTTTGGGAGTTTAGCGACGTACGCTCTAGTTTTTGTCCGCTTGTTCTGGACGTATTTTCAGTTGTAAACTATTATTTTGATTAACTTAAGTGATAATTTTAAGTGGTTTACTAAAATGTTTAAAAATTGTTTTACTGTTTCATCGTTCGCGTTCCGGGTCTGGTTATCCCGAATTCGGGGCGTGACAAGGCTGGTGAGGATGAGTCAAATTGTAAACGTAATTATGTTGTTATATTTAAGAATTAAAATATTTATTTAAATATTTTCGAATAATACAAATTTCAATTATTTCGAACAGTATGTACATTTATATTAAATTACTGTTACATTTTTAAATATATTAAATTTATCAATACATAATGTTAATATACATATATTACTGATTTCAGACTTTACATTACATACTACGAAGATCATGAAAGTTGATACTGGCAATGTTGTCAAGCATTCCATAACTTCCAAGCAATCCATAAATGTCAAGCAATCCATAACTGCCAAGAAACATGTTCACAAAAATGGTAAGTTTTTCTTTATTATTATTTGAATCCATATATATTGATTAATGGGTAAATTACAAATGCATACCCTTAAGTATGCACGTTTAACCGATGATTACCGTGAAGTTTAAAGTTAATTGATGCATACCCTGAAGTTACAACTCGTAACCAAAAACCCCTTCTGTCAGTCAGATCCGTCAGTTTACTGTTCATTTTTTCAAAAATACCCAAAGTACCCTTATTTGTTTATTTATTCAATTAAATAATAAATAAATTATTTAATCAATTTCATTTGAAAAAAATCATCTTCAAATCGTCTTCAAGCCATCCGTATTCAATCTCTGTGCATCAATCCATCCCATATATTTACAATCATGTCAATCTTTGTTCAAATTTCAAACTCCATTCCATACCCAATTTATGTGCATCACTCCTAAACTCCATTTCAAATTTCAAACTCCATCCAAAACAATTTAGAGATAAAGTCAGAGAAGCCACAGACCATTGATAATCCACAAACAACAACATTTCATCTCTACAATCCATAATAAAAAAGATCTTCATGGCAGGCCTCACGAAGAGTTGAAAAACAGATCCCCTTTGCTCACAATTACAGCAAAACCCCCCATAATAAAAAAAAAGGCCTTCATGCCACCACTCGAGATTCGCCACGGCCTGAGCAACGCCACCACTGGATCTGGTTTCACCTAATTTTTTCTTCAAATCGAAGCCCTAACCTAGATCGAAGCCAGGTGTGGCGGCTCAAGGAGAAGAAGTTCCGGCTGGGTTCATGGTGGAGCTTGGGCAGACGACCTCATGGTTGTGGCTCCGAGCTGGTCATGGAAAGGGCGAGGGGATGGAGTGGTGGCGAGGGGATGGGGTCGTGAATGTGACGAACCCAAATCTGGGCAGACTCAAATGATGTTCTTAGAAAGTAGGTAGGAGAAAGTGTGGCTTGCCGACTTCCATGGAGGGACAAGGAGAAGATCCCTGTTTCAGTCTAAGGGAGGAGAAAGCTAATGAGAAGGAAGAAGAAGAGAATCCAATAAAGTATGGTCATGGCATGAGAAGAAATGAGATTAGGGTTTAGAAGAGGAAAATTAAAAGGGATAATATTGATGTTTAAAAAAATGAATAAGATAATTAAATAAAAAGGATGACAAGGTTGTGTAATATTGGTACAAATTGAGGGTATTTTCGTCATTTAACAAAAAAAAACTAATAACCCAACTGACAGAAGGGGTTTTTTTGTTACGAGTTGTAACTTCAGGGTATGCATCAGTTAACTTTAAACTTCAGGATAATCATCGGTTAAATGTGCATACTTAAGGGTATGCATTTGTAATTTACCCTTGTTTAATTTACTGTACGTTTTAAAAACATAAGTACCTTTATAGGTTTTCGGTTGGTCATAATCGACTATCTGAATATAAACTAACTATAATTGTATTTTTTGTATTTTGTATTAAACAATTCCAAAATTTGATTTAAATATATTATATAAAAAATATATTGAACTAATATTTTATTGTCTTGATCCAGTTGTTAAAAAAGACTTATCAAAAAAGAGGAAATATGGTACTGGCTCTGATGGCATTGTACCGACATTTGAAAAGGAACAACCGATGAACAACAAGATCAAGAATCCAAGGTTTACACACAAGGATCTATCCGATTTAATATCTAACAGACGTTCTGAAATGCCTCAACTTAGGACCAGAGCATCGCCAAAACAGTTATTCGATATGTTGACATCTTTTACTGCAGAACAACAAGATGTTGTCAAACAAATCGGGTTTGGATACATTCTAGACTTGAATGTAAAAAACATTCCTCATGCATTAGCATACTACCTGGTTGAACACTTTGATGTGGCAAGTAAGTCATTGTTCGTAAATTATGGCCGACATAGATTGAGGATTACAGACCTTGCAGTTCATAATACGATTGGTATTCCAATGGGCAAACAGGATGTTTTATGTGATTTTAATGGAGTGAAGAATACTACTGACCACAATGCATGGCTAAAGCAGTTTGAAGATTCAGTAATCACAACAAAATTGTTAACGAGCAAGATGTCGGAACAAATCAAGGGTGGAGATCAATTCAAAAGAAATTTCATGCTACTATTCTTTACAACAATGATAGATCCTGGCACAGAAAATCAAGTGAACCAATCTTGTTTCCAATCTTTAGTTGATGTCTCTCGTATATCTGATTACAATTGGTGCCAATTAATTGTTCAGAAACTGGAGAGTTCAAAGAGGGATTGGGTGAACCAAAGCAAGGAATATCGATATTTCAACGGTCCAATTACATGTGTTACTGGTTAGTGAAACTACATATCTTATGCATATTGTTTACATTACCTATGCAATAATCTTAATTCATTATTATACAACATCTTTATAATATTTCTACTATTTCAATATAGTTGTTCTATTTGGATCGTGTCCAAGTAGGAATTCATACTATCCCTAGGAAATGGTCTTCATTAATTGGTTGGACGAATAATAGAGTTATCGAGAGAGAGAAGCTCGAGATAGAGTTAGGAGCATTTGGTAATGGTTACGTGCTAGCGGAGCCACCTAAAAAAAGCATCGTAGAGAATAATACACACCTTTCATCCAGGGTGAATGTTTATTCTTAACTTGTGGAAGGCGAACGTGGAAAACCAACCGAGCAGGTAATTTAAATTTAATGTCATTCATTATTTTCTTATATAAAATTGACATATAATATGCGTTGTATTATATAGTAAACGCATATGATATACTAATTACATTACTACTTGTATATCAGGAATTCGTTGAGAAATTTTGCGATACTGGAAAAAAGTTTTCAGAATATTCAATTCAACTGAACAATATACTACACGAAGCACAAGAATGTTTTCCTGAATCCGCTTTCTTCAAACACATAGTTTATATGCTCGGAAAGTCATATTACAACAAAGAAAATGAAGATGTGTGCAATGAAAAAGAAGAGTTGTTATCTACACAAGATCCATGGTTTAAATTACCTGGTGTTTTGGAAAGTATCATCAGCTTAGAGAAAGAATTTGGTGCGGGAAAAAAAGTTACAACGTCAATGTCTGCAGTAGTTGATTTGAATAAACTTTCCTTACAAGAGGATGAGGCGAGTGTGTTGCAGTCACGGCGCCCCCCAACAATCTTCGAAAATAACGGTAAAGATTTGGATCCAAATGTTGATAATATCATGAACCGCATAAATTCTGGTAAGCACCTCATATTTCAAAACATTCGCCCTACTGGTATTTTGTCCAAAGCAACAAAGTATGATGCTGGAAAAATGTCTTTTACAAAAACACCTAACAAGAGAATACCAGTACCAGCTCAATTGGTGATAGCATCACTCAAGGAAATGCTATAAAGGGTGAGGTCTTGGGTTCAAGTCTCACCAACAACCTAGGTTGGTATTTGTCTGTGGACAATACACCAGAGGGGTTGGGGTGTATTGGGCTGCAGACCTAACATCGCCGCGCGTGGGGCCCTGTGTGGGACGGCGGGGTGTTCCACGGGGTGTTACAAAAAAATGCACTTTTTGCAGCTCAATTGGTGATAGCATCACTCAAGGAAATGCTATAAAAGGTGTCACGCCCCAAATTCACTTGAATAAATCACTTTAAAACCACCGTTTAGTTAATCAAAATAATAGTTTACAACTCAAAAGTGTGTCCCAACAACCGGACAAAATACAAGGCGTACGTCGGTAGACTCAAAAAGGAAACCCAGACTCCCGCTCCTAGCTCTTCAAGCTTCGAGAGCTCACCTAGTCCGTCCCGCGACCAGTACCTGTAGGAAAAGCAGCTAGGGGTGAGCGTTCGCTCACCACCACGGATAACAGACTGACTACGGCATACTAGCAGACAATGTCGGTAACACCAACAACAACCCAACACCGGGGACTACTATCCCCAACTCAAGTAACCCGACTGACACACGGCTAATACTTTCCTCAACCGACTCAACACTCGGACACATAATGTAGACCTGACACAACGATTACGACCTCCACCAAAGACACAAAAGATAACCACGCAACACCCAGGATCACAAAGGATCGCACACCAAACAAGATCGCAAAGGATCGAACTCCAACTGCTCAGTACCCCTGCCCTTTTCCCAACACGACAGTTGGATCAGGCGGCCGACCTGTCGCACTTTTCCCAACACGACGGTTGGATCAGGCTGTCGACCTGTCGCACTTTTTCCGACACCCAATCGGATAGGTTGTCGACATGTTGCACTTTTCCCAACACGACGGTTGGATCAGGCGGTCGACCTGTCGCACTTTTCCCGACACAAACTCGGATCAGGCTGTCGACCTGTCACTCACCAATCCTAGGTAACCACAATCACAATCACAAGCAAAGTTCAACAAACAGCAACAACACCGGTTCAACAACCCCACGGGCACTCATGGTCACCCACGACACCAACAGTAAAGCACGGGTTCAACAACACCACGACACTCATGGCCACCCAAGACATCAATAGTAACTCACGGGTTCAACAACCCTACGGGCACTCATGGCCACCCAAGACACCAACGGTAAAACACGGGTTCAACAACCCCACGGGAACTCATGGCCACCCAAGACACACCAACAGTAAAGACACGGGCTCAACAACCCCACGGGCACTCATGGCCACCCAAGACACACCAACAGTAAAGACACGGGCTCAACAACCCCACGGGCACTCATGGCCACCCAAGACACACCAACAGTAAAATACGGGCTCTCATGGCCACCCAAGACACACCAACAGTAAAATACGGGCTCTCATGGCCACCTAAGACACAAACTAAACAATCAACCTCCGGGCATAATCAGATGCCTCCGGTAATTCTAATATCGATAAGTTCACTGCTCCTACGACACTACTAAGTGTCACATGCATTTCTATTGTTCGATACGTTCCCGTATCATACGACACCACCCGGTGTCGCCTGCCTTTCTATTGTTCGATAAACTTACTTAACCCACGACACCCAAGTGTCACATGCATTTCTACTGTTAACTTTCCCTAGTCAGGGCCGAAATCCGGCTACTTTTCCCTACCTCGTATGCTTTTCCAAAAGCTCACAACCAAGCTCCGGCGTGATCACGATCTGTCACGCCCCAAATTCAGTAGAACCGAACCCGGAACGCGAACTTTTAAAACAATAAAACATTTTCAAATCCTTTAAATAAACACTTTAAAACCACCATTTACTTAACCCAAAATAATTATTTACAACTAAAAAGTACGTCCCAACAAGATACAAGATACAAGGTATACGTCGCTAGACTCAAAAGTAAACCCGGACTCCCGCTCCTAGCTCTTCAAGCTTCGGAAGCTCACCTAGTCCATCCCGCGACCAGTACCTGTAGGAAAAGCAGCTAGGGGTAGGGATGGAAAAACGCCCCATTCCCCACGGGGATCCCCGTCCCCGCCCCGTGCGGGACGGATTTGGGACGGGGATTTTTTAAACGGGACGGGATACGGGGAATTAAATGGGGATTTTGACGGGGACGGGGTAAGCAGTCCCCATCCCGCGGGGAACCCCGCCCCGCTCCCCGCACTATTAGTTTTAAAATAAATTTTTAATAATATACACATAACACATTTGTTTTTGTTTTTTTGTTAAAGATTTTACTTCTATGCATGTAAAAAAGTTTGATGGACACACAATTCTTGTTTTTACGTTGATATTTTCTTATTTATATTTTATATCTAAAATATAAAAAAATATAAAAAAATTAGTTGGAATATGTCAAATAGTGATTTGTTGCTTATTTCACCAATTTGAATATGTTATTTGTTTACCGATTGCATTATGTAGTCAAGTTGAGAACTTTAAGTTATGTTATAAGATATTTTGTTAAGACACTTTTTTATTATGGGTAAACTATTATGAGACATGGATGTCATCGTCATGATGTTTATTTTATATGTATGTTGTTTTAAATTATTTGTTGACTACACGTGTTATTTAAAATTATGGATTGAGAGTTGTCATTTAAAATGTGCATTTTTCGGGTAATGAGGATGGGGTAGGAACGGAGTAGGGAATAAAATCCCCCGCGAGACGAGAATGAGACGGGGAATAAAATCCCCGTTCCCCGCCCCATCCCCGCGGTGTCCCCGTGGGACGGGGTCAACGCGGGGATGGGGAGAGTAGCGGGAACGCGGGACGGGGACGGGGACTGGGGTCCCCGCCCCATTGCCATCCCTAGCTAGGGGTGAGCGTTCGCTCACCACCACGAATAACAGACTGACTACGACATACTTAGCAGACAATGTCGGTAACACCAACAACAACACGACTGACACCCACAAACTATTACTTTCCTCAACCGACTCAACACTCGGACCCGTAATGTATACCCGACGCAACGATTGACGACTTCCTCCAAAGACACGACAGATTACCATGCAACACCCAAGATCACTAAGGATCGCACATCAAACAAGATCACAAAGGATCGCACTCCAACTGCTCAGTAACCCCAACGCCCTTTACCGATCCCTGTTAGGCCAGGCGGTCGACCTGTCGCACTTTTCCCGACACAAGTCGGATCAGGCTGTCGACCTGTCACCCCTAACCACGCACGCGCGGCCAGGACCCCTTTCCTCACGGGCGGGCCCCCTACCCAGTATGAACATGCAGACACGTGCGATCACAGGACCCCCGTTTCATGAAGCGGGCCCCCAACCTCAGGTAACCACAATCACAATTACAACCAAAGTTCAACAAACAACAACAACACCGGTCCAACACTCCACAGGCACTCATGGCCACCCAAGACACACCAACAGTAAAGATACGGGCTCAACAACCCCACGGGCACTCACGGCCACCCAAAACACCAACGGTAAAACACGAGTTCAACGACCCCACGGGCACTCAAGGCCACCCAAACACCAAAAGTAAGGACACGGGTTCAACAACCCCACGGTCACTCATGGCCACCCAAGACACCAACAGTAAAGACACGGGCTCTCATGGCCACCCAAGACACCAACAGTAAAGACACGGGCTCTCATGGCCACCCAAGACACCAACAGTAAAGACACGGGCTCTCATGGCCACCCAAGACACAACAGTAAAATACGGGCTCTCATGGCCACCCAAGACGCAAACATTAAAGTACGGGCTCTCATGGCCACCCAAGACACAAACAGTAAAACAATCAACCTCCGGGCATGGTCATATGCCTCCAATAATTCTAATATCGATATGTTCACTGCTCCTACGACACTACAAAGTGTCACATGCATTTCTAATGTTCGATACGTTCCCGTATCATACGACACCACCCGGTGTCGCCTGCCTTTCTAATATTCGATAACCTACTTAACCCACGACACCCAAATGTCACATGCATTTCTACTGTTAACTTTCCCTAGTCAGGGCCGAGATCCGGCTACTTTTCCCTACCTCGTAAGCTTTCTCCAAAAGCGCACAAACAAGCTATGACGTGATCCCGATCACTCGCCTAGCTTTCCATTTCCTCTTTCTGCGGCACGATCTAAATAAGAACATAGTTTTAAACACTTTTAAGCTTGCAGACATAAACTGGAATATAATAAACTTGACGCCCAAAAGTAACCCCGACAATGTCGATCACTCCCAAACTTCCCAATTACTCGACATTGTCGATAATGGACTCGGAAAAGCCCGATTCGCCCGACATGGCGAATCTGCCCGGGTTTTGAAAACGCCCTTCCGGGGCTCCGAAAATTCCCGTTTTCGTTTCTACGGTCTTAGAATAATTCAAGGGTTCCTAAGCACTCGACGGAATCAATTTCCGACTTCCGAGTAATTTAATTCACGTTTAAAGTTTCTAACCCGTCAATTACAACTTTCACAATTTAATTCCAAATTTCGATCCGGGTGTGAATTAATGACTTGGGAATGTCCTAAACCACCCGAACACGAAAAACCCGAGGCCCGACCAAGTGGGCCCCACACGGCCACAACGAAAAATGTTCCTGTTTGCCACAAAACGTTCCTAACGAACCCAACACCTCGACTCATCCACATTTAACCCATTTAAACCCAAACCCTAACTTTCAAACTTAACAAAACGAAAAATGGTTAGGTGCTCATCATAGAGAATGTCGATGGGAACTCGATTCCTTGATCGTTGAGACGATCTATCGGTTTGATCGTCGGGAATAGTCAAAACCCTAAACTTTCTTCTCCCTTTTCTCTCCACCTTCTCTCCTCTTTCTAGCTCCTTTCTCTCTCTTCAAACTCTCCATTTTTCTATTTTTTTTGAAAGTGACCGAAACCTCATCTGCAAGTCCATTTTGTTTTGTTTTAAAACAACACAACCAATCCTTAATTACCAAACTACCATCCACTCTTCATTTTCCCTTCTAATCGCCTAGACCATCAATTCTTTCTCTTTTCATTTTGTTTCAAAACACAACACTAACACTTAATTACCAAACTAACACTCAAGTAGTCTTTTTTGTTTTGTCCCCAAAACCTAACACCACCACTTGTGTGACATGTGGAAAAATGGGTCCCACCCCTTTTTGGAAAATATCTTCTAGATATATTTTTCAGTCAGATTCGCGAAATTCGGCCGTCTCGGGCCCCGAACGGACACTTTTTCCAAGAAATTACGAAACTTCACGGGATAAAAGGAAACGGCTCAACTAAGACCGCTGCGACGACGGCTAAGCTTTTTTGATCCAAAACGGACCTCGAATGGACCAAAACGTCGTTCGGTTGACTTTTCCAGTAAAAAGTCAACATTTCCCAAATTGGTCAGAAAGTTGCCCTGAGTCCCGCGGAACTCACTTTGGTCGATATCGGGGTCAACTTAAGTCCGGTATGACCCTCGGTGTCAGATTTAGGTTCATTTCAGTGTCTGTCCAAAAATTTTAAATTTTCCTGTTTTTCGCAGGTTTGACTGGCGTTGACCGGGAGTGGTTCTTACACGATCACTCGCCTAGCTTTCCCTTTCCTCTGTCGGTGGCACGGTCTAATAAGAACACAATTTAAAACACTTTTAAGCTTGCAGGCATAAACTGAATTTTAATAAACTTGACGCCCAAATGTAACCCCGACAATGTCGATCACTCCCAAACTTCCCAATTACTCGACATTGTCGATAATGGACCCGGAAAGGCCCGTTTTGCCCGACCCGGCGAATCTGCCTGGGATTGGAAAACGTTCCTCCAGGGCTCCGAAAATTCCCGTTTTCGTTTCTACGGTCTTATAATAATTCAAGGGTTCCTATGCACTCGACGGAATCAATTTCTGACTTCCGAGTAATTGAATTCGCGTATAAAGTTTCTAAACCCGTCATTTACAACTTTTACAATTTAATTCCAAAATTCGTTCCGGGTGTGGATTAACGACTTGGGGATCGTCCTAAACCACCCGAACACAAAAACCCGATACCCGAGCACGTGGGCTCCACACGGCCACAACGGAAAACATTTCTTTTCTCCCCAAAACGTTCCTAACGAACCCCAAACCTCAACCCAACCTTAATCAAACCATTTAAACTCAAACCCTTAAATTCAAACGTTCCAAAATGAAAATCGGCTAGGTTCTCACCGTAGATAATGACGACGGGAGCTCGATTCTTCAACCGTTGAGACGATCCGCCGGTTGGATCGTCGGGAAATCCCAAAACCCCAACACTTTTCTCTTTTCTTTCCTTTCTCCACTTTCTCTCTCTAAAACTCATTTTTTTTCTAAGTATGGCTGAACACATCTCTAGTCCTGCCTTTTGTTTTGTTTCAAAAACACACCACTTTTCCATATTTACAAAACTACCATCATGTCTTCCTTTTCTTTAGTTTTGTTCAAAAAACCTAACACCACCACTTGTGTGACATGTGGCAAGTGGGTCCCACACCTTTTGGAAAATATCTTCTAGATATTTTTCAATCAGATTCGCGAAATTCGGCCGTCTCGGGCCCCGAACGGGCACTTTTTCCAAGAAATTACGAAACTTCACGGGCTACAAGGAAACGGCTCAACTAAGACCGCTGCGATGACGGCTATGCTTTTTGGATCCAAAACGGACCTCGAATGGACCAAAACGTCACTCGGTTGACTTTTCCGGCAAAAAATCAATCTTTCCCAAATTGGTCAGAAAGTTGCCCTAAGTCCCCCGGAACTCACTTTGGTTGATATCGGGGTCACTTAAGTCCGGTATGACCCTCGAGGTCAAATTTAGGTTCATTTCAGTGTCTGTCCAAAAAATTTAAATTTTCCTGTTTTTCGCCGATTTGACTGACGTTGACCGGGAGTGGTTCTTACAAAGGGTGAGGTCTTGGGTTCAAGTCTCACCAACAACCTAGGTTGGGCTGCAGACCTAACATCGCCGCGTGTGGGGCCCTGTGTGGGACGGCGGGGTGTTACATTAGGGTTATAGGGTTTAGTGTTTATTGTTTAGCTTTTAATGTTCATTTTTAAATTTTCAATTTACAATTTTAAAGTTTGACTTTAAAGGGTTTAGTTATCATTTTAAAGGTTTACATTTTTTAAGTTTTAGTTTAAAAGTGTTGGTGTTCATTTAAAGGTTTTCAATTTTTAAGTTCAAGTTTAATGTCCTATATGGTTTAGGTTTTATGGTTTATTGTTTATGGTTTATGATTTAGTGGTCATTTTAAAGGTTTCCAGATTATAATGTGACGTCAATATGATCAATAAACCATAAACCTTAACACATTTGATTATACTCGAAACATTTAAAGTGAACTGTAAACCCTAACCCATAAACCCTGTAAAGTGAAACTTTAAAACTGGAAACCTTTAAAATTAACACTAAACCAGACACACTGTTAATTGAAACTTTAAAACTTGAAACTTTTAAAATTAAAACTGAACATTAAACGCTTAACCATAAACACTAAACCCTATAACCCTAAACCATAAACCCTTTCAAAATGAAATTTTAATACTCGAAACCTTTAAAATGAACACTAAACCCTTAACCTGATACTTTAAAACTGGAAACCTTTAAAATGATAACTAAACCAAAATTATAAACCATTTAAACTGAAACTTTGGAATTGGAAACCTTTAAAATGAAACCATAAACACTAAACCCTATAACCCTAAACCATAATCACTTTAAAATGAAACTTTAAAACTGGAAATTTTTAAAATGAACACTAAACCCTTAACCTGAAACTTTAAAACTGGAAACCTTTAAAATAATAACTAAACCCTAAACCATAAACCCTTTAAACTGAAACTTTGGAACTGGAAACCTTTAAAATGAACACTAAACCCTTTAACTATAAACCCTAAAACCTTTAAACTGAAAATAATAAATTTTAAACCTTTAAAATTATAACTAAACCATAAACCTGATACTTTAAAACTGTAAACTGAAACTTTAAATCTCGAAACCTTTAAAATAAAACACTAAACACTTAACCATAAACACTAAACCCTATAACCTGAACCTTTGAAACTGGAAACCTTTAAAATGAAACCCTAAACCATAGACACTAAACCCTAAACCCTAAACCATAAACCCTATTAATTAAAACTTTAAAACTGGAAACTTTTAAAACTAACAATACACCCTAAACCATAAACACTAAACCATATAACCTGAAACTTTAAAACTGTAAAACCTTTAAAATGATACTAAACCCTAAACCATAAAACCCTTTAAACTGAAGCTTTATGTAAGAACCACTCCCGGTCAACGCCAGTCAAATCGGCGAAAAACAGGAAAATTTAAAAAAAATTGGACAGACACCTAAATGAACCTAAATTTGACCCCGAGGGTCATATCGGACTTGAGTTGACCCCGATATCGACCAAAGTGAGTTCTGGGGGGCTCAGGGCAACTTTCTGACCAATTTGGGAAAGGTTGACTTTTTGCTGGAAAAGTCAACTGAGCGACGTTTTGGTCCGTTCGAGGCTCGTTTTGGATCCAAAAAGCTTAGCCGTTGTCACAGCGGTCTTAGTTGAGCCGTTTCCTTGTAGCCCGTAAAGTTTCATAATTTCTTGGAAAATGTGCCTGTTCGGGGCCCGAGACGGCCGAATTTCGCGAATCTGACTGAACAATATCTAGAAGATATTTTCCAAAAGGGGTGGGACCCACTTGCCACATGTCATACAAGTGGTGGTGTTAAGTAATTTTGAACAAAACAAAAGGATGAGTGTGGTGTAGTGTTCGGCCACTTTGAAAAAAAAGAGAAATTAAGAGAGAAATTAAGAGAGAAAATGAGAGAGAAAGAGGAGAGAAGGAGGAGAGAAAAAGAGAAGAAAGTGTTAGGGTTTAGGGTTTTCCCGACGATCCAACCGACGGATCGTCTCAACGATCGAAGAATCAAGCTCCCGTCATCATTCCCTACGGTGAGAACCTATTCAATTTTCGTTTTGTTACGTTTAAAAGTTAGGGTTTGGGTTTAAATGGGTTAAATATGGATGAGTCAAGGTGTTGGGTTCGTTGGGAACGTTTTGGAGCGAAAAGGATCGGTTTCCGGTGACCGGAGGCTCGGGGGAGCTCCGGCCACCATGGGTGGTGGCTGGCCGGAGCTAGGGCCGGCCACCATGGTGGTGAACCAGCCCAAAACCGGCCCAGCCGCCCACAGGCCTTGATGGTCGGGTGGGGCCCACGTGCTCGGGTCTCAGGTTTTCATGTTCGGGTGGTTTAGGACGATCCCCAAGTCGTTAATCCACACCGGAACGAATTTAGGAATTAAATTGTAAAAGATGGAAATGACGGGTTTAGAAACTTTAAACGCGAATTAAATCGCTCGGAAGTCGGAAATTGATTTCGTCGATTGCATTGGAACCCTTGAATTATTCTAAGATCGTAAAAACAAAAACGGGAATTTTCGGAGCCCCGGAAGTGCGTTTTCCAATCCCGGGAAGATTCGCCGAGCCGGGCGAATCGGGCCTTTCTGGGCCCATTATTGACGATGTCGAGTAATTGGGAAGTTTGGGAGTGATCGACATTACCGGGGTTGCGTTTGGGCGTCTAATTCTTTAATTTCAGTTTTTGCCTGCAAACTTAAAAAGTGTTTTAATTGTGATCTTGTTAGACCGTGCCGATGACCGCGGAAAGGGAAAGCTAGGCGGGTGATCGTGAGCACGCCGGAGCTTAGTTGTGAACTTTTGGGAAAGCGTACGAGGTAGGGAAAAGTAGCCGGATCTCGGCCTTGACTAGGGAAAGTTAACAGTAGAAATGCATGACACCTAGTATTGTCGTAGGATAACTAAGTTATCGAACACTAGAAATGCAGGCGACACCTAGTGGTGTCGTATGATACGAGAACGTATCGAACAATAGAAATGCATGTAACACTTAGTAGTGTCGTAGGATAAGTGAACTTATCGAACAATAAAAATACTGGTGGCATTTGGTTGTGCCCAGAAGTTGATTGAATTGTTTGTGTCTTGGGTGGCCATGAGTGCCCGTGGGGAGTTGAACCCGTATTTTACTGTTTGTGTGTCTTGGGTGGCCATGAGTGCCCGTGGGGAGTTGAACCCGTATTTTATTGTTTGTGTGTCTTGGGTGGCCATGAGTGCCCGTGGGGAGTTGAACCCGTAATTTTACTGTTTGTGTGTCGTGGGTGGACATGTGTGCCTTTGGGGTGTTGAACCTGTGTGTTACTGTTTTGTGTGTCGTGGGTGGCCTTGTGTGCCTGTGGGGTGTTAAACCTGTGTTGTCGCTTGTTGTTGAACTTTGGTTGTGATTGTGATTGCCTGAGGTTGGGGGCCCGCCTGACAATAAAGGGGTTCTGTGGTCGCGCGCGTGGGGGTTGGCTGCCTTCCGGGTTAACCACCGGTAAAGTTGTGCATTCTTCGGCGATAAAGGGCGGCTCCCCTTCCGACCAGCTATCGGAAAAGTATTGCGTTATATGTCGCTAACAGGTCGACCGCCTGGCCCGACTGAGTGTCGGGGAAAGTTGCGTGGGGCAGGCTCGAGCCCAGCCGATTAGCAACCGGCACTGAGCAGTTGGAGTGTGATCCTCTGTGATCTTGTTTGTTGTGTGCAATCCTATGTGATATTGGGTGTTGCGTGGTTATCTTTTGTGTCTTTGGTGGAGGTCGTAACCGTTGTATCGGGTCTACATTACGTGTCCGGGTGTTGAGTTGGTTGGGGAAAGTAATAGTTCGTGTGACAGTCGGGTTACTTGATTTTGGGGATAGTAGTCCCCGGTGTTTGGGTTGTTGGTGTTTCCGGCATTTTCTGCTAGTATGTCGTAGTCAGTCTGGTATCCGTGGTGGTGAGCGAACGCTCACCCCTAGCTGCTTTTTCTACAGGTACTGATCGTGAGACAGACTAGGGGAACTCTCGAAGCTTGAAGAGCTGGGAGTGGGAGTCCGGGTTTCTTTTTGGGAGTTTAGCGACGTACGCTATGGTTTTTGTCCGCTTGTTTTGGACGTACTTTAAGTTGTAAAATATTATTTTGTTTAACTTAAGTGATAATTTTAAGTGGTTTACTAAAATGTTTAACAAGTGTTTTACTATTTCATCGTTCGCGTTCCGGGTCCGGTTATACCGAATTCGGGGCGTGACACTTTGAAACTGGAAATCTTTAAAATAAACACTAAACGCTAACCATGAAAACTAAGCCCTTTAACTATAAACACTAAACCCTTTAAACTGACACTTAAAATTTTGAAACCGTTAAAATAATAACTAAACCCTTAACCATATACCTTGTAAACTGAAACTTTAAAACTATAAACTGAAACTTTAAAACTATAAACTGAAACTTTAAAACTCGAAACATTTAAAATGAACAATAAACCATAAACACTAAACCCTAAACCATAAACCCTTTAAACTCAAACTTTTAAACTGGAAACCTTTAAAATAAACATTAAACCCTAACCATGAACACTAAGCCCTCTAACTATAAACACCAAACCCTTTAAACTGAAACTTAAAATTTGGAAACCGTTAAAATAATAACTAAACTCTTAACCATAAACCTTGTAAACTGAACTTTTTTTAACTGTAAACTGAAAACTTTAAAACACGAAACATTTGAAATGAACACTAAACCCTATAACCTATAGCATAAACCCTATAACCTGAAACTTTAAAACTGGAAACTTTTAAATTAACACTCGACCCTCTAAACCCTAAACAATAAACCTTGTAATCTGAAACTTTAAAAATGAAAACTGGAAATTTATAATTGTACACCTTTGAAATGAACACTAAACCCTAAACCATAAACACTAAACCTTTTAACCCTAAACCATAAACCCTTTAAATTGAAACTTTATAACTGAAAACCTTTAAAATTAACACTAAACACTATACCCTAAACCACTAAACCCTAAAACCATGCACCCTGAAACTTTAAAATATATCAATAAACCATAAACACTAAACCCTGAAACTTTAAAATATAGAAAGAAACCATAAACTCTAAACCGTGTAAATTGAAAATATAAAACTGGAAACTTTAAAAATTCACACTAAACCCTAAAACCCTATACCATAAATCCTTTAAACTGAAACTTTGAAACTAGAAACCTTTAAAATGAACACTAAACCCTAACCATGAACCCTAAGCCCTCTAACTATAAACACTAAACCCTTTAAACTGAAACTTAAAATTTGAAAACCGTTAAAATAATAACTAAACCCTTAACCATAAACCTTGCAAACTGAATTTTTTTTAACTGTAAATTGAAACTTTAAAACTAGAAACATTTGGAATGAACACTAAACCCTAAACCATAAACACTAAACCCTATAACCTATAGCATAAACCCTGTAACCTGAAACTTTAAAACTGGAAACCTTTAAATTAACTCTCAACCCTTTAACTATAAACCCTAAACAATAAAATATAAACACTGTAAAATTAAAATTTCAAACTATAAATTTTGAACCTTAACTCTAAACCCTACAACCCTGCAAACTGAAACTTTAAAATTTAACAACAAACTTTAAACACTAAACCCTTCAAAATCTAGACCATAAACCCTATATAAATCAAAATACTCGTTTAAAAAAATAACATTATAATTTGTATATATTAGTCAATATCATATGATGTGTATTATTATATTTTATTACCTTATCTTAAATAATCATTAACCATTGACTATTATTACATTACATATATAGCAAACCAATCAATTAAGACTAAATCATAAATAATTACCTTAAATTGAAGTAATCTTATATTTAAATTAATAATAATTTACGAAAATGACTACAATTTGGTTAGTTTCGAAATTCATAAATTTTTTACGGTTTTGCATGTTCTCACTAACTTCCTTGATTTAACACCACTAACTAATCTAATCATTTTTTTTATCAAATCTTTTTAAATCATAACCTATATTTGATTTAGGCTAATCTATATAACCTAGTAAGTCAAATCAAATTACATCACGCACAACTCTCTATATTAACTCTTCATATTTCTATTCCATCACAACTCTTCAACCTCTACACAAATTAGTCTTTCCATCTTCTTCTTTCTTCTTCTGAAAAGCCAAAATATTTCGAACCATGAAGGTATCGAAACCTTATTCTTATGAAAATTGCCTTAACCCATATGAAGAAATCCCAACGTCTGATGATACCCCTTCAGACGCCACCGATATCACTCCATCCGACTCAAACTCGTTGGATTCCGGTAATGAGTCTGATCTTTGGGGCGTTTTTCATATGACTACTTTCTCTGATTAGGAAGACGATCCCAATGAACTTGATGAGGAGATCGTGCACTATGGGCCACCCCCGAGCCGTAAAAGAAAGAGGGAAGCCACTCCCTCAGACGAAGAAGATATGGGGTCGGCTGTGGAGGATGGCAAGGACTACTTCGGAGATGAAGAAGAGGTGGAGAGCGACAACCCCGACTACAGTGACGTAGAAGATTCTGATGAAGATGATGAAGACTAGGTAGGTTTTAGTTTTTCTTGTTTAGTTTTTGGTTTTGGTTTAGAATCCCTATTTATGAACAGATGGATTTTTTTTGGTTATGATCCTGTTAAGGATTGAATTTTGTAATTCCATTTTTTTAAAAAGGATCATGTGAAATATATGAAATCGGCAAACTTATGTAGTTTTTAACTTTGTCTGTCTTTTAATTATTATTTTTCTTTATATCTTTGAAAAAAATTATCGTGTGTGTTTATCATATTCTGATTCCAGTGATTATGCATGCATGTTTTTCTATTAAGTAATGTTGTTAGTTTTATATGTTAATCAAACAAAAGTGTATTATTTTGTAAGCATCTTTATAATTATAGATATTGCTTTTATACTTTCACATTAGAATAGAATATTAATTCGTAAATAAATGATCAATATAACATGAAATTGGTATAATAAATAGTATATGGTATCAATTTGTGTTTTTCTAGTGTTACCATAAAATAGGGTAAGAATTTGCAGAACAAAAAATATCATATATAACATTATCAATATATGTTAAATAAAAGTTAATTTTTTAAAAACATAGATCAGCATATGAAAGTGTTAAAGATTTGTCCATATACTACTGAATGAATGGTAAAAAGTGTGTGTTGTTAATCGTATTACAATACATTAGGGTAAGAATTTGCAAAACATCATATTCATATATAAAATTATCATACATTATCAGTATATGTTAAATATAATTTAACATAATATCTTTATTTGTTTTAAACATAGAACATGTTATAAAAGTGAAAAACACTTGTTAATATACTACATATCGTATGTTACCATATATGTTGTTACTAGTATTACCATACAATAGGGTGTTAAGTTGCAAACGTAATTGCTTGTTACTTTTTTGACACGAGCTAAACACATTGTAACATATTCAATACCAAAAACATAGATTTTTTGTTTTTATAAAAATACATTAAAATATAAAATAGAACATGGTATGGATTTTAATTAAAAAAATGATGTAAACGTTTAGTGCATTTTAAATTTATGGATAAATATTTTTGGACAGTCATTGTAATAATAGTATATTTTTTGTATGCTTAAGTATTTTAATACAATCTTAAATTTCTGAATAATTTTTTCATATATTATACAAATTCAACATTATTTTATATTCAGAAATCATAAATATATAAATACGATACTATAATTTCATTTTTTTAAACAATTAAATTCTTGAAATACGATACGAGTTACACATCGAATATATATAGGGTGGTGAGGTGAGATGAAAATTTAAAATATTTAGGATAGTAAAATAAATTAACCTTCAATTAAATTAAATAGTAATACAAAAATTACAACTAAAATTGATATTTTAAATTAAATAGTCTCATGCTGCTTGACAAGTAATTAAACTTTTCAAATTTATGTTACATGTAATTGACAATATATAAATATAGATAAAATTCACTACCTGCAACAATTTAAACATAAAAACAGTCGCTTACATTAAAATTACCCACAAAATACTTTTTTTTCTCAATTATTCTTAAAATAATCCAATTTGCCAAACACTAATTCAATATAATCACGTGTGACGTCACTGTCATTCATGCTTTTATCCCCCCAAGTTTTTTTTTGTGGGTTTTGAATACCTAAAAGTAAAATAAGAAAATTTATTTTTATATAAAAAAAAGTTTTGAGAAAAACAGAGAGGCTTCACAGAGTTGCCACAAGCGAGCCCGAGGAGAAATATAGCCGCTCTTGTTGTTGCTTGAACTGAATGCGACTCAAACCCAATTTGATAATGCTTCCAATGATTTCTTCCAGCTTCTGCCACCCCTCTGATTTCTTCAATCTCAAGGCTGTTCTGATTTGACATCTGGGGATTACTTGGAGGTTCAAAAAGGTTATTTTTTCCCCTTCATTTTCTCTCTCTTTTTGTCCTCCATTGACATTATCTGCAGAAGGAAACAAACAAGGTGCTGGAATTGCTTTGGGTTCAAAGGTACATGAAATTCGGGCACTAATTTTAATTTTTGGGTTCGATTTTTCGTTGATTTTTAGCTTCTATAACTGATTTGATTCGTTGTGTTTAGTTAAATAGATTTGGGATTGATTGTATTGTGGTAATTTTTCGACAAAGTGTGTTTTTTGTTGAGTTTTCTGTAGTTTTTTGTTCATGGGTCAGTGAGATTTCTGATGAGAACCCGCGTGAATGCGTGTTGTGACCTTGCTTTTCTAGATTTTGCAGTTGGTTCTGTGTCTTTTCCCTTACTGTAATCCATCTCGAATGTCAATTCAGATCCTGGGTTTCGATTTTTATTCTGTTTTTGTGTGTAATTTTTCATTGATCTTCAGTTTTCATCAGTGTCTTATCCATTGCTTTTAGCTAGTTTGATCACTTTACCCAACTCTCAATTGTGTGTGTCAGTGTGTGTGTGTGTAATCTTTTTTGTTGTTTGTTGGCTCTAGCAGATGTTAATGAGGACCTGCATAATGCTGTGTGTTTTCCCTTCTAGAATGTCATTTGTAATTCTTGTTTTTAATTTTCATTCCACACTCTGAAGGTTTTTATATATATATTTTTCATTTTTGATATGGTTTTATTGGTCAAATGCGATGCCCCATAAGAACTAGATGGTTCTGGTTATGTTCTGATCCAGTCTTCCTTCATGTGTATTTATCAGGGCCATTCAAAAATTTGAGGTCATAGCACTCTGATTGTAATGGTGAGTTTAAGCTCTTTACTTTTGTTCAGGAGTGCAATCAGAATGGTGGTATTAGTGAAGACAGAAATGGTTGCTTTTCTATGATCTGATCTGTATGGTTTGTGTATATTAGGGAGAAGCACCAGCTTCCTTTGTTGATGATCTGAAGAAAGAACTATCAAACGGGTTTGATCTAAAATACAAAGGCTGCAAAACAGCCATTGCCCTTGGTGATAAAACAGTATGATATCACTATATGCTTCTCCTAAGATATCATCTTTTGAGTCAGTGATTGACCAAACCAATTATCCTCCCAATTCAAAACTTTTGTTTCATTGACAGTATGAGATCCGGAAGACTGATGATGAATCATCAATCGGAGTTCGTATCCTAGACAAATCTACAGGCCAATGGTAAAGTTTATTGCTATACCAATCAAGTTACTTCTCTCATATTTTGATGTGGAGGAATTGCTAATCTATGTCAAACTTGCAGGGTGATTCCTACCGTGTTAGGAACAAAACCCAAGCCATGTAAAGGGCATTCAGCTGTGCTTGTGAATGATGATCACATTCTGATTATCAAGAAGGGTACGGCCCCAGACGATTCCATTTGGTTCCTAGAGGTTGGTTTCTTGCAGGAAATAACTTTCCCCCTTCAAACAAGACACCATGCACGATTACGATTCGGATGATATCATTTCATTATGAGGAAATGATAGTTCACTACCCTGAATTTTAAAGTGTAACTGATCACTTCCCTGGATTACCATTTAGCTATAATACCGTCAGTTAAAAATTCAGGTATTGATTTGTAAAGTGTGCATAGTTCAATGTAGTGAACTGTCATTTTCCCCTTTGTTAATTAACGCCCCACCAAAAAAGTTGAGGCTTTAAGGAATTACATATGCATAAACCTGTTAGTGCTTCATTTCTCATTCATTTGATTTCTTTGTTTGTAGGTGGACACCCAATACGTTCGAGAGCAGAAAAAAGTATTGGGAACTGAAGTGGTTGCTTGGAGTAAGGGTGTGAGGGGATATTCTGAGATGCCGGTTGTCATAAGTGGTCCTTCGGGAGTAGGTAAGGGCACTTTGATATCCAAACTCATGAAGGAATTCCCGGACATGTTTGGGTTCTCTGTGAGCCATACAACCCGTGGTCCAAGGAACATGGAGAAGGATGGTGTTCATTACCATTTCACCGAGCGAAGCATTATGGAGAAAGCAATAGAAGATGGGAAATTCCTTGAGTTTGCTTCTGTCCATGGAAATCTCTACGGAACCAGTGCAGAAGCTGTTGAAGCAGTAGCTGATGCAGGGAAGGTAATAAAAGAACTGTTAAATATCAAACGTTGCTATCTTATATTATAGGACTAGAAGTCTTGTGTAGCTTGTGATGGTAAAGGGCTCAAGCTATGATCCTTTATCAGAGCAAGGGACATAATAGGCCTTTTCTGCTTACAAATTGATATGTTTTTTTTTTCTCCACTTTCTTATTTGGCATATATCTTTTTCATTGTAGAGGTGCATTCTTGACATTGATGTGCAAGGGGCGAGGTCTGTGAGAGCAAGCTCTCTTGAAGCTGTATTTATTTTCATCTGCCCACCATCAATGGAGGAGCTTGAGCAGCGCCTTCGTGCAAGGTGAGTTTATCAGAGCCTTTTGGTCGGGGTCAAGCTTCTTTTCGAATTCTGGTTCTGATTAACATGGTGCGAACAGAGGGACTGAGACAGAGGAACAGATACAAAAGCGTCTTAGAAATGCTGGGACAGAGCTCGACCAAGGAAAATCGTCAGGTCTCTTTGATCATTTATTGTATAATGATAATCTTGAGGACTGTTATGAGCGTCTTAAGGTAACTCTGCTCTCTGTGTTGGATTTATACTTAGGGTTCATTGTAGACAACTATTGTGTACTATACACGTCTTGTGCACATAATTATCCTCAAATTTAAAATTTTACATCCAACTACCTAAACTTTCAAAAAATTACACAACTCCTTTCCACCAAAAATGATGAAAATGCCCTTGACCTTAATCTCAATAAACACCATTTTTCGTTATTTTAACAGTTTTGTTTCTAAGTAGTCTTTTTACATGTACTCAACCATTTTCTGAATCTAATTAGAATGTTTTGTGGTAGTTATGAAGTTCTTTTTTTTTTTGAGATTAGGGTCAAGGGCATTTTCTTCATTTTCTGGCAAAAAAGAGCTATGTGTAATTTTCTGAAAGGTTAGGTAGTTGGATGTAAAAGTTTAAAGTTGGGGATAGTTATGTGTAAAAGAGGTGTACACAATAGCTATATGCGTTTAATGCTTATACATATATTAACAGTATCGCTCTTCATGCTAATAATTTGGTGTATATTCTGACGCAGAAATTACTGGGACTAGATGGAAATTTGAGTATGAGCCAGAAATCATGTAATTGTTTTTTTCCCGAAACCTTCCCCTATTCGGTTTTTTACAACTCTTTTGAAAAATGACATTGGCATGCCAAAATTTATGATGCAGCCCCGAAATGGATTGACCTTCCCATGGATCATTCAGTATCAAAAGTTGACGGGAAGATCGTCATAAAGTCTGGGTGTTGTGATTTACAGAATGATCTCAAGAACTTGTAAGCCGCTTACCCTCCCATGGTCATTTAGCTCGATGAACTTGCCAATTCATCAACAGTTGCAATGTGTGTGTTTGTGCAGGATTTTGCTGGATGTATCCTCGATGAAAGGAGGGGCGCCGGGACGGACAAGAGGGCTGGAAATGTACTCCGTTGACTCGTTTTCAGATGGATTGAACCTTATAGATCACCAGAGGTAACAAATATTGCTTCCTTGATGAGGAACTTAAGTTTATTTCTGACTTTTAACTTGAAAATGAGGAACGGGTGGTGAAGCTCAAGGAGGGTATCTCACAATTTCAGAATTTACTTTGTTTTTTCATTCTTTGCTTGTTTTAGAACTGAGAAATGAGTTACCATTACTGTTGGAACCTTTGGCATTCATGTTTGAGCAATGAGATATAATTTATCAAACACTATGATTCGTGATATATAGATTTGAAGTTGACCTGGTTGGTCAAGACAAGCTCTAAGCTCTGACTGCCTCAAAAGAGGTCTATTGTTACAGATGGTTTGAACAGACAGCAGGAGAATATTGGCAAGAACCCGAGGGCATTATGGTCATACCGAAAAGGTATGCCCCTGGCGCGGGGGCCGACTAGCAGTCTATACCCATACCACGCCAATGGACTTGGTTTAGGTATTCCTTCTCGTATGGTTTCGTTAGGTTGGTGGAGAAACTTGTGCTGGATCCCGCGCTCTTGTCATCTTCGGTCTTCTTCGTGTTGAGAAAACGACCACCGCACCCTCTAGCCCTTCTCATGGCGTGCAAGTGTCTGGATTCGTGCAGATATGGCTGGACAAACAAGATCAAGTCCCACATTAATAGCCATGCCAAAGAGTTTGCACAAAGCCAAACGAAACTGGTGATGTTTACCTTACGAACTCTGATGAGTTTCTTCTCCAGCTCGGCCTTGGCACGTGACTGTCTACGCCTTAAGATCCCGTGGTACTGCTTGGCGTTCACGTAAACTGGCTCCTCCGCCGCTTGGAGCTGGAGGGGCAATGCCACTCTGTTTCCGAGATTAACCTATCATCATCTCTATCAGTGTTAACGATTGTTTCAGGTCACATACGTATCTTTATTGTTAAAACCAGACCCATTTGAAAGTTTAAAGATCATTTAAAAACATAATCTGACCGCAGTAGATGCCCTCAATTGAGTCTCCAATTCCAGTTGGCCGAATGTTGTAGGATTAATGGTTGTAGCGTGTAGATATTGTAGATGTTCTTCAGAGTTATCATCATCTGTTTGAACCAGAACTATCTTAATTATAATTTTATATTCTAACGTATGTTCTTAGTGGAAGACTATTAATGATAGTACATGAACCTACACGATCTTGATGCTATAGTGACTTGTGCTCCTTGATTGGTGTAAGTTCCCACTCCACGCCACCAAAGTTGAGGGGAGATTGTGTAAGAGTTGTTACTGTATCCACTAGCTTCCGATCCATGATCTTGCTGCATCATCTTCTCGAAACAATCAAATATTAACCAAACAATTATGAATTTATGTAATCATATTCTCGTTCTTATAGACTAGAGAACACCAATGGATTAATAACGTAAGAAAATAATCAATCTTTAACCTACAAAGCGAGAAAACATGTATGATACAAGGATTCAAGCCTAGATATGCAAAAGAAGAAAGAAACTCCAAATCAAAATCACGGGACGAATTTGATTATGATAATGAAAGGAGTATAAAAGATGTGAAGATCACTTACTACTTTCAGTGGAAGGCTGATTAAGAAGAGTTGCTGAAGGTACGATTATTTGAAAGGTTGGATGGAATTATAAAGCATAAACTCACAACATTCAGCTCTATTTGTGTCTTAAATAATGACACGTGACACGACACGACGCGATAATCATAAATCCTAAAATCAACACTTAATAAATAACTACCAACGGTAAGCAGTAACGGGCCCACCGAAGACCTACCTCCGGCCACGTGGGTGCTAGGGAACGGAGAGTTAACGGCGTGAGATTGTCGTGGTGCAAGTAGCGGGAAAATGGTCCACTAAACGACGCGCACGGATCTCATGACGGCGACAATCCGTCAACCACGTGTCCTCGGAGACCCTCCCGGTGGAGTCCGCGTGGACCGATGCAGTGTATTTGAGAAAGTGAATTGTACAGCTCATAGGAGTGGACCCCACCGGGACTAGACCAAACAAAACACTACGCGACAAAATCATAGGACCCGGTCTGAGTGAGGTTTCGCTAATCTCACCTCCAGTCCCAATTATCTTCGGGCTGTGATGGGCCCATAACACGCTCGCCTTTTGGGCCTGGCCTAAATCTAAACGTTAGTTCTTCGTTTGTTCTCGTGTCATGAGTCATAAAAAAATGAGTTAATTTTAAAAAATTAAATCTAAACTTAACTCTGTTTTGGGTTAATTTTAAATTTTGTTTCCATTTTCTTCATAAACAAATGAAACAATATCATATTGTACACTCTTATAGTAAATATCATTGTATTGTTCTTACTTGTATAGAATGGCATTACATTTGATTAATGTGTTTGTCCATGAATTTTCCAAATACCTTTATATTAATTAAATATCAGCCCTACTATTTTCTTGTTTCACTCATTTGAAGACAAGTTCTCTCTCGTTCGAAATTCTTCTCTCTTCTCTTTGTCCAAATTTTCTCTGTTCTGTTCAAGATACACGTCTGGTAGAATAAATGGACACGTTACCAGGTAAAAGCTATGTAAACCTTGGGGAGCAAGGTTATTGTTTGCCATCAAGAACACTCCAGATTAATTGTTTTCGAGTCAGAGAACGAGAATATTACGATACACCGCCATTACAAGATTTTGTTCTTCAACCAAATTGGTTGTTCTGATTTACTTAATATATCCTAGAATTACAATAAGTACATGACAGTGAGGCATAAAATAGATACCCACCATTAAAAGATCTCAAATCTTGGCAAAAACAAAAGGCACAAAAGCTGAAAACAAAAATGTGTACTAGTCAACTTCATGTGCACCATATTCTTTGATCTACCCAAAATGATGACTTTAATGCTAGCAGGTAGCAAGTCAACCATGATTGGATCTTCCTAGTTTCACAGTTTTTCTAAGACAGATGACAACAAAAGATAACTTATCTATCCGTGAAACATGTCCTCAAAATTGCATTCATTTGGATATCAGATCACAAGATCATACACAGTTCAATAAATGATCAGATCAGACAGTGGATGTTCTTCAATTACAGATAAAAAAAGACAATGAAGCAAACACAGGTTCAAGTTTCTCCTACCTGAAGATATTGCCATTGCCAGGACTTGTTAGTCTACAACTATACACTAAACCCCGGAATTCACCAATGCAGTAAAACTTCACATCTCCATCGAAACTTCTTCCACCACCGGTGTCTGGCTATATGGTGATGGTGGCGTATCAACTGTCAAGGTACCTTCTAGAACCTTCACCACCTCGCCCATAGAAGGTCTCAAACGCCCGTCTCTCTGGAGGCACCAAAAGGAGATCCTTAAAACCCGCTCCAACTCTTCTACATTCACCTCTCCCTCGATTCTCTTATCCACTACCTTCTCTACCTCCCCGTCCTTCCATTCACCATACACCCATTCAACCTCTAGACACCCCGTTACTAACACCAATACCATCCTCCCGAAAGCTTCAATGTCCACCTCAGCAGAATCATCGTCACTGTTTAGTTTTTGAAGTCCGAATTCGGTCACCTTGGCCTCAAAGTTTTCATCCAAGACCACATTCTCACATTTCAAGTTCCCATGGCTCACAAATTCCCTACACCCGGAATGCAAATAACATATGGCCTTGGCCACACTCAAGCATATGTCTCTTCTCTTCCTCCAAGTCAAGCTCTTGCTCATCTTCGACTCTTCTTCGATGCAGTTCTTCACAGACCCGTTTTTAGCATACTCGTAGACCAGATACCTGTGGCCTACTTCACAGCAATAGCCTTCGAGTTTCGCTAGATTCTTGTGATGAATGTTAGCTATCTTTGAAACCGTGCTTCTGAACTTTCTTTCTTCTATTGTTGCTTCCAAGTCTTTGACTGCAACTGCTTGGTTGTTTGGAAGCATACCCTTGTACATCTTCGGCCCAATTTTATGCTTGAAGTTCCCGGTAATCTCCACAATTTCAGCTTCTGATAACATGATTGTACTCTGATAGTTGGAGTCTTTGTAACGTAAAGCAGACTTCTTTCCAATCAAGTTCCTTCTTTTGTAGACGTAGAAGAAAAATCCAAACTGAATCAGAACAATTACAACAAAAGTTCCAGAGGCTGCTCCAAGTAGACAGGGGATGCACAAGCTGTAGGACTCTTTGAGCTGAGGAGGAATTGGGCCAGACTTGGACAGATTGGGATCTCCAGGGAGAGGATCTAAACACCTCTTGACAAATGATATAGAGCTCACAGAAGGGTATGAATAGCCCGAAATGTAAGGGGTATGCTCCATTCGGCATTGTGCAGTTCCATCAGTCATGAAAGTTGCAGCAGTACAGAGAGAGTCATTCAGGCAGAGTTTCTTGCATTGTTCTAAAGATGTTTCATTGACCGCGTCGTTTGGAGGATAAAGCCCGTAAAGAAAGGTATGATCATGTTGAACCATGTTAAGGCCTGACTGACAACCCCGAGCAGACAAGCCCAGACATTTCGAGTTAGGATCCGATGCAAACTTAAACGGGCATTGACACTCCTTTGCGCCTGTAGTGGTCAGCACACAGACTCCATGATCGCCACAGGTTGCAAAAACATTACACTGGTTCTCAACAGCTTGCCAGACGGTTCTCCATGACTGTGAATCTTCAACCCATGAGTATAACCTCAGATTGCCATCGACATCTAGCCTGAGGAACCGGAAGTCTACAGAGTCATTGTGATCTTCACCAAACACAGACCAAGCGGGCTTCAAGCTTTGGTCTTGAAGCTGCAAAGCTCCACCAGAGGTGAGGACGGCACCGAGGTTTTCTCCCAGACTAGCACTTGTCCAGTAGACAACATTGCTTTCCCACCTCAGTTGCAGCTCTCCTGAGGCATTCATGTAAAGACTGTAGTAACTGGACACGGAGTTCTTGCTTGCAGCTCTGAGAGTTTGATAAACATCGAACTTCTGTCCAGGGAGAAGCGTGTCAGAGGGAGTATCAAAGCTTTGCCAGACAATTTGTTTGGTTTTGTTCAAGAGAACGAGATTGCCATCATCTTGGAGAAGAGCGGAAGCAACAGAGAACTGGCTGGTTTTGCTGCTCCAGACAATAACTCCCTTTGAGGAATCAAACAAAACCAGATCCCCATCCTGGGTCAGCTGAAAATAAGACATGTTGCCAAGAGCAGTATCGTCACCAGCAACCCAAACAACAGTTTGTTTGCCAACAGGGATAGAATCTGAACTGAAGCGGATGCCTAAACAATGCTGGTAAGGCTCATCTGACCGGTTAAAAAACCCAACTGCATAAGAACCTTTGGAGGAGACCCAGATGGTATCTTCTCCCACAGAGAGTTTCGAACCCAGTGGAATGTGGGAAACAACAACTGAGAGCAGTGAAAACCCGATAGAGAGACGTAGCAGTAAAGGCGAACATATGAGAACTTTCTGTTGTTGGGGCATGTTTGAAATCCCTAGTAGGACTACAAAGACCAATTGTAACCTCTAATCTGCAGTAGGTTTATCAAACATCAAGGTGTGAGATTTATATAAGTCCCAGCATAATCCATATGACAACTTAACAACAGTTCAAGACAATGGTTATTCCTCAAACACTGTGCATTGCAAGACATGAGATCCATTTCAAAAATTGTTAGGTAGAATCAGCAGACACAAACATAAATTTCAAGGGTTTTGGGTTAAAAAGTTGAACAATGAGCATTGCTAGTAATTGAAACCAGATACAGCTCAAGATGGAATGCAAATACTCAGAATTTAATACCTTGAACAAGATGGGTCAAGAAACCAGCATATGATGCTCCTAATGAGCCCTCTCAAAAAAAAATATACCCCCAAAATCCACATCTAGGGTCCACAAACATAAAGGATATTCAAGCACCAAAGAATTGACGATTTGTTATGAAGCAAAAAGAAACCACTGCCCCATACCACCAGAAAATCACCTCAATCTAGCATGAATGGCATGTGGGTGTTGAAAAAAAAGAGATTTTTCCCATTATATTAATGAAGGTATAGAAAATGGAGAGCTTGGGAAATCATGGGACCCAAATTAGACAAATGGAATGCACAGTTGGTCAAGCAATCACTTTCAGGCTTAAGGATTGACCCTCTTGAGGATGATGAGGTCACAGGCACAACCAAGCCACCTCCAAAGAAGACCTAAAGCTGAGATTTTTAGCACAAAAAAAAATGAGAAAACCAACCTTGGATAGTGATGAACTGGGAGGAGGTGAAGTGGGTCTGGAGAGGAGAATCATTTGGAGTCAAAACAGAGAAGATCTGCAATCCGAGCTCTGGGTGGGTTTAGAAAAAAGCACTGAACTTTGGCCAGAGAACCAGACAATGAGCAAGCACAAGAAGCTGGAAATGGAAGGGTTAGAGATTGGAAATGGAAATGGAAGCAAGTGGAAATTTGGAAGCTTTACTGCAGAAAGGGGTTGAGGAGTGAACTGAGAACGGTGGGTTTTGAGAGAAATGTAGGGTTGTGGAGGCTGAAATCGGAGCTGAGCCGAGGAAGTGGTGGCCGGAGAGAAGCAAAGAGCTGAGAGTGTGTGAAAGCTCACAATCTGGTCTGGCAATGGAAAAAAAAGGAGAGTTGTCAGATTTATGTTTCTTTTTTATATTAAAATATTCAGCTTTAGTTGGAGAGGTTGAGGATTTTTATATATTTCTTTTTTTTTCTCTCCGACCAGTGACAATAAAGTAAACCCAAAAAAGCTACAGTATGTGATTTCATAAAATGTATCATATTAATAAAATTATGAATTTAAATAAATAAATAAATTGGAAGTGTCATATTTATAATTTTATGTTAAAATTATAATTTATTTAGACAAAATATTTACGTAGTGATAGAATCAAAAGTAACACGGTGAATGAAAATTACATTTTACTTTTATTTTGGTTTTTGAACAAATAGTTGTTATCTCCTATATTTAAAATCATGTTAAATTATACGATAATTTTTTGTTGTGAATTGATTCACAACCTGATTTTCGTTTAATTTATCAAAATGACAAAATTATACTTTAAAAAAAAATAAAATATGAAGAAAAAAAATGACTCTTTTCATTTATATAATATTTGTATATAAAATTCTACTCTATTTTAGTATTTATATACATATATTATATTTTTTTTAATTCCCTGAAACAAAAATAAATTATACAATGATAAATTAGTATGATTTTCCATAAATTAATTCAAACTTAAAATGCGCCTTCTACTCAATACTAATATTAACCCTTTTCTGGGAAAATGAGTTAAATGCTAATTTAAAAAGTTAATTTGTTTTATAGGATATTACTATTCATGTTTACGTTGTACTTGTATTGATTTGATAAGTACAGATGAGATTAGAGGTAACGGACATGGCCACGTGGGAAGCACTAAATAAATTTGGAGTCAGCTTTTTTACGGGTTGGAACGGTCAAGTTTCAGACACACACCACTGTCTGAAACAGGCAGCGTCAGAGCTGACGAAAATCGGACCATTTTGCTCCTACACATTGCCTCGTATTTACAGTCGTACCTTCAAGTTAGAATTTTGCTTCAGTAGATATCTCAATTAGAAAAATACAAACCTAATATAATTAACACTAATCATTTTATTTTGATGTGTTTCGAAAGACCTCACACCACTGTTTGTGATGAGTTTGTAGTCCTCTTTCAAAACAGCATGCAGACGTTCAACAGAATACCCATGCCGGTTATGTATATGTTCACGATAGAACTCGTCGAACTTCCTTTCATTTTTGGTTATTTTTTTTCGAAATAGTCTTTATCTATATTTGGATCCGATGGAGCATTGTTCGGCGTGGTAGCCATAAAGTGGACCTAAACGTACTCACAATAATCGATGTCGAGGACTTTTCAACACGGAGACACCAATACCGAATTTTGCAATGGTTACCTAGGCGTTAAATTTTACAGCACCGATTCGATTTGTTAAAATCATGCGGCCTTAGGCGGATTGAACAATTTGAGCCAATGTTGTAAAAATCGAGGATTAATCAGGGTTTAGACGGGAATTTTTACAACACCAAGCGACTTTTATGTTTTTCTTAAATTTTATTATTAAAATAATATATTATTAACATAAAAACCTTTTTTTAGCAGATAATGGTAATTTATTAAAATAAATCAAACTACAGATATTATTAGGCCACCAACGACCTTTAAATTGTAATAACAAACATTGAAGTAAACCAAAATAAAAGGTAGAAACTGTAGTCGTGACTCGTAAGCAGCAAATGCTAACCATATAATAAAAGACCCGACGAACCATGGATAATTAACTAAAAGATAGTAAACCTTGGAGTTGTTACTGAGGTGGAGCACAGAGGTCTCATTATCTAACTCGACCTGAATCTACACCTTTTGAGGGGATAACGGGCAGTCAGGGAGAACACCAGATAATGGGGGAGGTATCGTCGAGCTTACACCGACGGTGGCAGGAAAAGTCGTGCATCCCCAGACACAGCTCGATGCTAGCTGACCCGATCATAATTTCAGGCGAGGTTGCACAGTAGTCCTCGCTTGGATTATGTCTGGGTAAGCTACAGCCCCTGGTCTTGGCCCATCTAGTTGTCTAAAGCACATGCAGAAGATCTCCTGGTTAGGCATGAGGTCTTGTATTACCGTCGCCTCGCTTGGTCCTCCATCCTAGATGAGACGAGGTCGTGGTACCAAGTAGAGGCACACGTGTTGCATGCACCCCGAATGTGATTTCGGATTAGGCAGAAGGTCTTGCATCACCGGTCCAGTGCTTTGTTGGCATGACTTGGGGGGACATACATTGGTAGGGCCGAAAGGCATCCTCGAGTTTTGTAGTCCGCTCTAGTTGATCACTGTTGACGACATCCTCTGAGATGCTCGACACCATTCTGGTCCTTCGGGGTTCCCAACCACACCAAATTTTGTTTCCCGGGTCTTCACTTGTGGGGGGTTTCTATCGCCATTTTTTGTTCGGGGTGTTGGTTGTGTGGATGATGGATCGAGTACGGAGGCTAGAACGAAAATCCCACCACGAGATCCATTACTAGCATGCTAAGGAAAAACAAGGATTCTTCATTGTTGTCGCCCTTCTAAAAAGGGTATTCCATTCCATGTTCATCCGCGAAGGGTGAGGGGAAATAGGATCCCAGTGGGTTGGGGATGTGGTAATCTAGGCGGCTCGAGAGATCTTATCGGGATCGTGAGCCCTAACCTTCTTTAGGGTGTGCTCGACGACCATGGTGTTTATGTGGCGTCGAGGGAGACGGTTCAGTCTGTCCATCCATACCGTAGTTGGTGGAGGCCTCCGTGCTCGAGATATTGGGCTCCCAACACACGATAATGTTAGTGGTCGAACCGGGGTGAGCAAAGGAGGGGACCACACGTGATCATGTAAAAACCTGGGGATGGCCTCCGATATGCCATCCGGTGGGCTAGGAAAGGATATAATGTTAGCCTCATGCTCTCTCCCGTATGATGCATCAGGGTCAGCCACCGGTGATATTAGGTGGGATGAAGAGAGGGGAACATGCATGATGGGTACCTGACTTGATTGTGGAGGAAGTAATGGTGGTCGGTATCGTCGTTTCTTCTGGCGTTCTAGTTTTATAAACTCCGTTGATGGGGCTAGAGGAATGATTCGGGACGGGGTTGCATGTTTTTTTATGGGACGTGATTGGTGGTTGTGAGAGTACCGGCGAATACTGCTAATCTTAGTGTCCGTTGTTCAATCGTAAACATCCAAATGTATATATCATCGTTAGCAATAAAAGTAAAGCGGCTTTATGTATTACTTTAGTGTTGGAGTAATACACCGATGTGCGTTATGATCTATGCCCACCATGCAAATAGAACCATAGATCGAGATAGATCATACTCGATGAGTCATTAGTCAACAAAACTCCACTGGAAGCGACTAGTATGGAAGATGGCTATTTATGGCTTACGTTCTGTTAGTCATTGAAATGGGATTCCAGAGTCTGATCATAGATATCATGTGGGACATGATATTGGACGACTCGCCCTGAAAATGTGCCATAGATTGAGTCATGAACACATTTAGTGTCGTAGCTTGTCATGTATCCTTAGACAAAGGAGTCTTTGTGATCGTTATGCAGTCATAAACTGAGTTTGACTTGAGGCTAACATTGTCTGTAACAGGGCTTCCATAACGGTCAAAATTGGCTTAGGGACGGACTACATGAGTGACACGAAAAACGGCTAAGGAATTTATCCCTCATATTGTGGTATGGGAAAGATATTGGTTCTCAACCGCTTGATCGAGAGTGACTGAAAGAATAGCAAGGCCATGCACTTGATATTGGGTATCATATATTCAGTCATCTCACATATCAAGGAAAAGTGATTGAGAATAATAAGGATGACAGCTCTATGCCATATCTCAATCGGGATATCGGTGATAAAAGGATAGTGGCATAAATGACGAAAAGGTTAAAATCGAAAGGGTCGATTCGTTATACAATGTCAGGCAATACTAAAGTCTCGTTAGTCGCCACTTATATAAGATCAAGTAAAATGAGATTTTACGTTGATCTATTGACATGCATAAACCTAAGGGTCACACCGGAGGATGAAACTCATTGACACATTTATGGAGAATGCCCAAAAGGGAGTTGTCTGGGGACATGACCAAAACTAGGTTTTGGGTCATGTGCTCGTAAGTGAATAGGACTTTACGGATCGAGACAAGGCTTGGAGTATTGGGATTGATCACTTCGGATAATGTTGGACATTTCTGGTATGGAAAGCTTGGAGGCGATGAGCGCGTCACATGACCTCGTTGGGAATGGCCACAGGTCATGTTCCAAGAGGCCCATAGAACTAATTAATCAAGTCTTGATTAATTAGTACTAAGTAAGCAAAACAATGATTAAAGTGTTGGTGATTCAGCACCTAATCCCATCTTGTCTAGCCATACTTAACACCATACTTATCCTATTTACACCCTGCTTGTTTCATACTTGTCCTATATTTGTATCTATTATATTGATAGGATTTAATTGGTTTAATTCTTCTTATTAAATATAACAAACACAAGACAAGAAACAAAACAACAATTCTCCCCCCCCCCCCATAGGTTTGGCCATGGTGGGTTTCTCCATCATTTTTGATGTTTTTGAGTCCTCATATGAAGAACTACGTGGCTTCGATTCCCAAGTGGATACTTAGGCGTCTTGGAGACTCAAGCCGATCATCCTTTCCTTAGTGTTTTCTTCTCTTATCGTGTTCTTGAACAATTGTTAGAAATGATGAATTCATTTTGTTTTGTGAATCTAATTGCGGTAGTTTTTCCTTGCATGGTCTCGGATTTTATTTGCCTCCGCTGCGAGTATGTGTTCATACCCTCCATTGAGACCCAACATATACCATGTCGGTGACTAGTGTCACAAGCATAGCTTCGGAGGTCGGCATGAAGTGCGGATCACAAGAATGACGGGGACAGGTGATCTATGACGACTGTAACACGCGGCGGAATAGAGGAGATACGAGAGAAACCCTAGAGGCCATTTTTTTCAAGACTTTTATTAACATATATCTTAAATATACGTATATTTTATTTTTATAGTTAACTATAAAATTAATAATCGTTCAATCGAATCTTCTCTCTCGCTCTCGTTGAGAAACTCGCCCTAGCCCTAGTCGTGCTATGGTGCTTGTCATGGACCATGCCTAGTCGCCACATGAGGCTGGGTTTGTCGGTCGCGCCACCTCGGTGTCACTCTGTCCCATCCGTCGACTCCCTCCCAGACCACGCCTTATGTGGGGGATAAATATCGGTGGGGATGGCTGCCTCCGCCCCCATCTTCTCCCTCTTTCTCCCTCGCCTTGGGCCGGTCCGAGCCTCCTGAGGTCTTGTTGGTTTCAAGCCCTTCGATGTTGTTGTCGGCGAGACTTTCTGGTTCGCGTCCGGGTGACCTGATACAACGCCCTTGGGTAACTTCTTCTCCACGCTAAGGGGTGGTCCCGCCCCACCTGAACCCTAGATCGCCTGCCCGGGTTAACCATGACCTTGCTCTGGTACCTAGTGTGGACAACGTTAGTTTTGGGATTTCGAGGTTTGTTCCCTCTCGAAACCAAGGTGGGGGGATCGTTCGATATGTGACGGTGTGGTCGGCGTATTCCACGATCACGACGGTGCGGGTTTGATCCCAATGTTTGACCCGTGACGCTTATGGGTGAAGGAGGACGACGACGATGGAGGCTTTTTCCACGTTTTCTCGTTGTGGCTGGGCGCGGAGGCGGGTTAGGGTTTGGATACCCTACGGTGGGGATGTGCCCCGACCTGCTTGTGGGGTCGGTGGCCCTCCGTCTCTGGCCTCAAGGAGGGACGCGCTGGATGGTGAGGAGGAGGATCCTTCCCGAAGGCCGGTTAGGTCGTCACCTTCCAAGTACGCTGACATTGGACCCGATACCTAAGGCAAGGTTGTCTCGAGGAAGGGGAACCAGCATGACAATGGACCCGATACCTAAACTGGGTCCTTGATTTCCTACCTTGGACTGTTAGTCTTAGTGCCCGTAGTTCAATCCTAAATGTCCAAATGTATATATCATCGTTAGCAATAAAATTAAAGCGGCTTTATATTACTTATGCGTTGGAGTAATATATCGATGTATGCTCTGATCTATGCCCACCATGCGAATAGAACCATAGATCGAGATAGATCACACTCGATGGGTCCCTAGTCAACAAAGCTTCACTAGAAGCAACTAGTATGAAAGATGGCTCTTTATGGCTTACGTTATGTTAGTCATTGGAATGAGATTTCGGAGTCTGATCATCGATATCATGTGGGACATGATATTGGACGACCCACCCTGAATATGTGCCATAGATTAAGACATGAACATATTCAGTGTCGTAGCTTTTCATGTATCCTTAGACCAAGGAGTCTTTGTGATCGCTATGTAGTCAACAACTGAGTTTGACATGAGCCTAACGTTGTCCGTAACAGGGCTTCCATAACGGACTGGATTGGCTTGGGGATAGGCTACATGAGTGACACGAAAGGCGGCTAAGGGATTTATCCCTCATACTGAGGTATGGGAAAGATATCGGTTCTCGGCCGCTTGATCGAGAGTGACTGAAAGAATAGCATGGTCATGCACATGATACTGGGTATCATATCTTCAGTCATCTCACATATCAAGGAACGGTGATTGAGAATAATAAGGATGACGGCTCTATGCCTTATCTCAATCAGGATATCGGAGATAAAAGGATAATGACAGGGATGACGGAAAGATTAGAATCGACAGGGTCGATTCGGTATGCAGTGTCAGGCAATACTAAAGTCTCATTAGTTGCCACTTACATAGGATCAAGTAAAATGGGATTTTACGTTGATTTATTGACATGCATAAACCTAAGGGTCACACCGGAGGATGAAACTCATTGACACATTTATAGAGAATGGCCAAAAGGGAGTTGTCTCGGGACATGACCAAAACTGGGTTTTGGGTCATGTGCCCGTAAGTGAATAGGACTTTACGGATCGAGACAAGGCTTGGAGTCTTGGGATTGATCGGGTCGGATAATGTTGGACATTTCTGGTATGGAAGGCTTGGAGGCGATGAGCGAATCACGGGACCTCGTTGGAAATGGTCGCGGGCCATGTTCCAAGAGGCCCATGAAAGACCCATGCAACCAAGGCCCATGGAACTAATTAATCAAGTCTTGATTAATTAGTACTAAGTAAGGAAGACAATGATTAAGGTGTTGGTGATTCACCACCTAACCCAATCTTGTCTAGCCATACTTTGTCCTATTTACACCTTACTTGACATCATACTTGTCTCATGCCTTTAGTTGGAAAAGTATGGGTTTTGTTATGTTTAAGTCATCTTTTTTCAACATAACAAACACAAGACAACAATAGGAAACACAACTTCTCTCCCCCTTCCCTTGCAATTTCGGGTTTGGCAACCTCCCACCTCCATTTTTGTGTTCTTGAGTCCTCAAGGAGAAGAACTACGTGGCTTTGATTCCCATGTGGATACGTAGGCGTCTTGGAGACTCAAGCCAATCATTCGTTACCCGGTGTTCTTGTTTTGGTAAGAACTAGTGCTGGATTTTTCTCATGTGAATCCATTCTTTGTTAGTTGTTTCATGGTTTTAATCGTCTCTTGGTTTTCATTGATTTTCCGCTGCGAGTTGGTTCATCTCCAACCCTACCTCGAGACCCAACATGGACACCAAACAACCGTCCGCGATAGGCCTCCTTAGACGGTCAACCCAAACCCGACGGCTTTTGTACACGTGAAGATCATGCAGGGGTTGGATGACGATCAGCTCTCTACTGATTCGATTGTTGACCACTACCCCGGGAGCGTGGTGAGTTTGGAAGTGGAGGATGCCCACATCCGGGGGTGCGGGATGTTGAAGTTCCAATGCATGTTACCTTGGGCAGCGCAACTACTGGAGCGCTGAAGAGGATGTCGTCAGCTCCTATTTGGGGCGACAAGCTACAAGCGGGAAAGAAGCCCCGGCGGGAGGGATGATCTACCGCCAAAGCATCGAGGACTAGCCCTATGAGGGGTCCCCAGACGATGCTTTGCCTCCCACCATCGCCATTGTTGAGCTCTTAGAGTTCTGGTACCCCGTTCCCCCCTCGTAATCTGTCTTTGCCAGTGGGGCATCAAAATACCGTATGTGACGGTTCTGGTATTAAAAGGCTCAGTAAACCATTGTTCATTCATATTGACCTTCCGTGGTCGAGGAACACGTTCCTCGATGCACATCGATGTAATCGATTTTAAAAGATAATATTGCACATTTTGCTCAAAAAATAAAATTAATAATCATAGATAATAAATATTTACATCTTAAGTATTTATTATTACCAATTTTTATACAATATAACTCTTACTTTGATAGTATTTATATAATATATATTTATTAATAATTTAAAAAATACAAATTTAATTAATTCCCGATTAGTCCCCGTTTAACGTCTCGCCGCCCGACTAACAAGGGTGGAGCTATTCGGTGTCCGGGGGCACGTGCCCCCCCCCCCCTCAAATCCTTATCCAACTTGATTTACTCTCTTTGTTTTAAAACAAAAAAATTAACATTATTTTTTATAAATGTTTGAAGTGCCCCTCCTCAATTTTTCTAAACCTTGTTTACTGACTTCTTTTTACCCCTTAATTTCTCAATATTATATTATATGTATTTCTAAGAGCATTCGCATCAGAGGGGGCTGAACTCTGAATCCTGAGGCACAACCCTTTGCTGACTGGGCAGGGTTCAGCCCCCCTGCCCCCCTAAACAGAGTGTGCTCCACATTAGAGGGGCAAATATAGGGGCAGAGTTTTCAGAAATGTTGACTGTGTAATTAATTAAGCTTTTAATTGTATATATTAACGTTATATTTAAATCAACAAGTACTACATAAAATAGAAATAAAATTCATAAATATAAATAAAAGTTCATTAATAAAATACAAAATTAAAAAAAGTACTTAACTTAAAAAAAATACATATCTAAAACAAATTACATAATTGGGCATCCCCATTAATGTGGTCGAATTGTTTCTGAAGTTTTCGAATTTGAGCCATCCATACCTGCAGCATTTCCAAATGATGCTCCATCTGTTCCGGGATAAAATCGGACGTGTCCGTAGTCTTCATATCTTTAACTTCCTGTATATATTTATCAATTTTCTGGTCAAGAGCCACGGTAAGCTTCGCCTTCTCACACCTCCCCGTATCCATTTGGACGAGATACGATGCTCTGTCTGCCAATCTCTTCCCCTTCCTCTTCACGGCCTTATTGTCAATTGGGGAACTTGGACGTCCGGTTGGGGAACTTGGAGCGATTGGGGAAGTTGAGCCTCCGGCTGGTTGCTCGTCACCACTTAAATGTGTGACATTATCATCATCGGTGGGGACTGAAGTGGGCGGGGTTGTGTTGCCATAATTGTCGGACGCGTCCAATCGTCGTCGAAGTACCCCGGCTTCGCCTTCCTCTGCCCAGAACTTGTCATCATTTTTCTACGGCTCTATCCAATGGTGGAACTTGAAAATATTCGGCTCGTTTTTTATAACCTCGGTGTGGATTCGATAGAGTTCCATCGCCCGCTCCTTAAACTTTTCTTCGCTCCACCCGCTATGACCTTTCTGGGCCCTCTCCTTCCTCAGCAGTGTGATATACCGTCTGAATCTTGTAGCACTTTTGTTGAAATGGGTCTTGACGGCTTGCACCGTCCACTGATTGTATGGGAAATTCCCAGCTTTGCACACGCGCCTATGAACCGTGCTCTAGAACGTGGTGGTTCCGGTGACAGGGTCGTGCATTGTGCGTAGCCAGGCTTTGATCAGGAGCATATCCACTTCAGGGGGCCATTTGCTTTGCCTATCTGGTGTCGCCCGGGTACTCGGTCCCACGGATGATGAAGTAGACGACAGGCGGGTTCCGGTTGCGGCCGACATCGAGAATTGTGGTTGGCCGAAATAGTTGGCCCTCATGTTGTACGGGTCGAACAGTGGGCGGGTGAATATCCCAGTCGTGTTTGGCGGTTGTCCAAATAGATTGGGCGGTTGTCCCATTGGATTGCCCGGTTGTCCCGTTGGGTAGGCCGGTTGTCCTATTCCACCTACGTTGACATTTAAATTTTAATTACAATTAAAAATTTATAATTCATTCTTTGATCATACATAATTAAAATTAAACATATAATTTAACTATAATTGAACATACATGACATTTAAATTAATGAAATGATTAATATTTTAATTAATGAAATAAATAAAATTATAATTCATAAAATTACCTCGGCCCAAAGAGAGGCCATGTATTGGTTGAACGCCTCAGGGTTCCAACCACCGGTTGGGGTGAAACCGGTTTGCAACATCTGTACGTAGGTCGACCTGGGTTGATTGGTGGTCGCACCTTGTTGATTGGTGTTCGCACCTTGTTGATCGGTGTTGTCCTCCTCTTCCGAGTTAAAAACGTCGTGTTCCGGCAGTTGAGTGAAATCGTCGTCAGACATTATCGATCGGATTTTGCAAAGACGATATGAATTTGAGAGAGTGAGGTTTGAGAGAATTTAGAAGTTTGTGGTGTGGATTTCGTGAAATGGGGTGAGGGGTATTTATAGTGGTTGAAGAAGTGTTTTTAAAATTTATTTTGTATTTATTTTTTTAAAAAAAGTGGTAGCCGTTGCCGACCGTTGCTGAGAGCAACGATCATTTTTTCCGGCTTGGACACGTGGCACGCTGCTACTGGGCAGTAGAGAGGTAGAGAGGCGCGAGGCTGATTTTGGCCCCGCGCCTCTGCCCCCCTAACCCTCATCGTCCGTGTCCTGCCCCGCGCCCCTGAGGCCCCGCACGCCCCCTCCCCACACCGAGAGAACCCCGAACCCGAATCCCTTTTTCCTTCTGCTCCCGCCCCGACCTCACCACCACGCCCCCTTGATGCGGATGCTCTAATATACCCCTCAACTTTTTCTGAAACCTTTTTATTGCAATTCTTAGCATCATCTCTTCACGTTACTAACTTTTAAATCATGTTATATTATTTAGGGATAATTCCATTTTAGTACCCTAAAACTTTCGGATTTCGTTTTTAGTACCCTAAATGTTTTTTGTACCACTTCAGTACCCTAAATCTTTGTTTATTCTAGTTTAGTACCCAACGTCTGATTTTCCATCCAATGTTGTTAACTTTCCATCCAATGAACATAAAATGTCCAAAATACCCCTCATGTTACATCAAATTTTCAAAAATTTGCCATTGAATTTAATATATATCAGTTTTTTAATAAAATTTATATTTAAATTTAAAAAAATCAATTTACTGTTTTAAAAAATAAGTTTTTATTTAAAAATTAATTTATATATGAAAATAAAAATCAAAAGTAAGTTTTTATTTATAAAAAAATCATTTTTATTTTTAAAAAAATCATTTTTATTTTTAAAAAATTCAATTTTTTAAAACTACCTAACGGTAGTTTTGGTATTATTATAAAAGATAGGGTCATGTGCAAGACACATGACGTTTTTCAATCCAAAAATGAATGGAAAGTTAACAGCGGGTACTAAAGTGGAATAAACAAAGATTTAGGGTACTGAAGTGGCAAAAAAAACATTTAGGGTACTAAAAACGAAATCCAAAAATTTTAGGGTACTAAAATGAAATTATCCCTATTATTTATTATTTAAAATCTTTAATTATAATTAATCATCTATAAAAGATTAATTTTATTTAAATTAGTGTTTAGGGATCAAATGTGTTAATCACATTACTTTGATCAATTTATTTGTCGATTACATTGACATTAACATATTTAATTTTTTATTAATTTGTTTGTAATTGTACTGATCTTACTTGTCGTTATTACGATTAGAGAAAGATTATTTTATGTTATGAATACGATCAAGACTTGGTTGAGAAATTGATTGAGATGTCAATTGATGAGTGATAATGTGATAATATACAACAAAAGTGTTTTACAATATTTTCAAAATATGAAATCTCGGCGTCACATCTTATAAAATAAATAGTCATTTATTGTTTTTTATACAATATTAATATTTTTAATGTTACTTTGTATTATTTTGAAGTTATGTGTTAGTATTAAAAGAAAAATTGGTGCCCCCCACCCCACCGAAAAACCTAGCTCCGCCACTGTCGACTAACGCCTAATTTTTTTACAACCTTACTCACACTGATACATAATGTAAAAATAATATAAAAAACATTAAAAACATGAATATCATATAAAAATAATAGAAGAAATTTAAAGAAAATAATTAGAAAACCGGAAAAAATAGATAACAAAAGATAATTTAAAAAAAATTGAGGCTACCCCTACCCCGGCACTGTACAAAAAAGATGTGTGTGAGAGGATAAGGGTAAGCGGCGAGTATTTCAGAAGCATCGCCGATACTTATATAGATAAAAAAATGTTTTTAATTAACTATTTTTATTTATTATCAATAAATCGGTCCACGTGCGGGACCGGTCAAAATGTCAGCGCATCATCGTCGTGCATTGTCCTAGGGTGAATTGAAGTGATACAACATGACACCGTGCCGTTGGGTGCCATCTTTTTGTAGAATCGTCGGTGTCTGCAACTCTATTTGTCATTGTTATTGTAGTTGGCGCTAAGATTAACATTGATCTCAACAACGATTCATACAACAGACCTCAGGTATTGACTGCAAGATCGTCAAGTTTAACAATAACGTTAATCTACGTTTACTCCTCCACACATGATCTTATATACGAGCCGGTTTTAAATGATTAAAATTTGAAAGTCGTTGATTCTTTTTTTGGATCATATGAGTTAGTGTACGTACAGTTCAATTAGTTTTCGTGGATGCAAATATCCGATCCTTTGCTTTACATAAAGGAAGAGCATTATTGGTCGCGAGTGGGTTCATGGGTCACATTACTGATAGTTTCATCATTTCTTTTTATTTATCTTTAGTCGTTTCAGATGATGATACTGACTCCCAATACATCTTATCCATTTTAACTCATCACTGAGTTGTTCTCTGAACTATTTAAACTATCGATAAAATAATTACTATGTGGAAATTATGTTAAGAGCAGTTCCAACGGGTCGTGTCAGGCGCAGACACGACCCTGACACGATGCGCTGGCACGGCTCGTTGTGTCAGCGCCGTTGTGTCAGCTGGTCGTGTCTGGATCCAGCAACGATGCAGCCGGTCGTGGCAGGCGCCAACGGCTAGTCGGTTGGCCTCTCACGACACGACACGTGGCGACGCCGACTTCCAATGGCCTATCAATTTCCTATAAATTCAGATCTACCCCAACTCAAATTTCACTCTCCCTCTCTTGTTTCAAGCTTCTTCTTCCTCTATTCTTCTCCAAATCCTATAGTTTTTTCCTACTTCTATTTGTTTTTCGATGGCGAATTTTCCAACGCTAGAGGAAATGAAGCAAATGACAGAAGAAAAAATAGACGCCGCGATGGATAGGTTTGTGGAGGCAACAGAAAAAGCAATAGAGGAACAGATTATGGCATCGATACAGCCAATGGGTCGGAATGCTGATGAGGCCGAGGGCTCAAGGTCTGCGCCGAGACCAAAGCGGAGAGTGATTGAGCGTAACCGCGAAGATGCACACGAAGAGTTGATCCGTGACTACTTCGCGCCTAAACCGGTGTACAGCGACCAACAATTTCGGCGACGGTTCTGGATGTCGAGGGACATGTTAATACGGATCATGGATGGTTTGAGTGGCCGATACGCCTACTTCCGTAACAACAAGGATGCTACGGGGAGGGCCTCTTTCACTCCACACCAGAAGTGCACGGTAGTACTCTGTCAGCTCTGTTATGGAAGTCCAGCCGATGCATGCGACGAGTACTTGCGAATGGCGGAGACCACTGCGTTGGACTGCCTGAAGAAGTTTTGCATTGGCGTCATCAAGGTTTACGGGCGGACCTATCTACGACGCCCGACCGTGGAAGATACAAGACGGTTGCTGCGAATCAACGAAGAGCGCGGCTTTCCGGGGATGATAGGGAGTCTGGACTGCATGCACTGGGATTGGAAGAACTGTCCTGTGGCATGGGCTGCACAGTTCGCAAGTAGGGACCACGGGAACGTCCCCACAATCATGCTCGAAGCCGTAGCATCCCAAGATCTTTGGATTTGACACTCTTTCTTTGGGACACCGGGCTCCAACAACAACATCAACGTGCTCAATAGGTCTACATTATTCTCCCAAGCAGTAAAAGGCTTCGCCCCAGATGTGAAGTTCAAGATCGGCGATAGAGAATACGAAACCCCGTATTACTTGACAGATGAAATTTATCCTGCTCGGGCAACATTGTGAAGTCCATACCTGCTCCACAAACGCCGAAACAACGATGCTTTGCTAAATACCAAGAGACGTGTAGGAAGGACATCGAACGAGCGTTTGGAGTTCTACAGGCCCGGTTTCACATCGTTACTCGCCCGGGCCGAATGTGGGATAGGGGCTCACTCGCAGTGATCATGACTACTTGTGTGATCCTGCACAACATGATCGTTGAGGATGAGCGGAAACCGTGGCCCACTAATCTGTTTGCAGATATTGGTGTCCCGGACCCAACCGTCCGTAGAGGAGCACCACCAGCGGTGACCAGTGAAAGTATCCTGGGCCATAGATCAAGGATTCGGGATCGGAATGTTCATCACCAACTCCACGATGATCTCATCGAACACATTTGGGCTAAATTTGGAGATGGCGGCCGCAATTAGCTATTACTTATCAATGTTAATGTAATTTCTATTTGGTTTTAAATAAAAAAAAAAGTAGTTATGAATTCATATTTGGTTTTAATTAAAAGTGTTACAAATATTTGGGGTGTTTTTTAAATTACTGAAACTGTGTAGACACTGCTCCTGACACTGCTCCTAACACTACCATTGGAGGAGTAGTGTCAAGAAGCAGTGTCAGGAAGCCAAAAAGCACTCCCTGACACTGCTCCTTGACACTGCGCAGTGTCTAACCATTGTAGATGCTCTAATTGGTTAACATGGTTTAACGTTTAATATCATAATCACATTCACTTTATTTATTAGGTTATGTCGCCATGTCATAGTTATATCATTTTTATTATTTACAGCGATATTTAATTTAGTATTATGTTATGTATAACATCAAATAATTTTTGTTTTTTTTAATAGAAGATGAGTTATTTTTGTTACATTCTTAATTAAATTGTTTATTGTCTTTATCGAGTACTTTTTGTTAGTTAAATTATTTTTGTTACTCTCTTAATTAAATTGTTTGTTCTCACAGAGATAAGATGTGAAGAGGTATTCATTATTAGACTAACCCATGCAGGTCGAGTGCACCTCATTTATATTATTTACATACTAATGTTTGAATTAAGAAAAACTCAAAACTTTTGAAATTTTCAAGATGAAGACATTTTTTTCGAGTAAACAAGAACTTTCATTACTTTCAAAAGGTCATAATACATGCGTGAGGGCCTTGACGGGTCAAACAACTAACTCTAAGACAAATTAAACGTCTAGAACGTTCTAACAATGCGCCACTAGGGCTAATTAAGACATAAACTAGAACTCAAATAAAAACTAAGAAATATTGACGAACACTACTCAAGCTAGGGCATGTGAACCGTTGGGTCTCTTGAAGGGGACGCTTTTCTTCTACTGTAAAACCGAACTTGTGATCGTCAATGGTGAGGGAAGGACATGCTTGTCTCAGGGATCCCTTCCTAGCGTCCCTAAAGCCTGCATGTGTAGTCATTGGGCTTGGCGATGATGTTTACCAGCCCTCGCCCGATCTTTCCGAGGCTCACCAGCCAAGCCCATCTTTGGCACCCATGTGGGTTCCCCGACCTAACTAGTCCAGGATGGTCCAGTCTGGGGTGGTCCCCTTGATAATGGCCCATAAACACACCCATTAGGTGCGGTGTTATGGGACATGGTGAGGTCCCTTCCACGATGTGAGGTGGGTTTAGGTGCAGTGTCATGGAGCAGTGGAGCAAACCCCGACGGGACACACCCCGATATCTTCCAGTTCGTGGCGTATACCCTATCCCTCATCTCCTTCCGATAATGTTGCAGGGACTTGTCAAAACCATGAATTCTCGAAATCTCGCGACTGCATGCTGGCGGGGTATGACCTATACGCCCACAATTCCCATAGAAAGTTGGGAGTTTGTATAGGTGAGGGTACAAGTGATCGGGTCCTTAAACTTCGGAAAAACGGAGACGTAGATGGCGATAAAGAGGACAGTCCAGTGAATGCCAGTACCACACTCGAACCGGCCCGCCCCAACATTGCCCATACGCATCACAGGGGACATCCACTGTGGCTCCCAAAGCCGCCCCAATCATCTCCCATGTTTTCTTGGTACTGACACAAGGTGGGAGGCCATGCGCGTGAACCCAGAGTTGAAAGTGATCCAACGCCGGGAGGTCCTGCATGAACGGGTCGGTTTTTGCCAGCATCAACGGTTGCCCGTCAAAGAACCAAGGTTCATGTAAGCGAACCCAATCCTGATTTTCGCTCCGCGCAAAATAAAAACCAAAACACTAGGTGCGATGTCTTTAATCACCAGACCTACTGCCGAAGCGCACCATGCCTCTGTGAGAATCTGGAATAAAGTATCTTTACGGGGTTGGCGATCAATGAGGAGGCGGCCAATCATCCCAAATTGCTGACGGGGCAAAGCGACCGGGTCAATCACTGCATCGATGATGGTGATCTCCAAGGGTTCCTCGTAACCCATTGAGCATCCTGAGAGACTTTCCTGTAGTTCCCAAATCAGAGAGTCAAGGTCAGCCGACTCAAGCAAGCGAGGTGGTGGTCGAAGGGTTGGAGGAGGGGGCATGATCTCGTCCCGCGCTGCAGACGTCGAGAGTAAGGAATCCTACGGGTGAAGCAGAAATCGAGGCACTGGGATGGTAGGGATGACATAGATGCGATCCATATTCGAAAGGGTGGCAGTCCCAATCATCGAGGACCAGGTTGCATCTCCGGCCAGTATCTGATGCCTCGCGGAAACCCTATCTGGAGATAGAATGACTGGAGGGGAGGCCTCAGTCAACGTTTGGGAAGGCGACCTCGTCGAGTCTTCGACAGCGATTGGATCGAATATTATGCACCGGGATCATAAGCCACCATCGTTATGGACAGTGGGGGTATCACTGATGTCGGCGGAGCCTGCGATAGAGCCTACGATGGAGAAGGAGAAGTCACCGGTGGGTGTTGTGGCTTCTTCTTCTACCTTGCTTTTAAAGGTCTCACCAGATCATGCAAAGGACATGGATGAGGGAGACTTGACATCATCTCGGTGACACAGGCGGCTGGCGTGACAGGTGTAGGGGGTAGATCTGTTGTAGGGGCAGACACCAGTTGCGGCGCATCCATAACATGAAGATCTTCCTTGGGGATTGGGTCGGCATGTTGCTCGAAGTAGACAGAGATTCGAGAACAGATACTTATGATTAGGTTTAGGGTTGCTCTCGACAGGCAGAAAGTGTGTTTTTTTTTTCAAGATGAAGACATAAATATGTGATTTTTCACAAAGCTCCAAAATTCAAAACCTTAAAAATTTGAACAATCTCGGGTGAATATTAACAGTCAACAAGGAGACAAACAATACTGTAGTGAACTACACGTGATGACAACACAATGAAATTCATGAATATTTTTTTGTGATTAAAATAATAATAATTAAGTGACTATCTATCTATTACGTGATATTTATTATAATTTAATAAAGACTAATGATAAATATTTATATATCTTTTGGACGTAGGATGCTCTCTAGCACGAAACCTAAAAGGCAAAGCAGCGGCGTCGCCGCTGCTCTACTGGTGGTGGTTCATCACCATCTTGTGCCAAGGTATGGTGATACCAAGAAGAAAATCTTGGGGCGCAGACCCTTTCTAGGGTCTTTGCGAAGCATGGAGGCGGCAAGGAACAACTCTGGCAGCGTCCATGGGGTGAGAGGCGATGGACTGGGTCTTCGGGGGGTGAGTGTCTACCTTCCGATGTCTTCGATATCGTGGTCGCGTGGGAAGAAGGCATCGTCGATTGCCAATCTGTCATGGAGCGGTGGAGGTTTCGTGGTGGTCCTGCTGAAGGAAGGCGCCGTGCTCCAAGGGAACACGGGTTTGGACGGTGATCGGGGCAGAGAGACCACGGAGGAGGCGGTGCGGGGGCGTAGGGGAGACCTGCAACCGGCGTCGGTGTTGATGTTTATGATGTCTGAGTCCGACGGACGACTGATGAACAAGGCGGCGCTGCAGGGAAAGGAAGCACGGGAGGCTAGGGTTTTGGGAGAGTTGGATTGGGCCGAGATGGGCCTGAGTTACAGGGCGGGCCAAGCTGGTCGGACCGTGGCGAATGGGCCGGGACCAGTTTGGGTCGGGTCTGGACAGGCCCGAGTCGATGGCAAGAACGAGTCGCGAGCATTTGTAGTAGCGGCGGGGGGCCACAAGTATCCCCGCCTCCAGGAATGAGTCCCTGGAATCCCAGGGAGGGGTTGGTCGGTTGTATCACCTCCCTGGCTGATCGATGGCGCTGGTTCCATCAATAGTCGACAAGACTCTCCCCTACCAGTCTGGGATCAGCAATCCCGCGTTCAGGAGCCCTACACCTATCATTTAAGGGAGGACGATGCACGCTGACTTACCGGGGGAGATATCGGTCCACCATTGTTCAGTTTCAACTGATCTGCTCGATCAACGTTTTATGGTTGGAGCATAATGTATCGGTATCCATGGATGCTACCGTAGTCAACCCCCCCGACCGTCTCTATGCACATGAGCACAATTTATTTCTCATCTTTTATGTCTCAGCTTATTTACCTTTAGTTTACTGGCTTATAAGAGATTTGTCGTCAGACGAACACCTGTTTATTTTACTATCTTAATAATATTGTCATTCCTCTAAAAAAAACTATATTTATATATATACAATGAGTTATGAGGCACTCAATTTTATAATTTACGACCATATTTTATAATTATAGAAATAAAATCATGAATTTATCTTTTCATACTGTTTGTATGAATTGTTTCAAAATAGTGATTTTATCCGTAAAATTTTAAATTTAGAAAATAATACGTAGAAACAAAATTTTATCCTCTCCTACTCTTTTTTTTACTTCTTGACGTTGAAAAGGAAGATTTTTTTTTATTTACATTTTTACTATTTTTTAAACGAAATACAATAAAACAGAATATTCACCTCATGAGCAACATACTTTCCTTGTTGTGTAACTATCCTTTCTAACAAACGGTGAGACTAAAGCAAAACGTTACTTGAATATTCACCTCATGAGCAGCTTCAAGAAGCTACTTTGGGCCTGTGGCCCACTTAAAAGCTACTGGACTTGAAATAGCGAATCGAACCATGATCCGAAGTGGGCCTTCAACTCACAGTTCACAGAAATTTACTCGTTGCAAAAAAGAAAATGGATGAATGAGGTGGCGCAATGAAGGTGCGCCACGTGGGCAAATGATTGGTTGAAGCCAAGGCGTCGACATCAGGGAAGTGGGTCCCAGGCAGTGTGATGACTGATGATATTAGTCCACGAGGTACCGTCCATTGTCGATGGTCCACAACACGACAGAACAAGACCCGCTATGTGTCTGTTGTTAGATATTTAACGTCCCTTTCTTTTCGGATCGGAGTTTCTTCTTTTTTTATTTTTTTTATTTTATTTTTCTCACTACTTTTTTTTTAATTTTTTTTTTAAAAAGAATTCTTCATATTGCTACGTAGTTTTTCATTCACACGAATTTAAGAGATGTGAAAAGTAGAAAAAAACAATAATAAATCCATCACATCCGAATTTGTTATTTTAAAGAAATTTCAATAGCTATGTTTAAAGAGGTAGTTTTTTTTGGATTTTTGCTCTAAACATTATTGTTTTGTCTGTCTCCTTTTACTAAAATATCCTTGATATTTTTATATATATACTACAGAAATACCTATATTTTTTTTATTGCTATCACTTAATTTTTCAATAAGAAAAAAGTTGTTTCGTAAGGTTCTCTCAAATCTCCATTGTTGTTGTCGCTTGTTTCTTCGCGTCTTCACCGTTGCCGATCGGTTCCTCAGTCGTCTTTGACGAACCTTGTCGTCTCAATCATTGTCGATCTCGCCGATCATTGTTGAGAAACTTGGGAATCAAGTTATCAAGCTTGGTCCCCAAGTCACGTGATACACATACCATATTACCATATATACACTTACCATATATACACTATTATTAAATAGGAGAGCATTAATGAGAGATTTGTTTCCTAATGTACACGGCTACAGATTGTATAAATATGCCTCTTATGTTTCAATAATATTCAAGAAAAGTAGAATCAAATTGTCTACTTTTACATGGTATCAGAGCACATCTATACCTAGAATGGGGAACGACGCAGAAAAAGATAGTGTTCCTCTACACTATGTTCTGCACCCATCCGATCATCCTGGTCACATTTTTGTCTCACAACCTCTTAGTGATTCTGGCGACAACTACTACACTTGGAGGATTCAATTCCATGATGCCCTTGCCTGTAAACATAAAACGGGTTTCATTAGTGGCAGTATCACACAACCTGCTACTACTAACAAATACCACGATCTATGGATTCAATGCAATGCCCTCGTCAAGACGTGGCTTGTTAATTCCCTATGCAAGGAATTACAAGCCAGTGCCGTTCACACCACCACAACTAGTCAGATATGGCTCGACTTGGAGCAGCGCTTCACACAAGGCGTCGCACCTCGGGTTATTGCACTTCGGCGTAGCATGGCCCTCTTGCAACAAGATCGTAAACCGGTCTCCACTTACTATGGAAAATTAAAGATGGCTTGGGACGAATTACAGGGACTTGATCCCCTTCCCATGTGCGAATGCGGAAAATGCACCTGCAAGATCAATGAACGGTCTAAGGTACGTCATAATTAAAGTCAAGTTTTCGATTTTCTAATGGGTCTCGATGACGATTTCAGTACCGTGCGATCCCAAGTACTTAGCATGGAACCACTCCCGGGACTCGGCCGAGTATACGCCATAGCTGCACAAGAGGAGACTCAACGGACCGTCATGGCACTTCGGACACGTCCGGAGGAGAGCATGGCTCTGGCAGCTCGATAAGGCACCAGCACCGGCGGAGGTTGGCGTGACCGTCCCGGTGAAGATTCCCGCATCCCGCCACCGCGCCGTGATGAACAACCTCGACGGTGCACCCATTGTGGTCGGACAGGGCACACCGTTGATGGATGCTACGCCATCATCGGCTACCCCGCCCACTGGACGAAGCCGGCGACGGAGGATGGCGGCTTTCGGGGAGGTCGTGGCCACTCTGGCCGAGGAGGACGTGCCGGACGGATTGGACGCGGTGGACGCGTGCTGGCGGCGCGATCTGTTCCTCCTTTCCAGTCGCGTGATGCAGGTAATGAAGAGGACACTGGTTTCATTAACCAGCATGGACGTGGGCTGCAACAACACTTCGGGCCCCAGCCACATGCGTCCCAGCAAGGATCAGAAGCCCAATATGGATCTGGGCAGCAAATGAATGGGTTGGACAGATTAGCAGGCAGCCTTTCTGAAGCCCAACGAAACCATCTAATGGATCTGCTTTCCAAGCCCAGCAGTAATTCCAATTCTCCATTCGCAGGCACCTTTTTGCACACACCTTCGTCGTCACATTTCTCGGGTAAAATTAAATCCCCATGGATTATTGATTCAGGAGCTACTCACCATATTTCTTGTGATCCCAATTCCCTGCAAAATAGCACAATTCCTCCATCAATGCCACCGGTAGAGATGCCAAATGGAGAAGGAGCCCCTATAGCCGCTGTTGGCCAAGCTTCCGTTACCAAAAGGATAACCTTGGAGCGAGTCCTTGCAGTCCCAAAATTTTGCTTCAACTTATTATCAGTTAGTCAAATTACTCGGGACTTGCATTGCGCGCTAACTTTTTATTCGGGTTGTTGTGTGATACAAGACTTACTTTTGAGGATGCTGATTGGGACGGGTGAGATGCGAAACGGACTTTACTACTTGGAACCGACGGCGGAAGGGAAGGCCTTAATGACTCGAGGGCGAAATGACATCCAGTTATGGCATCAACGTTTGGGCCACATTCCGGTCAACCAGCTATCTTTGATTCTAGATTTACTAGTTTCTGCAAATAAACACGGATTGTCGGTTTGTGATGCATGTTGTATGGAAAAGCAAACCCGTTTACCTTTTCCTATCCGTACTAATAAAACTACATACCCCTTTGAACTAATACACTGCGATATTTGGGGACCCTATCGTGTGCCCTCTTTATCCGGTTGTCACTTCTTCTTATCTATCGTTGATGATTACAGCAGGGCTACTTGGGTGTTCTTGATGGAACATAAATCGGAAGCCAGGGAACACCTCCTACAGTTCTTCAACTGGGTCCACGGTCAATTCAATGTAAATGTTCGATGCCTCCGAACGGATGGAGGACGAGAGTTTCAACACCATGACTTATTGACTTTTTATGCGAAAGAAGGGATGAAATTCCAAACCAGTTGCACTGACACCCCACAACAAAATGGAGTCGTTGAGCGGAAACACCGTCATATATTGGAAGTAGCCAGGGCACTCCGCTTCCAAGCAAGACTATCCAAACGATTCTGGGGAGATTGCGTTCTTACCGCTGCCTACCTGATCAATAGAATGTCACTTACAGTTATCGGGAACAAAACTCCCTTTGAGTTATTATTTGGGAAACGACCGGCGTATGACCATCTACGAAGTTTCGGTTGCTTCTGTTATGTCCACCACCGCACCCATGACAAGTTTTCCCCCCGATCCCGTGCAAGTATTTTCTTGGGCTACCCCCGAGGTAAAAAGGGTTATTGTGTCTACATACTCGATACGAGGGACATGGTGATTTCCCGTGACGTTCAGTTTTGGGAATCGATCTTTCTAGGAGACCATTGCCTCTCCACATTTCATGGATCCTCTCATACCCCACAAAACCTCATCGACAACTTCATATATGATATACCGCCACCTAATCCTCCAGCGCCGACAGACGCCATGCCACCAGCAACTGAGTCCCTGACGTCCTCTGAACCCGTTGCCACCACTCAGCCTGACACCCATACTCCACCGTCTCCTCCCGTCTCCAAACGCACCCGAGTCACATCCAAGCGTCTCGATGGCTATGATTTCACCTTACCGCTCTCGGTTCTCCCGTCGGACTCTGTTTCACACTCACCATCTCCTTCAGCACACTCGACGGTACATCCTCTCACTCACTCAATCTCTTATACTAAGTTTTCACGCAATCATGTTGCTTTCTTATCGGCCATCTCGTCCATAGATGAGCCCCGCACTTTTAAGCAGGCTTCGCAGCACGATCACTGGAGGAAGGCCATGACACAGGAAATTGAGGCCTTAGAGGTCAATCATACTTGGAACTTGACCCCTCTCCCCCCTGGTAAACGCACAATTGACTCGAAATGGGTGTATAAAGTAAAGTTTCGTCCTGATGGATCTGTTGAGCGCTATAAGGCACGCTTGGTGGAAAAAGGATACACGCAGGTTGAAGGGATAGACTACACTGACACCTTTGCTCCAGTTGCCAAACTCACCACTGTTCGTTGCCTCCTCGCTATCGCTGCCGCCCGCGATTGGCCGCTACATCAGCTTGACGTAAATAATGCATTTTTGCATGGTGATCTTTCTGAGGAAATTTACATGCGAGTTCCGCAAGGGTTTTCCAAACAGGGGGAGTCCTTGGTCTGTCGACTACACAAGTCCATCTATGGCCTCAAACAAGCCTCGCGGGTATGGTACCAAAAGTTCACTGATTCTATCATTGCTCTAGGTTACACTGTTTCCGCTGCAGATCCTTCTTTATTTACCCTCGTGACACCTACCTCATTTGTTGCTGTCTTGATATATGTTGATGATGTCATCGTAACCGGCACAGATGCCCCCCGTATTCAACAGCTCAAGGATCACCTGGATTGCCAGTTTCGTATCAAATACATGGGTGCATTGAAATATTTTCTTGGTCTGGAGGTTGCTCGCTCACCTAATGGTGACATTCTCACTCAGAGGAAGTATGATCTTGACATTTTATCCGACAGTGGTCTCACTGGTTGCAAATCGTCGTCATTCCCCATACCCCAACAACATCGCCTATCGGTTGACATTGGCGAGTTGTGTTCCGACCCTGGCCAGTATCGTTGCCTCGTGGGTAGGCTACTCTACCTCACCATTACTAGACCGGATATCAGTTATGCCGTCCATGTTCTCAGCCAGTTTATGCATACACCTCGCATACTGCACATGGAGGCTGCTCATCATGTACTCCGTTACCTCAAGAGCTGCCCGGGACAAGGGATATTACTTCCCTCGGCTAGTACCCTCACTCTCCAGGCTTATTGTGATGCAGATTGGGCCGGTTGCCCTGACACACGTCGCTCCACCACAGGGTACATCGTTTTTCTTGGAACCTCACCGATCTCTTGGCGTTCCAAGAAGCAGACTGTTGTCTCATGCTCCTCCGCCGAACCAGAATATCGTGCCATGGCTGCTACTAGCCGTGAGATCGTTTGGCTCCGTCGTCTCCTTAATGATCTTCAGGTGCCACAAGCTGAATCAGTTCCTCTCTTCTGTGACAACCGTGCCGCTATCCATATTGCCTCTAATCCAGTCTTTCACGAACGCACTAACCACATCGAGATCGACTGTCACTTTGTTCGCCAACAGTTGCAGGCCTCCATATTGCACCCTAAACCAGTGCCCAGTTCCCATCAACTTGCTGATATTTTCACCAAAGGGCTTGGTCGGGACCGCTTTCAGGATCTCCTTTGCAAGTTGGGCATTTCCAATATACATGCTCCAACTTGAGGGGGAGTGTTGAGAAACTTGGGAATCAAGCTATCAAGCTTGGTCCCCAAGTCACGTGATACACGTGATACACTTACCATATTACCATATATGCACTTACCATATATACACTATTATTAAATAGGAGAGCATTAATGAGAGATTTGTTTCCTAATGTACACGGCTACAGATTGTATAAATAGGCCTCTTATGTTTCAATAATATTCAAGCAAAGTAGAATCAAATTGTCTACTCTTACATCAACTTCTTTGTGGATTCCGCACAAGCTCAATCCACTGCCCTCACAGTGTTGAACACCACTAAGGTATGTCCTCTCCCACCCAACCTCGTCGCTGGCCAGACGCCAATTACGGTAGGCGACCCGTCTATATGCCTCCAACTCCGAGTACCGACCATATTAAACCTCTTAGATATAAAAAAAAAAGACTAAGAGGACGAGTAAGACACCTCTCTGACCCTCCCCTCGATGGTATTGACTCTAGTATCCAATCTAACAGTGAATCATCCACGAGAACTCCGACCGGTTATGACCCTCGTTTTCGTATTAGGAATGAGCATGACCAATCCCCCACGGTCTGCGGCCCCGTCCCACTCGGTCTTAATGACTACCACATTCTTTGGAACGATGTCGTATGAACTACTTCCCCAATACCCCTCTCGTACACAACATGGGATGTGGTCTCCGGACGCGTCCCTATTACCGTCTTCCTAAAACCTCTTCTAGGGAGTCTCAATGGAACTGACCCGGAATACCCCATGGTTACAAATACGGGGAGGGGAGTGCGAGCTGACGAAGGTACCCTACATGTGGGGAACTGTCCGAAGGAACCATTGGTTAGGCAACCAATTGATGACACCCACCTCCCACTGGACCTAGGTTAGTCCCCCCATGGATAAAATTATGCCTCTTCAATAGAACTTTGATACTTTCCAGGTAGAGGAGGAAAAGGATGAGAATATCCTCCTCCCTGAAGACTGTGAGACTGCTCGACTCCGGGCCCAAACCAAATTTGACTTGGCTGGTCGTTTATTCACTTTACAGGAGTGTGACTAGAAAATCACTGAAGGAATGTATATGTTCAAAATTGTACGAAATCTAGCTGAACAGAACAAAACAAACAAACAATAATCGGAAAAGACCAACCGAGATGACGTGCAGAACAAGTTGTGGCGTCGCGATTGGGCACTGACTTGAAAGAAATTTTCCCGGTTGACCTCGGTGGCGATCAATAACCGGTTTCTCCTCAAGGTTACACAGTTGCTAGCTCGATTCGTGCCCACTCACGAACAAAGCCCTGAAACTTATAGAAACGATACTCAGGATAGTTTTTGAGAGAGGGAGATTTTTTATCATGTTCATGTTGGAATGATAGACCAAAGGTGTTATATATAGAAAATGAGGAAGGGTATGATGGAAAATTCCATGCTACCCATTAATCCTCGTTAACTATATTTAGGTTATATTAAATCTCTTTTAATTGAATTGAATTCAATTAAAGTCCTTTAATAGCATTTTTTCCAACAATCCCCCAAAAGAATGCAATAAAAGATCCAGAGATATACTATAGGAAAATGATAAGGAAATTCCTGAGTATGCAAAGGATCTATGATTGGATACTTGAGTGCCAATATCCTTCGATTTGAATTGACACGTTAATGATATTAGGTAACAACCTACTTCGAACAAATGAACTAAATCTTGATTTTGTTCACCTTCGGTTGATACGCCCTATAACACAAGCCCCACATAGGAAACACACCAAGGTGATGGTGTGTTTATATTAGCTTCATCTCTTGTCATGTTCAAATCACTTACTTGGGCCTATGCTAGTTGAGCCAGACCCGGCCTTGCGCGCACCGTCACCGCCGTTCGTCTAGGTCGGGAGGATTCTCTTTGATATGTCGAAAGGGATAAGGCTCAAGCCCATAGGTCAAGAAAGTATGGATGACATGTGTTAGTGGTCATATGCAACCACACTTGTCTTGATGCACTACATTTCCCATTCCTATGACATTTGTAGTGCTTGATGATTTATAACCAGATTTAGTGGTTCTTTGAGACGCACTTGATAGATCTTGATAATAATCTATAACCAGTATTGGTGGTGCTTGTGAGATGCACTTGATAGATTATAATCCATAACCAGTTTTGGTGGTGCTATAGAGACGCACTTGATGGATTCTGCTGACAGGATGGACTTTATGTCCTTAATAACTCCAGACCCGATTGGGACAATGCTTATGAGAAGTACTTGATGAGCTACCTACGTGTGTGTGATGGAGGGCCACCATCTATGAAAGACTTGGGGAAAAGTCTTCCTAGAGCACTCATTAGAACCAAGGTATACGCATGACCTTTAATAGCGTTATTGATAACTTCGCGGATTCAGTGGCATCTGAAGTATGGTATGTGTTGTGTGACGTATCAACCGTAGTTAAGTAAGTTTAAGATTCTATTCGCATACTTTAAGTAAGTTGTTATCACACCTCACTATGCATCAATTCAAATCGAAATATATTGATGTTTAAGTAGCACACCTTCTAGTAACTAGAACTTTTGTGGTGTTTTCTTTTATTTAAATTTTTTTATGTGTTTCAGCGTATATCGCCAAATTTGTAGGGGATTGTTGGAAATTTTGGTTGAGATAGCCTTTGGTTATTTTGGGTGAAGTCCCACATCGGAAACACACCAAGGTGATGGTCTGTTTATATTAGCTTCACCTTTTGTCCTGTTCAGATCACTTACCTGGGCCTATGCTGGTTGGACCAGACCTGGCCTCGCGCGCACCGTCGTCGTCGTCCGTTTGGGTCGGGACGGGCCAGGCTCGGGTTCGGGTGGAGCTCCTATGGAGCGGGGAAAAATCTTTTGTTAGACAAATTACTTTTGAATTTTTTCAGTTGGTGACTTATTCAAATCTTTTCAAAAATACTTGAACGAGTCGTAACCTCGTGGTCAAAGACGTTCCGGATATTCTGAGTCAGTTCCCCACATTTTGGTTAATTGGATTTCAAAATCGGATGGCCTTTTACGTTTTTACCCTTGCCTCTCTCGCACCATAAAAGTAGGCCCTGGTTCTCATTTGTTTTCACGTTTTACACACTAGTTCCAGAGCCATAGTTATACAGTTTTCGTTACTCTCCATACTTATTCACCACACCCGAGTTCTGGCTCATGTTCTGCTGCTTCCACATCCGGTAGAGTGAGTGGGTGCGCTGTTGGGTAGAGCTGAGAGATCCTTGGGGAGCAACTGCTGCTGATCGCCACCTCGGTCAAGCCGAATTTTTTTCTTTCAAGTCAGTGGACCTCCGTGCCACGCCTCAACTATTTTCCTCTTCGTTCTGCACGTCACACCGGTTGGTTGTTCCATTTACATGTTTCCGATTGCTTGTTTAATTTGTTCTATGTTTTGTTCTGCAATTCATTTATCAGTTTATGCACATTAAAGCCAATAATATGAAAGAAAAATATCTATTTGTATACTCTTTTTCTTTAATATTCCGTGAACTACTTAAATGATGAACATGAACTCGAATATGCATGCTAATGTGAATTCTGATGGTGCTCGTAATTTAATTGGTTATCCCCGTGTTGAACCTCTCGACGGTACCAACTACCGTCGCTGGTCTCAAAAGCTTATGAATTTCTTCGAACAAAACGATATTGAATATGTGCGGCTTGAAGATCCCCATGTGCCTATTTCTGCTAGTGGTAGTTTAACTCCCTTAGTCGTCTCCATTGTTAGGAACGATGAGGCTAAACTTAACAAGTATACTAGGCACAATCAAATTGTCTGGTGCTAGCTTCTGGATTCTTCCACCAATACCCTCTTCGACCTACTTTGTGTCCATAAGTCTGCCAAGTTTATTTTGGGGACTTTGGAGAAGAAGTACGAGGCCGATGACACTGGAAATAAGAAATATGTCGTAAGCAAATGGCTTGCTTTCTAGATGGTTGACAACCGGTTGATCATGGATCAAGTCCACGATTACGAGGACTTGTCTATCGCCATTGTCAATGAGGGGATGCAGATGGACGATGTGTTTCTCGCCCACGTGATGTTGGAGAAGTTTCCTCCGTCGTGGAAAGACTACCACAACCACCTCAAGCACAGAGAGAAGGACCTGACGCTTCAAGATCATATTAGCCACATGAAGATCGAGGAAGCGAACCGCCTAAAGGATGTTCTCGCTGTCTTCCCTCCACCTCTGCCGCCTCCAACGGTAAAGGCTAAAATTGTGGAGTTTGGTGGGTCGTCTCGTCAGTCAAAGTTCAAACCGAAGCCCAAGACCAAGGAAACTCCCAAGCGAGGACCTCCCAACAACCGTAACAAGTATGTGAAACCCTTATCTGTTATCCATAAACCGAAGCAGAACCTATTGTGCTATGTTTGCGATCAAGTTGGACACAAGGTCTACCAATGCATGAATCATCAAGATTACAAGAAGAATGATGCAAGGGCCTACATTGCTGAAGATGACGACATGGGGGCTACTGTAGTTGCTGAGGCTGGTAAACAACGTCATTGATTGGGTGTTGGACTCCGCATCCACCCGTCATCTCTACAACTCAAGGGAACTCTTCTACGAGTTTGAAGCAACTACACCTGGTGAAGTTGTTCATATGGGGAATGACTCTACTTCAGTGATTACTGGAAGCGGGAAGATCATGTTGAAGCTGACATTTGGGAAGACACTCGTACTCAGTAATGCCATGTGTGTCTCTACTCGGCGTCGCAACCTTGTCTATGCACATTTGCTGATGAAGGCTGGATTGAAGACTGTTATAGAGAATGACACTGTTGTTTTCACTAAGAATGAGGAGTTTGTAGGGAAGAGCTATTATTGTGGGAGTCTTTTCCTTTTCAATGTCGATCATGTTATTCTGAATAATAGAATTTCCACTTCCGCTTATATTGCTGAGTCTCTTGATCTGTGGCATGGTAGATTATGACATGTGAATGTTGCCTCAATTAAACAACTAAGAAACATGTCTATTATAATATCGTTATATATATATATATGAACTCTCGAAGTGTGAGGTTTGCGTAGAGGTCAAATTCACTAAAAAAATCTTGCAATCCAGTTACAAGAAGACACGCGAACCTACTTGAATTAATCCACACTGACCTTGCGGATTTCAAGAACTCGAGGAGCAAGGGAGCCAAACATTATTATGTTACCTTAATCGACGATTTCTCTAAGTTCGCGAGAGTTTATCTTCTTATTACAAAGGATTAAACTGAAGAGATGTTCATCAAGTATAATAATGAGGTAGAAAACCAACTCGAGAGGAAGATCAAGAGAGTTAGATCCGATAGAGGAGGAGAGTATGTCTCAAACTTCTTGAAAGTTGTTTGTGAATCAAATGGTATCATCCATGAAACCAATTGTATCGTTAATACAACTTCTAACCAAAAAACGTGCCTACTCATAGAGTTTGAAGGCATTCAATTACCGATGAAATCTGCCTAACTCCCACAATTCTCTCAGAAAAATTAAACTTTGACTAAAAACCTTATCCATTCCAAAATGTTCGTGTAACATATCACAAAGGTGGAGTTGTGGCTTTGACCACAATTGCCGTAAATCACATTTAATCCAACAACCCCCATTAAACGTGATAAAGGTTTTAGAGAATGATACAAGGATACGATAGGAAAAATTCTTGGGTATAAGAAGAACGAAGTGCCAATAACTTACGATTTGAATTGATACATAGTGATATAAGGTAACAACTTGCTTAGAACAAATAAACTAAGTCCTGAATCTGTTCAACTTCGGTTGATACACTCTATAACACATATCATAGCTTTAGAGCTTTACAAGCTTCGTAATACATCAATAATGCTATTAATGGTCGTTCATGTCTCGGGCTAGTGACTGTGCTAGAAAGACTTATATTATTGTCTTTCTAGTTAGTGGCCCACCATCACACAGTCGTAGGTAGCTACTCGATGTGCCTCTACATCACCTACCATAAAGGCGAGCTATTAAGGATTTTAAAAAATCCATCCTTGTAAGTGTAATTCATCAAGTGTGTCACAAAGCACCACCAAAACTGGTTATGGACAAATAACCCGACCAATCAAGTGCAGCTCAATGCACCAACCCAAAATGTGACTATAAATTGGGATTTATCAAGTTTGTCTCTAAGTAACCCCAATAACTGGAATAGATTTAGGCTAATGATCAAGATCTATCAAGTGCGTCTCTAAGTACCGCCAAAACTTGGCTATAGATCTAGATCAAAAATAAGATCTACATGGATCATGATCTATCAAGTGCATCTCGTATAGTACCACCACATAATGTGAATATAGATAATCAAATATTAAAAAATACATATAGCGTATCAAGACTCAGGTGGCGTCACGTGACCCCTCATCGAGAGCAGCCACATCATATTGAAGTAGGAACCTCAACCCCATCCCGTTCAACGTGTCAAGGACAACCCTCCTTGATAGTCCTTTGGTGAAGGGACCTGCTAAATTCGTTTATGACCTCACATTGTCTAAGGAAATTACTCCATTTTTAGGAGTTGTTTCCTTACAGCGTGTCGTATGCGAATATGTCTCCTCATCCCATTGCAAACGTTGTTTTTTGCAACACATATAGCTGTTTATGAATCACAATGTAATGAAACTAGTTGTACTTGTCTTCCCTATACATGCACGTCTGCTAAAAGGTTCCTCAACCAATCTGCCTTCTGTAGCGCAGGATGGGCGACCAAAGGGGGTAGATTCCATGGATGTGGAGACCGAAGCAGATGAAGTCCAAATGGAGGCCCTTGTGGATATGGGTGCTTCGGACTTAGGCATGGACATTGAGGCGGCCGAGGAGGTGGTTCTCAAAAAGCTTAAGGGGTGTTCGACCGCGAAGACGGCGAACGAAGTGGCGACCCAAGTGGAGGGGAAGCCATGCGAAATCCCCCTCGAAGGGAAGATCATAAGAGGTAAAATAATTTCAGCTATGCAAGTCGATTCAAGCTTTAATTATTCCTCTTCTTCTACCTTTCTTGGAGATGCACGAGATGATGGGGAAAAGGTGGAAGTTCCTACCTTGGTGGGGGGGCTTTTGGACGAGTCCAAAGACATTCCGTCTTGTGGGCTGCCCAAGAAGCTACCACCAAGTCTTGACGAGGTTGATGTCAAGGAACTTGTGCCGAAGGAGCTTTTCGAGTGTTCAACCAAGGAACCTTTGTGGGGACTTATTGGGACATGTTGAGGCAGAAGCACTTGTGCCTAAGGATGGTGGGGTGAAAGCCAAACCGGATGTGACCAAAAGGAAGGTCGTCCGCAAGGTCAAACCGCGCACCACGAGGGAAAAGTGGCTTAAGGTGTTGAGGAGGGACAAAGACTTCTCAACGAATGTGCACAACAAGAAGAGACGTGTGTTGTTGGGTCTCTATCATAGACATTACGCGAAGGTAGATCATTTGGGTCGGGCCAAGCTATTGGGTGTTATGATAGATGATCGCAACTTACATGTGCCTTCTTTAGAGCCCAATCTTGAAGGACGTCAAGTTGCACGAGAAGAGGAAAAAGGGTGGCATGCCGATGATGACATCTATAATTTGTACTTCGAAGGGGCAGTGAAAGGGCGAGTTCAAGATGAGCATGGAGGTAAAGTGCTTGAGTCAATTTCATCATATTTTGATTATAAGCATTGTTCTTCGTCTACCTTTCTTGGGGTCAACATGGGTGACAAAGGGGCGAAGAAGAAAGGAGGAACTTCCGTGTTGGTAGCGAACTTTTGGTCGAGTTCAAAGACACTACGTCTTGTGGGCTGTCCAAGAAGTTGATACCAAGACTCACACCTTCTCAAGAGGAAGAGAGGGTGGGACTTGCAAGTACCTTGGGCGAGGACTTGTGGGGGCATGATCCGTTGGGTAACACCAATGCGGGTTTTGCCATGGAGGAGGACATCCACAAAGCGAAGGGCAGCCAAGCATGGAGCAAAGGGCAGCCGAGCATTGAGGCGATTGCTCGCTTTGGTAGGGGAGGATGTCACAGACCTAACCCATTGGTTAACACCAATGCGGGTTTGGTCATAAAGGAAGGCAAACACAAAATGAAAGGCAACCGAGCATGAAGCGAGGGGAAGCCAAGAATCGGGACGATTGCTCGTTTTGGTGGGGGAGGATGTCATGGACCAAAAATCTGCACGGTCCTTGACACGTGCATGGCATGTGATGGGACCGAGATGGGCTTGGACTAAGGCATATGTAAGAACCACTCCCGGTCAACGCCAGTCAAATCGGCGAAAAATAGGAAAATTTAAATTTTTTGGACACACACCTAAATGAACCTAAAATTGACCACGAGGGTCATATCGGACTTAAGTTGACCCCGATATCGACCAAAGTGAGTTCTGGGTGACTCAGGGCAACTTTTTGACCAATTCGGGGAAAGTTGACTTTTTGTAGTAAAAGTCAACCGAGCGACGTTTTGGTCCGTTCGAGGCCCGATTTGGATCCAAAAAGCTTATCCGTCGTCACAACGGTCTTAGTTGGGCCGTTTTCCTGTAGAACGCGAAGTTTCGTAAATTCTTGGAAAATGGGCCCGCACGGGGCCCGAGACGGCCGAATTTCGCGAATCTAACTCATGGGACCCACAAGACACTTGTCATAAATGTGGTGGTGGTTGGTTTTTAAAATAAAGAAAAAGAATTAAGAGTGGTAGTTTTGTAAATAAGAGATTGGTGTTTTTTTTGAACAAAATAAAAAGGGAAAGGATGAGGGTACACGACAATTCAGAAAAAAAAAAAGAGAAATAGAGAGAGAGAAAGAAGAGAGAGAAAGGGAAGGAGAGAAGTTGGGGTTTTTGGTGATTTCCCGACGATCCGACCGACCGATCGACTCATCGACTGCGGATTCGAACTCCCCTCGTCATTCCCTATGGTGAGAACCCATTCTTTTCTCGTTTTGGTACGTTTGAAAATTAGGGTTTGAGTTTAAACGAGTCAAATATGGTTGGGTTTTGCTTAGAATTGGTTTAAAGATGAATGGTTGAGGTTTGAGGTTCGTTAGGAACGTTTTGGGGCGAAAAGGAAATTTTCCCATTGTGGTCGTGTGGGGCCCACTTGCCCGGCCTCGGGTTTTTCGTGTTCGGGTGGTTTTGGACGATACCTGAATCGATAATTCACACCCGGAACGAATTATGGGATTAAATTGTGGAAATTGGAAATTTCGGGTTTAGAAACTTTAAACGCGAATTAAATCGCTCGGAAGTCGGAAATTGATTATGTCGATTGCGTTGGAACACTTGAATTATTTAGGATCGTAGAAACGAAAACGGGAATTTTCGTAGCCCCGGAAGTGCGTTTTTCGATCCCGGGCAGATTCGCCGGGCCGGGCGAATCGAGCTTTTCCGGGCCCTTTATTGACAATGTCGAGTAATTGGGAAGTTTGGGAGTGATCGGCATTGTCGGGGTCACGTTTGGGCGTCAAATTCATTAAAATTCAGCTTTGCCTGCGAACTTAAAAAGTGTTTTAATTGTGTTCTTGTTAGATCGTGCCGCCGACCGCGGAAAGGGGAGGCTAGGCGAGTGATCGCGAGCGCGCCGGAGCTTGGGCGTGGACTTTTGGGAAAGCGTTACGAGGTAGGGAAAAGTAGCCGGATATCGGCCTTGACTAGGGAAAGTTAACAGTAGAAATGCATGTGACACTTGGTGATGTCGTAGGATAAGTAAATTTATCGAACAATAGAAATACAGGCGACACTTAGTGGTGTCGTAGGATATGTGAACGTATCGAACAATAGAAATGCATGTGACACTTAGTAGTGTCGTAGGATAAGTGAACATATCGAACAATCGAAATACTGGTGGCTTTTGGTTGTGCCCGTAGGTTAAGTAACTTGATGTGTTTATGAGGGTGGTCATGTGTGCCTTTGGGGTGTTGAACCCGTGTGTTACTGTTTGTGTGTCGTGGGTGGTCAAGTGTGCCTTTGGGGTGTTGAACTCGTTTGTTACTGTTTTGTGTGTCGTGGGTGGCCATGAGTGCCTTTGGGGTGTTGAACCCGTATATTACTGTTTGTGTTTCTTGGGTGTCCATGTGTGTCTGTGGGGTGTTAAACCTGTATTGTTGCTGACTGTCCTGTCGAGGGGTAGTGAGTCGTGTATTATTGTCGCTATTTGTTGAACCTTGGGTGATGACTGTGATTGCATGGAGGTTGGGGCCTGCCTGATAGAAAATGGGTCATGGGGTCGCGCGCGTGGGGGTTGGCTAGCCTTCTGACTAACCATCGGTAAAGTTGTGCATTCTTCTGCGATGAAGGGCGGCTCCCCTTCCGACTAGCTATCGGAAAAGTATCGCTGTATATGTCGCTAACAAGTCGACCGCCTGACCCGACCGCGTGTCGGGGAAAGTTGCGTGGGGCAGGCTCAAGCCCAGCCGGTTAGCAACCGGCACTGAGTAGCTGGAGTGCGATCCTTTGTGATCTTGATTGTTGTGTGCTATCCTTTGTGATCTTGGGTGTTGCGTGGTTATTATTTGCGTTTTGGTTGAGGTCGTAACCGCTGTGTCGGGTCTACATTACGCGTCCAGGTTTTGAGTTGGTTGGGAAAGTTCAATAGTTGTTTTGCGTGACCGTCAATCTAAATCGTGTTTTTTGGGTAGTAGTCCTCGGGGTTGTTGTGGTCGGGTTCCCGGTATTTCTACTGGTATGCCGTGGTCAACCTGGTAACCGTGGCGGTGAGCGAAATGCTCACCCCCTGCTACTTTTCCTGCAGGTACTGGTCGTGAGACGGGCTAGGGGAGCTCTCGAAGCTTGAAGAGCTGGGAGCAGGAGTCCGGGTTTTTGGGAGTTTAGCGACGTACGCTTTGGTTTTTGTCCGCTTGTTTTGGACGTAGTTTCAGTTGTAAAATATTGTTTTGATTAACTCAAAGTGGTGATTTTAAGAGGTTTATTAAAATGTTTGAAAATTATTTTATTGTTTCACCGTTCGCGTTCCGGGTTCGGTCCTGCCGAATTCGGGGCGTGACAGCATATGCATGGCACATATGGGCAGCAAGTGGACTCAGTCCTTAATATGTGCATGACACAAGTGGGCAGCGAGCTTGACATGTGCATGACATGTGCGGGAGGCGAGGTGGACTTGGCCCAAGTTGGTGGCAAAGAGGAAGACATGGGCCAAGATGGCAGGACTCGGACTTGGCATGGTCAAGGCCCACGAGAAAGGCTTGACATGGCCAAGTTGGGCTTATGCCACATAGGCGATGACGTGTGGCACGAATCAAGGAAAGAGGCGCAATGTAGGCGGACACATGGGCGTGGGACAAAAAGGAGGAGAATAAGGGATTGGGAATCAAGACTTAATCACTTGCCTTTGAATTCGAAATCAAATCAAATCATCTTTGATTGTTTCCTTGATTGTAGTAATCCAAAAGATACTTAAAGATCTTGTTGGAGTAGTATAAATAGGATGGTAGACTAGACCATTGTACTTACTCATTCACTTGTTCATTCTCAGTACAAGTCCAAAACGCTCTCTCTTTGAGAACCATATTCTCTTGTCTTCTTCCTTTCTTGGTTGGTTTGTTCGTAGCTGTTACCAAATCGCTTCCGCAAAGTGGTAAGGCTGATCACTTCGCTTGCAAAGCTCTAAGAAAAGACTTGTGCAAGGTCGTGAGCCGCACGGATCAAAGGTGTGGAATGTGGTCCCGTGACATACATGTGACCAAACATCATAGTTATCTTGCTTCAGCTTTTTGACTGGTTGGAAATGTGGTGAATTTTGTTTGGGCATCACCAAAATGGTCTTTTAGTATTCAAGGTATGCAAATTGAGATAGTTAATCAAGTCGTTGAAAGTGGTGAACGTGTAAGTGGACGGGGACTAAATCAACAAACTTATTTAGTACGCCCCACTAATACACGTTGGGGGGTCCTATTATAGTACGCTACTTCGAATAGTTATCGTGTTCTCTTCTGTAGTTGGATTTCCAGAAAAAATTGTGGAGGATCCATCATATAGTGAGCAAAAAGGAGAATCAGGTGTATTATTGTCGAAGTTGCAATAATTTGAGGTTGTGTTTGAACTTCATTTGATGATAGACATATTCAGAATTACGAATGATCTTTCAAAGGCATTACAACGAAAAGATCAATATATTGTTACTGCAATGAATTTGGCATGTATATGTAAAGAATGTTTGCAAACGATGAGGAAGCATAAGTGGGAAACTCTTATGAATAAAGTCATGTTATTCTATGAAAAGCATAACATTGATACTCCTAGCATAGATGACAAGTTTAGAGAACCAGGTAGATCACAACGCAAACCCCAAGGCCAATAACTCACAAATTTGCATTATTACCGTGTGGAGATTTTTAATTCCATTATAGATATGCAGCCTCAAGAATTAAACGGTCGATTCAACGTGGTTAATACAGATTTACTTATATGTGTAGCATGCTTGTGTACAGATGATTTATTCGTAGCTTTTGACAAACAAAGGTTGATCAAACTTTCTGGGTAATATCCTCACGATTTCTCTACAACGGATCTTCTTATTCTTGAGACACAACTTGACACTTACATTACAGATATGCGTTCGGCCGAAGCTTTTAAAAATTTGAAAGGTATTCGGACTCTTGTAGAAAAAATGGTAGAGACAAAAAGAAATGATTGTTAGAATGTATTCCGTGATGTTGTCTCATTGATGTGATTAGTTTAAATACAAATTAATGAGTGTATCATATACATAATATATACAATCCTAAATACAAATTACAAATCCAAATATATTACCTAACAATAATATATTATCTAGCACACCCCCACAGTCTGAACAGGAGGATGAAGGACGTTTAGACTGGATCTGAAATCAGAGAAAAGGACATGTGGAAACCCCTTGGTAAAAATGTCAGCAACCTGGGAACGGGAAGGGACATGAAGAACCCGAACATAGCCCTTAACAACCTTCTCACGAACAAAATAGATGTCAAGTTCAATATGTTTCGTGCGCTAATGCTGAATTGGGTTTCCTGATAAATATATCGCACTAACATTATCACAATAGACTAAGGTGGCTCGTGACAATGGACAATGGAGTTCCAAAAGAAGATTGCGCAACCAACAAGATTCAGAGACCACATTAGCAACTACTCTATACTCAGCCTCAGTACTGGATCGAGAGATAGTGGGCTGACATTTCGAAGACCAAGATACCAGATTATCACCCAGAAAGATGCAATAACCTGACGTAGATCGACGAGTGTCGGGACACCCTACCCAATCAGCATCAGTATAGTAGACCAACTCTGAGATGGGAGGGGAGTATAAGTGGAGTCCCAAGTCAAGAGTGCCCTGTAAGTAGCGGATCATGCGCTTAAGAGCTCCCATATGTGAATCCCAGGGGTCATTCATGTGAAGACACACCTGCTGAACAGAATACGAAATATCTGGGCGAGTAAAAGTGAGATATTGCAGAGCACCTGCAAGACTGCGATAGAGTGTAGGATCAACAAACGGAGCACCAGAGTCACCACTCACTTTCGCCTTTGTGTCCACTGGTGTGACAGATGGAGAAGGTGAACTCATGCCAGCTCAGTGAATAATAGCCTCAACATACTTTCGTTGAGACAGAAACATGCCACCAGAGTGACGAGACACTGCAACACCCAAGAAGAAGGACAATTGGCAAAGGTCCTTCATTGCAAACTCGGAGCCTAGTAACTCCATAATAGAGAGGTGGAGAGCGGGACTCGAGGTTGTCAATATAATACATACCACATACAAGAGGAGAAAACAATATCAATGCCACAACGATAATTAAACAGGGAATGATCACACCTGCTATGAGTGAAGCCGATGGAGGAGACGAAATCAATGAAACGCTGATACCAAGCCCGGGGAGCTTACTTCAAACCATGAAGCGAACGCTTCAATAAGAAAACATAATCAGGGTGAGAAGAACTCTGAAAACCCAACGGCTGATGCATGTAGACGGTCTCGGCGAGATGACCAAAGAGAAAAGCGTTCTTGAAGTCCAGTTGGTGTATGAACCAAGAACGAGAGACCGCGATGCTGAGAACTGTTCGAATAGTCGTGGGCTTGACAACATGGCTAAAATTTTCGTCGCAATCAACTCCAACCTGTTGAGATCGTCCATCACCTACAAGACGAGCCTTATAGCGCTCAAAAGAACCGTCAGAACATCGTTTATGACGAAAAACCCACATAGACCGAATCACATTAGTATTATCAGGACGATGAACTAATTCTCAGGTCTTATTTTTAATTAAGGCCTCATACTCGCCTTTCATTGCTGACAGCCAGTTGGGATCAGAAAGGGCAAGTTTTGGGTTCTTCGGTATATGAGATGGGGTAATCGAGGCATACAGAGTAAACATTGTCTTAGGTTTAATGATACTTGCTCGACTCCGTGTACCCATGGGATGAAGGATGGATGGGGGACAAGGAGCAACTGCACTTGGTTGGGTAGGAGGAGTGACAGTGTCGGGAGTCGGCGAAGGAGGGACACCGGGAGAAAGGTGGGACGGGAGAGCCAGTGGAGGTCGGTGATGGCAATGGGCCGGGTGGCATGGGCTGGACTGGGCTGGTCGATGCAGGTTGGGCGGTTCAAGCTGCTGCAAAAATGGAAGCTGAAGCAAGGGTGATAAATGAGAATCTAAAAAAGAGTAATCAGCAGCCACGGGTTGAGATATCGAAGAGTAGGGAAATGCCATTTCATCAAAGATAACATGTCTACAAATTATAATTTTGTTACGTTGAATATCAAAACATTTGTACCCTCGATGTTGTGAAGGAAATCCCAGAAAGACACAAGGAAAAGACCGAGATTGCAATTTATTAATTTGAGTATATGGAAGAAGTGGATAACAAAGACAACCAAAAATGCAAATATGAGAGTAAACAGGAGCACGATGAAAAAGATAATGAGTCGGAGTAAAAAAATTCAGCATTTTGGATGGAAGAATGTTATATAAATAGGTTGACATATGAAGAGCATGATGCCAAAACGAAGCAGGAAGAGAGGCATGAAGAAGTAATGTACGAACCAAATTATTAATCGTCCGTATTTTTTGTTCAGCACGACTGTTTTGAGAGGACGTATGAGGACAAGAGAATTGAAAAACCATGCCTGTAGAAACACAAAACTAACGAAAGGGAGAATTGTCAAATTCCTTTCCGTTATCACATTGAAAACTTTTAATAGAACATCCAAATTATGTATGAACGTAAGCACGAAACATAGTAAATATGGAAAAAACCTGTGACTTAGTACCCAATGGAAATGTCCACAAATAATTAGTGTAATCATCAAGGAGTAATAAGTAATAACGATGACCAGTGGAGCTTAAAACAAGAGAGGTCTACAAATCGGCATGAACAATATCAAATGGAGAATAAGTAGAATTCAACGAATCAATAAAAGGCAATCGAGTTTGTTTTCCAAAAACACAAGACTAACAGACAGATAACTCATTGTTTGCAGTACAAGAAATCAAATTTTGATGACGAAGGGAATTAAAAACTGGTTCCCCGGGATGACCTAACCGGGAATGACAAACTAATGGAGACAAAACAGCGAGAGCCGAAGGGGAAGCAGAAGACACTGACGAAGTGATTGGGTAGAGATCACTAGAACTGTCACATCTCAAAACCGGAGTGCCCGTTCGAAAATCCTTCACAGTTAAACCGAAAGGGTCAAATTCAATTGTAACATCATTATCAGTGACAAAACGACGGACAAAAATAAGCTTTTTAACAATCTTAAGGGCATGCAATACATCATTTAGACGCAAGGAAGGGTGAGTAGGTAATAGGGAAGTATGAATCGAACCAGCAATGGGACTGTGATTACCATCACCAACAATTACTTGACGAGTAGTGCTTGAATGAAAATAAGGGTTTAGACTACTTAAGTTGGCAGTCATATGAGAAGAAGCCCCTGAGTCCATATACCAGGTGTGATCCAGTTGCTTTAGAGTTATCGTATGCATGTCATGATCAATGTATGTGGGAACAAAGGAGACCGAGTGAGCATGAGGATGTGGACCAAAAACACCGTGAGGGATCCCTAATGACGATTTTGCATACATGCGAGGAGCCGGTCCGTTCCATGGTTGAGTCATGTATGGACAGGGAGGAATGGACCAAGGACCGACGGGCCATGTAGGGTATGGCTTCCAGTTGGGCCACGATGGTGTTGAGGGACCGTTCGGACGACCATGAGATTGTGACCTACCACCGTGATATCCACCTCGGGAATTATTACGACCACCTCGTCCACGCTGGTTCTTGGATCCCCGGGTAGCTTGTTCAGCAAGAGGGTTCTTCGGACCAGTAGTGGAGCCAGACTCGGCATTAGAAGATGCCAATAATGACGAAGCAGATGATAAAGCACTCGATGCAACCAACTTTTGCTTCCTCGTTTCTTCTATAATTAAACGAGATCGAGCATCATAGAACGATGGCAAATGATTACATTGTTGAAAAAGTGTTGCAATGTTATCGTAAGCATTAGATAAACCTGCAACAAGCTGAAGTACAAGACGATTATTGAGACCGGAGCTTCAACATTCGATAACTGATCAGATAAATTTTGGAGTTCTTGATAGTAAGCAGAAACATTCGAAAATTCATCCAAACGGGTACTAAAGAATTGTTGCTCGAAATAAACAGCAAGAGAGTGCTTGTTATCCTGAAAAATATTGTTAAGAGCTAACCAGGCACGAGCAGCGGTAGTATCGGGCTCAATAAGAGTTTGAAGCAAATCAGAAGAAATAGTGCCATATGTCTACTGTAAAACCGCAGCATCCAAACGTGACCATAAAGCGTAATTGGTCAAAAATAAATTTGGTGATTGAACCTGGTGCACGAGTGCATAATCGGACTGGCAGGAAGCAATAAAACTAGCTGGTTGTGTCTCGGCAATTTTGGTAACAACAGACCCAACTCTGGCAGACCCAGCAGCTCCGGCATATTGGGTTACTGGTTCAACAGAATTAGCAGGTTCAACAGATTTACTAACAGCTACATCAGCCTCCGTGGAGTCTGATTGAGTGAGGGAGAGAGACAGTGGCACAAGTGGCGTCTCAGCAACAAAACCAGCAGCTCCGACTTCGCAGGGATGACAGCAGGTCCGACAAAGAGAAAATCAGAAGCTCTGGCCGATGAGGAGGGGATAATATGATCCAAGACGTCATACACACGACAATGGATCTTGAATAATTCAGAATATGTCGTGTATCAATCGTTCTCCATATCTAAAGTGATCGGAATTTCACTCCGAATATTGGAGATGAGCAGCGCTAGATGAAGTCGAGATTCAGCCATGGCAGGTCGGTCTTCTGAAACTAGAGCAGATCACAACAACAAAACGCCTGAAACTGGAGCAGCAAGGACACGATCAGTAGAGTAAAAAACTCACGCAACACGTTGTTACGTATTGCAGAAGTGATCGCGCAGAAGAAGGGAAACGCAGAGAAGCGTTCTGCTACTGCGATATATGGAAAATAGGAAAGGAGAAAATTGATCAGAATGCGCGGAAGAGTTTAATTTGGATTAAAGTTCTGATACCATGTTGGAATCTATTCCATAATGTTTTCTCATTGATGTGATTAGTTTAAATACAAAATAATGAGTGTATCAGATACATGATATATACAATCCTAAATATAAATTACAAATCCAAATATATTACCTAACAATAATATATTATCTAACAATGATGTATATCAATTAGTTTATTTGCTGATTACATTGACACTGATCTTGCCGGTTGCTACTGCGACCGTGGAGAGAGTATTTTCTACTATAAATATCATCAATACTCATTTGAGAAATCGAATGGGAGACCAATGTATGAATGATATTATGATCGTATACATCGAGAAAGATATTTTTAATTGTATCGACAATGAATGTATTTTACAATATTTTCAAAATATGAAATCTCGACGCCACTTATTGTAATAAGTAATCATTATCGTTTTTATGCAATAATAATATTTTTAATGTTAATTTTTGTATTACTTTGACATTTGTTATTATTGTGTAAAAATAATTTGTGCCCCCCTCACATGAAAAACTAGATCCGCCACTACTCACTCGGGTTATGTGTATACCGACTCAATCTACTCACATCATTCGCTGTTTCTGGTCTAGTGCAGTTCATAAGGAACATAACACTTCCTATGATCTTCGCATACTCGAGTTGAGAAACGCTTTCACCCAAGTTCTTTACGAGACGTTGGATTGAATCATTGGGAGTTTTAACAAATATGACGTCAGAGAGATTGAATTTCTGTAACACTTTCTCGACGTAGTGAAACTAACTCAAGGAGATGCCATTGGATTTTGGGATAACCATGACTCTGAGGATGACACCAACTTCTCCTAAGTCCTTCATCTTAAAGCGCGACGACAAGAAGTTATTGGTCTTGTTCACGACGTCGATATTGTCACCAAGAATCAACACGTCATCAAAGTAAAGACAGATAATGACACACCCTGAGGTGGCGAACAAGTCGATTGCTCCCCCGAGTTTACACAATTTTTAACATAAAAACGTGTCCACTCACGAATTTGGATGTGGAACTTACAAAGCATTGTACCCATGATAAGAAAATAGAAATAAATAAAAAGGAAATATTTGTAACAAGTTGTAATCGGAACGGAGGAGATGGGTATAGGAATTGGCGTGCGATATAGGGAATTGGTATAGATTTCATAGCTTTTTTCTCTACTTTAAAAGACTACCACTTGAGTTGTATTGATTGTCCATCTTCCGAAGGGTGTAATTGTAAATGCATCAATTGTTTGAATACATTCAACTGCCCACGAAATCTTCCCAACTCCCACAAATTTCTCACGCAAATTAGGGTTTGACTAAAAACCTTATCAATTCCAAAACTTCCGTGTAATAGGTCACAAAGGCGGAGTTGTGGCTTTGACCACAACTCCTGCATACACATTTTATCCAACAATCCAAACTTACGTTATTACATGTTACTTCAATTTGAACCATCCAATTTTAAAATCTAATAGTTGTGAAAGGATCTGTTCATAAGAATCAAGTTTTAATCGGTATAAAACTAAAATTGTATTTAACAAAATAATAAGGAAAAGTATCATTGACAAATGATTACTCTAATATAGTTAGACTTCAATAGGATACTTATGATAAGTAGACAAATTAATATTACATGAATACTTAAAAGCATGAAGCTTGAGTTTAAAAAAATGAACTAGATCACCAAAAGACATTTCTCACTTTCCTCTTATTTCGGCTCTCTACCCTAGCATCTGTCGTCTTCTTTCATGGCCGACACACCGTCATAGTCGTCCACCACCGTGACCACCTTCACCCTATCGTTACCGGAACACCCTCTCACCGATACAAGCCTAACAATAGGAGGAGGGTCCGCCATGGGGCTTCGACAAGCAATACTGCCGGTTCCTACCACCGTGGTCATCTCCTCTCTCTCACTCTCGGAGCAATCATCGTAGGGAGCGATCTCAAACCCCCACCGTCCTCTGACGCCCCGATAAACCACTATTCCGTTATGACCAAATCTCTAGTTTCCACATACAAGGCCAGACCAGACCACCATTCTCTCGCGAGATCCTCCACGAAGACCGGATGTGGTGGAGTCAACCATTCCCATCACGCTCGTTCTGGGATCTAATCGGGTGCTCCGTCCTATCCTTGGATCCTCTTCGGGGTCCCGGACGCCAGATACCGATTGGGAAGATGAGGACAATGTCTTATAGATCCCAATCAAAGCCATCTTTGCAGCGGTTGATGGCCGTTATCGTTTCTTGTTGGCAGGGAAAGTGGTCAGGGAAGGCACATGCAATGTCAAAGCCCTGTGTGGGGTTATGATTAGCAACTGGCGAGTACAAGGTTTGGAAGTGGAATGACTCAACAAGGAGGTCGTGGCCTTCCATTTCTCCTCCATTACCGCTATGGAGTCAATCCTGCACCAGGTCCCGTGGGGCTTTGGAGGGTACCCTCTACTTTTAGTCCAACTCCAGCCATGTATGTAGTCGAGCTCTATCCCTTTCTGGTTTATGGAAATTGGGGTGAGAGCCGCAAATGTCCCGGGGGATGTACGAAATGCATCGATCAGAGCCCTTCTCGCTAACGCTATTGGAATTGAGGTAACCTTTGCGCCTATCCCTGCCCAACGACGTTTGGATGATTATTTGTGGATGCGAGTTAGTATTGATGTGGACATGCCAATAAGAAGACGTATCCACCTCCAGTTTCCGAGTAACCTGAATTCCTCCATGGTGGGCCTATAATATGAAAGGCTCCCGGGGTTTTTTACTCAGTGTAGTCGTCTCACCCATCGGATTGAGGAATGCACGAGCCACATGCCGGGATTTGGCCGGGAAGAGATTAGATATGACAACTCCATCCGGGCCCCTATGGGTTTTGATGTTGACCGTCTTCTACAGACGACATGACAGACACTGGTGGTGAGACGGGGGCCTTCGATGAATGATCTACTCACCTCGCTTTCCTTGGACCCGATCGATGTTTATGTGGGAGGCTTGGGAAGTTTAAAAACGGGCTCGACTAAGACAACCCTAATTGCCCCCTGGGGGTTTCCGAGTCTTGGACGGGTAATGAGACTCACCTCGGAGTCCGACGATTTGGTAATGAAATTTGGAGTGGGTAGCTCCAAAGATGAAAGGGGACCCCCCGGCTTGTTAGCTGAGGTCTATGATAACACTAAGCTCGACGATTTGGCTAACTTGGTTATGGGTGAGGAACATGCATTCTTTGGTGTACCTGTAGGTGGGATAACGTCTGGTCAGGGGAAGCAAGAGGAACCTCAAGACCAGGTTGGAGGAGTGGGTCTCATCTAGACAAAAGCGCTAAAGGCAAGTGGAAGGCGGGGCAATGCTATGCCCTAACCAACCAGATCAAAAAGGCGCTTGAAATGACGGGAACTGCCCAACCGACCCGTCAGCTGAGGGATGAGGACGAGGAAGACGACCAACAAGCGAGTGCTCAGCAACAACCTCGCCAGGATCCATGAGAACCCTAGGTGATTGGGGGGGGGGGTCCCTAAATGGGCATATCCTTGAGACCCAGGGCGCCGTGTGTTGGGAAGTCTCAGGAAGTCATGAAGAGCATCTCAACAACATTTATTATTTTATTATATTTATGTTTGTCATTTAGAGTACTCTGGAGTTTTTTTTTTGTTTCGTATTAGGTTGAATAATTATGAAATTGTGATAGAAGGTCGTCCTCAGTTAGTGTCTACGATGAAAATAACCTATTTTCTACGGGTCCACGAATGTCGGGTCACCTATGAAAGACTCGGATAATATTCTGGTGCCCAGGGCATTGGCCCTATTTTATAACCTCTGATTTACTTAATGCACAACTTTGTTTGCCGTTTCAAAAAAAAAACATCAAGCTTTAAACAGTAAACGTAACAAAAATGAATTAATACATCATGATTAAATAATTCAAATAAATATTTTTAAAAAGACATGTTTAAAGAAAGATGATCTGAAATTTATATAGAGTAGTAAAACTATATTTTATACCATCCATATTAAAGGCATAAGTTTGTATATAATTTTGGTTATTGAGTATCCAAATGTCAGATATTAGTATCCATATTTGTACATAAAAATAATATCTCAAAAATAACATTTGATATCTTATGAGATAAAAATCGAAAATGTTATAAAAAAATTATATCATTTAAAAATCATCAAACTTTAAAATTTTATTTTATTTTATTTTATTTTATTATTATTGGTTACATATCTTAAATAAATTTCTGATCATTAATTTATTCTAGGGTTCTAGTATATTTTGATATATTAAATTTTGTCCCGATAATATAACATATTTTCTTTCACACGAAGTAACCACAGAATACTATGATATGGACATTAAATACCCATTTAAATGGTGTTTCGAATCCTATCGACCGACATGGGGTGCGCACGTGACCGGAGATGAGTTCGGAATAGCGCGTGTAAAGCAACAACCTTGATCCAACGGTTCACATTCAATACACAGAGCAGCTGAAAAAGTGAAAGATGAATCAGATGTGAGTGGAAATATCACTTACCATGTGGGTCCCCCTTTCTGACGTCACTCAGATAAATGGCACTCCAGTAAATTTCCTTTACTTAATCGGAATGTATTTTTTTCCTTGTTATTGGTGCCGCACGCTTTTTACCCTCGGCTCCGAAATTTAACTGGAGTGGACTATCGCCTCGAGTCCGCTCTCCTGCGCTCTAGACCATGAGTATTTACCGCACACTCACTTCTCATTGGTGGATGCCACTCCTCCTTTCATTCCGGTTTAATCACGATCCCCACATCCGCGGCTACCGTCTTAGCCGGTCACCCGAGAGCTTCTCCTCACTCACCTAACAGGTCACCCTCCAACCCCTCCACCTTCCGAATCGGTTCCAATAGGATTACAACCAAAGTTGTAAAAATCTCTGTCCGGAGGTGTGTAGGCCCTGTATAGGCGTTGAAATAGACCATGTCGATCCGATTTATTCTCTTAAAGCATCCACAACCATCTCGCCGGCAGCCGGCGAGACTGCGCTGGCGAGGTGGTTTAAAATAATCAATTTTAATCTCTCAGCCAGCTCATCGCCAGCGAGCTTTGCAGTGGACTGACGGAGAGGCGCCGACGAGATGTAACAAAAATATTTTTTGTAATGTAATTTTTATGTAAAAACAAATATTAAATGGAAAAACAACAAATATTATTGAAGTGTAGTTCAAGTTCGATCAAAGCTCGATCACACAGGATTATTTTTAAAAAAAATAACATTGACCAAGAGCATTTTATTGGACAAAAATGATTTTTGAGGATAAACTACCTCTTCTCGCCGGCGTGATCTGCCAACTAGAAGGTCATTGCCAGCGGTCCTCGCTAGCGAGCTCCTCGCCAGCTCCCCGCCTCCTCCTCGCCAGCGACTTACCGCCGATGACTGTGGATGCTCTTAGGGCGCTCCAAGTCGTTTGGACAGAATCCGATTAATCCCTATCTAACGTTTAGAACCCTTTTCCGTCCGACTAGTGCCTGACGTTTCTTACAATCTTGAGTGGAGCAACTGTGGAGGGTAAACTCGTCAACACGCTAAAGTTTCAGGGGCAGTTCCGGAGCATTCCTCGTACGTGTCATCCTCCGCCAATGGGAACTACCCACGTGTAATCTATGTTCGGCTTCATCTAGCGTGAATTTGAGCTGAATTCATTTGGAATTTAACCAAACACAACCCTGCTCTACTCGTCTCACTACTTAAGCTGCAACCGCACCGTTTAGCCAATAAAAAACCGCCACGTCATGGGAATGGACCGAGTGAATGACTGAAACACCCTTGAAGGTAACGTGGCGCGATGTGATTGGGTGGGAGGAAAGGGTGAATGCGAAACAGAGATGAATATTCAGTGACATGTTAGTGCGGTTTTGCCTTTTTTTCCCTCTTGTTTCTCTGACTCTATTGGATAGGCGATTTTTTCAAACACAACCATTTATTTTATTTTAAATAATTAAATCATGGGTTTTCAAAAATAATAAATAAATAAATATATATATATAGAAAAAAAGAAAAAAAAAAGGAAAGAAAGAGAAGAGAGAGCATAGGAAATGGAGAAGAACTAAGAAGAAGAAGCAGTCCTCATTGGTATGTGTTCAAGTCCTGCTTCGCTCTGAAGATTTTCTCTCCTTCCTTCTCTTCCTGCAGATCTGTGACTCAGCTCTTTCAACCCTCACTCGTATGTGATTTCTCGGCCTCTGCGTTCGTCAGCTGGGATCTCGAGGACCCAACCCGGTAAGATTCTCTGCCATCGGAGCTTGTTTCTGTTCTTAGATCGCCTCAGAACCGTTTTTGCTCTTCTGGGTATGCTTTTATTGTTAGAGAGAGTATCAATCGATGATCACGGGCATCTAGATTGTTCTTCTTCGTGGGTTGTTCTTGTTGCCATTGTTTTAGCTAAAAATACCATCAGTTTGCTCTGAATCGGTGTCGGTTCCGTTCGTGGAAATCCCCAAATCTTTGATTGCCGATTACTTTTTTTGGGTAGATTTGGTGTCTTATACTTGATGGTGTTTCTGGTGTGGTTTATTAGAAGATCATGTTCTTAGCTGTCTGCTTAAATCCTAGGGTTTAACAGTTTTAGTTTGTTTTTAATTTTTGCTTTCAATTTGGGGCTAATTGTTTTTTTATAAATAATTTAAAACATATTTCTTATCTTCTGTTGACTTCAGAGAGAACCATTCTTGAGTACAAAGGGGGTTCTGTCTGATAATTATTGTTTTTCATTTTATTTTTGTACTTAATCCTTTCACTGAACACCTGTTTGGCTGCCTAGAAAAATTGGAAAAAAGATGGTTGATGATTATGCTCTTTTGGGTTTTGGGAATTTTAGTTAGATTGGATGGTTTTGCCTTCAAAATCTATTGAATCGAACAAATGCTTGACCTTTGTCAGATTCTGTTTAATTGATGTTTCTGTATACATTCCGATGTTGATCACTTGTTACATCTGTGTTAAGTTATATTTATTTATTGTGTGTTTTTTTGTGAATCTTTTCTATAGGATTGGCACCAAGGGAAACTCATACTTGGTTTTGACAAATTTTCATATCGACGGTGAAAATGAATCACCTGACAGTTGAAACTGAAGATGCTTTTGCTAGTTTGCTTGAGCTTGCTGCCAACAATGATATCGAGGGCTTCAAAAAATGGATTGATCGGGACCCTTCTTGTATTGATGAGATTGGATTATGGTACAGTCGTCAGAAGGGCTCTAAGCAGATGGTTAATATGCATCGAACTCCCTTGATGGTCGCCGCTGCATATGGTTGTGTTGATGTAATGAGGTTTATTCTTTCTCTATCAGATGCTGATGTCAATTGTCCCTGCGGGGTTGACAAGAGCACCGCCCTCCATTGTGCTGCCTCGGGCGGTGCTGTGAATGCTGTTGATGCTGTGAATCTTCTTTTGGCAGCTGGTGCTAATCCAAATTTGGTTGATGCTAATGGCAATCGTCCTGTTGATGTTCTTGTTGTTCCTCCAAATCTCCAGGAAGTGAAATTCACTCTTGAAGAACTCCTTAAAACTGATGGCTCTGTTGGTGAGCAAAATCTTAGGGTGTCCACAGCCACTTCCAATTCCGATTCTCCATTGTTGTCATCTTCCCCTGAAAACGGGTCACCTTCTTCAGCCTCAAATTCTACTTCTTCACCAATGAAGCTGAAGTTAGATGATCTTCCGGCTCCTTCACCTTCAGAGAAGAAAGAGTATCCCATTGATCCTTCTCTCCCTGACATCAAGAACAGCATCTATTCAACCGATGAATTCAGAATGTACTCATTCAAGGTGAGGCCATGTTCGCGTGCCTATTCTCATGACTGGACTGAATGCCCTTTTGTTCATCCTGGTGAAAATGCTCGAAGAAGGGATCCAAGGAAGTACCATTACAGCTGCGTACCTTGTCCTGATTTTCGAAAAGGGGCTTGTAGACGTGGAGATATGTGTGAATATGCACATGGGGTGTTTGAGTGCTGGCTACACCCTGCTCAGTATAGGACACGACTGTGTAAAGATGGTACCAGTTGTGCTAGGAGAGTGTGTTTCTTTGCTCACACTGCCGAGGAACTCAGGCCATTGTATGTCTCTACTGGCTCAGCTGTTCTATCTCCTCGGTCTAGTTCCTCAGCTGCAAGTGCAATGGATTATGCTGCTGCTATGAGCCTTCTACCTGGAGGCTCCTCATCCTCGGGGCCTGTGATGTCTCCTTCATCCTTCACTCCACCTATGTCCCCATCAGGCAATGGGCACTCTTCTGTGCCTTGGTCTCAGCCAAATGTCCCAACCTTGCATCTGCCTGGAAGCAATTTTCAGTCAAGTCGCCTGAGATCTTCCCTCAATGCAAGAGATATTCGAACTGAGGAGTACAACATGCTGAGGGATTTTGATGTGCAGCAACAACATCAGCATCAGCAACTTATAAATGAATTGTCTTGCCTCTCACAACCTTCTAATTCTTTGAACCGTTCTGGTCGATTCAAAACCTTAACCCCGTCAAACCTTGATGATCTCTTCTCTGCAGAGGGCTTATCTCCCCGGTACGCTGATCAACCGTTGGCTTCAGTTTTCTCCCCAACACACAAGTCAGCGATGTTCAATCAATTTCAGCAACAGCAGAGCATTTTGTCACCTATCAACACTAACTTCCCCTCAAAGAACGCTGATAGCCCACTGCTCCAGTCTCCTTATGGAGTTCAATCTTCTGGGAGGATGTCTCCTCGAAACGTGGAGCCAATATCACCAATGAGCTCCCGGATGTCTATGTTAGCTCAGCGTGAGAAGCAGCAACAGTTTCGAAGCCTGAGCTCTAGGGAACTTGGCTCAAACTCCGGTTCCATTGTTGGGTCACCTGTAAACTCTTGGTCAAAATGGGGATACTCTGATGGGAAGCCGGATTGGGCTGTTAGTACAGATGAACTGGGCAAGCTCCGTAGATCCTCCTCGTTTGAGCTTGGGAACAATGGAGAGGAACCTGATCTTTCTTGGGTCCAATCTCTTGTGAAAGAGTCTCCAACCGAAGTCAAAGAACACATAGTGACTCCTGTCTCTGACGGGTCGAATGTAAACCCCCAAAATGGATCAGCTGATCAGCTAGGAGCATGGCTGGAGCAAATGCAGCTAGACCAGCTTCTGGCTCAGCAAAATGGCAAGCATTCTACTGAAGCTTGAGGGTCAGTACCTTAACATCTTGTTTTGGATTAAGGGCAAGTCGGGGGGGATTAACAACTAACAACTCATGTTGTTAAGGGAAAAAGATTCATTTTCTCCATTTATTATTACAACTCGGCTGGACGGTGAAGGAACCTCTTGGGGAGAAAATTGATCCCTGGATGAGGTTCTGTTCCTTCCAACATTTGAAGTTTATATGTTATTGTCATAATTTTCTTTGTATGATGACCTACTAGAATCCCATTTTGTTCATTATCAGCTCGAAGTTTATGATGTTGAGTGTCTGTTAACTGGTTTTGTAATATGGGACAAATAATGCTTAGTAAGGAAGATAGTGTAGATGAGGATATTGTGTTCCTTCAGATGATGTAACTACAACCTTCAATTAAAGTATGTATCTTAATTCCGTGTTCGAGTTTTGTCATCCATAAATACTAATCATGAAGAAAAAAGTTATTACTAGTCCTCTTCTTTATTAACTGTTATGAACTTGTCAATTTTTTTGTGTGCTTTGTAAAATGTTTTAAAATGAATTTTATCCTTACAATCAAATTTTAAAAATAATAATTAAAAGTAAAAAAATCTAAATTATGGTATAACAAGAAGTTTGAAGGATATGCAAATATAATTTTTATTTTAGTATAAATTATAACAAAAAGTAAGTTTATGGTATTTTATATTGTAAATGTCAAAGAAAACCTCTTGGAATTGTTTTGCAATTATCCTGAAGTAATAATATCATGGTGAGATTTAATCTACGGATTTTATAACCTTACTAAGATACTTTCGAGTATGAACCGTTTTCAATAGGTTCTCCACAAAAATATATCCTACCCTGCCTAGGTCGGCAAAAGTCGGACCTCCAGTTTTTCCCATTCATTGGTGTTCTCCCTGGGTGTCCGTATCCCACGTATCACATATTTTTTTACTCTGGACACTTTCAAGTCGAGTCAGGAAATGACCACCTACTCCTTCATCTGATCAAATATTGTCACAAGAACCAATGCCGGGCACAATAGCCATAGGGTTAGTGTCCAGAAACCCAATTTTTAGACCTCTGTCTCACTTACAATAAGATTTTTTTAAAAAAACAATCATAATACTCGGGTCTTTTTTTTTTATCAGCGAAAACATATTTAAATTAACCTCTAAGGAGGAGAAAGAGGTCACAAACGAGGGCCACGCTAAGGACCCCAAAACGAACATAGTCTCCATTTAACTAAATTTGGTCAACTTTTGGATGTGAAATGATAAAAAAAAAACCTTTACTTCTTTATTCATGAGGACAATTGCATCATTTCACAATAGTTGACAGTATTAGAATAAAATGAGAATAAAATGAGAATAAAAAAAGGTTGTAAAAAACTTAAGAGAGAGTTAAGAATTGTGTATATTTTGCCAGCAAGTTATACAACCATATTACAATTAGATCCAGGTGGTGACCCTTTGGGTGGTTTGTGGTTGATGAGCAGATAGTTTTGGCCATACACAGACTCATCATCACATCTTGTTTGCTCATTGCTGGCCTGCAAAAGTTTGATTTAGAAAACAAAATCAACATCACTGAGTAAACTTCTCTTTTGCTCACATTTTCTCTTTATCAGAAAGGAATCGATTAAAGTAAACACACTCTCTCCTGGATCATCCAATTCTATTCCTTCCCGAGGAAATTTAGTTCTGCACAAAACCCTTATATGCTATGTGGTGCATCATTGATGAAGACAAGCACAGTCATGGTGATTTTCGAGAATATTCTTATACTAATGTGGGGGTGACAAGCATAAGTTTCTTACCAACACACCAATCCATAAATTTACTAAACAAGAACCATAAAAAGATGATGATTGGTGGCAACAAGAACCCAGCAATAGTCATTTTCCAAGCATCAGATTCAATTATATCTCAAGTTACAAGCTTGAGCCTAGTTGACGCTAGGTTTCGGTTCCTGATACTTGTAAGCAGGAAAAGGAGAAGAAAACAAAACCAAAGACGGATCCAAAGAAGAGCTAAGAATAGAAACTAATCTAAAATGGGTTTGGTGTTAGCTGTAAAGGATAGACAATGAGTCACTTAGTTGGTAGTACCAAGCTCTCATCGTCATCATCACCTTCCACCTTCCACTCCACAATGCCTATTGCATCCTCATTTGGTATATACATACAGTTCCACAACAACTTTCCTTGTTGCTTTCATATGATCAATTTGGATTTGGGTTTAGTCCACTGAAGAAATTGGAGGAATATATTTCTCTTTCTATCTAGAATATAACCGGTGCTAGTAAATTTATGAGACTTTATGTGAAAAACATGTAAATTATCATCAGTTGGCAACAGCTATATTTACGTGTTCATCAGATTGATGCGTACCTGAGTGGTGATCGTTATCTGCATCCTCAAATGAGGGCTATAGGTTCCCATTTCAATTGTTTTCCTGCAAAAGAGATGATAACAGAAACAGGACTATTATTTGAATGAATAATCTTTAGCCATACTTCAGATGGTTAATTTAACAATGATAAATTAAGACTATTAAAGTTCTAGTCGGCAACAAGTACAAGGCCAGTAGTAAATGTAATGCATGAAAAATGTATCAGTTAACATTCTAATATCTAGGAATAATTGCAAGAACTATCGGTGACCTATTTATTTATTTATTTTTTGCAAAAAACATCCCCAACTATTTCCCATCTGCAAATCAGTTATATTTAATGGAAATTAGTCATGGGACAGTCACGTGACTTCATTTTTTTGAAATGACACTTTTGCCCTTTATTTTGTACATATTTTGCAATTTGGAATCTGATGTATATGCTTTTGCATGGGTACTTTCAACTTTTTGCAAAAAAGTTAACACCGTTAGTAGCTTTGCAGAAGGAAAATAGATGGGGGATGTTTTTTGTAAAAGAAAAATAGTTCACATAGTACTTGCAAAACGTGCATAGTTCACCGCAAGTTTTTGCAATTATCCCTAATATCTAAATATGCTAAAAGTAGTAAATGTAATACAGTAGCCAAGGGAAATATTGCCAAGAAATCATTCCTCATAAGCAGATGAAGCATAGCTTATTTTGTTCAAAGAGAGCTTCATTTGCTACTTTCAGATTCATGCTCTACAAGATTGTATGATAAGCAGATGTCTGTTGCATGTGAACCAATGTTCTTGCAAAATCATAATACTGCAAGATTCTGATAATTAACATTGAAAAATAAGTTGAATTCAGTATCCCTTAAGAAGTACATTGCTCTACATATGGGAAGCTCAATTTCTTACCGTTCAATTACCAATAGTCACCACATGAGCATTTTCCTCCTTCAAATCGATGGAACCGATTATTATCCCTTACGATGATTGTTCTTCCTGAGCACTTCGATATGAACTTAATTGCATTGTGACAATCACCACATACACGCAAGTTCTTCATTACCCTAATTGGCCTTCCCAGTGGGAAGGTAAGGAGGGCAAATGCGATAGCTATTCTTTCACTGTGATACCGAATTGCCTGATTTTTCTCATCATCATCCACTACTTGTAGCACAAAACTCGTGTTTGCAACATACCCAGCTTTCTCTATCTCCTCTCCTAATTCCTCCAATTTACTATAAATCTCTTTGCATTTTGCATGCGATCTATCACCCACAGAAAATACATGTACTCGATTCCCTTCCTCAACCCAGCTTAACCCTGTTTCCTTCTTCAACCCTCGGTCCCTCATTCTTTTCCTCACTTTGGCTGCCTCTTCCCATCTTCCAGCAGCTGCATAAGCATTAGACAATAGCACATGTAGGCCCGAGTTCACATGATCCAGCTCAAACATCCTATCAGCCACAAAGGCAGCCAATTCCGTATCTCCATGGATGCGACAACCCGTTAATAAAGCACCCCAAACAGATTCTGTAGGTTGAACAGGCATTTCCTTTATGATCGACATTGCTTCCTGTAACTTTCCAGCACGACCGAGCAAGTCCACCATGGAAGCATAGTGTTGAGCCCCTGGCACGATCCTATACTTCTTCATCAGATCAAAGAACCATTGCCCTTCTTTGACCAGCCCTGCATGGCTGCAAGCATTGAGAACACACAAGAAAGTTATGAAATTGGGTTTTGGTCCGAAAGATTCCATCCATCTAAACAAATCAAAAGCCTTGCTTGTGTGAGCATATTGAGCACAAGCAATCAGCATTGCATTGCACATACCAAGGTCCCTAAAGGGTACTTCATCAAAAACCCGATAAGCTCCTTCAATGGCTCCACATTTTGAATAGAACGAAACCAAAGAAGTACTCACAAAGCTAGAAGTATCAAAGCTCATTTTCAAGCACAACCCATGTATCTGCTTCCCCAATTCAAGCAGTGTCGAATTGCCACAGACACTAATAACACATGAAAAGGTGAAATCATTGACCCCCATGTTTTCAACTACAGCCTGCTTGAACAGTCTCAGAGCTTCCTCATCCTTCACCAACTGAGCATAACCACATATCAACCCAGTCCAGGACACCACATTCTTCTCGGGCATTTCATCGAACACCTTGCGGGCATCAACAATATCCCCACACTTTGAGTACATATCAACCATGGAGCTACCCACATACATATCAGAAGAAATCCCAGTTCTCAAAGCTATCCCATGTAGAGACCTGCCGAAATCGGACCTCCCAGAAATCCCGCAGGCCCTGATCGCGCTCGGCAATATACGATCATCTGGCCGGACCCCATGATCGAGCATCCGGCGGAAGAACTCGAGCGCGAGCAAAGGAAGCTCATTTTGGGAGAACGAGGAGATGATCGAGCTCCAGGTGGTGGACGATTTGTGCGGGGCTTCTTCGAAAATCTGACGGGAGAGGAGTGGGAGCTGAGCTTTGGAGTAGAAGTTGAGGAGATAGTTGGAGACGACGGGGAGGTTGTGGAGACCTGACTTGATAATGTGGGCGTGGAGTTGCAGGCCTTTTGGGACGGACCTTGACTTGGTGAGAGTGACGAGGAGGTTGCAGATTTGCCTCAGGTCGAGCTCAGAGCTATGCTGGTTTAAAGGGATTTGTGGGAGGTTTTGGGTGGATGGGTCTGGGTGGTTCCGTGGCGATTGGTGGAAGCTCCTGGTGAGTTTCCGGTGAAGCATTAGATGTTTCGCCCTCCGCCGCCGTCGTCGCCGGTGAGGAGGAAAGGAAAACAGTGGAGAGGTCAGAGGTGAGTACATAATGTCGTTATATTCGACAGGTCGTATAAGTTCAAATGAGAACGGCGTCGTTTTGTTTAAATTCAGTTTTCCCCTGAAATCTGAAGAGGGTAGATCCGACAAGTCGTTTGTGGCTTCCCCTAAACAAGTCCTTGAAAATGTCATATCCAATGGGCCAATTGGGCTCATGTTGCCAATTCAAATTCCAAGACGACATTTAAGGGCCACATGACAAATTTTCTCTTTTCTCTGCCCATCAATATTTCCTTTCAATTGTTTTTTGTTTTGTTGTTGAAATAGGAGACTGAGAAATTGTATTACTAATGTCATTCACAACATATAAATAAGGATAATAGTTATGGGAAGCAGAATAAAACCGAGCTTCTTATAGGAAACTCGACGGTTTTTGATTTGTTGGAGTAGTCTAATTTTCATCTTAGACAAAGATAAAAATCCATACGTCCTACCCTGAACTAGTAAAGTAAAATACTAGGAATAACAGAAACAACATGCACCGAACTAAAAAAATAAGCAGTAGAGAAAATAGCAGAAACTCCTTGGTGTAGATACGCTCCCCTAGGTCACAACATATAGAACCGGTCCCGGGTCATGAGGGGCAGGCCACCAACCTTCTACCCCCGAGCTCCATGGAGACTCATGGCTCCTGGCGGAGCTGTTTGGAAGCCCGCGCCTGATCAGAGTCGTCCTCAGCTTCATCGATGAGACGATACTTTATGGTCGGGGGTCCCAACATCTCTAGGGCCCGTTTCAGCTGGCTCGCACGACTATAGACCCGGACCATCCTGCTCTGCACCTTGGCCTTCAGCATCTTCAGGCGCTTGGGGCCCAGACATCCCCTGAGCTCCTGAGTTTTTTTTTTGCTTCCCGACCTTGATGAGAATCTCCATCTCCCGTTGGGAATCCTTTGGAGAAGGCGACAATGAATGTGTAGGGCTCCCACTAACATGGCTGAAGTCCCCTCTTAGTGCCTTCCGATTGTCCTCTTGACTCAGGTTAGACCGGTCACGGGTCTTCGTGATCGTGCTCATCTCATATGATATTCTTGGATGTGCCCCTTGAAAAAATGGAGGTGTTCCCTCAAAATCCTCCTTAGCCAAGTCACCAGTCTTTGGTACTTCCTCCCCAACACCAAGTAAAGAAAGGAAACCTAGAGGAGGAGGAAGTTGCTTTCCTTATATCCTCTTTGACCCCTCGGGTCCTAGGATGAGAGATTTTAGTAAGTCTTCCAATGGGGCACCTTACGAGGCTTTGGTACCTCCAGTTATGTCTGGATCAGTCGGTCCGTATCGACCCCATCTAGAACCGGAGCGAATCATCAAACTGGACCTCCTCCCGTCCCACTCCTAAGATACGGGCTGACAAGACTGGATGCGATGAGTAAGGCAACAACAACGGACATAGAATCCCGGTAGCCGCATGTATTACAATACGATAATGGTAGGCTCGTCGTGACCCGGGAACTGTACACGAATCCTTCTCTATAGCGGTTTGTCCACATCCAAATCAACCCGGAACCACATAAAGTCATCCCACAGCTGAGGGGTGGGTATGGGAGAAGCAACCACCTCGATGCCCAACGAGTTGGTCAGAAGGGACGGAATAAGGTTGTTCCGGGCATCTCTGGGAAGTTGTACACCCTCACTCCAATTTACACAAACCAAAATGGGATGGAGTCTGGTTGCATGCAGGGGATGCGGGGAAAAAAATCAAAGGGTACCCGCTAAACGTCCACGAGCCCTTGTTCCGGATCTGATTCAGGCAACCTTGGACGAGAAGGTGAACGAGACGACCTACTTGGAAATGACGTCCACCTCCAGTCCAGTCACTTTTTGACGTAGAAGAATGACGCCATAGAGGATCTTTGGATTACAACTGATATCGGCGACAATCCTCCCGTCCAAAGACAAACAATACCGACCATCAAAGACGGCAGAGATGGCCTCAACCGGAACGATGACGACTCCTTCGTCCTCTAGGTCATCATTGAGTGATACTCCACCAAGTCGGCCCAAAATGACCTCCAGAGGTCCTCTCGCAGGGATAGAAGGTAGTTATGGTTGTCCTGGCCCGAGAGTCGCTCTTGTGAGCACCATCAAAGGACGAGGGGATGGACGAGACGACGTAGGCTTCTCCGCGATCTGGTTCTACATGTGGCGTCCGTTGGGAGGGGTTTCTAGTAGTCCCGAGGACCGCTCGTGGAGAGCTCCACCGAGATGTCAGTAATAGAGGGGAGATTTGGCGAGCTGGAGATCCATCGCCCAACGGAGAGGCCTGGAGAGAGCCATGGCTGGTTGGAGAACCACAACAAAGAAGTGTCTGGCCTAGGAGCCTCATGCCAAGGCCCGAGAGACCTACCACCGATGTCCGGTGCGAGGAGGAAGTCGTGTCCTCGACAAGGTTCTAAAAGTCGTTAGGCGCTAGTCGGGCAGCTAGGTCCTTCAGGTATTAATCGGGGACTAATCGGATTTGTATTTTTTTATTTTTAATAGATATATTATTATATATAAAAATAAAATATGAATTTCATTATATTAAAAATGGTAACAAATATTTAAAATACTTGAAAAGTAACATCAAACAACTCAGAAGCACAACCCCTAATATCACCAACACCAAACAACTTTGCATAATCATCTAATTATTTTAATTGAGTCAGTATACTACGCAAAATTGTTGTAGCCACCTAGACGGGTCGGCTAAGCATAGGCGGGTCGGCTAAGCGTAGGCGGGCGCCTAGTCAGGATTTTTAGAACATTGGTCCCCGGTAGCAACGACTGTGTGGGCTGAGGAAAAGGAAGGGGCCGAAAATCACCATAGTTGCTTTAGAAATGATAGTGAGCTTGAGAAGAGAGGGAAACCCTAGTTTTGGAGTCTCATATATTTTTTTCAATTGTTGATGACTGTAGTTGCACAATTTTAATATATATGCGATATGGGCCTATGAAATGTGGGTTGAGATACCTGATCATTGTTCACTGATTCTTACACCTTCTACTGATATATTGAGACACATGTTTTGAATCTAATATACTGTTGTGTTACGGAGTGTGATGAGGAGAGGTAAAATGACTTATACCACTGTCACCAAGGAAAGAATTGTGAGCATCACACTGTACGCAATTGACATTGATGAGCAGACCTAGTTGACCGATTTCAAATCCGAGGTCACCAAGATAGGGGTCTCCAAAATTGGCCCGGAACCCAATCCACCCGGTCAACCCGGCTCACCCGGCCCCAGTGGGTTTGTCCCCATGGGTTATGGGGACGGGCCCGGGTTCAGAAATACCAAACCCGGAGTGAGCGGTCCGGGTTGCGGATTCGTCACATGCTTTCCTACATAACCCGGACCACCCGGATATGGTACAAGTTCAATGCCTAAAGCTACACTCTTACAATTTTAATTACTTTTACGTATAAAGATAAAGATTGATTGTTTAAGATTTTGAAGATGATTTCCAATTTTGTAATAGAACATGTCATAGTTTTGTGTTGAGTTGAACTCATCTTTTGTAATCATAATCTGTTTTGAGTCAACTTGAACTTCCTATTTGACGTTTTTAATCCTTGAATCTTTGATAAAATTTTAATGGGGTAGAGAGTTTTTTCATAATTAAGAAGTGACCAAATTGAGAGCTTGCAAGCACTCTTTGATGTCTTTTTAAGGGTTTTTGGATAATGAAAAAATATTTGAAATTATACGTGCTACTACATACGGTTAATGTGATCAATTGTTAACAAATTCGGATGGGTTGGTCCAACCCGGTGAACCGGCCCATAATCCGGACGGGCGGGTTCAAAGGTGTCTATTTGGGCCTGGGGCCGGGAGCGGGTTAAACTTTTTGAACCCGGTCACTACGGGTCGGTTCAAAAACTTAGCCACGGGGCGGGGACCCGGCCCATGGACACCCCTACACAAAGATGTTCAATTGCAGTGTTGATACAATGTCCATCAAATACTTACTTCTTGGGAACAACAGGACTCTGATCACAATCTCCAAAGACAATGACCTGCAAAGGATGGTGGATTTTCTCGATGATTCTGTCGAGGAAGATGTGTTTATCCTCTCTGAGGATGTTGTTGCTCGAAATGTATCACATGACATCAACATTTGGACATTCGGGCTTTTGGGTCGGGCATGTTCAAAGAAAGGCTAACAATGCGAGGCACGCGCTGAAAAAATATGTGAATGATTGACTTAGTTTTAATTTTGATTGTAATGTATTATGAGAACATTCTATTCTCTCACTAAACCTGTTTTCTCTCTATAGAGTTAGAACCCTAGTCGTGCATCTCGACGTCACCGGCGCCGGAACTGGTCTCCTCGAGACTCAGGGATAACGCCGGTGGCTTCCCACCTTTCTTTTGCCTCTTTCCTTTTCGCTTGTGACCTTTTCCCCTTTGTTTCCTTGTCGGGTAACCTCACACCTCCGTCTTCCCTGTTCCTCCCCTCCACCGGCGGCATTGGAATCAGATCCTTGTGGGACGCTCTTTAGCGCCTTTGTTGATGGCGGGGTTTGGACCTTCTCGTGGTTTGGCTTTTAGTCTCCTCGGGGCTTGCTCTTCGCGGCGGGGTTCGATTTTTTTCCAGATCCACTCTCCACCTCTTCTGTTCTCGGTGTTGTCCGGGCCTCGTAGGAGTGGCGAGGGGTTAAAGCATGGTTTTGGCTTCTATTTGGTGGTTCGGTGCTCTGGATGGAGGTCAACTCGTTGGAAGGTCAGATCTGGTGTAGCCGAAGAACTTCTCTCCTTTCCTTCGCGATTTGGTTTCTCGGTAAGGAAAGCTCTTCCTTTCTTCTCTTTTCACTCCTTCCGTTTCAGATTTATCTATCTAGTTCCTCTTGAACTTGATCTCTCCCCTCGGGTCGTCGGTTTGGTGCTGGCCATCGACGAGATCTCTTTTGAGATCTGAGAGAGACAAGTCTGGAATGCCTTCATCCCCTTGTCCTTGCTGGACTGACCCTTCTCTAACCCTCCTTTTCCTCAATCCTCTGTTTCTCGTTCGCGATTAGCGGATGAGGCTTAGCATTTGGTGTTGGCCTTTGTTGGGAGTTGCCTAACGGCGTTGTGGAGATTGTGGATAGGGGAAGGTAGGGATGGGGGTGAGGGGGAGTGGTCCCAGTATTTCCATTTCCTTGGATACTGGGTTTTGGTTGGTGTGGTGGGGGAGACAGATTGGGTTCTCTATCACTGAGGATCGGGTGAGTCGTGGGTTGGAGTTTTGGGTGAGGGAGTGGTTTGGAGATGGGCTGGTGGTGCTGTTTAGGGGTCTTTCCTCCCTTCTTCTTCGCTTCGTTCTGGTGGTGGTCCATGGTGATTCTGGCCGGAAACTTCTCGGTGCGCGGCGTCTGAAGAATGGGCAGTGAAGCTTTCGTTCTGGGTTGTTGTTCGTGGGGCTCGAGGAGTCGAAGGTATTTGTTTTGTCTTTAGGGTTTTCGGTTTTAGTTTGTTTTGGTTGGGTTTGGTAAACCGTGGTTGGAGCCATGTTGCCCGTTGTACTTGTTTAGTTTGCTTTCTGGTTAGGTTGCTTCCTGGTTGTGTTGATATATAAGGTATTAGGGTTTTTAGACCTGTTGGTGTTTCTTCCCCCTTGTTGGGAAAGTTTAGTTGAGATTCCTTCGGAATGCTCTGTTGGTTGTAATTATACCGAGGGCATCGCCCTTGACCTTCGATTTTCACTTTGAAATCGTTGGTTTTTATAAAAAAAACTGCTGATAAAAAAAAATGCATTATGAGAACCTTTAGCTGGTATTGTGGAAGCTGATCTTTCGTAAAAACGTCCTAGATTGTACTCATAAAAAGAACTTCTCCGTCCATATAGGAGGGACAAATGTCCCTAAATGCAAGATAAACCGTAATTAAAGAAACCTTGTAATATCATTGAGTAGGATTTCTTTTGTGAGACGATGATTGAGTTTGTTTTTCCTGAGTTGTTAATTGTTATTGATTAGATTATGGATTGTGTCACTATTTTGTTTTCAGTTGTTTTCAATGGAGGTGTGATTGACTTCTTTAAAATGTCTTGTGCATTCGTTAAGGGGGCTTTGTCTCTCCTCTTATATTCGTACTTGTTATGGAGTTTTGACGAGGACCTTAAAAATGGATGTCGTTAGTAGGGTATCCCAATATCACTCGCGTTGCAGAAAGGAACGAATCACTAATGTTTATGTTGTTGATGATCTAACAATGTTGTTGAGGGGGATCAAAACATTTTTCTTGAAACCACATATTGGAAGTGAATGTTCAGAAATCTTTTTTAATGTGTTTCATATTAAAAAAACAATTATTGTAAGAATTAAATTCTACAGTAGTTTTAAAATAATAAATAATTATAAATATAGTTAAACAAAAATGCAAGATGTTGAAGTGTGAGTACTCTTCTTCCAACTTCAATCTAAACTACATCGTGGCGTTTCCATGGCGGTGAAACAATAGGTTATTAAATTCTGGTTGGTTCTTGTCAATTGAGAGTCATTTTCTAATTGGTTTTATTCATAGTATTGTTAGCACCAAATGCTTCCAAGTATATTAGATAAGGCAAAAATCACCAAAACCGACTTAAGACCGAAGCTTCATTTGTAACATGGATTGAATTTGGAGCTCTATCTATTTAAAGTCGGTTGGTACCACCGCTCTACCACACACAGACAACTTTATGAATCATGCGTTTTGGCCATTACTTACCCTTTTTGTATTATATGAATATTTAAGTAATAAAATTAACCAAGCAATTAAATACCATATATCTGAAGACTATTAGGCTTACTAAATAAATTTACGATTAACACGCTCTCTTCTACCTTTAGGTGAGGTCCCTTCTACCCTACTAAGGTTCGCCGTCGTCGTCATCACCATCGCCGTCCACCACCGACCTCCTCGCCCTCATTGTCTCTGCAACGAAGCCGAGCTCGCCTTGTTCGTCTCGCTCGTCTCAACCGTTTCGCCACTGCTCCCCGCCGTCTCGGACTGTCTCCGCCGCCCCCGACGACCTTCCTACTGCCGCCCCTCGCCATTTCCGGCCAGCCAATTCCGGATCTGCCCTTCCACAGCCATTCCGAGTCGGAAATGACATCAACAGGTCAGATCCAAACCGTTTCTGATGCGTCTCAGCAACACGGTCCACCCGACGAGGTAGGGCTTCTCTCCGGCGACTTCCTCACGCGTCGTTTGAGGTGCCTCCCTCCCCTCCCTTGTCGGACCCCCGACGGCAGCCGGGCCTCTTGGCTTTGAAGGATAAACCTGGTATGCACCAGGCTGAGTCTGAGGTCGCTGAGATCCCGGCGACCGCCTCGGACCAGGGCGGACGTCATCTGACAGTGTGGGACACTCCTCGGGATCTGTCGTCCCACTCCCGGCCTCAAGCTCCGACAGTGGTGGCTAGATACCGTCCCCCGCCAGATCGGGTATCTGACACGAACCCTCGGCCATCAGGCGGACGGGGGCCGACGGGTTGCCCAATTGAGATCCAATCGTCCCGTATCTCCCTGGTCCCGAATTGGGAGGACGATGATGATGAAGTGGTGGTCTCGGAGGAGGGGGTCCCACTTTTCACCAAGGGCACGTACTAGTTCTCCCTTGCAGCCAAGGTTGCAGGGGATCGGGTCTACAATCAGAACTCCATCTGTGCGATGATGCTACAAAAGTGGAAGGTGACTGGAATCCAGGTGGAGTTCATGTCCCCGGAGGTTACAGGCTATCACTTCCCGTCCACTGAGACGATGGAAAATATCCGACACAGGGGTCCCTGGAGCTTCAAGGGCTTCCCCCTTCTGATGGAACCTCTCAGACAATTTGTCCGGGCCAATGAGATTAATTTCCATCACGTGGAGCTCGGAGTCCGGGCGCTCAATATCCCGGGGGAGGGGGGGGGGGCAAGAACGACTATATCCGCGACCTCATTGCTAACAACATTGGCACCCAGGTCCCATCGGCCCCGATCCCGTTGGCTCGCCGGGAGGACATGTTCTTGTGGCTACGGGTCTGGATGGAGTTGCACCGACCTCTACGGCGAAGACTTCGCCTCAGATTCCCAGGCACCACAACCTCTGCTGTGATTGATTTTCAATATGAGAGGATTTTGGATTTTTGTCGCAAGTGTGGAATGTTGACCCAAAGAATTTCGGGTTGCACGACTCAGTTGTCGGGGATTGGTCGGGAAGAGATTCGTTATGATCCATCTATACTGGCCCCAAATCAGATGAATGTGGATTGGCTGCTGGGGACGGTCTGGAATACACCCCCCACGGTGACACACCCGTCTATCACGTATCTCTTGAGTGATCTGTCCCTGAACCCGATGATCCGCTCCAGGGAAATCACTATGGGTGAACAGCTACCCGGCGCAGACATTCCAAAGTCTGATAATCTGGCTAAGGTTACCCCAGGAGGGGCAATCAATGACATGTAGGAGGGAGGGCGTCGAGCCCCTGGACCGCCACCGGGATTCACGAAGCTTGCCAATCTGGCTAATGTCCACCCTACTGCTGATACTATGGACCGAGCTGCACCTGGAGATACTGTAGTGACCGGGGAGGGGAAGGAGAAAGATCCCCAGGGGCAACAGAAAGATCCCCAGGCTGGACTGGGGAAAGGAGGGCCCATCCGAGAAAATGGTAAGCTGACCACCCTAAAGACGAGGAGCGGGTCTTTGTATGCTCGTCCACCGGAGTCGAAGAAGTTGCTGGATGATCCGTCTCCCCAACACCACATACTGGAGCTGGCCTACCAGAAGGAGGAGAGGGAGGAGCAGTCGGAGGCACATGTGTCTTCGATGCAGGAATGACCCGACCCGACAAGGGTGGGTGGAGTCGTCCTCAGACTATACCTACAAACCCGGGACAGCCAATAATGGGAGGTCCCGGGCAGCCTGCACATTCAACAAAGTTTATTTCTCTGCTTTCTTATTATCAGCATTATTTTTGGGACATTTTATTTCCTGTTTGCTTTGGGACTATTTATTTTATTTCACGCTGTATTGGGACGATGGTAAGGAGTTGTCTTGAGTTTGTGCCCACGATTTCAAGTGGGCTATTATTATGGGTCCATGAGCGCCGGGCTTGGACGGCCGGACATACATCTGGAACCCGAGGCGGTCACGCCTCATCCTGTTTGATTACCTATTGGTATTAATGAAAGTCTCCGGTTACCCGTTTCAAAAAATATATATATATATGAAGACTCAAACTAGCCGCCAGAGAGCTATGCGAAAACCTTCCCCCTAAAATTTTTTAGTCGTCGACGGTCTTTATGACTTTAGTCATGAAAGTTATCGATGTAGATCTCTCTTCCTCTTCTTTTTCGTTCTGAGCCCCTCTCTCAGCAATCGTCCTTGCCTGCACAATAATTGCACATTTTCTCCGTTCGAGCACAGTTGCCGTCGTCTTTGTCGTGTTCCTCCACCGTTGCCGGATCTACGCTTCAATCGGGCGAACCGCAGGTGGTTAATCTCCTCAGCGTCATCGATCAAGGTAACATAGAGTCGAAAAGACCATACTGAACCCTCGGGTTTATTCACGAACCGGCCTCCACAATTTATCCACTTGGAGAAGGTTTTGGGGCATCAGTGGAATTGGGATCCGGGACCTACCCATCATGACTCGGGACCGACATTGCTTGGCCGTCCTGGGAGGAGAAAGGAAGCAGATCGTTTTTTATGTTTTAGATTGGAGTCAATTTTAGTTTCAGTTTTGAATTGCGATGATTGTTTTAGTTGGATTTCATGTTGCTGTTTTTTTTACTTTAGGTTCAATAAGTTAGAACGTCTGCTAAGAGGTTGTCCTCAGTCTGTATCTATGAAAAAAAGTAGTATTTTCTACGGGACCATGAGAGCTGGGTCACCTACAGGAGGCTCGGACAATATTATGGTACCCAAGGCCGTTAGGCCCTACTTTGTAACCGTTCGATTGGTATAACACCCGCCTCTGTTTGCCTGTTTTAAAAAAAAGTAATAAAATTAATCATTTAAAAAATATGATATTAATTAACATTGTGATGAAAAAATTGTAGTCTCCAGTTTTTCTTTCCTGTCATCATAATCGCTTTTTTTTCCTCTACAACTCTATAGTCACGGTAGCTTCTCTCCTTTTTCTGTACTTATCATGATTCTCCTCACCAAGGTTCTCCACACGAACTTCTTATTCGATTTCCTCGAAACCATGTCTCTAGCTCCATCAACAGACTTTATTAAGCTATCGGGATCAAGGAAGAAGGCACCTCGGCCTTCTCCTCCTTCTCCTGTATCGCCTCCGCCTCCTGCACTGCCTTCGACTTCCTCTCCAACACCGCTACCCCCAACACCACCGTCCTCCAAGCCACCGTCATGTCCGTCACCATCACCACCACCGCAAAAAATCACCTCATCCCCTCGGTTGGCTCTACTGCAGTTTATGGGCATGCAAGATTCAATCACCTCAGTGGCCATGCTTCTCTCCGCAGCCGGCCCTAACTCCCCACGGAGAAATTGGTGTCCCCATGCCAATCAATAGGCCACCACCAATGCAACAACTTCTGACTCCTGAGCCACCACCTAAGTAACCACAAGAGCCACCGCCTTTGTCGCCATTAGCGTCATCACCGCCACCTCCTCATTTGTCAGCAGAGTTGTTGTCATCCTTGCATCCTCTACCAACATAGTTGCTTCTACTACCACCTCTTCACCTTCCATTGGAGTTGCCACCACCACCTCCTTTAGTGCCACCAAAGATGTCACCACTGTCTTCGACAAGCCCAATAAGGAGATGGACAAGCAACATGGTGTGTATGGGGTTACACATGTAACACTACAAAGGTCAAACCTTGACCGACTCCATGATTCCCCCATTCTTTAGAGTTCTCCCTGAATGCATGCCCCTTCAATCGATCCATAACAATCAGGGCAAGTATTTTCGGGTCGAGTCAGGAAATAAGTACGACGAGCTACACTTGAATCGCGACACTTGTGGACCCTGTCCACCAACTTTTCTTCTTGGATTAAACTGGTTTATTGTTATAAGAATAATGTCTGGTACCTATGGGTCATGACTTATTGTTACAGGGTTAGCATCTGGTACCTACGGGTCATGACTCAAGCCTTACCCTTTTAATTTGTTTACATCTGTTTGCATATTTTTTTCGGTCATCCACTTTCTGATGCGTCTGTAATTTTAACCTCCATCTAATAAAATTACTATATAATCAAAGTTTAAACAAACTCGTGGCACATATATTTTTATTCTTATCGATCCAACAATCTTCCTATCGAAGAGCACGATAGTTTTTGTAACTTTAACATGTTTATATATTAAAAATAAAAGACGAGTCTAAGTGACTACACACAAGCCTTTAGGTTTTCTCCATCGCCACTACGCCGTGCACAATCCTCACCGCCGGTTAGCCGTCACCACGTCTATAGACGTACAACCTGATTTCCACAAATCCGTTTCCATCGTTTCCACCGGCTCGTGCAACTTGCTTTGACTCTGAATATGGTACATCTGAATCGCGCTCCTACTACTTTTTTTTTGTATTTGTTTCTATCGATTCTCTACTTGCTGGTCCGTGTGTTTCTCTTGTGATTCTATTGATTTTTCTATTGTTGGTCCGTATGGTTTTCGCTATGAATTGTTGAGTTTTGGTTCAGAATTATGGTATCGATTTTGGATTGGAACTGCCGAGGTTTGGTCTTGGCTCGGAATCGACAAAAATTGAAGGACCTAGTCCGCAAATGAGGCCACATTTGGTCTTTCTGACCGAGACATACCATGTGGAAACCATCCATTCACGGTCTCGACTTGCTCTGTTACGTCAGAAAAGGGGGTACGAGACTTCCTACAGTGGGACGAAAAGGGGGGGATCATGCTACTGTGGTCCGAGCGTTGTAGGGTCGATGTAACAGAGAAAGATCAAACCCACATTTATGTTAAAGTGTGGGTGGACTAGGAGCGGGTTTCTATTTTACCGGAGTATATGGGGAATCGACAAGGTACCATAGACACCTCACGTGGGGCCTCCTCCTTCGTTTGGCTTGGACACAGCCCACACCAGATTGGATTCTTATGGGTGAGTTAAATGGCATTTTACACCCGCCCGAGAAGAGGGGAGGTTGGACTTACGTAGTAGCGTTGATTCAGCCTTTACGCCACACCCTTACTAACATCAGAGTGGAAAATGTACCAATGGAAGGGTACAAGTTTAGATGGACGAAGGGCAAGGACCCACATACTCGACTTGAAGTTCGGTTAGACAAGGGTTTCTTGTCTCCCACGGATCGAGCAAGATTCCAACATGCATCTCTATGGAATATGGGTTACACTACTTCGGATCATATGCCCATCTTGCTCAAACTCCAGGAAGACGAGTCATAACCGCCGGATAGACAATTCAGGTTTTTAAACGGCTGGGTCAAGAATCTGGAGTGTGGACAGATTATCCAACAACAATGGTGGAAACCAGAATACCTTAATATCAAGCACCATATATTGGATATTGGGGCCTCCCTGACACGTGGGGCCAAACAGTTTTCAGGGAGAACATTAATGAAATAAGGAAATGTCAGCACCAAGTCAGAGAAATCAATGACAAAAGGGAATGGGAGGGTATCCGACATAGGTTGGATATTCAGAAACCGTACGAGCATGACCTTTCCAAACATGATTCTTTTTGGAAACAATATGCCAAACAACATTGGTTGGTAAATGGGGACCGCAATACTAAGTTCTTTCATGCGACAACCACCAAAAGACAACGGAGGAATAAGATCCGTGTCTTGGAAAATAACAATGGAAGGGAGGCTACCTGGGACACATGCATACATGAACTATTGCTATAGTATTTTGAGCAGATTTTCACATCAGGTCCAGAGATGGTTCATGATCTACCTATGATGGTTCCTCAACTGATAATTGAGGATCACAATAGAAGACTGAATACGAAGGTCTCAGATGAAGAGGTTCGAATTGTGGTATTTCAAATGGGTCCAAATAAAACTCTAGGACCTTTAGTACTGATGGACTGAAGTTTCTCTTCTTCCAACACTACTGGTCGGCCTTAAGTACTGAGGTCATTGGACTCGTAAGGTTCTCGACGCTCATGGACTCGTAGGGTTCTCGATGCTCATGGACTCGTAAAATAAGTCTATTTTGCATCATAGACAAGGACGAGAGTGACCGAAACCAACAACCTAAAAAAATAAACTGAAATATAAGAACATAAATATGAAAAGCAAGAAACATGAAATAACGAAGCAAACAACACAACAGAACACAAAAAATAGGGAGCATGCGATGCCAATTTTCTTGAAACTCATAGGTTTTGTATTGGGGAATTCTTTTACTATCGATCTGTCGTCTTGATTCACCGGGATAACCCGATATTAGGTGTTGTGGAACAATACCCTGCCTCATCGTCCCAGCTCCTAGATCCCAAACCTTCTGACTGGGTTGCTTGAAAGCCTTATTCAGCCGATTCATACGAGTGTTCGATTGATAGAACTTTAGCTGTTTTCAATTATTTTCCAAAACCAAACCTCGACAATTCCATGCCATAAACTGTGAGAATCGATTTCGGAACATCCATAGAGGCTCGTTATAGTCTCTTAGACTCGGTGCTACCTCGAGAGACGACGAAAGTGGCGAAAATAAAGACCTCCATAGGAGGATATGGGGGTTGCCGTCGATCAGCACGGAGAGGAAGCCAAACTTTGCTGGTCGTGTATGACATGGATGCCCGATCGAAACTCGTGGCGACACTAAAACAAAAGTGGGGCGAGGAACATGGGGAGATGAGGAGATGAGGGAGAAGGATAAGGGGGAAAGCCACCGACAGCTGGCATGGCTGAAGCCACGTTGACCGCCGACGATATTGGTTTAAGAAGAGAGCAACGAGACGACTTGGGGTTTTTCCGAATGCACTAACGTCTCTAACATATTTAAAATTTATTATATCAAAATTACTTATTATGTTCATTTTAAAAAAAAAATTCAATTAGGATGATAACAACACATTCTTAAAAACAATTAATGTGAAATAAATTGTTGGTAAATTATGCATGATATAATACATGGAAACGTGAATGCATTGACTTTGAATTTAAATTTCGAGGATATAATTAAATATTTGAAAAAAATAAGACCATAAAGGTATAGCTTAAAAAGCCAAACTCCTTGCACTCGAAGACCAGACCAACCAGTCACACCCCGTAATCGAGACCGATCGGGGTAGAGGCAGCGTAGGAGATAGTGGAGGCTGCTCTAGTGGTGGACATACAGTGGAAACTCTGGTGGTAGAGAAAGAGGGAGTGATGACGACTTTGGTTGTAGAGGAGGAGGTGGTGGGGCTTGATCATGAGCGATGGTGGGGAAGGGCGGCTATGTTGGTGGTGACAAAGGAGACAACGCTTGTGGTGGCTCAAGAGGCGGAGGCGACACCACGCTAGGGTTGTGTTACAGGACGATACGTCTCGGGGATCGAGGTTGCGAAGGAGATAATAGGTGGATCGAGACCGATCGTTACATAGGAGGGCTTGTTGTTGTCGGTTACATCGAGGTAGGAGAGATCGGTGGAAGTCATGGACAATAATAGAGGAAAAGGAGATTGGGAATGAGGGTTGCATATAGAAAGGGGGGAGAGATTCAGAATCCTAAAGGCCGGTAGCTAATTTTTTTTTTTGTTAAACCCCTGGTTATTCTTTACACTGTTTTTTTAAGAAAAAAACTACTATGTTTTATAATAGATAATAAAATACCTTAAATTAATTCTAAATATTTAAAAAATATATAATGAATAACATATTTAGTTTTTTTTTAAAACAGACATAGGATTTTTATTCATGATGTCAATCGATAAACATAAGTTGGGTCAAAAGATCTAGGCTCTAGAATATGTCCGAGACCCCGCAGGGTTTTCGATGCTCATGAAACCGTAGAATAAGTCTATTTTACATCATAGACAAGGACAGGGGTGGCCGAAGCCAACAACCTAAACAAATAAACTGAAATCTAAGAACAAAAATATGAAAGCAAGAAACATGAAATAACAAAATAGACAACACAATAGAACACCAAAACTAGGGAGCATGCGATGTCAATTCTCTTGAAACTCATAGGTTTCGTATTGAGGCGCCCTTGTATTATCGATCCGTCGTCTTGATTCGTCGGGATAACCCGACCTTGGGTGTTGTGGAACAATACCCCACCTCATCGTCCCACCTCCCGGATCCCAAACGTTATGACTGGGTTGCTTGCAAGGCTTCTTCAAGTGATCCGTACGGGTGTTCAATTGATAGATCTTTAGTTGGTGTCGATTTTTTTCCAAAACCAAACCTCGACAATTCCAAGCCATAAACTATGGAGATCGATTTCGGAACATCCCTAGAAGCTCGTTATAGACTCTTAGACTCGGTGCTACCTCGAGGGACGATGGAAGCGGTGGCGAAGAAGACCGACATATGGGGATATAGGGGTTGCCGTCGGTCAGCGCGAGAAGGAACCCAAAATTTGCTAGTTGTATACGACATGAATGCCCACCGAAACTCATGGCAGCGTTGAAACAGAAGTGGGGCGAGGAACATTGGGAGATGAGGAGAGGAAGGACAAGAAGGAGGGAGAAAGCCACTGACGGGTCGCATGACCGAAGCTACGTCGACAACCGACAACATTGATGTAGGAAGAAAACAACAAGAAGACTTGAGGTTTTCCGGATACACTAAGGTCTCTAACATATTTAAAATTTATTATATCAAAATTACTTATTATGTTCATTTTTTTTAAATTGTCAATTAGAATGATAACAAGACATTCTTAAAAACAAATAATGTGAAATAAATTGTTAGTAAATTTTGCATGGTATAATATGTGGAAACGTGAATGCATTGACTTTGAATTTAAATTTCGAGGATAAAATTAAATATTTGAAAAAAAAAATAAGACCCTAAAGGTAGAGCTTAAAAAGCCAAACTCCTTGCACTCGAAGACCAGACCAACCAGTCACACCCCGTAATCGAGACCGTACGGCTCCTCCTCCCATCTCTCGGAAGACAAAAATCCCCAAAAATGTTGCAGCTCTTCTTCGCGGTGGCGTTCTCGGCGGTGCCGCTGACTCTCTACGTGCCGCCGATCAGGAGCCTGAACCTGTTCGTGGAGACGATGGAGGACCTGCTCCGCAACACGGCCGTCTACACCCTCGCCGCCTACCCTCGCATACGCCTCGCCTGCTCTCGCATCTTCAACTCCCTCGTCCGCTTCACCAGGTAGGTTCGATCTGCTCTCTTCGTCGGATTTATACAAGTTTCCGCGGCGGAGGCGGCGGCGCGTGTGTTGTTGTAATCGATTTGGGGGATTAGGGTTTTTAGCCTTCTCTGTCCCCCCAAATTGCTTGCTGTTTTTTTGCTACTGCTGTGTCTACTTGTACATGGGAGATTAAGATGTGTAATTTAATTATTAGCAATAACACATACTTGTTTCGATTCCTCGGTTCTGCCTCTTCTCTGTAATTGTAATTGTACTGTTAAATGTGAATTAATTACAGGTTTGTGTGATCCATTAGGGTTTGAATAAATGAACTTGTTTTGGGACATTTGGGCCTCTTTCTCCAGATTGGTTCGGTTGAAAAGTTCATAGATTGCTAGTTTTTTTGTTGAACTTTGATTATGGGTTTTGGCTAGAATGTTCTTCCCATTCACTGTATCATGTTCTTACTTCTACCATCACTTGAAAAGTTACTTATTCAGGATAAATTTGGTTCTTAATATTTATTTCATGTTGAATTTGATTGCTTTTTATGCTAGTATTTTGTAATTAATTGATTCATTCAATTGGGCCATCTTTCATTTTTGGGCGTAAACTGGTTTTCTATTCAATCAAATCATTGGACAAAATGTCACGGAGAATATTAATAATCTCCGTGACCTGTCAATCTTAAGTACACCGGTCAATAGCATTACGAGCTAAACAATGAGCTGTCTTATTGGCTTCTCTACGAATAAAAACCATATGAATATTCAGAATGGTATTGAACTTGGCTCTACATTCCATCACAACCAAACCCATTGGAGACGTAATCGACTCCAACCTATTAATAGCTTGAACTGCACTGCACTCAAACAGTCTAATTCATTCATTTCAGCCCGTCTCATAGATCCACGAAAGCACTTCATTGATGCCCATCAACTCAACCAACTTTGTATCCTAAACATCAGGAAAGACTAAACATTTAGCCGTCATTGTCCAGCCCATACTAAGTGACTAATTATATTTTTGATATACAATTAGTGACTTTATTATTTTTGGTGCAAGGGGGAGTAGACATTTGTCTTTTTATTGGCCATGGCTTGAGCTTGAGGTTCTTAATCTTAAATGACACAAGTCTTTTTAGCTAAAACAGCTTAAAAGGTGGAATCGTCGAGAACAATGACGATTCTAGACAGTTGGGTTGAGGCACGGATGAGACACGAGACCTCTTATTATTGGTCGTGGTAGCAACTACGAAACAGAATATTGTTCATTCATGATTTTGGTCAATCTTCCTAGTATAATTAGTCAAATTGGTAAGGTTTTGGTTTATGCTTTAATCCCACGACCTAACTCAAGTCGGCTCATTTGAATTAACAAATGTATTATTCATCTATTATTATTCTTCACTTCAATTGGTAATGGTCATAGGTGGATTTCCTAAATATTATTTTTGTTTTGTTGTTATCTGGTGGATCTTATTTTTAGAGGTAAGTTTTTTCAGTTTGTTTTTTTAATGAGCTCAAATTTTTATCAAAGAAACATATTCCAAGACAAAAAGAAGTCCAAAAGATCAAGTTTAAGCGGGATCAAACTAAGGAAAACAAAGATGATAAAAGAATTCTTAGAAAGAGCTAAGAAACCAAAGCTCGAAAAAGGATTACAAATCCAAACTAGTTGGACAAAAAAATCAACTTTTGTCAGTAACTCATTCTTTACTTTTTAAAGTCAAAACTGGATCGGCGAAAAGTTTCTCTTTAGCAGACTGAGCGATTTGAGCTTTTCGAGCTAGCGTCACCTGCTTTCAAATGTCGACAAGATTATCAGCTCTTTCACGAATCAAAGAACGTGCTCCAGATCTAGTGTTATAATATTGTGTACTCGACAAAAAAAATGTGATGAAAGATGTTTAAGGGGCCGACCCTTATGTTTTGGGGGGGTGATGCAGGTGCAGTTTAACACATAAAAGGACCACTTTATACCGAGATATATAGGCTTTTAGTCCCGATTCTCTATCATATACGTAGGTTTAGCATGAATAATTGATTTTATCGATATATTCGGTGTTTTGATGGATTTCCGGCGTATTTTGGGTGTTTTGTGCTTGTGGACCGTCAAGAGGGTCGATTTTGTCCGCTTCAAAATATATTCATGATTGTTCTTGTTTTGTAGGTATTGAAAAGAGGAATTTTTTGGCGCAAGAACGAGATCGATCGGAGTCCAAACGAAGCCGGAGCGAGCAAAATAGCGAAAAAGGTTGAAAAATAGAGCCACAAACCAGGAGCTGACACGTGTCCCGACCACAGCCGCCGCTCACCCCAGCTCGCGACACGTGGCGCCGCCTCTCAGCCGCCATTCCATCTCTGCGCGACATGTGTCCAGCAGCCCTTCACCTCCGCGCGCGTGGCGCCTCCGCCTGCTGCCACGTGGCGCTACCCAGCCGCCACTTCCGCTGGACCCGCCGCAATCCTCCCAGCTAGCGCCACCTGTCCCTGCCTGGCCCACGCCAGCCGCCACTCAGCACCAGCCCGCCACCTGTCCCTCAGCTCAGCCTCTCCCTTCGCGACACCTGTACCGGCTGTCCCCTCTCATCTGCTGACACGTGCTAGGGCAGCTGCTCCTCTCCTCCTCATTTTTTGCAGCGCCGCAGCAGAATGAACTCGATGAACCCATGCCCTTGATCTCTCTTCACTTGATTTAAGATAAGAAAACTCTCTGTTAAATTCTGTATTTTCTTTTTAGTCGTTATAGGTTTATTTTCAAAGCATAAAAACTCGATTTTTACCGAAACAGTTTAGCTACAAGTTTTGAATAGTGACTGATTGTCTATTGCTCCTTTGGGCTCGATATTCCGGACTTCAAATCCGATTACTACTTGACGGCCGGTGCACTTGCCGTGCTCAAGTTTGCGTTTAAAACCCGCAGGGCGTCAAGTTTTATGGCGCTGTTGCCGGGGAGCAATTAGGCGACCCTTGTTATATAGTTTGTGCTACGTCTGTTTCATTCTTGTATATATTTTTCTTTTAGTTGATTCTTTGCATCGTAGCTTTTATGGAGAATTAGTTCCCTAATAGGGTGTATTGTGATATATGTGGTGCTAATGATCATTATTTTTACAATTGCGAGGTTCTTTTGCATTCAAGGGACTATAGTCAAAATTGGGGGGACGCTTCCACTTTTGAATTGCCTAGTGAAGAGGATTTTTGTCTAGCTTTTCCAAACCGATTTGAGGAGGAAAAACGATATGATGAGATGGACAAAATGGACGAGATGATGAGGAAATAAGAGGAACAAGAGTCCATGGTCCAAGAGCTTCAAGGTCAAATGGATGATCTCATGCAATTGATAAATGTGACAAACTTTGATGATCAAGCAGTCCACATTGAGGATGATCATTCCGAGCACTTATGTGACACAACAGAAGAAGAAACTCGTGATTCAACCATGAGTTTGGAGGTAAGTGCAGAATGTGAGGTATCAAATTCTTATCCCTCTTCTATTATGCCAAATCAATCTCCATGTAGTTTTGATACACTGAATTCTATAGATGTAAATAATGAGTGTACAGTTGTAGAAAATAGTTCACAAACTCTTGTTGAGCCAAATCTTCTCATAGTATCCATAGAGTTGGCTGACAGATCTATTAGATATCCAAGGGGTACTATAGAAGATGCTCTCAAGAGAGGGGTTATGTTTGAATCTCCTATTGATTTTATTTTGCTAGACATCGAGCATGATGTCGAAATTCCATTTAGTGTGAGAGATTCATTCTTAGATTCTAGCAAATCAACTCTTTATGTTCAACCTATACCGTTGATTTATACATTTAATGTTGAGCATAAAGTTTTTGATTCATTTGCTAGTTCTCATTCCCCGTTTGTGAGCTATTATTTTATTTCGGTAGATGCTATTGACCCTTTTGGGCATATGCATTTTCCGATTCACGGGATTCATATCCCTCCCAAGCTATGTGAATATGAGTTTGATCATGATTATTCTGTTAAAGCAAGCTTGATGAGATTGGCCTTGAGTTTGGAGTTTGTGCAGAACTCAAGGAAGAGGTTCATTTACTACATTGTGTTCCTTCTCCCGCATACACATCCATATTTGAAGAGGAGGACGCAATGGAAGTATGAGGTTCTTGGGAGGCCTCCTGATTGAGCCTCCTACCTGTCGAGCTAACGACGTTAAACAAATGCGCTAGTTGGGAGGCACCCCAACAATGGATGTAGAGTAGGAGCAGTTTAGTCACATGCCATGGCGCCGAGCTTCTGAGAAGTTCACTCGGGCGAGGAGCTTTCCATCCATCCATGCACGTTAGGACTCCCACAGCGGCTTACAAGTCGAGTAGCGGTTCTTCGAGGGGCAGTATCTCTTCCCTTCTTGTTTTATATTGTTTACCGCTATTATATCTCATATATGCTATCTGGGGGTGCTGAGCACCCGAATTGCTGTGCTGATAGACCATGCATATAGGATTTCTTGACTTGTATGTTGCCTGATTCTGAGTGTGGGGTGTTTATTGTTATCATATATCGGGTGCATGTGTAAATACGTGTTTAGAGTCGCACTGGAGACAATGCTTAGGTTTAAAGTGTGGGGTGGGATGCTTTGCATTTATATGTTTGCATTCTATGTTGCACTTCATGCATTTTTTGTGTAATTTTTTTTTTGGGTCTTATTTTGTGTGTAAACCTTGGATGTGCAATTTAGGCCAACATGAGCAAGTCGGGAATAACTTTCATAATTGAGGATTTTTTGAGGGATGTTTGGATGTTTTACTGTTGATAGTATTAACGAGCTGTATTTTGTGTTTGTGCTATATTGCTTATTGGGTTCATGATGATTTTGTGATGCTAGATGCCTTAACACGAAAAGGCGGTCACATCAAATGTTAGGTGTGGTGAGGTTTCAATTCTTTTTATTGTCACCGACCTGATTCTATCTTGATTTCTGCATATAGTGGCCCTAGTTAAGGGATACTAGTCTTATTTCACTTGTTGCATGTAGAGGAGGTTGAGCCCACATGCTTGATGTCTTGGGATCAAACTATGTGTTTCGGTAGATTAGAAATCTAGTCGAGTTCAAGTGGTTAGTCCCATTGTGCGTTTGTAATACCAAATTTTCAAAATCACACACACTATGCACAGGAAATTAAGTATAGGTCCGGGGAAAGGGGATCCAATAAAATCTGTGTATTAACAAAGGCTTGAGGGGCTGCGGCGGATCGCTATGCAGAGTGAGACCCTCATTTCCCGAGTTAATCATAGCGTAATAAAAGGTGAACCCCCCCAGCCTATCTTAGTGATCCAAAGTTTCTACACGTAATCGAAAAAACCAAGCAAAACTTTGATCTACCATTTGACTCGTAAAGGAACTAGATAGGTTTACCATTCACGTAGTCCCAAGGCAGCGTAATTGCATGACAACGTCCACTCATAAAATTTGTGAATGAGATTATGTTATGCTCTTGATTAGTCTTATGGTATGTAGAATCGAGAGAGCAAAGGGCTAAATGACAATAGTTAGGCTTGAAATCTTTCTAGTTATTGCACTTCATCTTGTAAACCACTACACATACTCTCTTAATCTACAATATGTAAAAAATGGGTTGGTGAAAAGTAGAAAAGAATGATGAGAGATCTTATTCCATATGCATGCTCTAGGTCAAATTGCCGATAAAATCCAAGTGTAAGCACACACCTTCTTTGAGTCTTAATTTTTCGGTCTTTAATTTGCTTGTGTATTTGCACGAGAGTTTTGGTCTAGTTGAGTCAGCATATGCATATTTACTGCTTTCAATAACCCGGAGTCGCCAAGCTCCGCCTACGGAGATAGTATCGCGGGGTTTATCTTGGTATTTATCTTAGATAGTTTATACTTATTTATGTTTAGTTTTCTCGGGGCGAGAAAAGTCTAAGTGTGGGGTGTTGATGCAGGTGCATTTTAACACATAAAAGGAACACTTTATACCGAGATATATAGGCTTTTAGTCCCGATTCTCTATCATATATGTAGGTTTAGCATGAATAATTGATTTTATCGATATATTCGGTGTTTTGATGGATTTCCGGCGTATTTTGGGTGTTTTGTGCTTGTGGACCGTCAAGAGGGTCGATTTTGTCCGCTTCAAAATATATTCATGATTGTTCTTGTTTTGTAGGTATTGAAAAGAGGAATTTTTTGGCGCAAGAACGAGATCGATCGGAGTCCAAACGAAGCCGGAGCGAGCAAAATAGCGAAAAAGGTTGAAAAATAGAGCCACAAACCAGGAGCTGACACGTGTCCCGACCACAGCCGCCGCTCACCCCAGCTCGCGACACGTGGCGCCGCCTCTCAGCCGCCATTCCATCTCTGCGCGACATGTGTCCAGCAGCCCTTCACCTCCGCGCGTGTGGCGCCTCCGCCTGCTGCCACGTGGCGCTACCCAGCCGCCACTTCCGCTGGACCCGCCGCAATCCTCCCAGCTCGCGCCACCTGTCCCTGCCTGGCCCACGCCAGCCGCCACTCAGCACCAGCCCGCCACCTGTCCCTCAGCTCAGCCTCTCCCTTCGCGACACCTGTACCGGCTGTCCCCTCTCATCTGCTGACACGTGCTAGGGCAACTGCTCCTCTCCTCCTCATTTTTTGCAGCGCCGCAGCAGAGTTGAGAGGGCTGCTTCACCATTTTTTACACAGAGCACGAAACCGAGAACCAGAGACCAATTTCTTGTACAACTTTTATTTTATTTTTTTATAGAATTAAATTGAGAGTCTATTGTCTTGAGTTTTGTTGATTGGGGATCAACATATTTGGGATTAGATGATTATTTTGAGAGCTTAAATTTAATTGTTTTGGTTGGGGATTTGGAGAGAGAAGCTTCAAATCATTTGGAGATTTTTTCAAGAGGGGCCAAGCCTAGAGATTGGAGGAGGAGAATGACAAGCTTTGGACAACTAATTTGGTGATTGTATCTCTACTTTCATCTTGATTATGAGTTTAATTGTTTGCTTATTTTCATCCTTGTATTTTCTCACCATGAACAACTAAACCCCCAATTTCTAGGGTTTTGGGTGATTAGAGTAGTGATTTCCATGTTTTGAATGTTTTTAATTGTTGTGATTATTGAGTTGTTTTAGTGTTTATGATCGATTTGTGCTTAATGCTTTATCTCCCGTGTAGGCTTGATAATTGCTTTGAATTAGAATTTAGCGCTTGAAAAAGGAGAATTCTAATTGGTCTAGAGTCGATCATAAATTGGATTTAAATCCTAGCTAGAACTAGCGGGGTTATTACAATTGCAATAGCTATAGGCTTGGTTGGTCGAAAGATAGAAGTTGTCATAGAACTAAACGCTTTGGGTCTTCCTACATCGTGATTCGAAAGAACTCGGTGGTTAGATCCCATTAGGGTCCGAATCGTTCGAAAGAAGTTAGGACTAGAGTTGAGATGACTCGTTGCCTCTAAATCAAGTCTTAATCACAACAATCGAGCATATTTGACTTTATGGAATGAACTCGATGAACCCATGCCCTTGATCTCTCTTCACTTGATTTAAGATAAGAAAACTCTCTGTTAAATTCTGTATTTTCTTTTTATTCGTTATAGGTTTATTTTCAAAGCATAAAAACTCGATTTTTACCGAAACAGTTTAGCTACAAGCTTTGAATAGTGAGTGATTGTCTATTACTCCTTTAGGCTCGATATTCCGGACTTCAAATCCGATTACTACTTGACGGCCGGTGCACTTGTCGTGCTTAAGTTTGCGTTTAAAACCCGCAGGGCGTCAAGTTTTATGGCGTCGTTGCCGGGGGGGGGGTCGATAAACTAAAAGCCACTAATCTCAAATAGAGAGTGGGGTTTTGTGATCAATCAAGGATTAACCTCTAAACCAAAAACAGCACCGAAAAATGATTCACGACCTCCCTGAAAGGTACTGCTCCGACGGACACGCGAGCCAACATAACAAGTCGACTCAGATAAAAAAAAACCTTGAGCCGCTAACAAAACAAGACTACAAATACAGGGAACATACTACCTTGCCCCGAAAAACCTTAGAAAATAACAGAAACAACAACGAAGAGAGCTAAAACCTCTTGAGACTGATAACTTCTTCAACAAAAATAAATTTCCTCTACGAAAGTCGTATGCTGTTCTAAATCCTTTTGGCATAGGTCCTAATGAACCAAAAGACCATTTGAAGGTTTGAAACCCACGTCAAGTGAAAATCTCCCAGGCAGTTTTATCAATCTCACCATTCGCATTAAAACGAGTTTTCGTGACAACGACAGGGGCTGGAGAAGCTTCCTAACGATTGTTGCTCAAAGGCCTAGCCTTAGTTTGGTAAACGACCTTCGCTCCGGTTTCGTTTTAGAAACTTTGGACCTCCTAGTCTTCATGCCTATAAAGAAAGACGAAAACCGTTAGTGTTCCGGTCTATCACTGTTTTTCATTAAAGAATACCTGACATTTAACCGAATATCCGACCACCTTACCACCATTTATTTATATCTAATTTCTCGGGCTCCTTGTTGAAGTCATGTCGTTTACAAACGGTTTAAAGGACGTACTTATATCTTTCTCTGTCGTTTTGGGTCTCGTTTTCATCCTTTCAAACCACAAACAAGAGAGATTCATCCATTTGCTCAAACTAAGGAAAAGCACAAGCTTCACTTTTCCCTCGTCTTCATCGCACCCTTTCACTATTTCCTCGTATTGGGTGCAGTTTTTATTTTGAGTAAAAGGTAGGTATTTATTTATCAGAAAAATAAACTACAATACCCACATTCATGGACTAACCCGAAACAAACTAGGAATAAGACCGGAACTTCCCGCTTAAGGAAAAAACAGGTACTACCAAAATCATGACTAATAGTAAGATAAATTCTATGAGAAAACACAATTGGGGATGTGCACAATGATACGAGACCAAGGAGCTAGATTCCCCCTAGATAGGTTGTCTTGGGTCGCAGGGGCATATAAGACATAACCCCGATAAACCTAACCCCTCAACAGGGACCGAAGGGATCTTAAGAGGCTGAAAAGATCAGCCTCTCAAATACCCAAAGGCCTATCATAACTCTTGACGAACTTGTTTTCCAACCTTCGTCGAGGTAGAGGAGGTAAGATCCATTCAATGTAAATTTGAGCCTTCAAACATGTCTTTATTGTATCAATAAAAATTCCCGCTCTCTCTCTTTGAAAAGTAAAAACCTAGGCCTTCTCTTGTAGCCACCACCTTGCTCCCCCTTCTCGCCTTCGCCGGTAACGGCCACGGCCACGACCATGGCTGTGGTGGTTGCCGGCGAAGGCCTCTCCTCTTACCTTTCTTCCCTTCCCCCTTTTCCCCTTGCTGTTTCTTCTCTGTCCGGCTCCTGAAGCTTCGTGGCCATCCGAAGCTCATCTAAGGTCTCAAGGTTTCCGTCGTGGTGTTGCTGGTTCGTTGCGGCCGGAGTTCGAGCTCTTCGGAACTCGCTCGTCTTTCCTCCCCTATAGATCGCTCTCTCTCAGATCTGTAGCGGGTTCTTCGTCATGATTTGCTTCGGGGTTAGCTCGGGCTCTACTTCTCCAAGCGTCGTTGCTTTCCTCTACTTCAGCCTCAGACCTTGTTCTTCTTCAGATTTGCTTGCTTGGAGCCCTTTAGACGTGGTCTGTTGCAGATCCGACTCCTCTTTTCCAGATCCTCTCTCGGAGCTCGTGGGTTCTGGTGATCTGGACTTCGTGCGGCTGTTGTGCTGCTCATTGTTGGTGTCCTGCAACTGCGTCCGGAGGTGTGTTGGGGAGCAGCTCGTCCTATGTGGATGGTGTCGGAGTTCGTCTCGCTGGTTGCTCGATCGGAGTCCGTCTTGCGCGTCGTTGGACAAGGTAGGATTAGACTTGGGCTGAGTTGGACTGGTCTGGGCCTAGGCTGGCTTGGTCTGGGCCGGGTCGTGTAGGGTCGGGTCGGGTCATGATCTCATACCTGGTTCAAGTGCTGCTAGGTTGATCGGGGGTCCAGATTGGGTTTGACCGGGTCGGTCCAGGTTTAACAGGTCATTCTGTCAAGTTCTGGGTTGTTCGTTCTTCATCCGACGTGGGACTACTTTCTCGACCATCCAGGTGGTGGATTGTAGTTGATTTGGATGTTCATCTCCCGGTGTTTGTTTCAGTCGTTTCCCGGCTTCTTCTTCACTCTTTTTGGTGTTGCATCAGAGTCTCGGGTTCAATCCTGAGTGGGATTCATTTCTCTACCTCTTTGGTTTTGATCGTTGGGGATTTGCTTGAGTTGTGCCCCGTTGGCTGTGGTGGTGTTGGCCCTAGTTCTTTGAGGGCTTTTCCGGTGAAGCTCCTTCTCGAGTGTTGGAAGTGTTTGTTTGGTTATTCACCAGACTTTCTCGTTGTGGTCCTCAGGTGCCGTGTTTCAAATCTACCGTGGGAAGCGTTTCTGATTGTGGATTCGTTGTGCATCTGGACAGGTCCCTCGACTCCGTGTATGGCTCTCTGGTAGTCGGGCTCTCGTACTGGTGCTGTTGGTGGCTGATGCTGGTGTGTGCTGATTCAGTTTCTTCTTAGCTTCGGGAGTTGGTATCGATTGAAACTTGAGTGGGAGGTCTTTTTCCATCATTTGGTGAAGATTGGCCCATGTTTGTTCTACATCTCTCTCTTGTTTTCTTGTGGTGATGAGGCGAGGTTGGTAGAGTCTTGGTTGCTCGTGGGAGGCTTTCCTTGTTGGGATTATTACGGCTCTATTCTATCTTTTTTGCTTTTTGGTAAAGCTCTCGGCTCCGTAGTGGTCACTTGCCTTTTCTCGGCAGCTTCTTGTGCTTCGAGGTATCACCTGACTGTTCTTTAGGCCAGTTTTATGCTCGGTAGAAATACTGGTCCTCTCCTTTGAGTGTCTCGGTGTTGGCTAGAACTTAGGGAGGACCAGGCGTAAGCTCAGGTCTAGGGTAACTGGTATGATGGTCTGTCCTTTGAGGTCTGCTCTTTTTCCTCTCCCTGTTTGTTTAGAATGTTCCCCCTGTTTTTCTTACTCTCTATTGCGTTTTGGTTTCGCTTCTTCTCGACCCGAGTGTGGGTCGAGCTCGTCGGTTCATAGGTGTTGACCGCCGATGAGGTCATCTGGCATTGTTTGCCCACTTCAGAAGTCAAGCGCATGGAATAGTAAGGACATTTGGGTTTGTTTCTTGCTATCCTCTCACTGAGGGATGCTAGCCTAGTGACAGGGGAGATGTTTCTTCTCCTGCAAGGTTTGGTTCTAGAGTTTAGCTGGTTGTCGATGCAGGCTATTGGAATCTTCCTTTTCAATCGGGCTTCATGGTTGTCAAATTCGGGTTCTAGATCCTCTATTTTTGTGTTATCTTTGGAAGGTTTACTCTGTTTAGTCTGGTTGTTTCTTTATCTGTTTGTTGGTTGGTGTTGTATTCTGTTGTAAGGGTCTGCGTACCCATTCTTTGTTTTGTCTTGTCTTGCCTCACTGATTTGGGTTGTTTGTTTCAGGGTCTGCGTACTCAATTTTTGTGGTTGTTGGCCTTCCCCAATGTGGGGCTTCTTGAGGTTCCGAGAGGAATGCTCCTTCTTGTATCATTTTCACATATCCTATTATTTATCTTAAAGAATCAGTGATTCAATATATGCTCTGCTGATAAAAAGAAAATCAAATGAGACTGAAAAATTAAAGATTTGTATCCTCACAAACCATACAAGACTAACCATTTCGAGGGTATGGGTAAATGGAAGGAGATTTTGGATGTCATCGACGACCGAAAACAAATTGCTTGTACGAGCATCCAGCAAAATGATGAACATTTGATCAACGAATTCATCCAAACCGTCTATCACGTTTCATCTAGCGATCTGGTGTTGCAGGCACCAGACAAACTCAAGGTAACCAATTCGTCGATGAATTCCACTTAATGATGTTTCAACAATGAATTTCATCGTCCATATCATACTTCCACTCTACCACCTCCGAAAACACCCTGACAAAGAACATCTTCCTTCGGAATTGAAGGCTCATAACATCTTCCACGTGACGAAGGACAAAAGACACAAACAGGACAAATCGTCCCCATTGAGTTACAATTTTAACGCCTAAATTAAAAGTTTGGAACTTTTCAAAATACACAGCTTTCTAGTGTAAGGGGAGCTTTTCAAAATACCAAGCAATCTAATGTTTGAGTAAAGATGCTGAAGTTAAATTCAGAAACATCTCAATCGTTAAAAATTTAGTCCAATTAACACAGAAGAATCCGATGAACACAGATTGTTTTCATTCCAACTTTTCAGAGATGGGGATTCACAGATTACAAACCCACGACGTTGCTATACTATCAATCATTCATTTAAACTTCGAGCTTCCAACTAAACCAAGAATTCAGAAACATATATCAACTCAAGAACAGTTATGATATATGTTACAGAAGAAGAAAGCATAATCCATGACACACCTACATATTCGTAGTATTATATAAAGATTCCAAACCCAAAGTACTTCTCACTTCTACTAAAGATGCGCGCTACTATAATTTTATTCAAGCAACCGAACCCCCGGTTTGATGCAGCATAGCATCTATCTCATCCCCATCCTCCATTTCAAGCTACAACAGCACAAAATCCTAGCATTACACAACTGAGAAAACACAATAAAAAAAATCAATAGATATACAAAGTGTGTGTGAGAGATACCTCATCAGGAGTTTGCTCGGCTCGAAGACGGCGACCATCGAACAAGAACGCAATGGAATTCATCTCCACAGACTGTCGATCACAGTATGCATTCATGAGCTTCTTCAGTTGAGTGCTTCTCTTGATCCTGAAGAATACTTCATTACCATCCTACATAAACAACAAACTAAACTTGTCAGCTCTGTTTTGTATAGGCCATCATGACACTTGCTAGTTTGCATCCAACTAGGTTGGGTATGTACAATATCACAACACAACTGCAGAAAATTTCAAGCAACCGAGGCTCTTGAAAAGCTACACAACAAATTAAAATTGTAATTTTATGAGCAAATGAAGTGATATCTTGTGCAAAATTCACATTCCAAATCTGCCTCTGTCAACATTGAATAATATATTTTTACACACTCCTAGTTCAGTATTTGTTATCTTCTATATAAAGTAAAAACTAGTACAATGATCTCTGTACAAAAGCTAAATCATAAGAAAGGCAGCTATTCTGAACTAAATTACTATAACCCATTCAATTATAACAAGCAATATATGTCATACATATTAGGGATAATCAAAACATGCAGTGCACTATGCATGTTTTGCAAATACTATCAATGAACTATTTTTTTCTTTTTGCAAATGACACCCCAACTATTTTCTGTCTGCAAATCCACAAATGGGGTTAATTGTTTTTGCAAAAAGTCAAAACTAACCATGCAAAAGTGTATACATAAGGGTACCAAATTGCAACACACATATACAAGAGGGTTACAAATTACAAAGCACGCATAATGTAAAGGGCAAAACTGCCATTTCCAAAAAATGAAGTCACAACTAATTTCCATTAAAGATAACGGATTTTCAGGCGGGCAATAGTTGGGGGACGTCATTTGCTAAAAAATAGTTCGCCAATTGTATTGCAAAACATGCATAGTTCACCGCGAGTTTTTGCATTATCCCTACATATTATAACAGATAGGACATTTTCATAAAACACCACACTATATGACCCTGAACTTGTTAATAGATGTATGATAAGACATTTGTCAAGTTCACCCTTACATAGAATCTATTTAAGAGTACTGAACCAACAGCTTTGGCTCCATTTCAGTGACATTACAAATGCAATACACATGGAAGGGTTGTGGTTACAACCAACTGCTATATGTGTTCGGAACTTCAGTTCCTGGGTTCCTTGCCATACTCAGATATATGGTCTCAATTGCAAGATATGAATCATTTCCATGTAAAGTTAAATTGATTAAACAACTACTAGTGCATCTATCTGAACCCAAATCACTACATTACAATTTCAACAAACTGATAAACAACTTTCTTAACATGACACTTCGTGCTGAAATTAAACTATTCATTCACTCCCAAAACTTTCAAGTTACTCTATAGCATATACAGGATCAGATTCAGTAAGCCCTAGTTATAAAATAGCAAATCAGCACAAGACTCTAGATCACAAACAATCCTGTTTACACAATATATGGAACCCAAACCCAAAACTCAGATAAGATCAAATACCCATTTCAAATGGAATAATATGATCCTAAACCCCTTCAGTAGATACACCAAAAGAATCCCAAAATTCTAAAAACCTATCGCTGGCCTAAAAAATGGTAATAAAACCCTAATGAATCGCAGAAGACAACAAAAATCATCGACCTTATATGATCAATACCCATGAACAACGCCGAAAATTTGAAAATCAACAACAATAATTCGAATCGTCGAACCAGTAGACAAAAACGGGTGAAGAAAATCGAAGAGGGATACAGACCTGTCCCTTTACTTTGAGGTTGATGTGAGCGCCACCCTGATCGGCGGGCTTCTTGTCCTCCTCCTGGTTCGTCACTCCCGACATGTTCTTCGTTCCGGCTCGAGAAAGTTTAGAAATTTCGGCCAACGATTCTGCGTTGCTGCTCCTGAACCGTGACTGAGAGGTTTGTGGCTTTTTTTCGCGACTTGCGGACTATCTTATATTATTGTGTTTTGGAAAGTTGAGAGAGACAACGGCTCTGATGCGTTTTGGAGAGTTAATCGGACGGCGTAGATGATAGAATAATATGGTCATTCAGGTGTTTATAAATATACCTTTTAAAGTAGATATTGTGAAAAGTATGAACACTAATTAATCTTCGCATTAAGGGAAAAGTATATTGTCTCGTCTGGGACCCTCGACCTAACCCTAGCATGTCGCTATGTCGTTTGGGTCCTCGTCAGTCGACGTCGTTTCCCTCAGGAGGACCGACCTGGTGCTTCCCAGTCCCATCCGGTCAATCCTCTCGCAGACCACACCTGGTGCGGGGGATGAAACCCATAGGGATTGGCCATCACCATCCATCTTCACTCCTTCCTCCTTCCACACATCGTCGATTCCGGCTTCGAGTTCCATGCCACCCTGATCACTCCCCCTCCCATCGCGGTCCTCGGGACATGGGTTGGACCCGCCGCCTCCTCCGCGTGGGGAATTTCGTCCCGGGATTCTACGGCGGCGATCACAGGTGGCGTCTGCCCCACGCTATTGTGGGGCTTCAATCATGTCGGCCCCGATTTTGCTTATCCGGCCTCACCATGACCTTGCTCTGGTGACATCCCGGGCGGCGACGGTACGGGCTGCAGTGGGGCACTCGGTGGGTTGCACGATCGTGCCGGAGGCGGGGACCGTCTCCCCTAGAGCATATCGTCAGGGGTGGACGCGTAGGCGACGTAGGGTTTGGGATCCCCACGACAGAGATGCGTTAGGGCATGTGCCTCAGTTTGATGACGGGCCGATTGCGTGGACGAGTGGTGTTGGCCCATATGGTTACCCTTGCAGGCACCTGTGCACGGCGGCACCAGAGGGCCTGGTCGCTCTCCGGGAGGGTTCCTTGCGAAGCTGGTCAGAGACCCAAGGACCGAGGCACGGGTGCTGCTCTAGAAGGGAATCTGGAAGATGGAGCGACATCGATCGGACTTTTGGGGGGACGTTGGTCCCACCCCACTGGCGTTTGATCCGAGACCTACGAATGGGCTAATTAGATGACGGGGTGCCCGTGTGACGTTGGATTTGGGACCTAACATGGGGCCCCGTCCTTCGCATTGGGGCAGCACCTGACTGCCTGAGATAAGCCTCCCTAGGAGGGTTGCTCCTCTATGGGGAGCCATAACGAGGGCGGGGGAGATGCCCCACCAGGAGGGATGACTCATCGTCTGAGTATCGGGGACTGGCCCTGGGAGGGGTCTCCGGACGATGCATTGCCTCATACCATCATCTTTCCTTTTGAGGTCCCTCAGGATCTCCGGTACCCTGTTCTCCCTTTCTGCCTTCTCTCTCTGCCCACGAGGCACCAAAATACTGTTTGTGACGGTTATGATAGTATAAGGTCCAATGAACTTTTGTTCGTTAATGCTGACCTTCCAATAATCGGTGAACATGTTTTCCGATACAGGATAATATAATCGTTTTAAACTTATAAAGTTACACCCTTCGTTCAAAAAAAATAATAATCTTCGCATTCTTCTTATTTGTTCTGTTCCGCAGTGGAGAAGAAAGAGAATGAGTGATAACTCAATGTATCATATGAAGAAGTTTAAGTGTAAATTGACCAGTTTAAATGTATCATACATACCATAATGCTGAAGCGTAAATTGATCAGTGAAAAGATTGAGAATCCCGAGATCGTACTGGAAATGCCTAAGAAATCAGTTCTACTAAGATCAGATGTGTTTCAAATTTCAAGGATTTATCAATTTTGTTTTGGGTTGGCCCAAATAGGCATTTCTATAATTTCATACTGAAGGTTCTTCTTTGGATTGATTTCAAACTCTCCTCTTAAACAACGTTATTTCATTTTGATTCGGTTACTGTCGATCGTGTTTAGCTTTTGATTTTCTTTGGAAAGATTATTTGGTTGTATGCAAAATATGGATACTATGAATGACTGTAGTGTATAACTCGAGACATGCGGTTCATATTCGTAAGAAGAGAGAATCGCCAAAAAAAACTAAAAATAGATTTTTCCGATGATCTACTAGTTGAATATGTCTCCATTTCGCACTCAGCTGTGTGCATAAAGACCCATTGGTTCAGCAAATACCTATTGTGTTTCTTGTCCAATTTGTACGAGAAAAACTATATACTTTTGGGCAACGGTATTGAACTTAATTGATCATGTCCTTAAACCATTATTTTGTAGAATCATGCCACAAACCTATGGGGCTAATAAATAAATTTAGAGTCAAAAGATTTTGTAATGTACGAAATTTGGGAGCAACAAGAATCCCAACATTACCATTTTGTGGTACGGTAATGCTAAAGAAGAAAGAAATAATTGTCACGTAGTGAGAGAGGATACTTTTTAATTATACTTAATTTTTTAGTCTAAGAGGTTATGTTAAGGGCATCCACAGTTGACGGGTTGGGAGCTGGCGGGGAAATGCAGGCGGGGAGTAATCGTCGACGACGAGCAGGCGTAGAGCTGGCGGGAAGCAGGTGTGGAGCTGGCGGGGAGCAACGACTGGGAGCTCAACGCCGGCACTAAGCGCCAGCGCCAACGGCTAGAAATCCTACGTACCGGCGTAAACCTACACGGGCTGATATGAACCACATTTTGGTGGTTAATGAAGTGTGAGGGTTTCCGGGCATGCTTGGCAGTCTTGACTGCATGCACTAGGAGTGGAAGAATTGCCCCACGGCATTGCGAGACGCCCATTTACGGAGGGACCATGGGAATCGACCAATTGTTGTTCTCGAGGTGGTTGCTACTCTTGACTTATGGATTTGGCACTCGTTCTTTGGCATGACGGGTTCAAACAACGATTTAACAGTGCTGAACCATTCCAGACTGTTCGCAGACGTTATCAATTGTTGGCAACCACCGGTTGGATATACGATAAATGGTAACCACTACACACTCCCGTATTATCTAGCTGATGACATATACCTTTCGTGGCCAGTTTTTGTGAAAACAATTCCATTACCTCAACGAACGAAACAGAAGAAGTTTACTGAAGTCCAAGAAGCGTGCAAGAAGGATGTGGAATGAGCATTCAGTGCACTCCAAGCTCAGTTTCACATGATCACTCAACCAAGCCGCTTGTGGATGCCCCATGACATTGGCCTGGTAATGAATGCATGTATTATCATGCACAATATGATAGTCGAGGCTGAACGTCATACCTACGACGACCACATTAAAAAACAGATGAAGGTGGGTCAAGTCAACCAAATTTTGCACGAGGAGGCTTCGTTCCGTCCCAGGTCATAGTTGAAAACACAACGAGGATGCGAGAGGAACACATACATTATCAGTTGAAGGACGATCTCGTCGAACACATTTGGAATAAATTTGGAGACGCCTAGTTTTTTAGTCTATCGCTTCGTAGTTTAAATTTCGATCAGTCAGCTTCTATTATCTTTTATTATGTTTTAATTTAATGTAATTTTGTCTTAAATTAATGCAAGTTTTTTAATTTAAATTAGTTTTTCAAATAATAATTTTTAAATTAGTTTTTTTTTGTGGCTCCCTGTCGGCGAAAACGCCAACCATTGTAGGTTGCTGGCGGTTTGGAATGACAGAAAAACCTGAACCCGATGGGGACCCGAGGTCCCCGACCCGATCGGGGCGGGGAAAACCCGGTCAACCGGGTATTTGACCGGGGACAGGATTGGTACCACCCGCCCCGAACCCACCCTGGTATTATTATTATATACAAAAATATGAGAGGAAGCAAATAAGTAACATTGGTGTAGTGGTAATATGCTTCCTTATTTATCCAAGGACTTTGTTTTGATTCTCCATAATATCGAGATTTTTTATATTTATTTTGATTTGTTAAACTTAAAATCACAAAATAAATAGCACTAGTATGTTTCAAAACCAAGACCCCACATAATAGTGATCACCTGGAGTACCACTGAGCTATGTATACACTTGCATTAGTTGATTATTTCTATTGTATATATATTTTTTAATCAATACGTAAAACACAAAGTTTCAAATCCCACGTCGTTCGCGTACAAGGTGTTCATCATTTTGCTTCTGTATAAAATGAAGCATTATTTTACTTCCCTTAAAACTTATTTATGGGCTTATTCTACCATAATATAGTCTGGTAAAAATTTGGGTCTATATTAAATATGACCTAATATTTTCTACGGTTGACAAATTTTTATTTATTTTAGTTCTGAATTTTTTCCGGAACATATTTGTATGAATCATCGGGGCGGGGCGGGGTTTCCTCGACCTGAGTGGGGTAATATCGGGGCGGGGCAATGTCTGGCCAAGGCGCAATCGGGGTGGGGTCGGGTATCATGAAACCCGCCCCATTCCCGCCTCATTGCCATCCATATATAGGCGGTGAGCTGGTTGCGAAGGAGAAAACCAATATTTTAATTCTCCCCGCCGGCCACTCCCCGCCAGCAGCCGACGATAACACTGTGGATGCCTTAAGGTAAAGCTAGACTTTTTATTTTTATTCGATATAGATTTTTTATATGGTAGGTTTTGAAAGTCAAATGATTCATAGTATGGTTTTATATTATCATTAGAGTATATATTACAAATACAAAGATGAAATTGAGTCTTAATACAGGTAGAATTACAACATATCTAGAGTTTTATACAACAATATACAACAATAATAGTAGTGCAGTATACAACTAGGATTGTGTGTCTAACATGCCCTTATATTCAAAGTAGGGCTAGGAAGAATATTGAAATTGAACCCGAACTCCTCGAAAAGTTTGAATGAGAGACTTTTCTTAAATATGTCCGCAAATTGATACGACAATGGTACATGAAGCACATGAATTTAACCTGCAGCAACTTTCTCGCATACAAAATGTAAGTCTAGCTCGACATATTTGGAACGTTGTTGTTGTATCGGGTTAGCGGACATATAGACCGAACTGATGTTATCACAAAAAAAGCGGTAATGGAAAGAGAGCTCAACTTAAGAAGAAGGTTTTTAACCAACATGATACAGCAAACAACGTTTGCAAATCCACGACACGTAGCCTCGAAGTTAGAGAGAGACAATAATATTTCGTTTAGACGATCGACAAATAAGGTTAGGACCAAGAAAGGCATAGTAGCTAGAAGTAGACCGACGAGTGTCGGGACAACCCGCCTAATCGACATCTGAAGAAGCAACGAGAAAGAGGGTAGGAGAAGGGAGAAGGTGAAGGCCATGAGATAGTGTGCCTTGAATGTGTTTAAGAGCAACGAAGTAAGGGTCACGGGGATCATGCATAAATAAGAAAATTTATTGAGCGACATAAGATATGTAGGGGAGAGTGAACATGAGGTATCGGATGGCACCTTCCAGACTATGGTAGAGCGAAGGATCAGAGACTGGGGAATCAGAGGAGGAGGATGAGAGTTTTGATTTTTTTTCGACAAAGGTAAGACACGGGTTGAAGGAGGCCATGTTGGCTCAAGCAAGAACAGCGCAAGCGAATTTTTCTTGAGAGAGAAGAAGACCGGATGAGGTGCGAGTAACTGATATCCCCATAAAGTAATGGAGAGGACCAAGGTTAGTCATGGAAAATTTCAAGGTACGGCGGGAGGTGATCGTGGAAAGAAGACTAATCAAAGATACAGTGATGATGATATCATCAACATAGAGAAGGAGAAAGACAATAAGAGAGCCATCATAATAGATAAAGAGGGAGGTATCATCGCGACTATTGACGAAGCCTATGGAGAGAAAGATAGGAAGAAAAACGTTGATACCAAGACCGAGGGATTTTCTTTAGACCATAAAGAGCCTTCTTGAGACAACAAGCGTGATTTGGGAAGGAGGGGTCGTGGAAGTTAAGGGGTTATTTCATGTAAACAATCTTAGAAAGGTCACCATTAAGAACCGATGGGACATCAAGAGAACCGACGAGGGGCAACAAGCATTCTTGCCTCTCCCAATGAGCACTCTTGAAAGACCACTAAGAACCACAACATAAACCATATCTCATCGGATGCCGAGGGTACCAGATGCTAGCGGCCAGTACCAAACACGACCGAGATAAGAGAAATCGCTACTCCCAATCACCCCGACCTAAGTGAATCTCCAAACCATGGTCTTACAGACCAAACAAAGGTCAAATGACCTGAACAAGATCATCAAGCCAACACTAGAGTCGAGCCCCAAATTCTCAGATCGGAGGAGGAGAACTTTAAAGGAAACCGGGAAAGGGAAGCAAACTCTCATATCTGACCTGGAGGAAGAGTCTTTCGACGAAGACAGCGAGAGCAAGAGGAAACGGAGGAGACGTCACCACCATGAGCCGCCACGAGCCACCACAAGCAGATCTGGAGCGGAAGAGTGACCTTGGACTCCAATCGGTAACCCCACTCATGAGACCCCTACCAGATGTAGGCCATAGACGGAGAGAGGCGTCAAATCTGGTAGTGACGCCTTGGGGAGGCCAAAATCACCAAGAAAAAAAGGAGAAAGCGAGGAAGAAGATGGTGGGAGAGAGGTGAGAAGACACTAGCATCGTCACTAGCTCTGGAGTTGATTAGATCGAACGTCGATGACAAAGAAAAAGTCAAATTAGTGTTGGGGGATTAGAGAGAGGCGAGTGAAAAACTTTATATCGTAATTAGACAGTTGACCATTCAAACCCAAATTAATTTTGAAATCGATTAGTTTGGTTTTCACCGTGCATGTAATGTTTGAATAGTTGAACCATAAACAAGGTGGTATCACCAAACTTGTCTGCAAGGCACCAAATAAATGACATATGTCATTTTGGAGAGCTCGAAACCATGTATTAAATTAAAGGGATAATTATCATTCCCAACCCTGAACTTTACGTCAAATTCATATCCTAATCCCTCCTCACCTTTCGTTTCAAATCCTAACCTCAACTTTCATTTTTTTTTCAAAACCTATCATTTACTGTTCGAATTAACGGAACAGTTAATTTGATGGTCACGTACACACTTAAGTGACCCCATATTTCGAGTTTATTCCCATTTTTACCCTTGACCCTTTCTCATTGATACCCTCCTAAATCCATTCACATTCACAATCTTACACTTAAGTAGTAGTTTTAAGAAAACAAAATGGGAATAAATTCGAAATATGGGGTCACTTAAGTGTGCACGTGACTAGGAAATTAACTGTTCCGTTAATTCGAACATTAAATGATAGGTTTTGAAAAAAAAATGAAAGTTGAGGTTAGGATTTGAAACGAAAGGTGAGGAGGGGTTAGGATATGAATTTGACGTAAAGTTCAGGGTTGGGAATGATAATTATCCCTAAATTAAATAACGGGTGACGAGAAATGATGGTCTCTCTCAAGGTCGCTCTAAGCGTTGTCATAGCGGCCGCACCTTCGGGTACCTCCTGCGTACATTCATCCGGACCCCGATCCTTTATGACCGTTATCCTGCAACCCTTCGTGACCACTAACGTGATTTCCTATAATGCCGATTTGCTTTGGGAAGGAGGCAGAAAGGGAAGAAGGAAATCACATGGACGTTAATAAGACGGAGGAGTAGATCCTAGGGTTGGTGGCGATAGAAGATGGCTCCGGGATCCGACGAGTACATGCCAAACTCTAGGCTTTCTCTCCTTATGGGCGTTGAATCTCGTCTCTTTAATGAGGTTCTGGGATGGTGGTGGCTGAGATCGATTTACTTCGGACGCTATTCAAGCGAGGGTTTTGGATGGTACCAAGGAAACACGGATCAAAGACGGTGGGACGGAGTTGGGAGATCTTTGGGCTAATATGGGGCCGTTGTTGGCTTGTGTCGGCAAGGTAGCGTTGACGTTGACCAGAGGATGGGATAGTTTTACCTTGTCATTGGTAGGGGTGGTCGGTGATAGTGAAACTAACTTCTTGTGAACATGGTGCTGAACTCTTGTGAGGAGAATATGATCCCAATGATCAGGCGGGGTACAATCTCGCCAGATCAAATAAGGCATCCACCGAGATGCGGAACTTCATAGAAGATGACTATCCCGCCTCCTTTAGGTCGATTTTAATCGATCATTCTCCTCTACAACTTATGTTGGATAAATAGCACTCCCCCTTTCCCGGGCCTCTGTACGAGACCAGTATGCATTCAGATACTCTAGTACGATTCGAGTCACAATATAAGTGATTGTATTTAGTTCTTCTTTTCTATTTCTGCATCCGTTTTATTAGTAGTCAGAGTTCCAATAACAGACATTTTGTTATCAAATCAGAGCGAAGGGTTTACCCAAAGCTATAACGTAACTCATTTATTATTACACTACACTACATCTTATATAGGTTCGTTCAGAAAAAATAATAATAGATATTTACTTCCTTTGCTAAAAAACAATTAAATAACGGAAGTATATGAATTCTTAGCGAACAAGGGACGAAGAAAAATAGAGGAAACTTGAAACGCACGATGATCAATGTTGGTGACCTTAATTAACATGGCAGCAAAATGCCAAAATTTATGGTGCCCACAATTTATTGTTCACAACTCCCCAGAAAATCGCACAGTAACCAAACCAATCTGCACAACAGTACAATCCGCAACACGGTTTCGGTCAAAATAAACAAAGAGACGGGAGAAGAGAAAAATGCCGACATGCCTCAACTCACTTTTGTTTAAGCCTTTTTGTAAAAATAAGTAGTAGTTTTATTATTAGAAAAATACGGTTAGAGTTGAGAGTTCTCAATCTTAATCGTCGTAGTATTTGTGATAAAATCGTCATCGTATATGTATCTAATCACTACGAGAACTAGCATGAGTTTTCTCTTCTCTCTATTTCTGATAGTGCTCTCATCTATGCATCTATAATTCAATGGTGTTGTATTGGAAGGATGATGTATCGACGACGGACCGTGACTCTCTATTGCAAAGTGTTCTCCTCTGCGCTTCCACACTCCGACGTTGTTGTATTGGAAGGAAGGTGCATCAGCGACGATCCGTGACTCCCTGTTGCGGTGATGCTCACATTCGCCGTAGCCTCCCATGTCTCGAGCAGGAACACAGCTGACGGTATAGTCGGAAAAAATCAGACGAATCAGGCAAGGACTGCTATACAACCTCACCAAGCCCAATGAGTAAGCAAGGATTCAGTGATTTTTACCGGGAAGGATCCCTGAATCATACCAATCCTCCCTTACAGATTGTCAAGTTCAAGTTCGGTGGCTCACATGACGAAAAGAGTATTTGGAAAGCAGGGATCAAGCAGCGTTTAGGCCTTATTTTGAGAGGTTCTTGACAGTTTGAATCTTTTGGATTTTATTTATGTGATAACTTTGGTTTCAATTTTCATTTTAGTTATATTTTCTATTCTAATTATGCTTGATGTTTCTATAACAGTTTCATATCTAAGAGTTATTTGTTTAAGCATTTGGTTATTAACAATACATTTTTTTTTCAATATATAATGATAAATAAAGGGACAATAATAATTTTAGAAATTTATAGTAGCTATAAAGATATTAAAAAAATTAATCTTGTTTAGACAAAAAAGACGTGATATTATAAACGATATGAATACTATTATAATCACATGATTTTTTTGAGCGAAAGTTACAATTTTATAAATTTTAAATCGGAACATTGATATGCGTCAGGAAAATGTTCTTGGGCCACTAAGGTCAGACAGAAAGAGCAATGGCTCACTGATCCTTTTTAACTAGAACCGTCACAGACGGTATTTGAATGCAATATAGGCAATGATAGAATACGGGGGAAGAGAAGGTGGTACTAGGATTCCTACTCCGAAAACTGGCCAAGGAACTCAATAGTAGTGGTGGGAGGAAAAGCATCGACCCCTCCTAGGGCCAGTCTCTGTTGCTCAGGTGGTCTAACATCCCTCTTGGCGGGGTTGTTTCTCAACCCTCACCTGATCATATCTAGGCTCTCTAGCGGAAGACCTCTTCAGCATTCCCGTCCCAACAGCTCCCACAACATCAGGTTCCCTAGGAACGGGCGTTGGAACTTCAGGGACCGACCCTTCCGGTAACTGGTCGGTCCTCAACCAGGTGCTAATTCGAGCCACAATACGGTTAGGTACAGTGCTCGGGAAAACCCGGGGACTCCCACTCACGGGTAGGGAGCCTTTAGGTACGGTGCTCGAGGAAAATTCCCCAGAGCCTGGAAGGGCGAACGGCCAAGCAGACATGCTCCAATCCGTGGCATACGACTTCATCTGTTTGCCCTTCTGATACTCCAGGAGGGATGAATCATACCTTGGGGTGCCTCATACTTCCCACTCGCAGTCCTTAACGATTTGGCCGAGTCTCCTACAATTGTAGTAGAAGCTCGGGAGTTTGGTGTAGGTTATCTCGATCTTTATCGGGTCCGGGAACTCCTTGAACCGCATGACCAGTCCTCGCCGGAGGGGCCCCTCAATGAGGTGCCAGAAGCGGACCCTAATCGTGCCTCCCTAACACATCCCCCACTGGTCACTCGGGACCTCCACACAGGTCCCCAATGCGTCCCCAATGGACATTCTCGTCTCCTACGTCCAGACCAGAGGTGGTAGACTCCGAACATGCGCCCACAGCTGCATACGAACCAATGGACGGTGGCCTCGAGAGAAGATGGTGGCGAGGAGAGTTGCAGAACAAGAGTTGCGCCACCAAGGCTGGCTGTATGCAGAGCCTGGGGCTCATAGCACGGCAGGATATGGTTGTGTAGGGAAGAAGCAGGACCACACGCGACGCATGAGGAGGCGGCCGTGGGTTGCTTGGAGGCGAAGCAATCGTGGTCCGCCGTGTTGGACGTCCTCGCCTTGGTTTCGACGTCGGCTGTGGGGAAACTACCCTTATGGAGAAGGGCACCAACGCAGTTGAGAGAGCCGGAAGTATCGCCAGAGTAAGAGGAGAGGGAAGCAGGGGTGGAGGTTTGGGGTGCCTCCTTCGACGAGTCTTATCCCCCACACTGGACACGGTCTGCGAGGGATTGGACATGACCGAGTCAGTGGCCACAGGGACAACACAAGCCTCACACGTAGCAGCACCAACTACGTCAAATGGAGCCACGACAGACGGCACAACAACAACATGTTAGAATATTAAAATAATATTTCTTAGTGGAGGTCATTCATGTATGAGACGTCATCATGATGAAAGTAGGTCTTCACACTTCTCCATTAAAGTTAGCTTTTAGAAGCTATTGCCATGCATTGGTGGTCCTATATTTCCATCAGATTTGCATATCTCATGCCATCATTTTGAGCTCTATGATGGATAGAGCTAGTGCACTATATAAGGATGAGTTTGGTCCCTAAGCCCACACAACTTAATACTCTACACTCTCCATAAGTTCATAGTGAGCATTTCGTTTTTTTGGATGAGATACACCATCATAAGGAGAGTTGTGCAAGGGCTTAGAAGCACCAACACCCCAAGGTATCTCCACCTTCATGGCTATGGCGGGAGGTTAGTCGATTTACACATTTCCGCACTTGTCGATTTAGTTTTGCGTTATTCGATTATTGAAAGCATGCTAGATCGTATATTTAGACTTTCACAACAGAACCAAAAACACCATAATTGACTAAGACTAAGGCTAGATTTAGGTCTTAATTTCAAGAGAGAAATTTTGGTAATTCTTTTCATCACCTGATAATATACTACTTATGTTTACAATTACGACTTAATTATGGCATCCCAATATCACCACATAATTGTTTGCCCTCTTTCTTATTTATGAAAAGGAGAGCCAACCAAATACGCGACAGATAGAGGAGGAGGATATCATCCGTTTTGCTTACTCCCTTGACTATTAATTAAATAGATAAATGTTGTCTTTGTCCAAACTTCTTTGTCTTTAGGAAACAACTCAACCAGTCAATGTGATGATAGGATAGAACGAGAAACTATGTGACCGACCTTTCCACCTTTTTTTCCATTACGTTTTTTTTCTTCTTGAAATGATTCTTTTTTATCGTATATTATATATTAACGTGAATATAAACGTAACAAATTGTCAGACACACAGGACGGCAGTTTTGTTAATCCATAATACTATAAACTCCCAACTAAATTAGAATAATAACAACGCAACTAATATGTATAAATACAGTAGAACAAATACATACCTACCAACTAACACAGTTATTATCCCCATTACGGAAAGAAAAAGTTTAGAATGAAATTAGGGGGTTACATATAACAATATCTTTAATATATTTATTTGTTTAAAAGCAACGACAATACAAAGAATAGAACACCGCTTTGTCGATTTGACCTAATGGAAGGCGTCAAGGCACGGAAAAAGTTCACAAAACGATTTTGTCAACTCCTCTGCCGATACAACTGTTCCGATCACTCCCAAGATGACTCGTAGCATGACTAAATAAAAAAAAAATAGCCCTTCAACAACTCTTCTAACACTCATTTTAGTTAATCATATGAAATTTTTATTCCTATCCTGGTAAATACAAATGCCACACCTCCCCTCAACACACCACTCCTCTGTCCTCTTTTTAACTCTATATTTTACCCTGTTAACAGTATTCGCATCACGCCCTACTCTTTCACAAAACGAATCGTGTTTCTTTATCAATTCAACAACGAAATATTTGATAATATGAGGAGAGAAAAATATGTCCAATTGCTACATAGCTTTTATTTTTCATTCAATTGAACCGATTATTAGAATCCTGTTTACCTTAACTTCTTATAAGAGTACTAACATCATATATTTTGGTCTTTGTTAGTTTTATCGTTGTTTAATATTTGTAAAATCCGATACTTAGACTATTAGATTGGTTTCCTCTTGTTAAGATTATTTTGTGACTATGCTTTTCTTATTCTTAATTCTCTTTTATTTCAAGGGAGAAGGTAGGAGTACAAAAACTGCCGATTTTTGTATTAAAAAAGTAAAACACCTAAGAGCATCTACAGTCCATGGGCTGGGAGCCGGCTGGGAGCAAAAACGAGGAGAAAAAGTTCAAAAAGTAAGAGAGAGAAATGAATATAAAATTGCTGGCGAGGAGTGCTGGCGAGGAGCTTATCACCAGCACTTGTCGTCGGCGGGGAGCAAATATATGAAGGAATGAGTTATCATAAAGCTAACTGCCGACGAGATGACTGTGGGGTGCTGGCTGGAAATGCTGGCTATAAGCCAAAAAATATATATTTTTAATTCATCTCGTCAGCGTCATCTCCCCAGCTGCCGGCGAGATGACTGTGGATGCTCTAAGGGGTACAAATTGCAAGCTATGTAAGTATAGCTTATGAATAAAGTATCAGAGTGTTTAATGATATGATGAATTGAATTCATGATACAAACAAGCCACCTAACAAGTAGATTTAGACCTCGAAGTTTGAAACATCACGTACACAACTTGTTTGTTTCTCATAGCATTTAAATTTGGAGATGCCATTGCAGACAGACACAACTAATGTCAAAACCTGTCTCTCTCGTGACTATCCAAATCAAATTAAATCATATGAGGATCGGTGTTGCCTGCTTTCACATGAACGTAGAGTGACATATTATATATTTTAGTAGCCTAATTTTTTTTTTAAAAATCTGCATTTATGAACCTGTTGAGTTCTCATGTCTTCTCATCCGTCCGTCGATCATCCACGCTCATCGCAGACCCGACCCTAGATCTAGCGCTACGAATATGGTGAACCCGACCGTTTGAGGCCTCCTTTCAAGGATGATCCATCCTCATCCGTTGGATTGGGACCATAACACCACCGATCGAAGTCAGGGAGAGTGGAATCAGCAGATGTTCATGTCGGCAGAAACGAGTGACACCTTGGTGCCCCAACCCCATTCGTTAGATCGAAAACCTCCCTTATTTTCTAGTGTTCTCCCTGAATGCCCGACATCCCCTCAGACGCACCATATCAAATATCCCGGGTATTTTTAGGTCGAGTCAGGAAATGACTACCATGAGCTGCAATCAAGCCACCACCACCCTAAGGATATCCTCACACTATATTTCCCTAGATTAGTCGTGTCTACTAGTTATAAGATTAACATCCGAAACTACAGGTCCTCGAACTTTGTCTCACCTTTCTTTTTTTTCTCTCATATATGATTTTTATTTTCTACTACTACTACTATTAATAAAACTCGTATTTGTATGCTCAATTTTTTTTTGAAAGGGGTATGTGTGCCCTTTGGCTTATATAGCTCCATTTTTGAGTGAGTGAGTAAAAAGGAGTAAGAAAAATGCAGGACACTAAAATGGTATTACAAGCTTAAGGGAGAGTACGAGATGAATCTTTTTTTAGAGAAAAAGTGATACTCTATTGTTGTTCAAGAAAAAATAATAGTAGGGTTAATTGTTGAAACTTACCCTTATGTATTGGTCACGAACACTATGCTACCCTCCTTTTCAAAATGATTATTGCGCTACCTTATCTATTGGTCACGCGATTACGTTAGGAAAAATAGACGGTAAAATGCCGTTTTTTTCCATTCCGTTAGTTATATGACCTCAAGTGTCATATAATGGATGGTAAAATGACGTTTTTTCCCCTTAAGTATTTGACCTCTATATATTTTATAAGGAACAACAACAAGGGTGCAATGATAATGTTCCTTATAAAATGTATAAAAGTCAAATAATGAAGGAAAAAACGTCATTTTACCATCCATTATATGACACTTGAGGTCATATGACTAACGGAATGGAAAAAAACGGCATTTTACCGTCTATTTTTCCTAACGTAATCGCGTGACCAATAGATAAGGTAGCGCAATAATCATTTTGAAAAGGAGGGTAGCATAGTGTTCGTGACCAATACATAAGGGTAAGTTTCAACAATTAACCCATAATAGTAGTAGTATAAATTGTAAAAGAAAAGGAAAATCAAACATATAAAACAGGAAAGAGTAAAAATGCTATGCAAATATAGAGCAAAAAGGGTTAGAATGATCATACAAATGTGGAAATCAATTAATAAGATGAGATACAGTTTCGGTGACGGCCAAAACTGTCACGCCCCAAATCCGGTTTTGACCGGACTCGAGACGTGAACTAAAGACATTAGTTAAATAACAATTAAACGAGATTTAATAATGCGAATTCCACGAAAACTTAATAAAACCAAGAATCAAGAGTCAACAGCTCTGGAGAACAAATAACAACAAAATGTAGTTAATACAAGCAATACGTCTCTAGAACAAAATCCCAAGGAGCTCCCAAGCCTTGAGACCACCTCTAGATACTACTCAACAAGGAAACCTGTACAAACAATAAACAAGAAGGGGTGAGCTTACGCTCAGTAGGAAAAGTAGTGAAGTAAAATAAAACCCCACTTTGGTAATAAAACTCGAATTGTACAATTAATCAAAAGTTACGATTAGTACGATTAACCAAAAAAATGCCATAAATAGAAAACAGCAAGAATTACAGTACTTAATAAACCAGTAACTCAAAGTAGATCAAAGGAGACCGTTTAATCTTTAGTAAAAACAATTAAGAGCATCCACAACCATCTCGCCGGCAGCCGGCGAGATGGCGCTGGCGAGATGGTTTAAAATAATCAAATTTAATCTCCCAGCCAGCTCACCGCCAGCGAGCTCTGCAGTGGGCTGGCGGGGAGGCACCGGCGAGATGTAACAAAAACAATTTTTTTTAATGTATTTTTTATGTAAAAACAAATATTAAATGGAAAAACAACAAATATTATTGGAGTGTAGGTCAAGTTCGATAAAAGCTCGATCACACAGCTTTGCCTTGGCTGAGAAGACGATTAAGATTGCGAGAAACACAAGTTCAGGAGTAAGCATTTACAACTTCAGAAAAGTGCTCATCACACCAAACGGTATAGAAAAAATGGAACGCCCGACAAAATCAAAGGATACCAATACGCATTAAACAAAAAAGAGATAAAATGGTGCAAAAGATGAGTTGGAGAAGAAGCTACTGAATGAACTAGAACGGAACTTAAAACCTAAAAAAGGAAACTAACAGCTAGGCGTCTCCAAATTTATTCCAGAGATGTTCGACGAGATCGTCCTTCAAACGGTAATGAATCCGTTCATTTTGCATCCTCGCATTGTTTCCAAGTATGACATTGGTCGGGACGAAGCCTCCTCGTGCAATATGTGGTTGACTTGGACCACCTTCTTCTGTTTGTTCAAGGTACTTGTCGTACGTATGACGTTCAGCCTCAACTATCACATTGTGCAGTATAATGCACGCATTCATGACCAAACCGATAGACTTGGGAACCCACAAGCGGCTCGGTTGTTTGATAATGTGAAACCGAGCTTGTAGAACGTCGAAAGCTCGTTCCACATCCTTCCTACACGCTTCTTGGACTTCAATATACTTCTTCTGCTTCGGAGTTTGAGGTAATGGAATTGTTTTTACGAACACTGGCCACGAAGGGTAAATACCATCAGCAAGATAATAAGGGAGTGTGTAATTATTACCATTTATCGTGTATGCAACCGGTGGTTGCCACCCGTTGATAACGTCCGCGAACAGCTTGGAATGGTTCAGCACCGTCAAATCGTTGTTCGAGCCCACCATGCCGAAGAAAGAGTGCCAAATCCATAAGTCGCGAGTAGCAACCTCCTCAAGGACAATAGTTGGTCGATTACCGTGGTCCCTCCGGGAATGTGCTCCTCGAAGGGCCTTTGGGCAGTTCTTCCACTCCCAGTGCATGCAGTCAAGACTTCCAAGCATGCCCGGGAACCCTTGCGCTTCATTAACCGCCAAAATGTGGTCCATATTAGCCTGTGTAGGCTGACGCCGGTATGTAGGACCAAATACTCTATTTAGTGCACTGCAAAAATTTCGCAAACATTCCAAAGACGTTGTTTCCCCTATCTTCAAGTACTCGTCCAACCCATCAGTTGCAATTCCGTAACATAACTGCCTAATGGCGGCAGTACATTTCTGATACGGAGAAAATGAAACTTGGGAACATGCGTCTAACCTTTCCTTGAAGTAATCATCGTGGTGCTCCAATGCATGTACGATACGGAGGAACACAGACTTTGGCATTCTGAACCGACGCCGAAACTGCACCTCGGTGTACACAGGGTGGGTGTTGAAGTAGTCCTTCATTAACCGTTCGTTTGCGGCTACCCGGTCACATCGAATGTATTTTCGTTTCCGTGGTGGAGAATCGACCAAAGCGTCGTCTAACATCTCCTCGATGGACAGACAGTCTTCGAGCATCTCACCAAAAATAGAATCGAAATCAACATCCTCGGGTAGGTTGGCCATGATGACGGACAAACAAGGATGCGGGTCGGGACGATGCTTTCTGAGAAGGATGAATAGTGAGAGTATAGAGTTTGTGATTTTTAGTTTGTGAGGGTGGATTTATATAAGGGTTTATGGTAGGTTTAAACATAAATGTTGTAGTTATGGTGAGTGTTTTTTAACATAAAAAACGACGATCAAGGTTCTTCTATTGGACGTGTAGATTTTTTTTGGATAATATAGGTGTGTCTTATTTTCAAAAAAAAATAACATTGACCAAGAGCATTTTATTGGACAAAAAGGATTTTTGAGGATAACATAGCTTATCTCGCCGCGCGTGATCTGCCAGCGAGAAGGTCGTTGCCAACGGTCCTCGCCAGCGAACTCCTCGCCAGCTCCCCGCCTCCTCCTCGCCGGCGTTTTCTCCTCGCAAGCGGCTTACCGCCGATGACTGTGGATGCTCTAAAGGAAGCACGTAAACGTCACGTCAATAACTTAAGCCAATGCTCCGATCCACGATTAGTCATTGTATCATGTCGGATTGCCCCTCGGTCCAGAGGAGACACATATCGTCGAGGCCACCGGAAACATCCCTAAAGGGACACATATCGTCGGTGTCCTCGTAAATGTCCCCAAAGTACCATAGGTCATCGGGGCGAAACAAGATATCCTCCCGAAAACGCTCCTGCAGGAACGCATACCCTCGGGGTGAAGCAACAAGTAACAATCCCCGCAGGGTAAACAACCTCAAGTCATACCAGAATTCCCTTCGGCCTGGACATCTTCTCGGGATTCACATCGGGGTGAACACAATCCCTCGGCTTAGGTACTACCCCACATCGGCATACTCCCTCGTTGTAGGTACCATACAGGAACACAAACCATCGGCCTAGGTACTACCCCACACCGGCATACTCCCTCGGTGTAGGTACCATACCGGAACACCCTCTTAGAACACACAACAAGAGAATAACACCCATTGGTCATAGTACAATCACAGCTTAGTAACCCAACAATCTTATCATAACACGTCACCAAGAACTCATATTAGCAATCACGCTTACCGGAAATACTTACCAACCACGTCTCATTGGTCTATCAATCACCCGATCATACCATTAGGCACAATCAATTTACAAACAACAATCATTCAATCAATCATAACACGGATCTACATTCACATACAGTCATCATAATTCAATTAGTGAGACTCTTATATTATCCTAAAGACGGAGCATGCATTAATACCAAGGACGAACAATCATCAATAAGAACAGTCAACAAGCATTCCTAAGGCTCGACATGGCCATTCTACCAGCACGGCTATTTCCCAAAGTATTGAAAGCGATTATTCTAGTGAATCACATCCTATATGCAAACTAAGACTCGTCCGATTATTATTATAATTGAAAAGCGGTTATTCTAGTGAATCACATCCTATATGCAAACAAAGACATTTCCGGTTATTATTATCCTATAGGCATACTATTAGCGTTATTTAAATTAAGAGAGGAGATTAGTACTTTCCCTACCTCTCAAACTCTATTTGGAACTCCTAGCTGCTGACGTCCGGGCCTACCTCCGGTCTTCTCCATGATCGAGGTCAAAGTGTGATTTTCTACGAGAAAAGATAAATCAAAACGAGTTCAAATCCGAGTTAAAGTCTAATTACCCCGACGAATCCATTTCAATTTAAACGGTTTAAAGTGGCGAATAATCCAACCCGACATCGAGCAACCGAGCCCCAAGGCTCGGGCCCGATGCACGAAGCCCGAGGTCACGTTTCTAGGTCTGGAATCCGAAAACCCGACCCGAGAACCCGGTCCGAACCGAGAGTCCGGCCCGACCCGAGAGTCCGGCCTGATTCGAGGATCCGGCCCGATTCCCGAGGCAACCGCCGGTCATGGATTGGCCGACCCTCCAGCGACTGGCCGGAGCTTCGGCGAGCTTCTGGTCGCCGGAAAATTCCCAACTTTCGTCAAAAAGCTCCAAATTAGGTCTAGGTCCCCAATCCATCAACCATTCACTCCAATTTCCCTTAGTTTGGTCCAATTTTACATTTTTCCCAATTTCTCCAATTAGGGTTCCTAACTCCAAAATCCACAATTTCTTACCAAACTTTGCATTTCCAACCATTTCCCACCATGGGTTCTTGTTTCCAACAAGACCCATTCCAATTCCAAGACATCCCTTCAATACCCATGAATCAAAGATCTTCAAAAATGGAAATGGTTGAGTTCTTACCGTAGAGAACGGAAAGGGAATAAGGAATATGAGAAAAATTAAGGATTTTGGTGTAGAAATTGCCTCTTCTTCTTCTTCTTCTTCAAGTGTTCATCAATGGAGGAAGCAAGACTCCTCTCTCTCTTTATGTTCGGCCAAGGGGGGTGAAATGGGAGACAAAATGGTCACATGTGGGCTTTAACCTAAAAGGGTAAAGACTAAAATCCCCTTAAAGACCTTTTTGTCATCTAGTGATAAAGTAAGGCTAAAATTGTCTTTCTCTACCCTTTTCCTCTCCTCCTCCACAATCATGCCAAGTGTCCATGATGACTTATCCCCCCTCAAAATATCTCAGCCCAAAGATTAATTAAGTCATTAATCGGTGTTTGACCAAATTTGACCAAGTTTGACTTTCCCCCCAAATACCCTCATTTTAAAGGAAACGCTCCAACGGAGCTAACCGTAATGACGGTTAAGCCTTTTGAGCCTTGGAGAAGTCCCATATGCCTCGTACTTCGTCAGTTGACTTTTTCGGCGAAAAGTCAACTTTTCCCAATATGGTCCCAAAGTGACCCAGAGTCGCTTGGAACTCATCTTGGTCGATTCCGAGGTCAAACCAAGTCCGGTATGCCCCTCGGGGTTGGGTTTGACCGGCGTTGACCGGGCATAGGTCTTACAAAAACACTAATATTATAACCAAATATCAAGTAAAAACCAAGGAGAGACTAAGGGGTGGTTTGTTATTCCAACTGTGTTGGACGTTGAAGACCTATGAATTTTTCCCCGTCTCGACTTGAATGGTCCTGATGTGTCGTAACGATAGGCCAAGGAGTATGTTGGGTAGAGGAGGAGGCTGAGAATAAGGAGATATCTTATTCGCATAGGCTAGGGTGTAGCTCCTCAGTGACACCTTGATATGCCTTGGGTGTCTCATGGTGACCAGTGAGGCACCATAAAATGCCTCACAAATTCCCCTTCGGGGCTATCATTTTCAGCAGTGGTCGTATATTCCCGATTGCTCTAGGTAAGGGTGTCAGATCCGTTTGAGTACGAGGAGGAGAATAACCATCGAGGCTCTATGACCCGTTGGATAGGGGTACCAGAATTAGTCGGTCCAATAATAGATGGGTACCAGCGGGGTTCTTCCTTGTCAAGGCCGGAAGGGTCCTAGGAACCGGGGCATTTCGATGATTCGCGGGTCGCCTGGAAGCATGGAGGTGGCGAGTGTCTCCTGGGGTGTCTACATACGGGCTGGTGTCCGTTGCAACACAGATTTAAAGCATCATGACAGACACTCGTGATGGATGGATGAGGCTTGGCTCAATTGGAGCGTCGTTGAGCGGTTCGAAGAAAACTCGCTCATGATGATGGATCATCCTCCACGGGTAGGGTTCCCTAGATAGAGATCAATGGTTCTGTGCGGTACATGGTAGTCGATTGATCTTCTCTTCCCGAGACCAAATTGACTGCCCTGTCTCTTGGTTGCGCTTGGGGCCAGATCTGATTCCGGGGTCCCGTTGATTGGGGTAGGGCGGGTCAAAGAGGAGAAGCCTTGCACTAATGGGACCCCGAGATGTCGCACCTGTGTCAACTTCATACGAACGCCACTGGAAGGCGGAGTCTTCTTCCTCGGGTTTAGTAGTCTCCCCTACATAGTGGCAGGTGGAGAGAGTCCATCATGGTAAGCCGATCTCCGGGATAGGGGTAGATCATTTCATGGGGGGGGGGGGGGGGGAGGGGCTACGATGGTATATGGTGTAGGTGTCGGAGTCATCCCGGGGGAGGATATAAGGTCTCAACCTATTTTTCGGGATGGTAACGAGCAACGGGCTGGAAAACAAGAGGTAGTAGGGGTCAACGGACGCGGTGGGTGTGATGCCTTGGTGATCGGTCCAAGGAACAAGGGGGGAAAGTGATGATCGACAGTAATGACGGGGCAGAAGGAGGTGGTGATGCAGGAGATCTGAAAACGGAGTGTTGGGAGAAGGAGGAATTTGAAAAAGAAACCCTATGTTCCGAATGTCATCAAAAGATAATTACTTTTAAAAATTACAAATTAATTTTGAAAAATGTACTACTTCTAATTATCCCTTATCAATGACACGATGTTTTGTAGTGAGCTCCACGACTCTTGGCTTAGTATTGCAGAAACCTCAATACGGGCGTTGAGGGGCTTAAGTCCTGTTTGTATGAAAATGTCTTGAGGGTTTGGTGGCTAACTTCTAGTTAGCTAGACGAGACTCCCCGAAATCACGGTTGGACGACACTATTGTCCGCAAATTCTGGTACAGATTTTCTTTGATGAGAATCTCGTTGCTAATAATAAGGTGAGGTGTGCTTTACAACCTTGTCAGAGCAAATGAGACACCTATGAAGAAACGGGACATGGTTGAGGGGGACTATCATATCCTCGTCAAGGTCAACTACTATTGATATCTCTTCTTCGCACCAATCCATGGGTTACTCTTTGAACAACTAGCACTCCCTTGTCAACACCTTACGAGATCTTCATATGAGACTGACGTGTATTCAAACATCCTAACAAGATCCGAATCGAGATATGGATTGTTGTGTTTGGATTTGTTCTCCCATTTATACACATATTTTATCAGGGAATAAGAGCGCTGGATTCACCCAAGGTTGTTGTTTTAGAGAAATAGTAATAATAATTTTTTTGAGAGAAATGACAATATTATTATATAAGCAAGATAAATAGGGATCCGTCTGGCGACAAAACCCTTACAATTCCATAAAGTAAAGAAACATAAAATGGAACATAAATACTAAGAAGTAAATGGTGCTCGTATGTATAGAGGCGGTCGGGGGGTGAACTGCTGTAGCATCCGTGAATCCCGATACAGTATGCGCCAACCATATAGTACTGGTCGAGCAGACCAGGTGATAACTGAACGATGGTGGACCAATGACATCCCCGGTAAGTCAACGTGCGTCGTCCTCCCTTGAATGATATAAGTAGGGCTTCTGAACGCGGGATTGCTGACCCTGAAGTGGTAGGGAAGCATCTTCTCGACTGTTGGCAGAACCATTGCCACCAAACTGCCAGGAAGGGTATACAGTCGACCAAACCCTTCCTGGGGTGCCAGGCACTCATTCTTGGAGGCGGGATTGCTTGTAGCCCCCCGCCGCTATATGTGATGACCCAACGGATGCCGTTAAGGCCTCTAACTCATCATCAGAATTCGGGTCTGGACCCATCTGATTACTCGATTGAACCGGGTTGACCCGTGAGAAAGTGGTCTGATCTGAACCCGTATTGCCCGACCCGAATCTTGCTGTCCATGACCGGATGTCACTCGACCCAGCTCGGGTCCTCCCCGCTCCAGGTTCGCGCACTCCCAGGCATGTGCCAGCCTTTGGCGTCCAAATGGGCCCTGTGTTCCCGGCCCGACGCCCATCTGCAAGGGAACCCAGACCCGGATCACCACGTGTACGGTCCGTCCCATTCTCAGAGGCCCTAGGGTTAGGGTTCTCCCGCGCCAGCACCACCGCCTTACCCTTCCTTCTCCGCCAAGCTATTGCTGTCGGAGTCTCCTCCGTTGCCGGAGCGTTCTCTGACGAGATCAGGATGGGGAGGAGCTCATCCCCTTCCCTGATGATATCCTCCAGGACCTCCATCTTGCCGCCCGGTAATACATTCCACTGAAAACAGGACTTCGACGCAACTTCCTTTGTCGCCCCCATCGCTTCCAGCCCCAACTCCTCGCCAGCACGATCTGCATCGTGCTCCTCCGACAGACGGCCTGGCACGAGAAGAGATCCTCCTCCGGCTCCGACCCCCCCGAATCCCGATCACCCATGCCCGGCTCTCTCGAGAGACCAGCAGCGTGATCGTCTTTGCTTCCATCAGACCCTCCTGAATGCGCCCTGATCACCGGAGAAGATGAAGCCAAATCGCAAAACCGGACCCTAACCCCTAGGGTTCGAGAGAGACGGCTGCGCATCATCACACCCTTTCTTCCATAATACACACCAATTTGATACCATGTGCAAGGAACCATCTGAATCGTGGCTGCGAGCACCATAGCCACGAAAATCGCCGTCATCCCCTAGGTTTCGCTGTGCCCTAGCAGAGCTGCCCCTTCTGAAATAGTAATAATATGATTCGGCCTTTGAGGTCAATAAAAGTAAATGACATCCCGGTGGAGTAGTTTGAGTACTTGTTGCATTGCACCTGCCCTGACCTCTCTACTTATCAAACGGCAGGCCAACCAAATACGCGCTCGACCAAGGATGTTACCACTTGGCTTACTCCATTAATTATTAATTAAAAAAATATAAGGTTTGGCGTTTGAGGAGATAATGTTTTCTTTGTCCAAACAACACGCTTCTTCTTCGCTTTGGGAAACAAGTCAATGGGAAAGAATGTGGAAACGATGTCACCGCCATTTCCCTTTTCCCAACACTACTCACCTATCCATGTTTTTTTCCCTTATAAAATAGGCCATTTACTTGCATATGTGGCATTTTTGTAGAGTGACATAAAAATGGGATGACAAAGTAGCCCTACATATAAGATAAGGGTAATTATTAATTTATTATTATTTTTGAAATGAAGATTAGGATAATTATGTAAAAGGAAAACTGTCTACATGAATTAATGGTTTAATCAGGTAAAGTTTAGAAACGTGTTTTAGATTATCTATAACAAACTCTGCCGTTGTTCAATTTCGACTTGAGTTGGGTTAAGTTTTTATCAGTTCATTTGCTTCATTGCTGGAAGTCCCACCTTTTTGTGCTTCAAGTTAGTTAAATGTGGATTTTTAGATCCTTTGTTTTTATTTTTATGCGCTTCATGGTTGTTATATTTAGGTATTTAGATCCGGTTTTTTCTTGTTGGCTTCTTGCGTGAAGTAGTTTGTGTTTCTTCTTCTGGTTCCTTTGGTTGTTGGCTTCCTGTCTGAAACGGGGTGGTTTCTTGGGTTGTATTGTTTCTTGTTTCTGGTCTTACCTTTGTTGGTTGTTCTTGTATCTTGTAACTCCTCTTTTCCTTCAAATAAAGTTTAATTTTAATTTGTTTTGCTGATTAAAGAAACAAACTCTACCTGTCTATGGTTTCAAATCATGCTTTCCATTGTATAATTAACAGCCATGTAATTAATTCAATATATATTTATGAACCATAATTATAAGCATGGAAACCAGAAGGAAGGATATCATATTAGTTATTACATGAGTTCTATCACTATATAGATATAGTGGTAGCTCCTCATTACTTATGAATGAAGTATTGAAGTGTTTAATGTTGAGTTGAGTTGATGACACAAACAAGGCCACGAGACAACTAAACCGTGTAGGTTTGAACCTCACGTACCAAGTTGTTAGTTCGGAGATGCATTTGGATGTCAAAACCTGTCTCTATCGTAGGATTGGGGCTGTTTGCTTTCACATGAACTTAAATAATGACAGTCACATATTGCTTATATAATTTTGTTCTTTTTGGATAAAGATGGAATGGTAGTGAGGCAGGTTTTCCCGACCAATCTCATCCATATCCACGATTTGTATCTCATTCTTTAACCTAAAATAGTAATTCATGTAACGGCACGCCTGTGCTCCACGTTGATCCTGTCCGTTCTAGTCCGATAAGAGACGGTGATTTTCCGCCTTGAATAATATACGCATTCTTTAAATTATACAATTCTCAATCCATAATTTTAAATTAAATGCATATAAGGGTTGAAGGATGAGATGAGAGAAGTTAGAGAATGTACATCAGATAAGACTCGCGATTTCGGTTCACTAATTAGTGCATTGCGAGTCCCACGATGTGGCGTCAGTTTTGTGGGGATTCCGATTCATTGTTTTGTGAATCGGATTCTTGAGTCGCACACACGATTTACAAACATGAATCGGATGTGTGAGGTTCATGAATCGTTGGCAACCAATCAAAAGACGCCATGTGGCAAACTGGTTTCAACGACCAATTAAAATTCAGTCGTTAATGAGTATTCAACAATGACTGGATTTTATTTCAGTCGCTAATGAATCTAAACGCGATTTTGTGTATACGGTGTCCATAATTTACAAAAATATAGTCATTATGTTCATATTGTTCTAAAACAATTATCTAATGTCTTTGATCACAAAAAGCATTACTTCGAATCTAGAAAACCAACAAAAAACCAATTCAACAAAACAATATTAATTATCCAGACAACAGACAAGAATCCCTAATGAACCCCTAATTAAAAACTCACGTTGTGGAAATCAACACATTTTAATTCAGGGGTTCCTCTGTACAGATTCCAATTCACTATTTATGAATCTATACTCCTAATTAAAACCCCCAACGATTTACATGCTTTTAGTTTGTTTGTTTTTTTTGGAATAAAAGGTGCAATTTCATTAAATTAGATTTCAACTACAAGAGAGTAAATCCCTGACAACGAAATATAAAAGAGTCATTATATTGTATAAAGTCCCAGAAGGTCTCTTTACAAAAAAACTCTGAGACAAATGAACCGGTACAACCGGTGTTGGAAGAGACATAAAAGCGAATTGAAAATAAAACTAAATTATGACGAAACTAATTATTATTGCTCAAGGTGTAGCCTTCATGTTCCATTCGCTGTATTAAACCAAACGTGCGATCATTTATTTCAAAGAGAGGCATAGCTCTTTTCAAGGACCCCTCCCAGGGTTAGTCCCTAGAATACTGAATTCCTTTCGTCATTAACCCTGCAAAACGAAATCAGATAAAATTAAAACGACCCACTCGATTAGCCAGATCCAGAATCGAGAGAAGGGTCGGGGAGAGAGCGGTGGTGGAGGTTAGGGAGAGGCAGCGACGAATGCGGTTGTGGAGACGGCGATGGATGTTTTAGAGAATAACCGTCGAGATCAATCAGGGAAGAGGCAGTAGCAGGCGAGAACCCCCCAAAAACAGTTGGAAAAGGAACAAGTGATGTCGACGGTAGCGTGATCGTGGTGATGGGAGTTGGGGTGAGATTGGGGAAATCGGGGATTGGGTAGTGATGACTCTCGTGGGCAGCGGGCGAGCATGAGAGGATGAAGGGGATGGACGCCATATCGACGGAGAAACAGTACCTGACGGAGGTCGAGAGAAGCGACAACGGTCCTGAGGAGAAGCCGTCGTTTGGGCTAGAGGTTCTGAAACCCTAGCAAAATGCATTGTTCATTCCATAACCAATTTTTTTTCTCTTAGGGTTTGATAAAGCTTGGGCGAGAGGTATAAATTATTAATAATACATATTTTTAAAATTAATAGTGTGGGGCGCATGATAAATCGAGGATTGCTTGCTCAGCCTCGCCTTCGATCAAAATCCTCGTACATCGTCCCGCTTAAAAAATTCCTACCCCGGCCCGTTTGCATGAAACGAAAACGTCAGGTCGTTGTCAAGATCGAGACATTTTGTCATCCCAATTTGTTCATGTGAATATTTCATCAAAACTATACCCACCAATCTAATCCAAAACCGAAATGATCACCCAATGAATCAGATTCCTAAAAATGACATATATTAATTAAGTCTCAAATAATTCAAGGGATAATTATCATTATTGCAACCCCAAACTTTACGTCAAATTCATATCCTAACCCCTCCTCACCTTTCGTTTCAAATCCTAACCTCAACTTTCGTTTTTTTTTTCAAAACCTATCATTTACTGTTCGAATTAACGGAACATATAATTTGCTAGTCACGTGCACACTTAAGTGACCCCATATTTCGAATTTATTCCCATTTTATTTCCTTAAAACTACTACTTAAGTGTAAGATTGTGAATGTGAATGGATTTAGGAGGGTATCTATGAGAAAGGGTCAAGGGTAAAAACATGAATAAATTCGAAATATGGGGTCACTTAAGTGTGCACGTGACCAATAAATTAACTGTTCCGTTAATTCGAACAATAAATGATAGGTTTTGGAAAAAAACGAAAGTTGAGGTTAGGATTTGAAACGAAAATTAAGAAGGGGTTAGAATATGAATTTGACGTAAAGTTTAGGATCGAGAGTGATAATTATCCTTAATTCAATGAGTTGCGTCCTAAGCCTAAAAACCACACAACAATTAAATAAACCCAATGGCCTGTAACAGCAATCATGGGAGGGGGAAGAAAAAATAACTCTTATTATGTTATTGCCCAACTCTTTAACCTTTTTTTCTTTATTCCATTTAAGTCCCAAATCTAGAAAAAGCTTGAGACCTTTCCAAGCACCTTTTGACAAAAATTCAAAAGTAATTGTAATTACATGACTTACAATTTACGACTAGGAAAGTTGGAACAATTAATTAAGCTTAATTAGGCCCATAGTCACTGATCAATCACCCTATTTTTTGTTCTCTCAGTTCATATTTAAAACTTTGTTTTCGTGTCTCACAAGTCAAGAAACTACCACCAAACTTGTCCACCGCAAACGCCAAATTAAATCCAACGATTTTCCTCATAACCACTAATTTCAACTCTCAATGTGAATCGTCTTTTGCCTCCTTTATTTCAGCTACTTGGGCTTCATAATGATGAAATTAAGATATGATTAGAGTGACAATGATCGGTATAGAGTTTTAAATATATTTGATATTTTCATAATTTTAAAATCATGATATAATGTATTAGGAATATCTATAATACGGATTGACGAATCTTTATTTTTAACCATCGGCTCGTCTAACCTCTTGCAATGGTATAGTCCAGTGCAAAATAAATTAGAGACAAATACCTATGTATCGTGTGACAACTAATAACAAGATAGACAGACTGAACGTGACGAATTTTTTTTTGCTTCATAAGGAAAGAAACGTCAAATCTACGAAAATCCACGTTACTTACTAATTCACGCTATATTACAGATTCTCTAAGCCAAATAAATATTTTATTTATCATGGGAGAAGAGAAATCTAACTAAGAAGTAATGGAAAACAAAAACTTGTTATGTTAAGATTGAGAGCTCTTAACCCTAGCCACCAAAATCCGCCGTTCATGATATTGTCGCCATCACGTCATCATCACGATGATACTCGTGAGTTCCATATTCATGGTAGCCTAGTTATTCTTCTTTTTCGCACATCCACGCATCAGTGTTGTTGTAACTGAATGATGGTGCATATATGGCGACGACCAACGACTACTTGCTGCGGTAGTTCTCCACTTCCTCGTGCTAGCTTCAACGACCGACAACACAGTTGGAGGAGGCTTTGTTAGTTGATTATTTCTGAACGATCCGTTATATGAACATGATCATGGTTAATCTCAATGGAAAAAGCACATTTCGCTAGAAACAAATAAGTAATGGAATAATAGTTCTTTTACTAAAAGGTGCAAAGATTTCATTAATAGATAAAGAGAGTCATTACAAAATATAGAGCTTTAGAAGGTTTCAGTACAAAAAACTCTAGAACAAGAGAACCATTACAAACGGTGTTGGAAAAGGCATTAAGGCAAGCATAAAATAAACTAAGACGAAACCGACGAATACTGCTCAAAGTGTTGCCTAGACGCTGTATACTCTGTAAAGTGCGACCAAACTTGAATTCGTCAGTTTCAATGCGAGGAGAGCGACGATGGTAAATGTGATTCAAGTAGGGTAAAACTTTCTAAATCCTTGGGTAGAAACCCTAAATCTCCGCCCACTTATCATTAACCTTGCAAAAGAAACCAAACAGGTAAAGTAAAGTAAAACCAGTCGATCATCTTGACCCAAATTCGGGATATAGATCGAAAAGGAGGCATCGGTGTAGGCCAAGGAGGTGGGGATATCGTTGACGCCTTCAATGACGACTGCAGAGGTAGCGGAAACTTATTGGAGGCCGAAATAATCCAAGTGAAGAAGAAATTGCACTAGGGAACGGCAAGACCAACATCGTTGGTTATCGTGAAAGAGATTGGGATTGAAAGATCCATGGGAACGGAGGGAGTTAAGATGACTGAGAATGAGAGGGAGCATCGCTATCGAAACGAAGTAGGATTACCGGACCAAAATCGAAAAGGTCGAGACCGTCCCCAAAGAGAGGTCTCCAAGTGCACGGGCGACATAAAACCCTAGTAATAATAGAATAATAATTAATAAACAAATAATGAAAAATCCAATTAAATGCGAAATTAAGAAGCTGACAAAAAGGCAACGTTCACATTTTGGGCTATCATTGCGAGGTACAATATGGGCCATCAACCCATCCTCCACGCTCAATCCCATCCGTCCAAAACAATGACCGACATCATACGCCAGACACGTGTACCAACAAAAGAACAAGGTTAGTTGAACAAAGCACAGAGAAACTGGTTTCAAATCTAACCCCACCAACGACAACGGTCGAGTTGGTGCGTAATAAAATCAACGGCCCCGATTGATCATATCACGTACAGGTCGACCCCACCCTCCACCTCTATATCTATCCTCACCCTCGATCCGAAAATCCCTCAATCCACTCTCTTACTCTGTTTTTAAATGCTCTGCTTCCACCAGAAACAGAGCATCACAAAAATGGCGACACAGAGCTTCATCGTAATCGCAACCGTAACCCTCTCGGTCTTATCAGTCTGTAATGGCGGTGGATTGATCGGAGTGAACTATGGCCGTATCGCCGACAACCTCCCGCCGCCGTCCAAGGTGGTGGAGCTCCTCAAATCGAACGGAATCGACCGTATCAAGCTCTACGACACCGACTCCTCTGTTCTCACCGCCCTCTCCGGGTCCAACATCAGCGTCGTCGTGGCTCTCCCCAACGAGCTCCTCTCCGCCGCGGCGGAGTCGCAGTCATTCACCGACGAGTGGGTCAAGGCCAAAATCTCCGCTTTCCATCCCGCCACCAGGATCGGCGGGATCGCCGTCGGGAACGAGGTCTTCGTCGACCCCCAAAACACCACGAAGTTCCTCGTCCCGGCGATGACCAACATGCTCGCTTCCCTCCAAAAAGCCGATCTCGACGCCGACATCAAAATCTCCTCTCCGGTGGCCCTGAGCGCGCTCAGCACCTCGTACCCGCCGTCGGCGGGTTCGTTCAAACCCGAATTGGTCGGGCCGGTCATCAAGCCCATGCTTGAGCTGATCCGGAAATCCGGATCCTCCCTGATGGTCAACGCTTACCCCTTTTTCGCTTACTCCGCGAACGCCAAGGACATTTCGTTGGACTACGCTCTGTTCCGGGTCAACCCGGGTGTGGCGGATTCGGGTAGCGGGTTGAAATACACCAACCTCCTCGACGCCCAGCTCGACGCCGTATTCGCCGCCATGAAAGCGATCCAATACGACGACGTAAAGGTCACGGTGACCGAGACCGGCTGGCCGTCCAAGGGCGACGAGAACGAGATCGGCGCCGGAGAGGACAATGCGGAGGCGTATAACGGAAACTTAGTCCGTAGAGTCCTCACCGGTAACGGAACGCCGTTACGGCCTGACGAGCCGCTCGACGTGTACCTCTTCGCTCTCTTCAACGAGAACAGCAAGACCGGGCCCACCTCGGAGCGGAACTACGGTCTTTTTTACCCCGACGAGAGGAAGGTCTATGACGTGCCGCTCACGGAAGCCGCCGCCTCGGAGTCAGCGCCGATGAACGGCAGCAAGGCGCAGGTACCGGCGACAGGTGAGGTGGCGCCGTCGGGTGCGGGACAGACGTGGTGCGTGGCGAACGGAGAGGCGGCGGAGGAGAAGCTGAAGGCGGCGTTGGACTACGCTTGCGGAGAAGGTGGGGCCGACTGCAGCCAGATCCAGGTGGATGCCACGTGTTACGATCCTAACACGTTGGAGGCGCACGCCTCGTACGCTTTCAATAGTTATTACCAGAAGATGGCACGTGGTACCGGCACGTGCGATTTCGGAGGGGCTGCCTACGTGGTCACTCAAGCTCCTAGTACGTGTTGCTTCTCTTTTGGCTCTTGAAGACGTATTTATTTTAACATTTTTTTAATTGATATTAATATGGTTTTGATTTTGCATTGCAGAGTTCGGGAAGTGTCAGTTTCCAACTGGGTACTAGTAATCTATCGGGAGCTCTATAGTTTATTTGTTTTTGTTTATTTTTAATTCCTCATGATATATTTAGAATTATTTAATTATAATTTACGTATGGTAGTAGAGAGTAGCTGTGTTTTGAATGTAATTATGCCATTTTATATTTGTTATTCGGATTCGAAACACTACTCTACGTGTTCAATTTTTATTTTAAATTTTTATTTCTATATCACTTTGGTGAACAATCACCCAAAGAAGAGAGCAAAAGGAGGACGTGAGCTCTCTGCTTAAAATGTCAAGTCGCCGCCCACCACAAAATGAGACAGTGCTCTCTTTTGTTCCCATGTTACCAAACAAGGCCTAATGGGCTTAAGTGTTGGCCCATATACTTGGGCCTTTGAAGCCTTGGACTTTTAAGCCAAAAAATAACAATCTTAACCTTGGCGATAAAATCCATAAAAACTCCACATGTTCGTCGTCCTCCTCCGGGTCATAAAGACCCCACCCCGAAGAGTCCCGCCCCCGTGGGGCATCAACATCGAGAAATATTGATCAGGTTGAGACAATGCTCTAACTTGATCACCGGTGCAACCTTTGTCAACATATGAACAACATTTTCCTTTGTATCAACTTTTTTCAACAAATACCAATTTATCCTCAATGAAATCCCTAATAAAATGAAAAACCTCACATCTATGTGTTTGTTTTTAGAGGGGAATGCATGATTCTTTTCCAAGTGGATGGCGCTCTGACTATCACAAAGAACCGTGACATCCCTATGAGCAATACCCAAGTCTCGAACCAATCCTCGAAGACATATAACCTCTTTCACTGTCTTTGTCACTGCCATGTACTCTGCTTCTGTCGTAGACAAAGCAACCACTAACTATAATATGGACCTTCAAGATATAGGAGCTCCTACCAATGTAAAACAATAACATGTCGTTGATCGAAAATTGTCTATATCTCTAGCATAATTTGAGTCAACATACCCCAATACAACTGAAACTAACGATCTCTCATAAACCAAACCAATATCTAGTGTACCCCGAAGATACCTCAAGATCCACTTTACTGCCTGCCAAAGTTGCTTCCTCGGGTTCGACATGAACCTACTAACAACACTAACTGGATAAACAATATCAGGACGCGTGCAAACCATGACATACATAAGACTACCAACTGCACTCGCACAAGGAACCTTAGTCATATATTCCCTCTCATCCTTAGTGTTAGAAGATAACATACTTGAGAGTCTGTGCAACTAAAGGAGTACTAGCCGGGTTTTCCAAATCCATGTCAAAACGACTAATAAACTTCTCCAATTATTTTCTCCACCGGACCAAGATCTTTCATCTCAAACTCTCTTCTAAGTAGTGACTTCAGCTTATCAATCTCTATCATGATTTTTACAACAATGAGCATATGGTCAACATAGAGTAAGAGGAATACAAAAGATCTATCCTTGAGCTTCTTAATAAATACACGAGGATCATACTCGCTCTTCGCATACCCCTACTCAATCATAAGAGTATCAAACTTCTTGTACCACTGCCTCGAGGCCTATTTCAACTCATACAATGACTTTTTCAGTTTTCATACCTTCATTTCCTCACCAACAACACCATAATACGGATATAGTTTATACAATCCAATCCCACGTGTACACCGTCGCCCGACCGGGTAAAGATATGTATTATGGCGGGTTAGGGCTTGACGCAAGGCCCAATCACACAAAAAACCTAACATTCATGTTCTTGGACAAGAGAGGAGTATTAGAATATAACTATAATTGGGCTTTCAACTATCAGCTTGATCTTTTAGTTGAGTTGTCCCTCTAATATGGTATCAGAGCTTGGTTCGTCATGGACCCGGGTTCAAACCCCACTACCTACAAAAATTGTAATTTCTTCTCTATTTATCTAATTTTCTCAAAATGGGCCTGCCCCTATCACTCTTCTCAATGGGCTCATCACATCTTCTAAATAATTCACCTCCAAACCCGTAAACGGGCTTGTTTGTGAGAGCGCATGTTAGAATATAACCATAATTAGGCCATCAACTATCAACTTGAGCTTTTAGTTGAGTAGGCCCTCTAACATGGTATCAGAGCTTGGTACCTCATAGACACGGGTTCAAACCCCACTCTTTACAAAAATATATTAATTTCTTCTCAATTTTCAAATATGCCCTAAACGGGCCAACCCTTATATTTCGTCTCAATGGGCTTATCTTCTCTTCTAAACAATTCACCTCCAACCCCGAAAAACGGGCTTGTCCTTGAGGACGCGTATTAGAATATAACTATAATTGGGTGTTCAACTATCTGTTTGAGCTTTTAGTTGAGTTGGTCCTCTAATAAGGAGGATTGGTGAGTTTATTTTTTTTCTTTATGTGTGATGATGTTGTAGTTCGACTCTTAATAGAGTTTGAGTTAGTTATAGACAACGAATGAGTTAATTAAAGAAAAGAAAGTCGAGCAAAAGAGTATTAAGGCTGCTAAATGGGAATAACTGAATGTCCAATTATGGTAGCTGTGGGAGATTGACACACCATAACTGATATGATCAGTTGAGTTTAAGGTTTGGCAGAAACGATGAACACGACTCAAATTCCAAATTTCTAACTTAGAAATAAATATTAATTAAACTATTACTTTATGTAGTTTTGTTAGTGTTTTTTTTTTCATGTATTAATACGTAACGTTTAATCAACATTACATTATGATGAGAAAGGGTTGTCCATGTTGTACGTATCTTGGATGGTCTCCTAAAATGATCATTCTAATCTATCGTTCCCTTTGACCGCGTTTTTGGTGGTGTTCAGCCGACAACTAATTAAACTTCGATTGAAAAAATAGAGCTGAGAGGGTTCGGCGTTGAATTGGAGTTCACGACCTAAAAACGCAGAGAAGGGGAATATAGCATATAGGGATCAGTATTGGACTATTAGAAATCTTATTTGGATCCAATAAAAGCCCAATAAAAAACGGAGCCCATATAAAAAAATGTGTTCACCAAGGATCGATCCCGAGATGTACAGGGAAAGTGAAGAACCTTATACCATCAAGCTAATTTTTCTTTTAGTTAGGGGTAGCCTTGGCTACCCCTGTCCCCCTCACCTACACCAAACTGCCAACGTTCTGTGGGAATTGTGGTCGTATTGGCCTTGGGCCGCAGGCATGCGATTGGGAGGTACCAGGGGTCCCTAGTTTTGACAGGTCGTTGCTAGAGTTCAATCAAGATCCGAAGACCAGGCTGTATGCGACTGACTGAGGGGCAATCGACACAACAATCCCAGGTTTCGGCACGCTGATCTCGGCTACCCCACTTAAGACTACCAACTGCACTCGCACAAGGAACCTTAGTCATATATTCCCTATCATCCTTAGTGTTAGAAGATAACATACTCGAGAGTCTGTGCAACTAAAGGAGTACTAGCCGGGGTTTCCAAATCCATGTCAAAACGACTAATAACCTTCTCCAATTATTTTCGCTGTGATGATGTCAACTTGCCCCGCTTCCTATCCCGAATAATCTCCATCCAAATTATTTTCTCCACCGGACCAAGATCTTTCATCTCAAACTCTCTTCTACGTAGTGACTTCAGCTCATCAATCTCTATCATGCTTCTACAACAATGAGCATATCGTCAACATAGAGTAAGAGGAATACAAAAGATCTATCCTTGAGCTTCTTAATAAATAAACAAGGATCATACTCGCTCTTAGCATACCCCTACTCAATCATAAGAGTATCAAACTTCTTGTACCACTGCCTCGAGGCCTATTTCAACTCATACAATGACTTTTTCAGTTTTGATACCTTCATTTCCTCACTAACAACACCATAATACGGATATAGTTTATACAACCCAACCCCGCGTGTACATCGTCGCCCGACCGGGTAAAGATCTGTATCACGATAGATTAGGGCTTGACGCAAGGCCCAATCACACAAAAAACCTCACATTCATGTTCTTGGACAAGAGAGGAGTATTAAAATATAACTATAATTGGGCTTTCAACTATCAGCTTGATCTTTTAGTTGAGTTGACCCTCTAATATGGTATCAGAGCTTGGTTCGTCATGGACTCGGGTTCAAACCCCACTACCTACAAAAATTGTAATTTCTTCTCTATTTATCTAATTTTCTCAAAATGGGTCTGCCCTATCACTCTTCTCAATGGGCTCATCACATCTTCTAAGTAATTCACCTCCAAACCCGTAAACGAGCTTGTTTGTGAGGGCGCATGTTAGAATATAACTATAATTGGGCCATCAACTATCAACTTGAGCTTTTAGTTGAGTAGGTCCTCTAACATGGTATCAAAGCTTGGTACCTCATAGACACGGGTTCAAACCCCACTCTTTACAAAAATATATTAATTTCTTCTCACTTTTTCAAATATGCCCTAAACGGGCCAGCCCTTATATTTCGTCTCAATGGGCTTATCTTCTCTTCTAAACAATTCACCTCCAACCCCGTAAAACGGGCTTGTCCGTGAGGACGCGTATTAGAATATAACTATAATTGGGTGTTCAACTATCTGTTTGAGCTTTTAGTTGAGTTGGTCCTCTAATAAGGAGGATTGGTGAGTTTATTTTTTTTCTTTATGTGTGATGATGTTGTAGTTCGACTCTTAATAGAGTTTGAGTTAGTTATAGACAACGAATGAGTTAATTAAAGAAAAGAAAGTCGAGCAAAAGAGTATTAAGGCTGCTAAATGGGAATAACTGAATGTCCAATTATGGTAGCTGTGGGAGATTGACACACCATAACTGATATGATCAGTTGAGTTTAAGGTTTGGCAGAAACGATGAACACGACTCAAATTCCAAATTTCTAACTTAGAAATAAATATTAATTAAACTATTACTTTATGTAGTTTTGTTAGTGTTTTTTTTCATGTATTAATACGTAACGTTTAATCAACATTACATTATGATGAGAAAGGGTTGTCCATGTTGTACGTATCTTGGATGGTCTCCTAAAATGATCATTCTAATCTATCGTTCCCTTTGACTGCGTTTTTGGTGGTGTTCAGCCGACAACTAATTAAACTTCGATTGAAAAAATAGAGCTGAGAGGGTTCGGCGTTGAATTGGAGTTCACGACCTAAAAACGCAGAGAAGGGGAATATAGCATATAGGGATCAGTATTGGACTATTAGAAATCTTATTTGGATCCAATAAAAGCCCAATAAAAAACGGAGCCCATATAAAAAAATGTGTTCACCAAGGATCGATCCCGAGATGTACAGGGAAAGTGAAGAACCTTATACCATCAAGCTAATTTTTCTTTTAGTTAGGGGTAGCCTTGGCTACCCCTGTCCCCCTCACCTACACCAAACTGCCAACGTTCTGTGGGAATTGTGGTCGTATTGGCCTTGGGCCGCAGGCATGCGATTGGGAGGTACCAGGGGTCCCTAGTTTTGACAGGTCGTTGCTAGAGTTCAATCAAGATCCGAAGACCAGGCTGTATGCGACTGACTGAGGGGCAATCGACACAACAATCCCAGGTTTCGGCACGCTGATCTCGGCTACCCCACTTAAGACTACCAACTGCACTCGCACAAGGAACCTTAGTCATATATTCCCTATCATCCTTAGTGTTAGAAGATAACATACTCGAGAGTCTGTGCAACTAAAGGAGTACTAGCCGGGGTTTCCAAATCCATGTCAAAACGACTAATAACCTTCTCCAATTATTTTCGCTGTGATGATGTCAACTTGCCCCGCTTCCTATCCCGAATAATCTCCATCCAAATTATTTTCTCCACCGGACCAAGATCTTTCATCTCAAACTCTCTTCTACGTAGTGACTTCAGCTCATCAATCTCTATCATGCTTCTACAACAATGAGCATATCGTCAACATAGAGTAAGAGGAATACAAAAGATCTATCCTTGAGCTTCTTAATAAATACACAAGGATCATACTCGCTCTTCGCATACCCCTACTCAATCATAAGAGTATCAAACTTCTTGTACCACTGCCTCGAGGCCTATTTCAACTCATACAATGACTTTTTCAGTTTTCATACCTTCATTTCCTCACTAACAACACCATAATACGGATATAGTTTATACAACCCAACCCCGCGTGTACATCGTCGCCCGACCGGGTAAAGATCTGTATCACGATAGATTAGGGCTTGACGCAAGGCCCAATCACACAAAAAACCTCACATTCATGTTCTTGGACAAGAGAGGAGTATTAAATCAAGCTAATTTTGCTTTTAGTTAGGGGTAGCCATGGCTACCTCTATCCCCCTCACCTACACCAAACTGCCAAAGTTCCGTGGGAATTGTGGTCGTATTGGCCATGGGCCGCAGGCATGCGATTGGGAGGTACCAGGGTTCCCTAGTTTTGACAGGTCGTTGCTAGAGTTCCATCAAGATCCGAAGACCAAGCTGTATGCGACTGACTGAGGGCAATCGACACAACAATCCCAGGATTCAACATGCTGATCTCCGCTATCCCGCTTAAGACCCCATCACCTCGAGGAAGGAGGGAAAATTGTAACATCGCATATCCCACCTAATCCTCAGGACGTGGTGGGACAGCGGGGAAGGCCCAGGGTATGGGCTACACCTTATGACTTTGAGGCTGTCTCATTTGGGATGTTGCCCCTAGGTGGGACGAACCAGAAGAGGGACATTACAAGAGAACCCCTGGAGGATCAGACGAGGGCTGGGAAGCAGCCCCACTAGGAGGGATTAAAGGAATTCATAGCTTTAGGGACTAGCCTTGGGATGGATCCCTGGTAAGAGCATGGCCTTCCTCTGAAACTGACGAATGCAGGTTCGGTCGCACTCTACAGAGTATGCAACGTTTAGGCAACACTTTGAGCAATATTCATCGGTTTTGTCATAGTTTATTTTCATTTTGCCTATATGGCTTTTCCAACACCGTTTGTAACGATTCATTTGTCTTAGAGTTTTTTTGTAAAGAGACTTCTGGGCTCTAAACAGTGTAATGACTCTCTTTATATTTTAATAAAATATCTGCACCTTTTAGTCAAAAAAAGAGAAAGATTTAATAGATCTATTATTTGTAGGGCACACTTATAAGGATATCTTAATTTAATCAATAAATATAAAAAGCGCTTATTAACAGAAGTTTAAGAGAGCGTCTGTATCACGCACTTTAAAACAAGTAAAACTGATGTTTAGGTTTCACTCTTTACTCGTCTTCAAGATCTTCCTTAAAAGTCACGTCTGACAGCAATGCTAGTTCCACTCCTCCATCACCCCCATATCCACACTCCTCTCGTACTATCTCTCAATCACCATCCCCACCTGCATCACCTCCTCGGGAGACCAATGTTAACCCATCCGAGAACGACCACGACCCGGATCTTCGCATCTTTGTTGTGAATTGCCAAGATATGGGCACTGGTAATCACTCCTAGCACCTCAAACACCTCCTTACTAACCATAAACCCCACATAATGTTCCTTCGCGAAACACTAACGCCAGACTCAAGATTGGCGATTCTGCATCAGAGTTTAGGATTCCATGGTAGTATAGGACTTCTGGCAACATATGAACATATAGGTCTTTCTCTGTTTTGGACGGTCGACATTGACATGGTGGTAACAAATGCCTCTGTTCATTATATCGATACTCAGGTTACTTTCCTGGGGCATCGAACGATTCGGGTTACAAGTATCTATGACAATCCTCATCGGGACCTACATCGTCAATCTTGGGACTTGCTCCGGTAATTAGGGGAATTTGGAGGGTAGCGATGGGTTCTTATTGAGGACTTCAACAACATTCTCCCTCAATAGGAATCGCAAGGAGGACGGCTGTATGCCTGTATCCGACAACTCTATTGAAGGATTTTCAGGCAATTGTCGTTCCTTCCCTTTCTCATATTCTCAATTAACCTAATCTTCTTCTCTGATTCAACAAAAGATTTGTGGCTAAGGGTTCAAAATCGAAACATGCTTGTTTCGTCATGAGCTCTCTAATCAGGAGTTTCGGGATTAATAATCCACTCAATGTGTTGTAAGTTTTGTCAGGAGAATTTGATTCTGGATTTGGTTTTGTTTTGTTTTGCAAGGTTGGAGCAGATCTGAGACGAACACGAAGAAAGAAAGAAATTATATTTAAAATAATTAATTAAAACTTAAAAATAAAATATGACATTAAAACAAAATTGAATCTTAATTTTAATTCTGATTTTATTTAAATTTAATTAAAAATCAAACATTTTTAACAATAACATTTTTTAAAATTAAATAAAAAATTAAATAATTTGAATCAAAATCTGATTTATTGATGAATTAATAATGAAATTTTAAAAAAAGAAAATTAATAAATTTAAATATAATTAATAAATATATTAAAAGAATTAAAACTTAATTTTGAAAAAAAATAGATTCATATATACTTTTAAATTAAAATCTGAAATTTCAATAAATATATTTAGAATTATAAATAATTTGAATAAAGATATATATATATATATATATAGGGGAACAATCAAGTACAAACCTTATTTCGGGTCAGAACGTAGAACTAATCTAGGCCATTGATTAACTAGATCGGATGGCCACCGAAATTCAGGGGGGTGGGGGTTGATTGATTACGAAATCAATTACAAGATATGCATTAATTAAAAAGATATTAAAAGATATGCATTAAATCTGGGCCTTTAATTCTATGATTCAAGGGCCCAGATTGAAAGTTCTACGTTCTGACGAAAGATGTAAGTTTGTACCTGATTGTTATCCTATATATATATATATATATATATATATATATATATATAGGGTTTGTTTCAGCTATGGACCTATAATTTGGGTGCGAACGGGTTTGTTTCAGCTATGGACCTATAATTTGGGTGCGAACTGCGAACTCCTTCTCACAGCGCTAGTTAATGACACATGGTAGAATTTTAGATGATGCATTTAATTTTTTTCCCAAGTTCGCTAATTTAATCATTCTCGTTTCGTTTTAGCTCCGATTTTTTTTATTCTTGCACCATTATTTTTATTTTTTCAAGAACTATCTATAGAGATGCATATTGAATATATTTGGAGCACGTGAAATCAAAATAGGAAAAGTGTGAGGTAATGTGAATCGGATGAACATAGAAAATGTAAATCTGTGGAAATAAAATGTAAATATGCGGACTTAAAATGTAATTACATTTTGTTTCTGCAAAATTACATTTTGTCTGTGTAGTTACTCCATACTTTTTCCTATTTTGATTTTCCGTGCTCCAAATATATTCATATTCATCTCTATAGATAGATCTTGGAAAAATAAAAAATAATGGTGCAAGAATAAAAAAAAATCAGAGTTAAAACGAAGTGGGAATGATTAAATTAGTGAACTTGGGAAAAAATAAATGCTTTCTCTAAAATGCTACCATGTGTTATTTATCCAATGGTTTGAGTTTGGTTCGCAAGTTCGCAGCCCAAATTGAGTTCATACCTGAGACCTTCCCTATATATATATATATATATATATATATATATATATATATATAGGGGAACAATCAAGTACGAACCTTATTTCGGGTCAGAACGTAGAACTAATCTGGGCCATTGATTACTCAGATCGAATGACCACCGAAATTCAGGGGGGTGGTGATTGATTACGAAATCAATTACAAGATATGCATTAATTAAAAAGATATTAAAAGATATGCATTAAATCTGAGCCATTAATTCTACGATCCAAGAGCCCAGATTGATAGTTCTACGTTCTGACGAAAGATACAAGTTTGTACCTGATTGTTATCCTATATATATATATATGGAAACTTTCAGGTACACACCACTCTTAAGATACAAATATGCGAACTTCATGTAAATCTACGGAAAAAAAATGTAATTACATTTTATTTTAGAGATATTATATTTTTTTTTATGTAAATCAAAAATAAGATAGTCTAACGTAAATGTAAATCAGAAATGTAAATCTACAGAAATAATTTGTAATTACATTTTATTTCCGCAGATTTACATGGTTCGCACCGTTTGTATTTTAAGAAAATATGCACCTGAAAGCAATCATATATATATATTAAAAAAATAAACTAGGTTTAGGGCTGAAAGAGTAAATGGTGTAAATTTGTATAATAGTTGAGGGCATTTTGAACATTTCTAAAAACTGAATAGTAAATGGATGGAAAATTGGACGAAAGGGGTAAACTCGTTACAAGTTGAAACATAAAGGTACGCGTTCCTTAAAAAACATCAGGGCATGCATCAGATAATCATATAAACTTAAGGATAGGTAATTGTAATTAACCCAAATTTATTCATCTTTTTTGAGTAAACGTGCAATATATTTCCTTTAAGAGAGTTAGTACATGCCTGAAAGCCATGACGGGACAAACACAATAACCATATCTACTGAAAAACGTCTAAGACGTTTTGTTGAAATGCAATAAAGGCGACATACAACTGACAACCAAAACAAATGAACTAGAACAATATTGAAATAACTAAGATAAACCAAACTAAAATAGGATTGAACTAACAACCAAATCCTAAGAACAATAAAAGTAAAGACGACTGGTGAAACACTACTCAAAGTGGGGCTTGAATACCGCTGGGTCCCCCGAGGGCGACGCTCTGCTTCTGTTGTAAAATCGAACATGTGATCGTCAGTGGTGAAGGACAGACATGAGCCTGTGGGTAGAGGGTGCGGTGGTGGAGGCCAGGGAGGAGGGCGTGGCGGTTGCAGGGACGGAGGCGGGGACTTCCGAGGCGGTGGCTGTGACAACTTCATATATCCCGATGGATGCAGGGGCGATGGTGGAGGTCGGGCCTGTGGCGGGAGAGAGGAGCCGGACATAGGCCGGGAGCGACGGCGGCGTGCTAAGGCCAAGGAAACCCTAGAAGCCGCAGGGGGCCGGAGACGAGACCGGAGACACGATGTTGGTGGCGGAGGGGAGCCAACACCGTGGTGCCGAACATAAGCTGGGAGCAAGAGGGACCGAATCAGACCGAGAGACACGATGTTGGTGGCGGAGGGGAGCCAACACCGTGGTGCCGGACATAAGTCGGGAGCAGGGGGAACCGAATCAGATCGAGAGACGCTTCGTTGGTGGCGAGAAGAAGCCAACGTCGCGGTATCTAGAGGCGGTTCGAGAGCAACCCTAGCAGAAAAAACCTGCACAAGACCTAAAAAGAAGAAGCAGTAGAGAGTATTCGTGGAAGAGGGAAGCAAAACCATGGCAAAGGCCATGACCATAGCCATGATCGTGCTTCTGCGGCGAGAGAGATGCATCGCATAATCATATAAACTTAAGGATAGGTAATTGTAATTAACCTAAATTTTTTCATCTAAATACTCAATTGGATAAATGGAGGTCACATTTTTCATATAAATTATTTTACAAAGTTACATTTGTAGATATGAGGATCAGATATAAATTTTCCTAATCCCCCATATGCTTTGGTCATAATCTTAACTTATTTGTTGAGCATATTTTTGGACTTAACAATTGATATGAACATAGTTATGGAGTTTATGCTATTGGTTCTCGTTCTTCTGGCTTTTAGTGATGACTTCGTTCAAATTTGGCTAGATTTCAAAATCTCATTGGTAAGTACTCTTGTCGCACGTCAACTTGTATGAGCTGTATTGATTTATTTGATTAATTAAAAGGGACTAATCAATGTCTGTTTTGAGGGATTATTCTTTAGAATCACCTGTAATAGGTTTTAATAATTTTGATTCTACCATAACTTGTCATCATTGCATACCTAAATATTAGGATCAACATAAGGTTTGGTTACATGGGACACTTGCATTCTTGACCTAAAATTTGGCCGGTTTTGTCTAATTTACATAAAATATTATCGAGTACATGGATTTATACATCAGTTATTGCTAATGATAGTAATTAAAAATAACTACAAACTTGTACATGACATTATAAACCCAAATATGACGACGAGGTTGTACTTTCAGAACATGAGATCCATGCGCCAAGACGAGGGCATCCAACAAAACGTGTGTGGAGATGTGTGACAAAGTTCATGAAATACTTTAGGCACGTGCGGCCCACATGCTCGTATGGGAGCACCAAAGACACTACACACTCTTGCAAGTCGCAATTGGTCGTAGCCTTCCCGATGAAAATATACTTCATCAAAATACTTCAGAACAAAAATAACAAGCGTTTGAATTATAATGTATATTTCAGAACTGGATAGATAAACCATAAAGTGTTTTTGTTAAGAATATAAATCGAGCGATCAGATTTTTCAATTAGTGTTGTGTCACGGAGACGGGGATGTGACCAAACATCTAGTTTGTTTGAAGAGTTTCCACCAAAGTCGGTATTAGGGTTTTTAGTTTTTTTAGGAGAAGAAAAATAAGTCATTTGAAAGAAAAGTAAAAACTAGAAAGTAGCATAGTTCTTAAAGAAGCAAAACATCAAACACATGGTTAAATTGAAAGTTTCTTGATGTAAAAAAAAAATTATAGATTTGGTATGTATCATTCAAGGAAAGCTACTTATAGCAAATTCTACTAACATGTGTTTAACATTTTTCTTTTTCTTCTAGGGTTCCATGTTAAACCATCCGACCAAAAGTTGGGTTGGTCTGTACTTGATCCACGACCTTTTATACACTACATTGAATATCTTGTATGGTTTTCAGAATTTGTTGTTACAAAAACGTCCACCAATGGATATCATTGTTTTAATTAATCAAATAATTAGTTATGTTTTATTCAACTATTAAGAGATTGAGTTCGAGTCAAACTTGTTTATTAAACTGATTCTAATTTTGTTCGTGTATGAACTAAATATTTAATGAATCAAATTCAAACTTTTCGCTAAAATTTAACTCAATACAATCGTACGATCGGGTTGAATGAGATTATATGCTTCAGATTATGGCGCGGTTGGGTTTCTCAGAAGAGTGGATAGCGTTGGTAGCGTGCTATGTGAAATCCGTACATTACATAGTTTCGTTAAGGGGGAGGGAAAGACCTCAACTTACACCAACGCGGGGATTACGGCAGGGCGATCCGCTCTCTCCCTACCTCTTCCTCCTCTGAATGGAGGGGCTCTTCTTCCTGCTGCACCAGGCCCATATTGAGGGGCGGTTGAGGGGTGTTTGTGTCGCATGTGGAGCGTCGGAGATCTCGCATATGTTTTTTGCGAATGATTGCTACATATTCTGTCGGGCAACTCCTGATGATGCTTAAATGATCACATGATTTCTAAGCTTGTTTGGGACTCTCTTGGGTCAGGTGTTAAATTTGGATAAGTCGTCGGTTATGTTCAACAAGAATACTTTGCAGGCCATGAAACAGCAATGCTGTCAAATTTTGAATATAGCATAGACCTCAGCGGCATCTATGTACTTGGGTGTCCCGAACATGATCGACCGGAATAGGAATGCCGCCATGGCACTCCTGGGAGATAGGATTGTTAAACGTATACGGTCCTGGGATGGGAAACTTCTCTCGCCGACAGTAAGGGAAGTGATGATACGATCAGTCCTCACCTCACTTCCCGTCTACGTCATGTCTTTCTTCACCATACCTTCCAAGATTTTTGCCCGAATTCATGTGGCCCTGGCTCGATTCTGGTGGGGAGGAAAGACGGCTCGCCCAATCATCTGACAGGATTGGGACAAATTGTGCATGCTAAAGGAGGTTGGAGGTATGGCGTTCCGCCACTTGAGCGATGTTAATAAGGCGCTCTTAGGGAAGCAAGCCTTGAACCTTATCTATCGTCCTACATCTCTGATGGCCCGGGTGCTTAAGGCACGTTACTTCCCAAAGGTTACCTTCCTTGAGGTTGGAGTTGGAACTAACCAGAGCCTCACCTGGGCTAGTATTCTATCAACTCATGGATTACTTAGGAGCGGCCTTCGGATAACGATCATAGATGGCCGAGATACCCTTATTTTGGGTACACCATGGCTTCTGGGTCCAAATCTGGTGGTCACGTCATCTAACCTAGCGCTGGTTGGGGCTCGGGTTGCGGGTCTCATGCAGCCTGGACGGTTAAGCTGGGATGTTGCCGGCATGGGTCAAGTATTCTCCGTTGAAGAGCAGAATAGTATCCTTCAAGTACCCCTCTCGGCGCTCCGGCCTAAGGACACTTGGTATTGGTCGGCCGACCGACATGAGATGTATACTACAAAATCAGGGTATAGGATACTGGCTATGGCAAGGCATGAAGCACGACAACAAACAAATTTGGTAACAGGGTCAGCTTTATGGTCTATCACTGCCCCCCCCCCCCCCCAACCCCCCGCCTCCTGATATTTTTATGTAGGGGCCTGACTGATACCTTGCAGGTAGCTACTAATCTGAACCGTAAATTTGTTCCTATTTCGACGACCAGTGATATATGCGGAAGAGCCCATGAATCAATTGACCATTTATTTCTTGAGTGTGGGTTCGCTAAAACGTGCTGGGCACAAACGGGTGATCTCATTCCACAAGGTCTTGGTGGGACATTTGTGCAGTGGTGGGAGGGGATTGAGAGCGGGAGGTCTCGGGAGAAGGTGGCTGAGGTCTTGTCCATTTTGTGGGAAATTTGGAAAGCAAGGAATGAGCTCAAGTGGAGAGGGACGCCCCCGGCAGCCCTGAGGGTAATCTCCTCGACAGCTACACATTTGACGGCCTAGAGAGAGGCGAAGGCCGCCTCCCCATAACCAAGTCATATACCCTCTGCCTGGCCGGCGAAGTGGATCCGCCCACCCTCAGGTACTACTTTTATCAATGTGGATGGGGCTGTTTTTCAGGATATGCATCAATCTGCTTGGGCTATCACTGCTAGAGACCATAGTGGCACGATCCGGCTGGCCGCTAATGATATGCTCACGGGGATATGGGAGCCGCTAATGGTCGAAGCATGAGCCCTGGCGACAACTCTGAAGAATGCTCAAAGCCTTGGGCCTAATGTCATTATTTGCTCGGATGCTCAGATTCTTATCAACCTAATCTCTAAAGGCGACCCGCCGGTATCACCCATTGGGACGTTTATTAGGGATATCCGGGAGCTTATTTCTCAACAAGAGGGGACTACCCTTCAATTTGTAAAAAAGAACTGCGAACAAGGCCTCTCACTGGCTCGCCGAAAAAGCTCGTTCTATGTCTGTTCTTCAGTAGTCATGCCCCATACCTAATGCACTCCAGTGTATCGTAGATTCTGATTTACGATAAATTTCACAATTTTAATTGAAAAAACTCAATACAATCGTACATATTCTTATGCAGGGTTCTTCAACACCAATTTTCATGGATCACCACATGGCCATGTTTAGAAAGATTCCAAATGGAAGACGATCGTCCTCAAAGTTTTAACTAGTTTATCAATTGTTTGGTAAGTACATTACGGATAAACAGTCCATCTAGAAGATTTTGCTTTTCTTGTTTTATTTACATTTTTATCCAAAGTACAAAATATATTTTATTATAAAAATTAGACGTCAAGGAGGCACCCACGTCAAATCAACCTTAGAAGAGAAATTGAAACTACACAAGAAAAAAATTCATTAACAAACAATACTAAAAAAAATTTAATGTCGTCCCTCTCTAGTTCTGATAGGGTTTTTCTTTACGTTTTTAGTGTAGGTGATTGAACTTTCTTAGAATCGTTATCGTTCCTCCTAGCCCGGATCCAGTCGCTCTCCTCTGTCTCAATGGCGTCGTTCTCACCTAGCTCCGCCCCCAACAACAACCCTTCTCCGCCTTTGCGTCACGCATCACTGTCGTCAAATAACCCACCGTCGTCGTTGTCTCGCTCCTCCCCATCGCTGAGCCAACAATCGATCCTCATCTCTCCAAGCAGTCCCCGCTACCTCTACAGCAGCCACCGATGTCCCCACCTCCTTGGTCTCCACTGATGCATTCGAAAGGCGTGCAAATTCGATGCACCCCTGTTTTCTGTACCTACTGCATATTGAGCTTGCACTATAAAAAAATGTATTAGATCATGTCTTCTAAGCAACCCCCGTCATCTTTGAAGCCGCCACTGGTACATCCATCTCCCTGGCCTCCACCGTGGCACCCTCCTCGACCCCTCTCTCGATTTTGGATCAGGCTAATCGATTAGGTCTTTTTTATTTTATCCAAATTTTTTGCAGGGTAAATGACTACTGAACAGAGATTCAGGGACTTTTCCTGGGAGGGAACCTTGATTCACATATATCCTCCCAATCCAACTGTCGAGTTCAGGTTCGGTCGCACTTCATATGAAATCATGCAGAGTTTAGGCAATACCTTGAGAAGTACTCTCAGTTCCGTTTTCCAACCCCCACCCCTCTTCCTGCATGCATATGTGGCAATTTCAATACAGACTATGACGGTTATATTGTCTTAGAGTTATGTGTTTTGAGCCCTTCGGGAACTCTTTCTTGTATTGGCTTTCGTATTATTAATAAAATCTGCACATTTTAAGTAAAAAAAAACATAAAAGAGAAATTGAAAATTGATCTAAATGGTTGAAAACTACGTACATACACGTGCTTGGCATGCGGTTTCGATTTTCAAATGGAAGAGTCGGAGTTGGAGTTGAGGATCGGACGATGTAGAGGCAAAGATTTTGCGGCTCGAGATTACTAAACGAGTATCAAGATCTGGAATCGATCGGTTTGGCTCCTATGTGGGAACCGATCCTGGTGAGATCATGAGCTCAAGCCATGAAATGGAGAAGTGTACGTGTGGACGTGTGGCGTTGAGGTGAAAAATAATGGATTCATTGACTCCAACGGCTAATTGCTTTGTATTTGGTCTGATTTAATAATTATTTAAAGAGTTATAATAATAATAATAATAATAATAATAATAATAATAAAATACGCTAATATACAGAATGAAACAGAAACGCTCTCAAAACTTGGTCGGCCGGATCTCTTCCCCCGGCGTCAGTTAGGGTGATCTTGTTCCTTTCTTTTCATTCTGCTCGAATCTCTTGTCCCCGTATCGTGAGTATCGGTCCATATGCAGTCCTAGTGCTAGACCGATCAAGGACACAAAGCAGGGAACTCGTGGAGGCTCTGCATCACATCCATCGTGTATTCACGCTGCGACCAAAACCAGTCTGATGGTCGATGGCGTCAAACAGAGCACCGAAGCCGTTCCCGCCTCAGAGACGGGGAAGCAAGTGGACGGGGCTGTGCCTACACCTCCCGATGTCTCTGTGTCGTTCACAGTCGAAGGGATACAAAAGGAGGACGGAGATGTGGATAGGGACAGAGATTCAGTTCGCTGGCAACGATTTCGAGCTCAGTTCGTGGATAGTGCAACAGAGGTTTATGTGAGAAATATGTCGTAACCTTTCTTGGAAGAGTCGTTCAAAGTTATGTTTCTTCCGTTTGGCGACATCGACTCCCTAACCTTGCTGAAGAGATCAAATAAGAAAGGCTTCTTCTTTGGTTTCATCTGTTTTTCATCGCATGTTGCTGCTGCCCAGGCGATAGAAACGCTGAATGGTTTCAAGTTGAATGCACATGTCCTATTCGTAGCTTTTTCGCGGTGTTTTCTACGATCTCCGGTGACTGGTTCAATCGGAGAGACAAAACAGAGCATTGGCTCTGTTTCATGTTCTGATCCGGAAGCTCGCCCCAATGAGTTTTATCCGACTTCCGGAGAGGGGCAGGAGCATCCTCGTGAGGACGCCAACACTCAGGCACCCATACCTCTGTCGGCGATCATTCCTCTGCCGCGTTCTCAGGCCGCCGATGACCTGCGACATTCTGTTTCAAACGCACCTGATCCCGTCGTTGACTCCGCGTTTCAAGGGATAACTTCATCGAAAGAGAATCCTATTTTGAAAGGGTTTCCTTTTTCAAAACGAGTTGATTCGGGATTGATTCCTTCGTTGATCACGATATCAGAGCTAATCCCGGACGCGACATCAGTGCAGGTTACTAGGCGTGAAGGTGGGCCTGAAGGTGTTGTGCTGGGCTCATGTCCGGATGGGCCTGACTTTGATTGGGCAAAAGTTGGATTGGGCTCAGTACAAAAGAAAGTTGGATCAGATTTGGGTGGAGTGCTAAGCCCATCCGAAAAGGCACGCTCGTTGGCCGGTGTGGACCCAAGTTTGGCTACTATTTTTAGTCGAATTGGGAAAGATTTGGCTCGTGTACTGACCCTCTTCCTCGGGATGGTGAACCGATTTTGGAAGTCGGCTTTCAAGGAAGTCCATGGAAGGAGGCCTTGGAAAAACCGATATCTATGGCCGAGCCAAAGAAACGAGGACGCCCAAAGAAGAGCCAATCGAAGGTGGTAACACAACCAGTCGTTGTTTATCAGACAAGAGCTAGGACCTCTGCTGATAAAGAGGTTAAAATGGGACGTTACATGGTAGACATTGCCAAAAAAGATAGCATGGGCAATTGGAGGTACAGTTCCAAAGTTGGTCATAGGGCTGTTAATCTTTGTGCTTTGATGCTTGAGAAGGACGCCGAGGATGGACAGGCAAGGACTACGTGGAACCGACTCCAATTCTATCTTTAACCCCTGTTTCGGTTTCTAACCGGTTTACTTGTTTGAATCCGAATAAGAAGTAGACAATCTTGTTTTTCCTATTCTTTGTTTGCTCTTTGAAGTTGTAATGGTTTGAGGAATGGATCTTTTTGGATCTTTTCCTGCTTTGTTCTATAACCTTATAGAACATTTGCTTAATAAAATTCTTAGCCTATCAAATAAATAAATAATAATAAAATATTTTACAACCTATAAATATCAACCCCTCATATTTCATCATTTCATCCACAATTTCTCTTCATCTCAAATACTTGTTCCCACAAAACCTTGATTCCGATAAAAAAAAATGTCCAACGACAATGATATTCAGAATTCCACCCAATCAGAGTTCAATATGGAGCAGCTCAGGGGCTTCCAACATATGTTGCACATCAATTAATACGATATTCTGTTGTATGCAGTGTGTGTTTTTCTAGATGAATGAAATGTGTTGTTTTCCGAATAATAGATGGCTTTTGACCGACTTGTCTTATCAAAACAGAGTTTCAAAATGCTTTTTGACGGACTTGTCTCATCAAAACAGAGGTTCGATAATAAGTGACTGATGTGGACAGAAATTGCATTGGTTTTAGATGTTTTTAGCCCACATTCTTGAACTTTTTAGTCCCAGGGTTGGATAATTTGGTACACTTTTCTCTCGTTACTCATATTGTCTCTCATTGTATTTCGTAGGTGCTTTGATCGAAAAATGGGCTAAAATGGAGGAAAAATCGGTTTAAGGAGCTTTGGAGGCTGACTCATTTTGCGAAGGGCATAACTTCTTCATAAAAACTCCAATTGCCTCATATTTTATGTCAAATCGAAGGGAATTCAGAGATCTATAACTATCGTCAAGAGCCCAAGGCTGTTACGTCCCTCGATCAGGCTCGCGCGAGGCTTTTCGACTTCCAAGCGGGTTTTCTACTTAAAAAAGGAAATTTTCCTATTGTAAATCCGAATTTGAGAAGGAAAAAAAGGGTCTTGAATTCCTATATAAAGAAGCATGAATTTAAACAAGAAGAACTGACATTGGGCATAATTTCATAGAGATTGAGAGTTAGGGCTTGGGTTTTTGTGAGAGAGAAATGCTTAGAAACAAGGGAAAATATCAGATTCGTACCCTTAACTATACGTTTTTAACACATTGGTACCCTTAACTATACGTTTTTAATACATTGGTACCCTTAACTAATTTAATCACTAAAAAGGTACCTTAAGTTTCCAATCAGTAACACGTTAGTGTTTTCCGTCCATTTTTGGACAGAAAATGGTGATGTGCAATGCACATGACCTTAAACTTTCAAAAAATGACAAAAATACCCCTCTAAGTTCATACCCTAATTATTCTTTTACCTTATTTCTCATACGCAACCTTCATCTCCCCCCATTTTATTTCATACATACGCCTCCTTCATTCAGTTTCTTCCCCAGCCTTCATCTCCACCACCATGACCATTTTTCGTCCAAAAATGGACGGAAAACACTAAAGTGTTACTGATTGGAAACTTAAAGTACCTTTTTAGTGATTAAATTAGTTAAGGGTACCAATGTGTTAAAAAAATGTATAGTTAAGGGTACCAATATGATATTTTCCCTAGAAACCAATCTGATATTTACCTTTCAAATATGTTTTTCTCTTGTTTATCTTCTTCTTTGTGTTCTTCCTTCATCTCCATGAGCTAAATTTCCATTAATCTGGAGCTAGGGGAAACAATATGATGAAATAATTTAAAGCTTTCATATTTACTCTGTGCAATTTGTGTTTAGGTTATTGTTTGCATGATTTACGCTTATTGCTTTGTAAAATTGATCACTTGATAGATGTTTAGGTTTTAGAATTCAACAATCGAGAGATGAGAATTGCTAAAAGGACTACGAATTATGCGACTCGGGTTTAAATCTAGTCTTTAATAAAGTTATGTTAACACGAGTGCAACAACTATATGATTACAACCCCAAAAGTTAGAGGAATTAACGAATCTTAATGCTTTATGTCTCTCTACACCCAGATTAGTGATAACTATGCGGTTAGATAATAATAGGGTCCTAATTCGATCGTGAGATGTTTAGGACTAGTGATAAATATGCAGTTAGATTGTATCATCTTTGATTCCCACAACATCATAGTAGTTCTCTATGATCCACAAGAAACTGTCCACGTCCTTGGCTATATGAACTCATGTAAAAGTATTTAGCCTAAGAATGTTAATCCTTGAAGCGCTGCTACCTCTATTTGCCAAAGTTTTCTTGTATATTTTCAGCTCATCCTACAAGACACCCTCCAGAGCTTCCAACATATCCACTTTATCATTATAATGCTTCAGGATAGCATCAACAACATTGATGTTCTCCACCACCAATAGTTCATTGCGCTTAGCTAGCAAAGTCTACTTCTTAAACAACCTCTTGACGCTATCCCCCCTCCCGTTCCTTCATATGTTCCTCCAAAAGAGGAATTCGGTCCTTCAAAGAAGAAGAAGAAGAAGAAGCAACATCACGACATAGGATCATGAGACTTACTTTTTTTGGTATTCACTTTTGACGTGTCAACTGCAAGATCTCCCTTATACGCTACCTCGATGTCAACCATTCTTGTTTCTACAAACTATTGCTCTGATACCACTTGTCACGTGACCGAATTCTCTAACGAACCCGTACAGCCCAAACCTTGTTCAAGTCTCTTTCCCAAGCTTAACAAGCCATGTGATCGGCCTAACCACCCGTGGAAGCACAAACTAATCACAAGAACATAAGAAAGGAAGAAGACGAGGGTTGCTCGAATGAGAGATTTTGGCATTAAATTTATAATTGAGTGGATGATTACAAATGAGGTCTTCAACCTTTATTTATACTACTCCAAGCACATCAAGATACGATCTCTTGGTTACATAAGTCAAGATATTTAAATTCAAAAAAGGTTTGAATTTGAATGAAAATTCAAATTCAAATTCAAATGTCATTATGACTTGGTCTTGGTTAAAAGAAAGGATGACCAGCCCTTGATCTTATCCTTCTTATCCCAACGCCCACGTGGTAACATTTTCCTTTGATCTCCTCCTCTTGTCACGTCCCTTAACTGGCTCCTCGTGTCCGAATGCCCACGATTCGTGTAGTCTTTCCCGCACACGCACTTAAAGCCCACATATGTATGACAATCTTGAGCTTGTATACACCTCGCTGATCCTTTCACTGAGTCCAGCTACACTCGTCCCGTCTAGGTCTAGGACCGAAGCCCAATCTAACCCAACTATTGGTCCGTGACAAAAAAAGTCAACTAGAGCTACTCTTAGAGCATCTCCAATGGTAGCCTATTCGTGTCGGTTGTTTAATTACAAAATATTATTTTATCCCTCTCACCTCTAGTGGCAGACTGTTCATTGCTAGCTGTTCGAATAAATTAATATTTCCTTCCAAATATGTTTGATATTTTGTCGGATATTGTATCTTTTCTAATAGCTTATATTGCATAAAAGTCCGATGGCAATGGCATTTTCATTGAATATAATTTAAATTTCAACATTGACCTCGAAATAACTAGGAGGAAAATACAATTAAGAGTCTCCATATCTATTCCAAATGTGTTCGATGAGGTCGTCCTTCAATTCATAATGAGCACGTTCATCCTACATCATTTGGGTGTTTCCAACTATAACATAGGACGGGACGAAGCTTCTTCGTGTGAATGTTGGTTCGCTTGGTCCTCTCTCATTTGTTGGTTCAGTGAAGCCATCATATGTATGGCGTTCTACCTCGATAATCATATTATGCATGATAACACATGTATTCATGACTAAGCCGAGGGGCTGGGGCATCAACATTCGACTCGGCCAAGTGGTAATGTGAATCCGAGATTGGAGGACCCCAAATGCTCGTTCCACATCCTTCTTGCAATTTTCTTGTAGTTCTACAAACTTTTTCTGTTTTGGTCGCTGATCCAATGAGATTGTTTTCACGAAAACTGGCAATGAAGGATAAATACCATCAATAAGATAATACAAGTGTGTACTGGACTGGTGGTTGCCAACCATTGATGACGTCCACGAACAGTCTTGAATGATTGAGCATAGTTAAGTCGTTTTTGAATCTCGTCATGCCAAAGAACGAGTGCTAAATCCATAAGTCACCTATGACAACCGTCTCGAGAACCATGGTTGGTCTGTTCCCGTGGTCCCTCATTGAATGTGAGCCTTTTAAAGTTGTCGGGAAATTCTTCCACTCCTAGTGCATGCAGTCAAGACTGCCAAGCATCCCGAAAAATCCACGCGTTTCATTCACTGATAAAATGTTGTTCATATCAGCCTGTGTTGGCCTATGCTGGTACGTCGGGCCGAAGAAAGTAGCAACTCCCCTGCAAAATTTGATTACACACTCAAAAGTCGTGGTTTCGCTTACTTTCAGGTACTCGTCTAGTCTATCGGCTGCAATTCCATAACACAATTGCCTAATGTCCGCTGTACATTTTTGATACGGAGATAACAATACCTTCTCCACAGCGTCAAACCGTTGCCTGAATTACTCATCGTTATCCTCTAATACACGAAGAATGCGGATGAACACATCCTTTGGCATTCAGAAACGACGACGAAAATGCACCTCCTTGTACTGGGGTTTATGTCGAAGTAGTCGCGCATTAAAAGTTCGTTCGCAGCTTCCCGGTCTCGTTCGATGTAGTTTCTCTTCCGTAGTCATACTACAACCATTGCTTCGTCCAACATACCTTGAACGACCTCGTTGGACGTGCATTCTTCGAGTGTTTCTTCCAACATTCGCTCGAGCACAAGCTCGCTGGCATAGGCATCGACATAGTTCGCCATTTCGATGAAAAAAAGAGACAGAGAATTCAAATTTAGGAAGAGATAGTAATGGAAATATGTTTTTTATGCAAAAAACTGAATTAATACATAATTTGGAACAAACCAGCACCTAATTTTGCTAGTTTCAACATAAAAAAAAGTTGTATTTTCAAGAGTCAACAATTAGTCATTGAGGAAGTAGCCGTTGGTGCTGACAGTTGCGCCAGCGTCGATAGTCTCTACCAACACCGAATCGCCTACAAAACGTCTACAAATTGCCGCCATTTCGTCTCCACAAACAACGAACCGTCAGCGAACTGTTCAATATCGGAGATGCTCTTAATGTTTATACTTCTAAAGATTGTATCGTTAAAACTTAAATTCAAACAAATTTGATTATCATCCCAATTATGAGTGGGTGCGTCAAACCAAACACCACAATCACAGCCCAACCCAAACCCAAACCGACAGCAAAGAACGACACATACTCAGTAACAGTAATTAATTAATTTATTCAAAAAAAATTCTATTTTTTCTTTTCTCAAATCATTTAAAATTATTGTGTAGGAGAAGGGAAAGACAAGCCATTCTTCTTCTCTCTCCTGTTGCTGCCATCCAAATCCATTTCTTCTATCTCCCTCTTCTCCTTCCCCAATCCCATCAAATTTTCTCATCTCTTGCAGAAATTTCCCACCTTCATCACTCCCACTCTCCCTACTCTTCCTTTTCTCATCTGGGTTTCATTCATCGGATCTCTTCACCGATGAGGAGGGGGAGAGGAGCGGCTTCCAAACCGGCCACGGCGGCAGCAGCGGCGGCGGCAGCAGCGGCGGCGGCGGCGGCGGCTGAGGCTGCTGGAGTACAAATCCAAACCCTCAACGGATCTGCGTCTATTAAGGAGCCCAGATACAGAGGCGTGAGGAAGAGACCGTGGGGGAGGTTCGCCGCCGAGATCAGAGACCCTTGGAAGAAGGCACGCGTATGGCTCGGCACCTTCGACTCCGCCGAGGACGCCGCCAGGGCCTACGACGCCGCGGCCCTCAGCCTCCGCGGCCCCAAGTCCAAGACCAACTTCCCGCCGGGGACGTTTTCTCCTTTCTCGTTTCCCAACGGCAAAGATCCGTTCGCCGATCGGATCCGCCACCAGAACGGCCGGTTGTACCCGCCGGCCGAGTACCAGGAGCAGCAGGTCAATAACCCCCAGAGACCCACCACCAGCAGCCTGAGCAGCACCGTTGAATCCTTCAGCGGGCCCAGACCCCCGACGGTGACGGTCAACGTCTCGACGGCGACTCGGCGGCACCCCCGGACGCCGCCGGTGGTCCCCGAGGACTGTCACAGCGACTGCGACTCTTCGTCTTCGGTAATCGACGGAGACGGTGACATAGCCTCCTCGTCCTGCCGGAAACCCTTGCCGTTTGATCTCAATTTCCCGCCGATGGATGAAGTTGACTTCAACGGTGACGATCTCCGGTGCACCGCGTTGTGCCTCTAATGGTTGTGGTTGATGGTGATGATGATGATGATGATGATGATAGTCAATTATTGAACTTTTTTAAAAAAAATGAGAGAAAATGATTGTGAGGCTAGGTTAAAGATGAAATGATCTTGTTCCTGAGGATGATGGTGCTTGAAGAGAATTTACTTTCTCCTTTGCTATGTTTATGTCTGATATTTCTTTCTAGGCATGTAATGGAATAGGGCTCTGTTCTTATGACTTATGATTGAGATTTGACTTTCTCTAGCTAATGAGGCCTTGTTATGATATCTCTGTAACCCAATTTATCTGATTCAATGCTGCTAATAGCACATGAAAATCTATTTATATCCATAATTGATGTTTGTTCTTTACTCTTGCATCATGATTCTGTGTTTAGTTATGAACATGTAGTTGTTGTTGATCTTTGTGTTTCATGTTGGAGATTGGAGATGAATGATGGGTTTTTATTGTTTTTCATTTTTAGTCATTTCGGTTTAGGGTTCTGAACATTATAGTTTACTGAATACAGTGTGTTGTACGGTAAATACTACTACCTTTTTTGCTGCTTAGATTCATGATATCAATCTTTGTGTTCCATTTTTGGTGACTAGAGATCGATGATTAGTATCTCCTTTTGCCACAAATGGTATGAATTTTATTCTCTTCAAGTTGTATATTTTCTTGATAGGCTACTGATGAGAACAATTTACTTCAATCTTGTATTTTATTGATATTTTTTTATACTCTTCACTTTCTCCTATCAAAGGCAGGTCAAATTGTTGGATGAAGAAATGCATGCAAAAGGCGACAACAATGAGCTTGGTAGTTTCTTACCTTATATGGGTAAGCTAATGGATTGTTATTTATCATATAATGCGTTATATGGTATCGACTATAAGGGTATAAGGTGATCTTTACGCTTGTTGTGCATGTTCTATATTTGTCGGGATATGACAAATTTTAGGATTGTAAATTCATGCCATGCATTGTTGTTATATCGAACACGTCATATATGAATTAGCTAAGTATGGAAAATATTTAAGGGATGTTTTTGTTAATTATCATGTGATAGTCGTTAACTGATCTTTGGAGTTAATTTCCGTTATTTAGGTGAGCTAAAGGCTTGTCGTTACTGTATTAATTTTGTCGTGTTCTGGGATATTTATATCAAGTTGTATATGGAATCTTGAAGTGTATGCTCTAGCCTTTTTTAACGTAAAACTCCATCTTCGGTGCCTTGACGTTTTGCTGATTATCTGTGGGTTTTAGCTTTTGTGGTGCAAAATGCTCTGCAGTAGGATGTATGTGTTTTTGGTGACTGAGTAAATATTTGAGTAGAGTTCAAACCTAGAAATGTATTTCTTTGGTTTTAGTTCTTGTTATATACATATGTTCTTGTAAAGTTTGTGTTGTTTATTGCATCGAATGAGTTTATTAGTTTATCTGTAAATTGCTAGGACTCGGATTTGGAAGTCAGCTGTGCTTGAAAACTGAAGTTTGATTGGGTTTGTTTGAACTGTTCATTGTATGTTAAGTGGGCTCTTTGCCTATACATTTATCTTTGATTGATTGAATCTTTGCAATGAAATTCTCAAGCATGCTATTTGTATACAATCCCGTGAGTTAAAAAGCGGTTATTGAAAACAGGAGATAATATTTGTATCGTCAATACAAAAAAATTGTCAGTATCAACGTGCTCCACCAATTCACCGTTGGGAGCTCGAGTGATCGGTCTTCTGTAAATTTTGAGACGAAGGTTGCTGGGGAGGATGAAGGCGATGGGTCTGTCGGGTTTGTTGTGGTTGAACGTGAAGGCAGTGAATTGCAACCACAGACCAATTAGGTGTTCGGAGTCGTCATCCTCGTTCGTTGGTAGAGGTCGACAGAGATGCATCCACAGACCAATGGCGTTGACAGATTCACTGAGTTCAAGCTGCCAATAACACGCTTAAAGACCGAGTTACATGATGGTTGGGTGAGGGTGACGATGATGTCAGGATCCATTATCGTCACTTTTGGTTACTTGTTACTTTTTTTTGGGTACATACAAGATATTTTAGACATTTCAGATTAATTTTGATCGTGATTATATTGTCACATAATCAGGTCTTTTTTTTAAACCAAAGAAACAATTTTATTAAATTCAACCGTAGAAATAAGAAAAAAATAATAAGAGAGAGGACGATCAAACAATAATCATACACTAAATCTCTTAAGGACAATAAACCCATAATTTTTTTTCTCCTCTATGGCCGTGAGGGGAAGGAGAAAGTGTCCTGTTTATCTTTCTCCTCTTTCTGTTTTGTCTTTCTTTTATCTTACGATACTTATTGTCAGATCGTGTCACGACATGTGAAGGAGTCCAAGAAGACTATCAACTTTGTAGGAGCTAAGGTAGGTCGTTTCCGGGATGCTTCGACGAAGTCATGCCAGACGGTTGGGGATGGAAAGGGCTTGGGTCATGGTGGATTCACAAACTCGGCATCTCAAGTTGCTAGCCTTGGCTCTGCAGGATCAGTTAAGTGGTTTGGTCGAGGACGTGCTCAACGCCGTAAGGTTGCTTCTGAGAAGAGATATAACCAAGGTTCTATATTACACTAACATACATCCCTATTACTAAACCGTAGATTTTAAAGGGATATAACCAAGGTCGTAGGGTGTTGGGATATATGTTTGGGATGGGTGGTCTTCCACGGACTCATCGTCGGACGTGTTTGACTATTCATTGGACGTGTTTGGGCTTTCATCTGTCTCCCTTTCTATGTCATCGACATATACATAATCTTCCTCGTCGTTATAGCTCTCGTAATCCATGGTTAGAGACCCTTACTACATGGTAGGAGGCTCATAATCAAGTGGAGGTGACCATTTGTACCACCTTGATCCGCTCTCGTCTAAAGTGAACTCGTACTTAGTGAACTCCAACTGGGTTTCATAATCTAAAAGGGAAGACATGTTGGTAGATAAATAGCATGAAGAGAATAAGACATGTATAAATAGAGTGTATTAAGTCGAATATATTCGATATCAAAGGTCGAATATACTCAAAGTAAAGTATGCAGCGACCAATCAAATCCGCCAGTCATTAAAATTGATAAAAAGACACATCGAACACAATGATATTTGAAGTTGAAAATCGATACATGAAATAAAAATACCTTACTCCATATTATCTAAAAACCGATCTCATATGTTCTCAATAAGATTGGACTTTAGCTTCCGATGAAGGCGGGCATCGTGCAGATTCTTACGTTTTTGCAGCCACTTCGTGTAATGAGGAAGGGGTCCATGTTTCTAGGGCTCAACCGCTGTATAATGGGGAATATCAATATCTACCTCATCAACAAAATTTTCCACGCCTTCTTCGTATGATTCATGTTCCTCCTCCCTATATATGTTGTCTAAATTATATAAGTATGGATTATATTTGCAGGTGTGCATCTGTCTCATATATGGGTGGGGCGGGTGATGATGAGCCACCGCGAGGAAAGAACTCTCAAAGATATTTCGATGTCCTTCCTCGTACTTTCCTAATGCTTCGTAAATAGTTTATCCTTCGCCACGAGCAACCATGATATTGTTTTCACAAAACGACTCCAAGTAGGGTAAATTTCATCAACCAAATAGTACGAATAGTTGTAAAGTGTACCGTTTATCTTGTAATCAATATTATGTTCATGGTCTTCCAAGATGTGTGAGTTGTTGAGAAGGTTTTTTTTGATGAGCAAAATTTATTAAACTCTTGTCTTCTTGAGATGGAAAAGCATAACAAAGAGAGGCATCCGAAAAAGGGTCTCATCCTCAAGACCGAAACAAAGCTTAAAAGAGCTAACAAACAACTCGCACAAGAGCTAACACAACCCACACAAAGGCTATGACTGAAACAACCGAGAAAAAGAAGAACAGAAACACCACAAAAAGCACGACCCAGACTAAAAACCAAACTTGGAAAAACAAAATCGACCACCATAAATTTGTTGAGAAGTTGATGTCGTTGTTCACACCGAACGAACCAAAATAAGCATGCCAAATCCATAGGTCACGTGAAGCAACGACTTTAAGCATTATTGTTGGGCGTTTTCCCTTATCTCCTTTGGAAAATTCTCTTTTCCATGCCATCAGAGAATTCTTCCACTTCAAGTGCATGCAACTAATGCTTCTAATGTAACTTGGGAAGCCCCGTCTCTCACCATATACAAAAGCGGGTTATGTCGTTTGTCGTTGGTCTCCTCTCATACTCAACTCCAAAAAACTCGAATCCCGGCCCAACAAAACCTTTGCATATATTCCAGGATGGTTGAGACACCCATTCACATTATTTCATCCAACGAATCATCGACGCCTCTATATGTCAACATTTGGAGTACAACTATACAATTCTGGTATGGAGTAAGCCCATATTGACGAGCCGCATCCGTATTTTGAACAAAGTAGTTGTCATGGGCGATAGCGACCTCAAATATATGAAGGAAAAGGTATCATCTCATTCGAAATCGACGCCGAAATATAGTTTCTCCGTAAATCAGCTTCTCTACAAAGTAATCACACATCAAATGCTCGTTAGTATTGCCACAACCTCAAAATAACAAACTTTTCTTCCAGGACACTTCCATAGCTTCGTCAATTACCCCCTCTAACTTGAACTCTATTTTGATAAATAAACTTGTCAATTACATGTTCCATAGCTTCCTCGATCATTTTAATTTTTTCCTCCGTCATTGCTTCAAAATCTTCCGACGACATCGATCTTGTAATGTCGAATATGGAGGAATTCGATAGCGAATTGAATGATACATATAAAATTTCTTGGCTTTTTATACGAAAAAAAATCCAGTTTAATTAATTTTACTGTTATTTTGGTAATTAAATATTAATTTAGTAAAAATACCAAATGTGACCGTTGGAGACCAACATTCGTTTTTTTCAGGCCACGTGTCAGCGCTTGATTGGAGCGCCTATAAAGGGTACAGGTTTGGAACCCGCACACATGTGGAGCTTCATCTCCGTGCGTGCAACTGCGACGCCCACAACTCCTGTCTCTTTTTTGCGTTGTAGTGGCTCGACGCTGGAGGCTCTGTGTTCTTGTGTGCGGATTTTTCCACCATTATATGTGCCTTAAGAGAAGTGGAGGAAAAGAACATGGAGGTAGCACACATGAATGGAACCTATGACGATATACTACTGGTAATGTTGGTATTGAACCCTTATGCTCCTGGTCTAGTTCAGCTCGATGCAACAATGACCAAGTGAGGTACGCAAAGCAGTCTCGTCGAGAACCATGACTTTAGATGTGTGGGTTTTTTGAGTACCCACTCATCCGTTACAGATTGGAGCTTACTCTAGTTAACTCCTCAGTATATGATGTCGTAGGGATTGCTTTACGTTACACATTCTGATTAAATTCCACCTTAGTCTTAGGACACGTAACCCATTGTACAAGGACTTTTCAAGGTAGATCCTCGTCTCCTTCTCAAAAGACCAAAATCAAAGATGGATACTTCACTAGTAACATACCCTACAAACGGGAACGAGTTGAATAAGATACTTATATGCTTACATTTTGGTACCTTTATGTTCGGTCCACGGACATTAAGGTCCTACATGTTTCCACAAACCATTTTTCGATTTGGGGTTAAAAAACTAACATAAATATATAAAAAAGACTATTTTATCCATTTTCGTTTCAAATTAATAGACATTATGAGTTGAAAGACTATTTTACCTCTCTTATCTTTAATTCTTTAAAAATTCATTAATATTTCAATTAATTCATAATAACAGTCATTGATTCTTTAAATAAAATAATTCTTTTACCCCTCGGCAACTCACTTTGTCTTCTCTTTTATCAGATAAAACATTGAACAAACCAATATCCAACAAAGAGGCAAAAGCTATGGACTAAAATCGTCACTCTGGCGACTTCGGTACATAGCTTTGGATACACTTTAGCTTCTTTAGTTTGTAGATTTACACAGTGAACATGCGAGGCAAAAGATATGGATTGAAATTGCCACTCCGACGAACTGTAACTCGATAAAGGCCATGAGGAGGAGGGCCACATAAAAACTAGACTTCTAGAGTCAGGGCCAAGGCGGTTTGTCACGCCCCAAATCCGGTTTTAACCGGACTCGAGACGTGAATTAAACAATAAATAATAAAAGCAATTTAATAAGGAAAAAGGTCTCAAAATAACGGTTTAAAGCTCCAAGTAATAACACGAGTCACAGCTCGGTAAAAACACAAGTCAAGGGTTCTGTAAAATAAATTGTACGTCACTAGACCCTAGACAAGACCCTCGATGGCTCCCAAGCGCCGAGAATCCCTCTAGCACAGATCCCGCTCAACACCTGAAAAACAACAAGGTAAGGGGTGAGCTTTCGCTCAGTAGGAAAAGTAGTTAAGGTTATGAACATCAGTTCACCACCACGAGTAACCGTCCAATTAGGGCATACTAGTAAAGCATAACTAACCACAACGCCCACGGGACAAGTACCAACCACCAATCACTCTCGCAAGACCACAATCACAAATGAAGCCACGCACATAGCCAACCAGCACACACAAAACACACAACAGAATAACACATCATTTAGTACAACCATTCCGAACAACACCGGCTATCATAGCCGTCCCATTTATATCGTGCCGGAACACAAAGCATCGGTCCCGACATCTTCCCGTCCCGTAGACTCGGGGTAACATCCCAGACCAGAAATACCTCAGTCGGACGTCTTCCCGTCACGTAGAATCGGGGCCTCACGCATACCGGACCGGCACATACCTCGGTCGTACGCCTTCCCAGACCACATAACATCAGGGTAATGGTTAAACCGTCCTCGTTCTTGATACTCTACACCGGCATACTCTCTCAGTGTAGGTATCATACCGGACCCGCCTCCTCTTGGAACACACATCAAGAGAATAACACGCATCACAAAGTCGTAGTTCGACCACGGTATACCAACCAAGCCAACTCACCATAACATACAAATCGGTCTATAACTCACCCGATCATATCACAACCAAGGATTCACATCATATCAAACACGACACACTTGCCCACACATAGTCACAACATGCTACACCGAGTATATCATAACATGGTTCTTAATCTTATCGACACTAAGTCACACATCATGTATCTCAATCAAAGATCATGGCATCAATCAACACGCAACCCTAAGGCTCGACATGGCCATTCTACCAGCACGACAATTTCCCAATAATTGAAAGCGATTATTTTAGTGAATCACATCCTACATGCCACTAAGACTCGTCCGGTTATTATCGTAATTGAAAACGGTTATTCTAGTGAATCACATCCTATATGCCAACTAGGACCTTTCCGGTTATTATTATCCTTACACATGCATACTAGTAATTCTCCGTAATTAAACCGGTATTCACTACTTTCCTTACCTCAAAAGTAAACAACTCTCAACTCCTAGCTGCTGACGTCCTGGCTAGCTTCCCCTCTGTCTCGTCACGAAGTCCAAACGTATCCTCCTCCTCCGAGCTCGGGTCCAAAGTCTAAGATTACAAGCAATACACGAATTAATGCTAATTCAAGTGTGGATTAAAGAGGGAAATACCCAAACTAATCCCAATTGCACAACTTGTCAAAATGGGCCCGGGAGGCCCATTTTGCCCGGAATCAGGAAAACGTCCCTCGGAATTCTAAAAGTTTCCCTTTTTGTTTCTAACAATCCTAATTAAGTTTACTTGCTCCAATGCATTTGACGGAAATAAATTCCGGGGTCCGAGCCTTCACAATTTCGTAATTTAAGTTTCTAATCGCTTTTTCCGAAATTCAAGGAATCACCTCCATAATTCGTTCCGGGTGTCAATCACGACCGTCACAATTTCCAAACCACCAAAATCCGACCATGTGGGCCCCACGGCCACACATGGCCGTGTGTGGTTCAACCGGTCGGCCGGCCATGGTTCATGGGTGGCCAGACCATGGCCGGTCCCTTCCAAGGGTGGCCGGGCCATGGCCGGTAATTTTCCTCACCGGTGGCCGGATTCCGGAGATCGACTGGAGCTCCGGCGAGCCTCCGGTCGCTGGAAAAATATCCAAAATTCTCCAACAAGCTCTTAACTAGTTCTAGGTTCTCTATAACACTATTTTTAAGCTTTAGAGCTTCAATTTCCACCTCAAGTCATCCAAAGTTTCAAGACCCAAGTGGGTTTCATCAAATACTACTCAAATCAAGTTATTTCTCTCATCTAACTCCACCTCTTCTTCAAACATTAACATTTAAGCCATCCAACACTCAAAACTCACTAGTTCAAGTCATCCCTACTCAAACCCATAAATCCAATTTCATCAACTAAGGAAATAAAGCATACCAACCTTTAAGAAATGGAGAGATGAGGTAAATTTGAGAGGATTTGGTGTAGAGATGGCTAGAAAGGAGCTTCCTTTATCTTGCTTCTTCTTCAAGCTTCAAGGAGCAACAATGGAGGTTTGCTCTCTCTCTCTCTCCTCTCACTAGCAATGTTCAGACAAGGTGTGAAAATGAGCAGAAATTTTACTCCCATGTGCTCTTATCCTCAAGTTGTAAATGTCTCTTTCGTCCTTTAGCTTCTCTCTCTCCTTTGTCCTTATGTGGGGACCATTTGGTCTTTTCACCCCCTTTTCTTCCCTTCCAAGCTAACATGGACATGTGTCCATATGGGGACCATTCCTACCCCAAAATATCGCAGCCCTTATTATTTTATTCGATAATAACTAAAAATCGACAAAGTTTAACCCGGGTTTGACTTTTTCACAAAAGGTGTCATTTGAAAGGAAATGACCCAACTAAGCTAATCGTAACGACGGCTAAGCTTTTTGGGTCCTAGAAAGGTCCCGAATGACTCCCGGAGTCATCTGTTGACTTTTTCGGAAAAAAAATCAACTTTCGCCGAAAACCTCCGGTTTGACCGGGATCGACCGGGGGCGGTTCTTACACGGTTGAGCGAAGCCAATCTCGGTGCAGATGTGAAGATCGTCTCGGTAAAAAGTTTAACTTATTTAAATTGATTCGATCGGAACGTCGAGGTTGAGTTTTGGGTCGGTTTTTGGTAACGACGAGATTGAATTTCGATTTAAATTTTAATTCGTTTTTTTAAAATAAATAAATAATAGAAACAAGAAAAAGGGAACTGAGCGGTGCGGGCTGTAGTCAGATCAGACCCAAAAATTTGGTCTTGGGCCCTGACCTTCGAGCCAGGCCCGGTTTCGGGTCAAGCCCACTTGAAGCCCGAGTTTAAAAACAAGAAAAAAAAATAGGGTTTTGGCCATTGTTTTCTCATTCAGCGTCGTTCTTCTCTCTACTCAATAACGAACCCTCCCCCCTCACCTCTCGTCTGTGACGCCCACTCCCTTTCTCTTCTCAGTTCAGGCCACTCCATCGCCGACCCTCCCTTTCTCTCTCATCCCCTCCGTTCAACACACACCCGCCGCCGTCCACTCTCCTTCCTCCTCTCTGTCCTCTCGCCACCACGCACACCCGCCGCCGTCTCCCTCAGCCTCCCGCTTGCTTCCCGGCCACCTCAACCCGCCTCTCTCCCTCGTCTCCGTTCAACGCCGAGCTCTCCGACCAGTGACATCACGTCTCCGGATCTGAGATGGAACCACCGTTCAGATCTGAGGCGAGCAGACCCCAAACCCGCAACCGTGTTCCGCCGTCTCCCTCCACCGCTCTCACGACCACAACCGCCTTCGTCACCCTTTTCCCCCCTACGATGAGCCCCCACCACCGTGAGGCCTTGGCCGGCCGGATTACGACCCGAGCCCTCTCTCTTCTTCTTTTCTGTTTTTGTTGTTTTGTTCCCGAGCGTGTTTGATTTGGACAAATCTGGAATCTTCAACCAAAACTGGACTTGAATCTAAGAGGATTTGGAACGAACAGAAAAGAGAAGAAAATTAATTAATAATTTTTCTGTTTTAAATCAATAAGGGTTAAAATCAGATTGGTTTTAAACGGTAGAACGTTGGGGAACAGGTCGCTGAATCAGACTTAGAACGGGACAAAAGTGGAACGTTGGATCAGACACTCGGGAATCGTGTCTCGAAACCCATACCTCGGGAATCGTGTCTCGAGATCCTTGCATTGGGACTCGTGCATCGGGTTCTGTGCTCGGGGCTCGAGTGCTCGAAACCGATTCGTCGTTTAATCCTGCTTTTGACCCGTTTGAGTTTAAAAGGCAACTTTTGTTTTTAAACTGGATTGTACCGGTTCTAATTGTAAGTCTTCCCTGTTAAAAACCCAGACTTGAATTTCGTGGACTTCGCCCTAGAAGACGGTGTTGGCACGGTCGTCAGCAGCTAGGAGACGTAGCTGTCGTATCGTCTTGAGGTAGGGAAAGTAGCGGATACCCCTTTAATTACGGAAAGTTACTAGCGTGCATGATTAGGGTTTAATAATAAAACCGGAAAAATCATAGTTTGGCATGCAGGATGTGAACAACTAGCGTAGACACATAAACTGTGAACATTTACGTTTTCTGTCTTGGGAATTGTCGTGCTGGTAGTTTCGGGCCATGTCGTGCCCGTAGGGTTATTTGTTGTGTGTATCTTCTTGATGCTATGTGTTGTTTGAATGGATATTAAATAACGAAAACGGAAACGAATAGAATTGAACTAGTGATACATGTTGACGATTTGAGTGGTTGTTCCCTGTTTTACGTTATGTTGAACTGTGGGAAGGTTGGGGATTGGATGCCGGTTAAATCGGTGGGATTACCTCGTTGAGCGTGGTGTCGGTAAGTGATGGTAAGTACGTGACAATTATGAGTGTTTAAGAGTCTAATAAGAGTATACTCGGTGTCGCATGTTGTGACTGTGTGCGGGCAAGTGTGCCATGTTTGATGATGTGAAAACTTGGTTGTGATATGACCGGGTGAATGATAGACCGACTGTGTGCTTTGTTTGAGATGGTCCGGTCGGTATACCGAGACCATCAGTGGTTTGTGCTGTGTGCCATATCCTGTTTGTGGGTGTTCCAAGAGACGGCGTAGCCGGAGTGGACTTACACCGAGGGATAGTTCCGGTGAAGTGTATCGAGGCCAAGGATGGCGTGATCAGTGCCCGATGACTCGTGGTCCGGGACGATCTTTGACTGAGGTGTGTACCGGTTCTGTACGTGTGGTGAGAGATGCCCGAGTCTATGTGACGGGATTACCCTTCGTCTGTGTGCGGAGGAAGATACTGCCCCACGTCTGTGTGCGTGGAACCCTTCGTCTGTGTGCGGAGGAAGATATTGCCCACGTCTGTGTGCGTGGGAGACATCAGACTGAGGGATTTCCGGTCGAGGATGTTACCCTTCGTTTGTGTGCGGAGGAAGATATTTCCCACGTCTGTGTGCGTGGAACCCTTTGACTGTGTGCGGAGGAAGATGTCGGGACCGAGGCTTCGTGGTCCGGTACGATATAAGTCGCTGTGTGCATCCGGTGGTATGACTTACGCCGTTAGACGACATCTGTGTGTGTCTCGGCCGTGCCTTATTCTGGCTGTTTGGTTGTGTGTTGTCTTACGACATCTGTGTGTGTCTTGCCGTGTGCTTTATTCCCATTGGTTGGCTGTGTGCATTTGTATAAGTACGTTTAAGGTTGTGGAAATGGGAAGTAACGGGGAAGCGTGTTGTTGGGCTTTGTGCATTGGGTTAAGGGAGACTTTGGTCTTGTAAGAGTGTTGGGTGACTCGAGGTGATGTTGTACCTGATTCCTATGTTACAGTGCGAGTTCGCACGTGTGGTTGGTGGTAAGATAACCGTGGTCGTTGTCCTTTGAGAATTGTTAGGTGGTGGGTGTCAAGAGCTGACTGTGGAAAGTGGTATTGAGTTCGTTTCGTTGTGAGTTGTTTTGCGGGTTGTGCCTGAGTGAAGGCCAAGTGTTGTCTGGGAGTAGTGGTTTATTTATTTCTAATAGTGGTGCGTTACTAGTATGCCCTAATTGGACGGTTACCCACAGTGCTGAACTGTGGTTTAAAACCTTAACTACTTTTCCTACTGAGCGTAAGCTCACCCCCTTACTTTGTTGTATTTCAGGTGTCGAGCAGGTTTTGTACTAGCAGGATTCTCGGAGCTAGGGAGCTGACGGGGATCCGAGCTAGTGTCTAGAGACGTACCGTCGTCCTTCGATTTGTTTTACCGTTGTACTCACCGAGCTGTTGACTCGTGATGATTGTTAAAAGTTTTAAAATTTTGAATTGAGACTTGTTGGCTTTATTTTCGATGAAAATTTTATTGTTTTAGATCACGTCTCGAATTCGGTCAAAACTGGATTTGGGGCGTGACAGCAGATCTGGAAAAACTCTAGCAACCTTAGATCTGGACGAACTTCGATAAGGGGAAGAGGAAAGTCGGACTAGAGCAACGGTGGAGAAGATAGGTCGTCGTTGTTCACCACCGCCCGTGAGTCACTACCGCTGTTTGGTTGTTGCCACCGTGAAGAAATAAACACACGGTTTTATTGTGAAGAGATGAATTGATTAGATTTGTATATTGTTAGGTTTATAGAGTGTTAGGCTTTTAAATTTATTTGTTAGGGTGGGTTGATTTTTTTAACAGAGATTAGGTAGATTAAAAATATATAAAGTTGATTATTATATTAAAAAAAATATTTATTTATTATAACTGATTTATTTATTATTTTACTATAATTAAGGGTTACATGGTAATTTTACCCGTATAATTGATAAGGTTAAAATGAAGAAGGACAAAATAGTACTTTTATTCTTCACTAACTAACACATGGTGGCACATGACTAATAGAATGAAATATTCCATTACTTTTTTTAACTCCAAATCGAAAAAAGGTTCGTGGATCGAAGAATATGGTACTAAAATGATCGTTCCCAAACATGTGGAACCTTAATATCTGTGGATCGAACACAAAGGTACCAAAATGTATTTAACCCTAAAATCTAGTTGCAACCTACTTTCGTCTCCTATCTTTCTCAAGCTTAGTAGACTATTGGTCTTACTTCAACCAATGAATGCTCACTCTATGAGATATCGTAGAGATTCTACTTTAAGTCTAGATGTCGTTTCGTTATTAATTCTCCTGCCAACTATACCTCGCTTATCGCTATTAAATACAAATTTTCTTGTTCCAAAAAAGACCAAAATTTCATGTAATAAAATGAAAATATAGGGGATATATTTAGAACTACCCCTTAATTTTGTTATCACTAAATTAGTTAATTTAGTGTTTTTGTTTGCTCCGTCTCTCTCTTTGGTGATATTACAATCATTTTGATCCGAAAGAAATCAAAAAAATCTTATTCTATTTTTATTGAAACATATATCATTTATTGAAAATAATAATATTATTTTTTATATATTTTCGTCATCTGAAGAGGCGTATAGTGGAGGCGGTAGGAGTAGATTCGGGGAGTTTGGGTTCTCAAATCCATTTGCTTCCAGTCCCCCTTTCACCGTCGGTGGGGACTACGTGTCGTCGTCTTTGAGTGTTGCACCCGGCGACTTTTGGGGCGATCTCCTCATTTTGGATCTAGTACCGTTCTCTCCTCTTTTTCTCTCAATGTTTCTGTGGCGTTGCTTTGGTCTTAGCTCGGTGGCTCTGTTTGCTTAGTTGATTTTCTGCCAGTCCGGTGTCTGATTTTGGATCTCGTTTTGTCTTGGGTAAAGTGTTTTTTTCCCTTTTGTTTCCCTTTTATTGTTTGTCTGGTTCTCTGGCCTAAGGCTTTAGTTTGTTCTTCATGTTGGTGAAATCTAGGTAGGTTGTGGCCTTATAGTATTGTCTTGCTTTAGCCCTTGTTGGCTTTGGTTGCTTATTGTTGGTGAAACTAGGTTTAGAGACCTTCTGGTAGTTTCTCCTCTATGTTTGGGGTGTATTGTTTGCTTCTTTATTGAATTTTGGGTATAGGTCTTTGGGCTTTTTGCTTCTCCGAATCCATGGAAGATCGACGAAGACCACGTTGATTTCTTGGTTGGACAGTCGCTCTCCACTCCTATATCGTTGGCTCTCCTCTCAACTTCTGTTCCTCAACAGCTCTCATCTCTCTCTTCTCAGCTTATCCCTCTTAATTTTTTAGGGTTTGAAATAAGTTTACGGATTCAACCCGATTCGTCCGGAATTCGAACGGACAAATCCGCGTTAAAATTAAAAATCCGATGAGCAAATTTCAACTTAAATGGATACTATCCGCATATATACGGACGGAACAAAACAAATACCGATCGGACGGGATATCCCCCCATGTACTCCCCTAGATGTATTGATTGGAATTCAAACCCGTAGCATCAGGAGGAAGAGCTCACTAACCCAAGTGGACAAGTGGACATTATCCTCAAAAAAAATAAAAACAAGTGGACATCAATATTGCACTTACTCACACTATGAAATGAACACTGAATCTCTGGTTTCTGCTGCCTTGTTGCATCATTGCTATCTTACTAAAAGCTTTTCACCATCTTTCATCCTATCGGTTCTTGATGCTGTTTCTGCTTAACTGTCATATTAGGTTCATCTAATCCGACCATTCCGAGCTGAAAACGGAGACAAGGTGTGACTAGTACGAGGTCAGAGGTTCGTGTCTTGGGCCGATTCGTCTTCTTCGATTAACGTTGACCAGATCTGTGATGACCCTCTTCAACTCCAGATCCCCAAACCAGATCTGTATTAACATCGTCCATCTTCACTGATTTACTCTGATAGTGTATTAGTGGCTATTGGATTCAACAAAAACACCTTCCTTGTTCTACCTGCTTGTGTTCCTGCTTCTGAATCTGATTAGGGGTAAGCCTTTATTTGCTCATACTTATATGCTAATTCAAGCTAAACCCTTGTTGCTTAATTGTTCTTAAGTTCAATCCTTGTTCTTATCTCACAACTATGATGGATCTTTATACATTTTTGTTGTTTTTTTGTTACCCATTTAGAGATTGAAAATGGCAGACCAAATCATCTCCACAGTAGCACCCAACATTTTCGAGCATTGTGTTGGTGCCGCTGGGGAGCATCTTGGGTACCTTTGGAATTACAAGAGCAATATGGCTAAACTGGAAAGTCAAGTGAATAAGCTGGATGAAGAAAGAGCTGACAAGAGCCATGCCATTACAGTTGCTGAGAAGAACGCGCAGAAGATAAGAGATCGTGTCAAGAGCTGGCAGGACGAGGCCCACAAAATCAGCGAGGAGGCGGCTCAAGTTCTTAAAGATCATCAAGACAAGGGGAAGAAGAGGTGTTTGATGGGTTTGTGTCCAAATCTTGTCTCGCGTTATCAGTTCAGCAAGAGAGCTTGCAAGGAAAGGGTGGAGATTGAAGAAGCCATGACCGCAGCACAACAGATCGGACAAGTCTCTGACCCTGCTGTTGGGCAGGAAAAGACAATCCTATCGACTGATGGTCGCGTTACGTTTGATTCAAGAAAGTCACTCTTGGAAGACATCATAAAGGCCCTGCAAGATGAAACTAACAACATGGTCGGGGTGTATGGTCTTGGCGGCATGGGAAAGACTACACTTGTCAAACAAGTTGCATCACGAGCTACTAACGAGACTATGTTTGAGGAAGTTGTTATGGCATCAGTGACCCAGAATGCTGTTATGAAAGAAATTCAAGGACAAATTGCAAGCATGTTGGGTCTCAAACTTGACGAGTCCACCATAGCAGAAAGGGCAAGCCGCATACATGAGAGGTTGAAGGGAAAGAAGGTTCTCATCATTTTAGATGATCTGTGGAAAAAACTAGACTTGAAAGATGTGGGAATTCCTTTTGGCACTCAACATATGGGTTGCAAGATACTACTTACCTCCAGATATTTACAAGTATTATCTTCAATGGGGACTAAGAGAGAATTCCTTCTAGGAGCTTTGAAGGAAGAAGAAGCTTGGAGATTGTTTGAGGAGAAGACTACTGATGTCGTTAAGAACACCGTCTTCCTTACCGTAGGAAAGAAAGTCGCCAAAAGATGTGCAGGTTTGCCTGTTCTGCTTGTCACAGTTGCAGCATCGCTATCAAGGCGACCACAATTGGCTGCATGGAATGATGCCTTGAAACAACTGAAGAAGATGAATAACAAAGAAATGTATGATACTGTGAACTCTGCAATCGAGTCCATCAGTTATAATCACTTGGAAAAAACACACAAATGCCTGTTTGTGCTTTGTGGTGTAATTGGGGGAGATGCTTCTGTTGAAGCGGTGTTACAGTACTGTATGGGGTGGGATTTGTTTGATGATGAGGTATTGACAATACAAGGAGCAAGAGAACGACTTCATAGTCTAATCCTCGACCTCAAGGATCATTGCTTATTGCTTGATGATCATCGTAGAAACTCCATCAAAATGCACGATGTTGTCAGAGATATTGCCATTTCCATTGGGAAAAAGGATTTTAGTATGTTTTCAATTGGTGACAATGGTGCTGAATTAAATAGATGGCCTATGGACAATGTTCTTAAGAGGTGCACTTCAATTGTTCTGCGTGCTTGTCCTAACCTTTCTTGCCTTCCTCAACAACTGGAATGCCCTACACTCGAGATGTGTATCCTAAGACCTTCTTCGCTGACAATCTCAAACACTTTTTTCGAAAAGACAGGCAAACTCAAAGTCTTAGACATGTCTGGATTGTGTTTTTCAGTGCTGCCTTCATCTATTTCCTTTCTGAAAAATCTCCAGGCATTACGTTTACATGATTGTGATAACCTGAAAGACATATCTGGAGTAGGAGAATTGAAGAAACTTCAAACACTTAGTTTTGATGGGTCAGGTATTGAACTGTTGCCCAGTGAAATAGGTAAACTGTCTGAACTAAGGTTGCTTGACTTGAGGCATTGTTTCGAACTTAAAGTAATTCCTGCAGGTATGTTAAAAGGACTATCCCGGTTAGAAGAATTGTATGTGAGTCAATATTTTATCAGATGGGAAGCTGATGTGTGCATCAGCGGTTGTGTAAGAAACAATGCTAGTCTTGTAGAGCTAATTTCTGATGCACATTGTCTGAATAAATTGGAAGTTTTAAGGATAAAAGATTGTGAAGTATTGGAAACAATAGTTGGTGATGAGGAATCAACACAGCAAGTGTTTGCGTTTCTCTTCCCTAAACTGAGAACCTTGGAACTTCAGAGGCTACCAAAAATGGAGTGCTTCTACCCAAGGGAACATACCACCAAATATCCTGCACTCAAGGTACTAGAGGTGGTTGACTGTGGCAACTTATCTACTCTTGATTTCCTTAGTTTTCCAGAAAAACAAGGAGACCATCAATTTGAAAAGGTACAAAACTCTATATTTTTGTTTTAATTTAGATTGTACTAAGTACCCTGAGGTATTCATTTCTCGTAAATTGTAGCTCTGTTTTTTAATATCTACAAAAAAAGTATTGAACTTTCCTTTTTGTTACACTATGTAAATTCAATTTTAAATGACGATTTTACCCTTGAAAATTTAAAAGTAAAAAAAAACAAAATTTTCACATCTCTTTTCTTCTTCTTTGGACGTATGAAGGGGAATATATATATATATTTTTTTGTTTTTTACTTATTATTTTTAAGGGTTAGTTGTCAAAAGTTACGCTTATGTATTGGTCACATGCGGAAAACTACCCTACGGTTAAAAGTGACCAATAAGATACACTATCTTTTGGTCATAGATCATTTACATGCTTTAAGAACTGAACAATAAGGCAAAAGCGTCGAAAATTTGACCTAAATTTTGTCCAGTAAGTTACCATAACTTAGGGTAGTTTTCTGCACGTGACCAATACATAAGGGTAACTTTTGACAACTAACCCTATTTTAAAATTTAAAGGGTAAAATCTTTATTTTGAAAGAAGTTTACACACAGTGCAACAAAAAGACATATTCAGGCACTTTTTTACGATCATCAAAAACCGGGATCACAACTTGCAAAAAGTGAATACCTTGAGATATTTTTTTTTGTAGTTATCTCTTATTTTAATGTTAAAGGGATTTAATATGTTATGGTGCAAGTTATAATAAATTCATAAAAGAATATAAAACTAGCTGGTTTGTTTCTATTTATATTTATTTCGATTTGGGTGTTTTAGGTGATCTCCGGCTTGAAGGATTTGAGCATAAGAAGCAAGGATATGATGAAGATACTGAGACTATACAATCATTTCCCTCCACACCTCTTCCAAAGTCTTGAAAAGTTAACCATAACCGAGTTTCAAGGTGAATCCGCTGTCTTCCCATCAAAGTTCCTTAGTACAATTCACAATCAGCTGAAGAAGTTTCGAGTAGTAAATTGCTCCTTCCAAGAGGTGTTTCCATATGAAGCAGAAGTCACCAGCCACGCTGATGATGATTTTTTTCTTCCTCAATTGACAAGCCTATCTCTCGAGGAGTTGCCTGAACTGAACTCTATCTGCAAACAAGATCAGTATTCAACATGCATCCTTAAAATTCTTGATAAAATTGAAGATCTTTTTGTATCGAAATGCTCACGTCTTACGAGAGTGGTATCACCCTCAGTATCTTTCAGATTACTGAGATGTTTGACCATCACAAATTGTAGTGGACTGATAAACGTCATGCAGCTCTCAACAGCAAGAGGTTTGAAGCAGCTCAGAATGCTTAGTATAAAAGAATGCGAAATGATAGAAGAAATAATAGGAGGCGAGGTGGGAGATTATGAGTTGTCATTAGATGATGATAAGATTATTTTCAGCAAACTGTGGTATATGAAACTTGAGAAGTTACCAAGGCTCACAACTTTCTTCTCATCCTGTGATTACACCTTCAATTTTCCTAGATTGGAAACAGTAACTGTGACAGAATGCCCAAAGATGAAGTCCTTCTCTGGAGGAATCACAACCACGCCACTGCTCGAGAAAGTACACTTGGAACAATCTTGGAAGGGTCCAACGTGCTGGGAGAATGACCTTAATACAACCATAGAGCGTATTTATACAGAAATGGTATGTCCTTTTCCTTTTATCTCCATCTCTTTTATTTTTGGTTAACAAACTCAACATACCCAAACAAAGTATACTCTCCATGCCCTTTTTTGGCCATCACAAAGCAAGAAAAGTTAATGAAAATGATCACATAATTGATATTCAAGTACACAAATGTTATGTTCGTTTTATTGTTTCTACCTAAATGTTTCATTTTACTTGAAAATGTTTGTTGTTTAAATCCAACGGCTTTATTCAAATTTGGTTTCTTTTTACTTCATTTTGCTATAGCAAGTAATTAAAGATTGTTTTCTTAGGAGGCTAAAAGACTGGCCACCACTCTTCCATCAACCAACCATTTTGAAGCACATGCTCAGAACCGTGAGAGCTTTGTTGGGGCTTCTATGGAGTCAAGAGAAGGAACTGAGACTTGTAAGGTAGTGGTTGAGGGACAATCAAAAGATAGTGGCAAACTAGTAAAGGTGGTGGATGATATCCGTGAGAAAGACAAACTAGTAACGGTCGAGGGAGGAGAAGAAGGTAATATTATTTACGAGAAAGGCACGGGAAAAGAATCTGAGGTTTCTGAAGAAATTGTGGAGCTAAGAGATAGGGGTGAGACTTGGAACCAATCTGAAACAAGTCCTTGTCTTGTAACAAAAGGAGGAACAATCATAGCTTCATCCTACCTTTGTGAGAATGAGATCGAGCCAAGAAAAGGGACTGAGATTGGCGAGGAAGGAGAAGAAGAGGTAATCTTTTTCATTTTTGTTTAATTTTCATACTTTTTGCTTCAAAATGAATATTAACTGGAATAACTGTTATTTTTACTTCATTTATCTCAACTTTAGGAGGTTCAGAGAGCAACCGCTACAGTTTCAAGAACCTTGCCCTGTAATCAATCCGAAGCAGAAGCTTATGACAAAGGTAAAGGAAAAGAATTAGCAGATCCAACTAACCATTCTCAAGTAACCGGTTCTCAGCGGGCGACAGACTCGTGTGTCAATAAGCACTTCATTCCATTGCTGAGTGAGTTTCTTGAAATCATTCAAAACCAACCACTGAAGAGCATGAGCCCTCGACATGTCCAGTTCATGGAGGATGCTTACCGTGATCTGTCCAGCATGAATTTTACTATCGATTGGTTTCGTCCTTACGTTGACAAGGCAAGAGAATATTTACCGGTTATGGAGCAAAAGAGAGAGATATCTGAGTTGGGGTTGGAGATTGTTAAAGCGGAAGCAGATTTGGAAGCAATGAAGGAGAAGAAGAAAGCTATGGAAGAAATACACGAGGTCATCGCATCCGGTATAGATTTAGACAAAGCATTGCGTGATAACTGAACCTTGTCCCAATACTTGTGTGATCATATGTATATAAGTTGTGGGTTGACCTTGTAATTGCTTCAAGGTAAGTATAGGTATGAGGATCTGTTATTTGTGAATGATATTTGAGCTAGTTTGACTTAGATATGGAGCATCAAACTCCAACTGATGTCCTGTTATAACCTAACAAAATTGGAAATAGTAGAATGTGAGAGGTTGAAGTATTTCTTGACTCCAAGATCTCCTAAGCTTGAGTGAGGATGGGGCAGGTTGTGGCAAGAGAAGGAGAAACAAACATAAAGATGATCAATTTTTCACTGTTAACTGCTTATTTGGGTTGATCTGATGGTGAAGAAGTGTCCTCGCCTTTTTGAGGTCATAGGTTTAACTCAGTGGACAAACCCGTTTGGGAGCGGATGTAGATACAGGTTAGACTAGGTAGGGCTGAGCAAATATCCGTCTGTCACCGTAAACCGACCGTACCTGGCCGTCTCCATCATCGGAATCACCGTGACCGGTGTTACCGACGACGGCTACGGTTACAAAGCTACCAAACCGGTGGCTTTCGGGTTGGGTACGATTTTTTATCTTCCAAACCGAGAAAAAAACGCCCGACCGGTTGTTTATTTCATAGGGCCTGATTTTTTTTTAACTCCCACGGGCTGGCCTTTTTTTATTAGTTTTATTGAAACCATTTGTTTAGTAGCCCATGTCGTAAAATCCCAAATAATTTTAGTTGACCTATTTCTTATTTAACCTAATACATACCCCACGCCCCTTATAAATACTAACTTATCATCTAACTTAGTAACTCACACCACACCACACTAATGACAGAAAAAACCCTAGTTGTTCTCTTTATTGTTGTTTCTAGTTATCTGTTCATCCTTATCTTTTATTTCAATTTTCTTATAATGATCCATATGGGTTCTCTTTGAATCCAAATAGAGTTTAAGGGAATGGTATATTTTTTCACTTTCGTAATCTGTATCATGCACTTTCATATGCGTTTTGGGTTCACCCTTCTCATCTCTTATTCTCTAACTTCGTCGGAACAGTAGGCGTTGCGGAGGAGCAGTGGAGCTTGATGGCTCGTGGAAGAGAGCATAAAGGATGGAGCCGTGAACACTACTGCTGAAAGGGGCTTGGCAGACGCATAGGATCCGTAGGCTATGTCTTCATATCCGTCGGTATGGATTTTCGCCTACGGATGCATCCGTCGGCCAGGATCCGTCGGCCTGGTCTCGTCGGGGAACTTTTTGGAAGACGGACAGTTGTGTCCGTTTGTGAGGAGATATCCTCACCTACGGATAGTATCCGTAGGTAAGGTTGACCAACTTACCTAGGACAGTATCCGTAGGCCATGTGTTCACTATTCCTACGGATAGTATCCGTAGGCTTTGTTTTTATTCTTTTCCTACGGATACCATTGCTACGGATATGATCCGTAGCTAGGCTTTTTTACTCTTCCTACGGATACCCTGGCTACGGATTGTATCCGTGGCCAAGGGTTTGTACTATTCCTACGGATAGAATCCGTAGCCAAGGTTTTATACTCTACCTACGGATAGTATCCGTAGCCAAGGTTTTGTACTCTACCTACGGATAGTATCCGTAGCCAAGGTTTTGTACTCTACCTACGGATACTATCCGTAGCGTAGGTATCTGTCTTTAACTACGGTTCGTATCCGTAGGTGAAGTGTTATTACCAGAACAAAAAAAACATTTGAAATTGCTGCACCCAATCGTGCATATACCCTAAATTGGGTCTGGTACCTGTGCAAACCTGTAAATCGGTATAAATTATTCTACAAACTGCATCCAATCGTGCATAAAATAAAATTGTTCCAAACCACAACATCGTTAAAAGTCATGTCAATCTATTTATACAAACATATATAAAAGTTTTAAAAATGAATAAAAGTTCGGGGGGAAATGTTACTACTCGGGGTTTGCTGCTGAAGATGGGGTCGCTGAAGACGGGGTCGTTGTGGAAGGGACGACAGCTTGCTGGGAGAGAACCATTGCCATCATTTCCTGAAACCTGGCATCCATATTCTTGCGCTGCTCTTCCATCAGTTTGCGCTGCTCAGCAATCATGGCTTGGCGCTGCTCCTCCAAACGTTGTGCGAACGCGGCCTCTTGCTGCTCCATGCGGGTCCGCAACTCTTCGAGCTCCTCAGATGAGCTTGTAGACCGCGCACTGGAGCAGTGACCGTCGTGCCTATCCCTCACTGTTGGGATGATGACCGCATGACCGAAACCGGGTTGGAATCTACCCTTCTGAGGCTTCTTCACGATTTGCTGCATGATGGGTAGCTCCTCCTCCACAGTCAACGGTGTGAAGACGGTAGGGGATGAATCCTCACACTCGGTCATCCTTGACTCGCTCACCTTCTCCCGAGCCGCTTCCACAATGAGTTTGGCTTCTTCCTAATGAAAAATACAGCAAGAAACCCAACATTAGACAAATATGTGGTAACATTGTATGAATTTATGCCATAAAAAACTACCTAATATAAATATAATAACCTGCTCAAAAATTCAAGAAACTTACCACGTGTTGTACGTTGTGCTCGTTCTTGTCATTTTCCTTCGTGTAAGCCTCTATGTAAGCGTCAATGCTGGGAAGAAGGGATTTGCGCGCAAGCCAAAGTTGGGCCCGTTTCTTGAATGCCATACTACCCCCGTGGTGAGCGTAGAGGTTCTTTTTCCGATTTGCACTCCCACAATCGCTCAATAACTGCAATTATGTGTTAGAAAAACTCAAACATAAACTGAAAATTATGAAACAAAACTAGTATAGGTTGATATTGAACGGGAACATATTGTAGGTTACTAATAACATGATAGAGATAAAGGGCATATCATAACAATAATATTAATAATGGAATTAAATTGAAAAGGAACAATAAGATAAAAATGCATATATCACCTACACAAATTTCCCTTATCTGTAAAACCTATTAGTTTTCGCGTTTTAGGAGTTAGCTGCTACATAATGATGCTCTAGAGGGAACCTATTAGTTTTCACATTCTTAGTTGGTGTAAAACTTCAACATAATTCATTGTTTTAAATTTCAAAAATTAGTATTAATTTGATTTTACATAAATGTATTGTTTAAGGTTTAAGACTATTATAAATTTGAATTTAGTAATGTACAGAATAATTATTACCATAGAGAGATATGTAAAAAAAAAATCTGTTTCGACAACTTTTTTATTACAATGAAATATTTTACCTTGAATTTCGTGGATTTAAAGTGGTCGACTAGCCACTCGAACTGCTCGGGACGTTCTACAAACTCGAACGGTGTGGGCAGTGCTACACCCGGGTTCTTCTTCTCCCATTTGAGGACCCACCTGTGGATCTCATACTTCCACTCCCTAAAACGGCTTCTGGCCGTTGACATTATGAACTACAGCAGCTCCACATGGTGCTCCCCAGGACAGAACTCAAACATACACTACACAAAAGGCAAACAAACAGAAATAAACTACAAACCTAAATAAAAATTGTAATGCGAAGAAAAATTTAATACTACACTTACGGTTAACTGGTGGAATAGAACCTCCTGATCATCTTCAGGCAAGCTGTCGAAGTTAGGTTTGTTCATTGGCATGTACGTACGAATAGTCAATAATATTGCCGCTCGCATCTTGAAAGTTAGATTCTTGAAGGCATCATAGGTCACAACACCGTCAGCCCACAACTTTTGTAAATCATCAATCAAAGGCCTCATTAACTGATTCAGGCACTTACCTGGCGATTTAGGCCCAGATATCAATAGCGTTAAGATGTTAAATTCTTTCTTCACGCATGACTCCGGCGGTAGATTATAAGGCATCACTACAACGGGCCAAACACTGTAAGGGACAACATTTGAACCAAATGGACTAAATCCGTCTGTTGCCAATGCAAGACACACATTGGCAGCTTCATCTGCAAATCGCGGCCAGGTCTTGTCGAAATCCAACCAGGCTTCCCCGTCAACTGGATGCTTCAACTTATCCGGGTCGACTACTCTCTCCTTACTACGATGCCACTGCATTTTCTTTGCAATATCTGCCGAACTGAACAATTTCTGCAACTGTGGAATAATGGGGAAGTATCTCACCGTTTTCTTAGCCTTAGGTTTTCGCATGCCAACAGTTTTCTCGTAACGAGGTGAATCACATATGTAACAAATATCATCATCCGCATGAGGTCCGTCAAATAAGGTACAACCATTTTCACAAGCATGGTAAGTTTTATAACCCATCCCCACACTCTTCAACACCTTTTTCGCCTCTTTGAATGACTTCGGGTAGTGGTTGTCTTTTGGGAGCATTGCTTTATGCAACACACAAGACGCTGTGAAAGCTTCATTAGACAATTGATATTTCTCCTTATGCGCCATCAACTCCATGATCACCGTCAACCTATCTGTTGGCGCGTCTTTATACAACTGTTTTTTATGCTCTGCCAACATTTTTCTGTAGTTGTCTGCCGCTTCCTGTGCAACCGTTCTTTCAACATCATCAATTTCATCGTCACCCTCCACGAGTTCATCCATCTGTCCGCCGCAACGAAATGGGAACACATCTTCCATATACTCCCTTACTGGATCATTTTGGACGTGCTCTTCATTTACAACAATATTATTGTTACTTGATGTACCTCCAGTTTCCCAATTACTACTTCTACACATATTCCTTATGTCCGTCATCGAAGGCATGGGCACTTTTTCTCCGTGAAAAATCCACACATCGTAACCCCTCATCATCCCGTTCCTTAACAAATGCATATATATATCGGGCACACATTGATAGTATGCATTCAGACAACAACCACACGGACACCTATGTCGTTCCATATTCGGTACATTTCTCTGCATATATTCGATAAACAACCCTACCCCTTCTATATAACTTGAGTCGTACTTACTCAAACTCATCCAACTCTTATCAATATATTCCTGAACAACATTCAATAATACGTAATAATATTGGACATAATACAAACACAAAAACAATATAAATAGTGATGATTGGAAAAATTGAAAAATTGGTTACGTACCATTCTCGTGTTTGAAGCAAGCAACACCTATACGAACATGTGAGGAAGAGTGTTGTGGAACAAATGTAGTGGAAGATGGGGTTGAGAATGAGTTGGGAGAGAAAAATGAGTTGGGGGAGGAAGAATGAGTTGGGGGAGGAAGAAGGGGGTGTAGAGATGGAAAAAGGGATAAAGAGGAAAGCAGTTTCTGTGGCTGGGAGTAATACATGTGTAAATCTACGCCGACGGATACGGATATCCGTAGGTAAACAATTGTGTAATAAATAGATTTTTAATACGCAGGTATTAGACAAGTATTTGATGACCAAACCGACGGATAGAGTTAGATCCGTAGGTAAAGAATTACTTACATTAGGGATATGCATCCGTAGGTGTAGTTTAATGTATCCGTAGGTAAAGCTGTTTGACCATACGTCATCGACAACATTGACCATAATGTTCGGGAGGTTTGAACCGTTCGATCACATGATTTTGGGCATACGGATACTCTTTATTACAGTAAATACAACATGAACGATGTTCATTACATAATATTTCAACGAAAGACGGACGTACTGTAAAAATTATCATTTTTACAATGCTCAATGCCAATATACTGTACTATGAAACACGAACGTGTTTAGTCTAAGTAGGATATTTTCACAGTATTCTGCATAGTTACAAATTTGGTGTGGCATACATGACCCGTGAACGTAACGTTCCATTACGAATAGAATTTCGGGTCGGGAAGGATGACCGGTAGTTGGTCAACCCAGTCAACGGGTTTTCACAGACGGGTGTATATCCGTCGGTAGGCCTATACCCCCTAATGTCCCAACTCGCACCGTTTTGCTAAGAGTCGTGGGCAAAACGGTGTCGTTCCAAATACTAAGGCCTCCCGACGGATATGTATCCGTCGGTAAGCGAAAGCTCTATATAACCCACGAACCCTAATTTCCCCTCATTCCAGCGCCTCCCTCGGTTCAGTCGCTTCCCCGAACTGTGTTCCGGCTTCCTCCACGTCCTCCGGCCTCGTCCCTCGCCTCCGGCCTCGTCCCTCGCCTCCGGCGTCCTCCCTCGGCCTCCGACGTCCTCAGTCGGCCTCCGGCGTCCTCCCTCGGCCTCCGGCGTCCTCCCTTTCAGTTCGTCACATCAGGTAAATTGTGGGTTTGTTAATCATTTTTGGTGTATTGTTCTTGAAATGAGTTTGTGTATTGTTGTTTAAATGTATATATGAGTTTGTGTATTGTTGTTGAAATGTATAGTGTTACATCAAATGTATATATGAGTTTGTGTATTGTTGTTGAAATGTATGTTGTTGGAATAGTTCCATAAAATGTGCAATAGTTTCAGAAATGTAGAAATCAATGTTCTAAAAATCCCGATTAATTCCCGACTAGTTTGATTAAATTCCGAATAATCCCCATTTAGTCCCCGATTAATCCTCAAAAGGCCTTAACTACTGCCTGACTAACGCCTAGCGATTTTTAGACCCTTGGTAGAAATATAATAGTTTCAGAAATGTAGAATAGTTTCAGAAATTGAGAAATGGAATAGTTTCAGGAATGTATAATAGTTTCATAAATTTAGAAATATTTTCATAAATTAATCAACGTTTAGAAATAGAACCTGAAATTTATAATACGCTATGTTTATGTTGGAATATAAATTTGAATCTTTAGGGTTTGAACTTTGGAAATTTATGCAATAATCCCTTTATTTTGCACATGAATCGTAAACTTAGCATCCATTAGGAATTCTGCAATTATTAGTATTCTATTCTCCATAACTACAATTCGTACAGTAAATAACATTATGAAATACAAGTTCATGACTGCATGTATATTAGGTTTTCATTTCGATGGATGAAACCAATTGCAGTAGTGTTGGGGAGAATAGCCTAACTGAGGTAGATCCCATTGAAGAAGAAGTGTCAGTAGTGAGGGATGTAAACTGGGAGAAATCAATGAATTTAGTCATGAGCAAATTGCCTAGGGGACTTTCTTCGGTTCGCGAGGCAGAGACTCGCATGTATATAAGGCGTCTGATTGCAGCAGAAGGAGCTAGACTTAGAAAGAAAAGGGCAGAACGAGATAGGCTCGCCGCTGAGAGAAAGTCTGCTGAAAGTGCCAGACGGACTTCGTCTGTGGGATCGACTTCCAAGCGTCCGTACTTTACTGCTACTTAGTATATGAACGATGTTTAAATTAGGTTATATGTAAGTATGACTGTTATGACTCGGTAATTAATGTGTCATGCTAATACCTTTTATGAATGGTAATATTTGTATGGTTATTATGTTTTGAGTGGTCGGTGTTGATTTAAATTTGTTTCTGGTATATTCGTTTTAATATTGTACTAAGGTTTGGTTTCATTTAGTCATGGATGACCGAAGTAACGTAGGGGAAAACGAACTCCCAGCGGACGAATATGATGGACCACGAGAGGTTGATCTCCATGCTGAGATGATGCGATTGTACAACAGCATTCCAACAGAGTCGTTGCCACGCACGAGAGCGGTAGCAGCAGCTCGGATGAGGTTACGGGGCCTCATTAACCGAGAGGGATGAAGGATTGCGGCTGAAAGAGCTGCTGAAAGAGAACGGCTTGCTGCTGAAAGAGCCCCTGACAGAGAACGGCTTGCTGCTGAAAGAGCCGCTGAAAGAGCTGCTGCAATAGCTAGGTTGGAGGAAAGATCTAGGCGTGTTTATGCACGTGTTGCTGAGATGAGTACAGCTGATGGAGCCACCTCCATGCGCGGCCCGAAGCATGACGCAAGGGTGTACGTGCAGTGGCTGAAAGACAATATGAAGCGCGAGTTCGAAGACTAGACGCCCTTGCTATAATATTAATGTATTAGTACTATTATGTGTTATGTTAAGTAAGGATAACTTGTGTTTAAACTATCATTTTATATATATGACTGTGTTTTAATGTTTTAACGAATGCTTTACTTTTTCTTTACTTTATTAATTAAGTGTTAATTTTTATGAATATTACTTCCGCATGCTTTGAAATAATTATTTGGGATTAGTTATAATTGTAATTTGTTGTTTGAGTCAGGATGGAACCAAACTTTAATTCGCGACTCGAGCGCAGGTGGCGTCGTCGTGAAAATGCAGGAACAGTTGTACTACCTGATCCACAAAGAGCCAACGCTGCAGCTGGCCCAGCGTGGCTGCAACATTATCACCGACTAGTGATGGAAGGACATGAACGCTTCGCCTATATTCGTCGCCTGATGCGTCAGAAAGGTGATGACCTTCCTCCACTACCTTATGGTGTAGGCCCGCTGCCAAGGCCTCCGTTCTTGGACGAGGTTCAGGAGAATGACCTTGAAGCTATAGAGGAGCCTGTTTGGTTTAGACGATTTGTTGAATGGATGGAAGATTTGAAGGCAATGCAAGAGCGTGTTATCTCAAATCTTCTTGCTTCGTAACTCTATCATTATGCGTTTATGTAAAAAAAAATTCTGAGCAGAACTGCTACTCGTTTATGTATTTTGTTGTTTAAGTATTCGGCTATGTATTTTGTTGTTTAACAATGTACTTTTACAAAATACATGGTAGTTTAAATGTGTTGTGCTTATATACCGCTTGTATAATACAAGATCCTGTATTATATCGATATTTTCATCAGGATGACTATAAATGTTTTCGGAAATAGTTTGTACACTGGCTCACTTGACCAACGGATAAAACAAGCTTCACTGACAGATAAAACATCCATGGGTAAGGATTCCACTTGCTTGACGGACAAAGTATCCGTAGCTAGGCTTTACAAACTGCACAGACGGATAGAGCATCCGTAGGTAAGGCTTCACCACCTTCCTGACGGATACATGCGACCTTTTCCACGGAAATTGTATCCGTCAGCAAGGTTTGAAACCTTGTCTACGGATGTAGTATCCGTCTGTGAAGATTTCACCTGCCTGACGGATACTATAGACCTTTTCCACGGATATTATATCCGTCAGTTAGGTGATAACCTGGCTGACGGATGGGCCTATCCGTGGCCAAGGTTCTAAATCTTTAGTGACGGATACTTTCTATCCGTGTGCCAAGCCCAGTTCTGCAGTAGTGGAAGGAGAAATAGAAACAAATCTGAACTTGAGCCTGAGATTGAGCATTTTTTGTTGTAACAAGTTGATAGAAGTTTAGTCATACTAAATTTATTGTTCTTGAATTGTTTGTGTTGTAAACTTGAAAAATGGTTCCTGAAAGCTGTATTGTAAGACGATGAATATGTGAGGTATTAGTTCTAAGAATTTTTGTGTTTGAATTGTTGAAAATGGCAAGTTCGTGAAGTTAATTGTAGTGCTGTAAAAATGTGTTTGAAAAATGTTATATTTTTGGTTATATTGTGAAGGCCCAACATAAAGCTCATTGGGCCTTGTGGGCCGGTTATAACTGTCACCGCCCGGTAGGTAGCCTGGCCCGGTTATTAGCTTCCCCACCCCTGACCGGTGATGGTGATGGTTATGAGTTTTAGGTATTCGGGAGTCACAGTTTGGTTAATGGGTATGAGCTTTTAAGACGGGTACCGGCCGATGCCCAACCCTAAGACTAGGCTAGATCAAGATTTCCTTACGTTCATTCCCATAAAAATAAATTTCACTGCTCACAGATTTGTCTTAGAATTTACCAAATCTTAGCTACATTTTGTGCGGGATCAATTAAAGAAAAGGACTCAAACACTGTCATGCAACCTCTCTTCGCTGAAAATATTTCTTTCTTTATCTTATCTCCATTATGAATTTACTTTCAGTAACTGTTTAAGGTCTAATTTATAGTTAGAATGGGGATGCATGTACACGGGGACGGATTCAAATCATCTTACGTTGTATTGTTAACGGACGAAAAGTAGAAATTTAGGTGGGCGACCAATACTCGAAAGAGATAGTATAATTTAGAGACGAATTCAATGCCCTACTACCACGATCAAATAACACATTTTGAGTTTAGCCCTAATTAACAACATGATAATAGTACATTTTCTGCTATATTTATTTGAACTCCCTTATGCTAAGGTTCAACTCTGAGCGAGAGATATAGTTTTTTCTGGCGGATTGTTGGATGGAGCCGCTCTACTCAACCGCTCTCTTCCGAATCTCCTCACCTTCTCTTTGCACCATCAGCTTCTTGACGGTAGTTTCCACCGTTTCTCTTGAGACAAACTAGTGGCGGCACATCCAGACACTGACAACGAGGCCAACTTTCAGGACACGGGTGACAAGGGAAGTGTTGCCGAGCTGGTAGTAATGCATGGGCCAGGAGGCGATGGGGACGCCCATGGTGTTGGCCTCCATGGCGGAATTCCAGCTAAAGTGGCTCATGAAGCCGCCGGAGGAGGATGGGCCAAGATCTCAAGATGTGGGCCCAGTCTCGGATTACCAACCCTACCTTTGACCTTCTCCTCAAACCTTTATGGAATGTTAGGTTTCCAACCGTCTTCTCCGTCTACCACATATCCTTTATCTGCATCCCTTAGTACTTCTGTCCATTACCTTTTGGCATCCCCTTTTAAATTGGTAACGTATCTTTAGTAATCTAAAGTTTTATAACGTTTAATAAGAATTTTTTACGTTTTGGTATCACACCTTTAGTACCGCTTATAAATTAGTGACAGATCATTTAATACCCCTTATGTATCGGTAAAAGAACAATTACATGTCTTATGAATTGGCCACAAATCATCAAAGTAACGTAAACTTGGCCAAAACTTTGTCCAATACGTTACCAATACATAAGGAGTACAAAAAGCAATTAACCCATTATTTTAATATCCAATATGTTCACCAAGGTGGAAACTACTCAATTTTAAAAATAATGACTCACTCTCTACTTTCTCTCTCTAAATGCCCATTTCCCTTCTAGCCCTATATCTGACGCTGTCATCGACGTTGGGTTTTCTGGTTCATTGTTGAGGCCATGAAGCCGCCAGAGGTTCCTTCTCCCAGCATTCCCCCTTTCGCTTCTCTTGGTTCCCTTGATTCTTCGCCTTTCCTTCCTCCTCACTTCTATATTCAACAGTTTGGTTCCTCTTCTCTCTACGACGTCTCCTCCTCGATCATGTCGCCTTGCTTAGTTTCCTCCTCTTCTCTTTCCTCTATCGGAGGAGGAAATGAGAGGGATCGAGGCTAATTCTCCTTTACGGATCGTCGTGGGTGTTAACCGACATCGTGTTATGCTTGGTAATCAAGAAATGCTTCACAGTGGTGGTTCGGGTCGGTTCGCTCTAGAGCTGGTGATGTTTTGTTCTTTCTCCTGTCCATTGCCCTTGGTGGGTCGCTGGTTTCGATTTGTCTGTTCATTTGGCTTCGCCTTCTCCGGTTATGCGGTTAGAGGTCATCGGCTCCCTCTATGCCATAGGTGTTGGCTTCGAGTGTGTCGGTGTCTGTGGCAATGGAGTGCTTTTGGGCTTCGGTGGGGTGCTCGTTTGTCAGGCGCTCTGGATCTCCTTTCGCATACCGCTGTTTGGTGCTAGTTGTAGTCAAGGTACGTCTATTCAGTGGTGATCGTTGGCCGTTCGATGTTCGATTTTGAGCTTTGGAGTTCCGAGAAGAAGACCTGTTGCGTAGGTGGTTCCTTTGTGGATTGAGGGGTCTCAAGTTTTGTGGTACCTTCGTTTTTGGGTTTTTATTTTTATTTATTTATTTTTCCTTAGTTATGGTTTTGCTGGACTTCATGGTTGACAAATTTAAGTTTTGTAAAATTCTGAAATATTATTGATGATACTTGATGATCTTGATGTTTAAATACAATGAGAGCATCCCTTTATACATGGATTAACTCTATGCGAAATAGGAAATACTAATACTAAACAACATAGGAAATCTAACTTAAATAGGAATAGGAAATACTTGTAACTCTAACACCCCCCCCCCCCCCTCTCACGTGCAAGTCGGATAACGAGTCTTTCACGTGAAAGAAGAATAAAATTCAAATTTTAACTTCATATTGTTGCGTCACCACTGTATTGTTGTTGCTGAAGACTAAGATATTTTTTTTCAACACTCCCCCTCACGTGTAGGACTGAACATCTACATGTGTACCATAGCAGGAATACACGTCTACATATGGGGTATAGCAGGAATGTACGTCTGCTTATGGGCTTAAAATTTAATATAGGGTTGAGGTGACAAATGGGACGATACCCAATAATGGCTTCTTAAAGCCTAAGACGATCTGGATCCATTGGCTCATACCTTGATTTTACAGATGCACGATTCAGCTTCGAGCAATTAATCCACGTGGGAGTAAATTATCTTCACGCAAGTCGCATAACGACAATGTGAAACAACTTCAAGCAACTATGTCACATGACAATGCAAAAAAAATTCAAGCAATTACGTCGCATAACGACGGTGTAAAACATCTTCAAGTAAGCACGACGATGGTGCAAACCATGCTGATTTTTACGGACGCGCGAGAATGTGTGATTTTTAGTTTCAGGAAAATCACCAAAACTAGGGGTGCGAACGGACCGGGTACCCTGTCCGTAAGCCATTTACGAACCATGTCCAGATCATCCGGGTACAAAAAAATTATGTCCAGACCCTGTCCGGAAAAACTTTAAAATCCCGGGTTTTTGGTCTCCCGGGTACGGATCGGATCGGACCGGTTCCGGATTTTACCCTAACTTTAATGAGCTCACTATTTTGAGCCCAATTTGTGCATTTCATTCAACAAGTAATAACAGTTCTTCTAAATTTTCTTTAACCATCGAGTGAAAAATCCATTGAAGCATGGATAATTCAATAATAAGCACACCTATAACTAATCATATAAATAATACTCTCGTTTGTTTCAAGTTCATCCATCCATCCAAAATCAGAAAAATAATAAAAGTATACAAATGGAATTGCCTTCATCTTCATCCTTGATTCTCATCCTTGATTCTCCATCGCCTTATGCAGCTTCATCAACAACAATACAATCACTTCTAAAACAAAATAGTAATCAAAGTTAGAAACCGAGTAACATTAGCATTATGTTTGCTAATTATTTAAGCATGTAAAACATACAAAATACTGAGAAAATTAAATCATGTTTGCTAAATATGTTAAAAACTGTAAACTAAATTTTAATCATGTATGATCACAAGAGCTAAACTAATCTCACTGTTTTATTACTGTCAGGTTCTTAATTCCCATAAATTCTTATTAGTATAATTCTAATAATATAAACACTATAAACTATAAACTAAATCATGAATCAACTCTAGTATTAGCATTTATAAATACTGTTCTACATTTTACTATGATACTAACATCAAAGTTCTGACTAACATACTAACATCAAAGAATTAAAAAAAAAAAATACTAACATCAAAGTTCAAACTAACATCAAACTAGCATATTGTTTTTCTCATCATGTAATAGACTAAGAACAAACTAACATACTGCTTCATAGTCATAGCCAAAATTGTAAAAGTTTCATAGTTAGGACAAGATCAATCACGGTATTGCAGTAAGAATACCATCAGTGCTCAGGCTTAAGTGAAATTTAAAATCTAGATGCCGATTAAAAATTATTGTATCATAGATTAAAAATCAGAAGTCATAGCCCAAAACTAATTAGAGAGATTCTAAATCAGTGTATCGACTCTAGTGTCATAGTATCGACATTCGACTCTATAAAGATCAATCTCTAAATCGATTCTATTAAAATCAATCTCTAAATCACTGCATCGACTCTATTAAAAATCAGAACCTTAAATCGGATTGGAGAGACTCTTACCTCAAATGGTTGCTCAGAAACGGTTTGTCATCGTAGAGTTCAGAAACAAAAGAGATCGAGAACAAGGGATCGATGGGAAAGAAAAAGAGATGGATGGGTAGTCGGCTTGTTCGATTCCTCCTCTTTTATGGTAGGTTTTTTCAATTTGTAATGGGAAGATTGATTGGATTCAGAGAGATTCGAGGAGAGAAGATGGATACGAATCGGTAAGAAGACTTAACTTTCGGCGACTGATACGAATGGTGAATTAGGATTGCATTTTAATGTTAGGGCGCATGCGGCGTGCGGATGAAGTAGAGGTTGGGTTTAAATCCCTTGGGCTTCAGAGCAGCCTATTAAAATTCTGCTGTTTAGTATCGGACCTGGTAAAACCCAGACCCGCCGGGTTTTTGGTTTGGAGACCCAGAACCATGTCCGGATGATCCGGGTACCCGGATTTCCGGACCGGATTATGTCCGTTATCATCCGGATTGGTTTTTTTCCGGTTCGGACAGGTTCGGATTCGGGTATTTTCCCGGGTCCGGATTTTTATTCACACCCCTAACCAAAACCCTAAAATTAGAAGACCTGAGATGGAAGAAAAACTGCTCGGACCGAATTTTCAGCGTGTGAACAGTGTCGGCCGGTGAACAGTAATCTCGTGACCAGTGGCAATATGAACAGTACCGGAGTTAACAATAATCCATGAAAAATATCACCGATGAACAGTGATCGACGTGAACAGTGTCACAGATGAATAGTACTCATGGATGAACAGTAGAAAATTCCGAACAATAATGCCTTGCCCACCCACCTAGGATTAAATAGGCTCTAATACCATATAAAATTCTGAAATATTATTGATGATACTTGATGATCTTGATGTTTCAATACAATGAGAGCATCTCTTTATATATGGATGAACTCTATGCGAAATAGGAAATACTAATACTAAACAACATAGGAAATCAAACTTAAATAGGAATAGAAAATACTTGTAACTAGAAATACTTGTAACTCTAACAAGTTTCATACACTGTTTTTAGTTTTTTTTACCTTTTTGGTCTTCATAATTGGAATATTTAGATATTGTGACCTGTTTTTGGGTAATTGGTTTGACCTTTTGTTGGGTTGTTTCTACTTATTTGAGGGGATCCTCGTATCCCCTTGTCCTTATCCTTATCTTCAAAGGATAGGATCTAACAATTTTTTTTTCGATAAAAGAAGGGACAATAATTGCATGGTTTTAGTTACTTTCGTTGCTATTTTACATACTTAAATTACATTTGATCATATATAAAAGAGTTATAGTCATTTAAAAATTAGTTAAGTGTTTGAACTATTTTTACTTTAAACGTTCTTTTAAGCTCAAAAATCTTACAACGTTTTCTGTCATCCCAATGTCATATAGATGTTAACTCAAAACTAATAATACATTAAGAAAATGAAAAACTTTCGAAAACGTAGATAATTATCATTCTCAAACATTCTTACTTTCAATTTCATATAATAATAGGAAAGTCTTAACCCGTACCAGAAAATAGTTGGAATCAACCGATTTAAGAAAAGTGGATGAGACAGACCTATCAATCTTGACTGTGATATTGGTGAAACCGAGACCTCTTGTTCTTGTGTTCGGGGAGAGGGTTTCATTTTTTTTCTTCAATTAATCGAATCTTTTAGTTATTATTGAGAGAAGACAAAAGTTGTCGGGAAGAGATGAATGTTAGTATTGGATGTAGGTTTATACAATAATATTTTTATTAAGTCAAATAAATATAAACTTAACTCAAATAAATCATTTAACCCTAAATTTACTTTCTTTTCTCATATATTATTTTATATCGAGTCTTCTTCTTCTTCTTCTTCTTCTTCTTCTTCTTCTTCTTCTTCTTCTTCTTCTTCTTCTTCTTCTTCTTCTTCTTCTTCTTCTTCTTGCAGTGGATGAACACCTTGAGCTCTGACAATTTTAAATTTGACTGTTCTCTTCCTCTTATCATTCGATAATGCATCATACTTTATTTAGTTGAAACAAAAACAAATAACGATTCCCTTGGAAACCTCAATCGAACTAGTGGGAGATTTTAAGGAACCATAAGTTTTAGTCCGGTCCATAAAAAACCCGTTTTACCGCCCAATGCTCACTCCTATCTAATCTTAGTTATATTAAGAAAATAAATAATTAGCTATCTGACTAAATAAATTTTGGTTTAATATTTAAAATGATTCTAATGAATATAAATTAAAAAAATGAACTATCCCCTTTTCTTAGGGTTCTCGAAAACATTTTCGTCTCCCCCTTCTTCACCCACCTCATCATGTCAGCACCGTCATTTCCTTCGCCCAACGGTCTCTTTGCCGCCCTGCCACTCCCCGACCGATGCTGTGGTTTTCTTTGGATGTCCATCATGTGGGAGTCTCATCTGCTCCTTTGATTTACCACATGAACTCCTTGGGGTCCCAACCGGAGACGCACCATGCGCCACATAATCTTTTGCCTATCGTCCCGACGACACTTCCCCGAGTTTCGAGGACGGAGAGGCCCGGAGACTTGGATCAGAAGGCTTGCCCGAACCGAGAAGGGCAGGATCGGAGGGGAATCCTGGATTTCCTGTTCGTCACTATCATTATGGCACAAGGTCTCTAGGCTTTGGTTGGAGACTTATCCCACCTTCCTCGGCATGGAGGTCTTGGGTGACTAGATCACGGACGTCCTTTGGGTCTGACCTCCTAGCGGGGTACGTGTAGGATAACACCAGAAAGGAGCAAGGTCTCTACCTTGCACCAAGAGGACCTTGCGTTTGTAGAGCTCCACCAGTCGGCTAAGGGCAGTGGTGATTTTTTTGCCGCAAGGGCTACCCGACGGGGTCGATCAACGATGTCGCTTTAGGTTCGACCAGACACCTGCTAGACCCCTGAGACTAGGAACTTCACATCATAGTCTGTATCTAGGTGGACATTCGATCGGTCTCGCAGCATTCGCCCAACATAGGTGATCGACCGATGCACACCCATCATCGCGACTACCTGTAAGAACCGCTCCCAGTCGATCCCGGTCGAACCGGAGACTCTTAAGACAAGTTTGACTTTCTGCCGGAAAAGTCAACTGAGGACTCAAGAGGTCACTCGGGGCTTTTCCGGGGCCCAAAAAGCTTAGCCGTCATCACGGTTGGCTTAATTGGGCCGTTTCCATTCATTCAAGTATAATATTGAAGGAAGTCAAAATTGGTCAAAACCGAGCTTTTTATCGAGTCAATACAATTAATTTTGGACTACTGGTTTTTAAATGGAAGAGAGTGGTCCCCACTATGCCAAGTGTCATTAATAGCTTGGAGGAAAGGAAAGAGGCTCAAATGTCATCTCTACCCTCATTAGTTGTCCATAAAAGGGATAAGAACTAAAGGGTTTTTGGTCTTTTTCACCTCTAGGTCTTTTAAGGCATTAGATGACACAAATTCAATTCATTTTCTCTAGTGTTGGCCGAAAATTGAGAGAGGAGGAAGAGCTTGGAGCTCCCATGGTGGCTTGAAGAGAAAGCAAGAGAAAAGAGAGACCTTTTGTGCCAATCTCCACCCAAATCCTCTCCAAAATACCTTCATCTTCATCAACACATTCTCCTAGAGGTATGGATACTCTCAACTCTTCATTTCATCTACTCTCATCTCTTGGGTTTTTGTGGGTTTTGACTTGAAGTTGTTCAACTAGCTTGGTTTTGGCCACTTGGAGAAGAAGTAGTAAAGTAGGAGGTTTAGTTTGTGCTTTTGTTGAAGCTTTGATGAATCCATTTGAGGGTGTAGTTGTTGGATGAACTTTTGGGAGTTTTTGATTTGATTATGATATGGAGAATCCTTGGAAACTTGTTTATTTGTTGATTCTTACCATGGGTAGAGGAGTTTTGGAGGTATTTGATGGTTTTGGGAGCTAGAAATGGTTAAAAATGGAGTTTGGTTATGGATTTTCGGAGAAAAGGAGCTGGAGGTTGAAGAAGGGCGTGACTGCCCTGGAACGTCACAGATCCGTGACGGATCCCGTGACAGGCGACGCCACGGCTCCGTGAGGGAGACCGTGACGGCACACGTCACGGCTCCGTGACGGCTTCCGTGAGGGTCGGCGTCACGGCTCCGTGATAGTGTCCGTGACCGACCAGTCTGGGGGATTTTGAAGGGTTTTCCACCGTTTCGATCTTGTTTTGGAGCTGAACTTTTGGAAGGGTTTTGGGGGACTTTGTTACTGTTAAGTAGGACCTAATTCGGGGTTGTTTTGTGTTCAAAGACCACAAGACCTTGAAGAACGAAGAGCTTGAAGACCGAAGACCTTGCCGGTACCCGTGTGAAGAACGGTGTGGTGACTCTTGTTTGTGACATCAGAGTGTTGAAAGGAAGACTGCGAGGTAGGGAAAGTCTTAATTTCTTAATTAACGCTTAGTATGCATGATTAGGATAATAAAATCGGAAAGGTCCTAGAATTGCCTATAGGATGCGAATAACTAGAATAATCGTATTTCAATTACTAATAAATGTATGAGTCTAGTATGCATGCTTAGGATGATGATAATTAGTGAAGTGTGCTATCAATACTTGAGAAATTGATTTACTAGAAGAGAGGCTGTGAAGAGCTCTCGGATTAGTTGTGTGCTAGGTTCACATGCTTGGTTGCTAATTGCTAGGTTAACTTAAGAGTCTAATGAAACTAGATTAGCTCGTATGATTGAATGCTAAATGGTTCGTTCACATGATGATTGATTGGTTGAATGTATACTTGGTTGATTTAGTGTTTATGTTGATATAATTGTTGATTGAACGGATGATCGAGTATGACTGGTTGTGCCACGGGGCACAATCAGGTGATCGATGTACCGCTGGTTCGTGACAGGTAAGTATACGGTAAGTATGGAGTGTATTAGATGTCTTTGTTGTGATGAAAGTGTGATCTGATGAGTGTTGATTGGTGACCCAGTTATGGTATTCCTTTATTCTTATTCTTGTTTGAATGACTTGTTTGGTTCGGTACTACACCAGGGGGGGGGGGGGTAATCCGGTGCCGTGGTAAAGGTGGAGTTTAACGGATACAATGAGATACTGGTTGAGAATTGGAGCCTGAGGGCATTGATTACTGGATATTACGAGTATGGGTTATTGGCAGATCCTACGGGATATTTATTGATTATTGGCAGATCCTGCGGGATATTTATTGATTATTGGCAGATCCTGCGGGATATTTATTGATTATTGACAGATCCTGCGGGATATAGATTGATTATGAGCAGATCCTGCGGGATATTATTTGGGTTACTTCTTGAGAGATGGTTACTAAGGTTTCACCCAAGGATGTGCGTCCCAGTGGAGCACTACCTTGGTTCCCTATGACATATGGTCCTTTGGAGGCATTTCTGGGAATCCCGATGATAAGCGCCCATTTGGGATTGTTTCCGGTGCCCCAACGCATGTGCGTCCTCTGGACCGAGGGAAAATCTGACATGACATGGATACTCTGGTGGATCGGAATTATGGGAACCGAGGTGATCCCAGAATCTATCCATGGATCGGAGGCTTGAGAAAGCGAGTGGTTGACACGATATTAAATACTCCCATTTTACTCCTATCTTTTCGTGATGGAACTTTTATGAACTCTTTCAATTTTCGGTTATCTTCAAAAGTGTGATATTGCTTAATTATGTAAATTATTCATTCGTACTACTTGTTTATCTTATTACTATGCTTTTGTCGATCCGTTTGAACAGTTTAAGTTTTGATCTAAAGGCGGAGTTATTGAGATTTTTCCTACTGAGCGTAAGCTCATCCCCTTTGTTTCTCTTACTGCTTTACAGGAGTACCAGATGTCTAGAGTGGGTGAGGCTTGGGAGCTTCAGTTCCTTTTGGGATTCGTTTTGGATTTATGTTGCTCTTTACTGTTAAACATTTTGTACCTTACTTTGTATTACGAGCTATGACTCGTGGAGGATTTCGAACATTTACTTGGATCTTTTGATGGAGTTTTTATGAGATTCGAGCACTTTTATCGATCATTTATCATTTAATCTATTTTTAACTCAAGTCGCGTCTCGAATCCGGTCAAAATCGGATTTGGGGCGTGACACTACCTGCACGAGCAACCCCTACCTCTTTTCGGACGTGACAGGGGCCCTCAAGCTGGTTTTAGGCCTCGAACCATCTCCCAGGCCGAATCGGGTGCCAGATCTTGGTATCCAAGCCACTACATGGCCTTCCCCTTAGGCGCGACTTTTGGTGGATACTACCAGATCAAATGAGGAGAACGTTGATCAACCCCCTATGCTGAGGGTGGGGGCATTACCCTGAGGTGCAAGAGGCAAGACTTGCAAAGCAACCTCGTCGAGCCCAATGACGTCGTTAGGGGTCAATGAGGTGATACATATGAGACATACCCCGTCCCATTGAAATCTAGTATCTCCCGATCCACAGTCTTCTCCTTCTCTTGGGGACCTCCTCGATAACCTAGCATTATCCTCACCTCCTCCCAAGGGTCTCCATCGAGAGATCATCGTATTTTTTATATCAACCCGAATCGAGCTAGGAGAAAGCGTAAGAGTTTTATGTGCGCATCTCCCAAAAAATAGGGAAGCTCTTCTTAAGCAATTATCTGGAATAGCCAAACAAAATAATTGGAGGAGGATCAATGTTTCGGTCTTTTGTGAAATTATGTCCCACTCTTTGTTTTCTGTTTCCGTTATGGTTCAGTTGCTTACCATTTGTTAAGTTCATTTTTCAATAAAACTACTATTTTTATGCTAATAAATAAATAAATTTTGTTTTTGACCATTGCCCTGCTCAAAAAACATTCAAGCACTTTCCTCCAATTTCCAATCAAATCGAACCACGTGTCATATTCCGATTGGAAATTACTTCCCAAACTCACCCATCACCTTCGTCGCTCCTCCACGTACAAATAAATAGCCCAAACGTTCGTCCGTCCGTCACCCTCACCGGCCGATCAACCGGGACTCCGCCATGGCCGAAAACAGAGAAACCCTCATAAACTGCGACAAGAAAAAGAGAATCACTCGCACCATATCCCACGCGCACGACGAGCTCAAAAGCTTCCGATCCTACCTCCGATGGATGTGCGTCGACCAATCCAACATCTGGACCACGTGCCTCTCCTGGTTCGTCTTCCTCCTCTTCGCCGTCGTCGTCCCCACCGTCTCCCATTTCCTCCTCGCCTGCGAATCCTGCGACAACACCCACGAGCGCCCCTACGACGCCGTCGTCCAGATTTCCCTCACAGGCGTCGCCGCCCTCTCCTTCATTTGCCTCTCCCGCTTCGTCCGGAGGTACGGCCTCCGCCGGTTTCTGTTCCTCGACAAGCTCTTCGACGAGAGCGAGAAGGTGAGGAATGGCTACACGAAGCAGCTCCATGTAAGCCTTCTCTCCTCTCTGTACCGATTGTGCTCAGATTTAATCAATTTTGGAGTGCAAAATCGAAGGTTAGGTTTTGTGATCTCAATTGATTGCTCCCTTAAACAATTTTGTGTTCTGATTATTGATTGAGACTTTGCTTAAATTGGTAAATTTAGGAGATAATTGGGAAGCTTGATTTGCTTGTGCTCTTCAGAACTGTTATGCTTCAAATTTGCAATGCTTTTTTTTGTTTCAACTTGAATATTGATTATATTTGTAGTTTATTCTGTTAAAGGGATAATCATACGAAAGTATATTAATCTTGTCACCCTTCTCACTTAAGTACACTGATTTCATACATCTAACGCTATCTTATTGCATGTAGCATTATTTTTCTTTGTTATGTTTTATAGAAGTATAAATGATTTTTGAAATATAATTCTTCATTCTATTCATTCATATGTTTGGTAGAACAAGAAAGGGATTTATTTGTATTTTGTTATAATTTAATCATGTTACCGTTATGGTCTAATGTAGGGAGCTGGGGGAAAATTCACTCTAACTATGACATATTTTTGAAAATTTGAAAATCGATGAAGGGTATTTTTGTCATTTAATTTCAAAATAGAGTGAAGTGGGAAAATTTAGAAGATCATTGTAGTTATTTGTGAAAAATTAAAAGTCGGTGTAATTCAGTAAAGAAGGTGAAAAAGTTGTGTACTTTTGTGAGATTATCCCTCTGTTAGATGACTGATTGTGCACTAGTCGTAGTTCATAATTAAGTTAATGTTACTACTCTCTTTTTGATAAGCTATTCTATGTGTCATGATTCAAACTCGAGACCTCGCTTATGTATTACTGAGCTGGCTTTTGCATAAGAATTTCATTAGCAAAAGTACAACTTGTGTTTGCATTCCAGCACAATGGATAGCAACATGATGGGCAAAAATGGGAGGAATTGTTGGTGATGAAACTAGATAGAATTGTGAGCATTCAAATTTACTATTTTGTTTGCTTGTCTTTGTACTGTTATGTATATTTTTTGCTTAGAAAAAGCCAATCTGATGTCAATCATCCAGAAATTTGGAGTTCCTTTTTTAGTAAATACGAAGATAATAGGTAGGTTCTGAAGGGGATTGCCAATTATTAGTAGAGAAACCAGAAAAATCCACATCGAAACCTCATAGTTTAATTGTTTCCTTTCGGGGTGTTTGCATTCTTGGGGTAATTGCTTAAAACTGTCCTTTAGAATCGCCCACTTACGGAAAACTACCTTTTGAAAAAAATGTGAAATTTAAACTACCCTTTAGTATGAACACAGTTCTGACCCGAACTCCTTGTTTATTTTCACAATTCATTTGAGACAAGAAACACACTCCATGTTCTCTGCTATAGTCATGTTACCTCTTGTAATTGGGCGATTCAAAAGGGTAGTTTAAAGTTCACATTTCATCAAAAGGTAGTTTTTCATAAGTGGGCGATTCAAAAGAATAGTTTAAAGAAGTTCCCCAGATTTTCTTTTATGAATCTATATATGTCGCTCATGCCATTGAAAATTTGTTCATATAACATGAAAAGGGTTAGAGTTTGATCCGGCATAACTCTGAAGTCTATTGTATTTTTGCTTACAGATTATTTGAGGTATCTGTACACTTGTTTATCTGATGACTTGTATTGCACATATGTTCTATTGCAGAGTTCATTAACGATCCTCTCCTCCTTTGCCCTCCCTTGTTTTGTGCTTGAGAGTGCGTACAAGATATGGTGGTATGCTTCCGGGGCTTCACAAATCCCCTTCTTGGGCAATGTTTACCTGAGTGACACAGTAGCTTGCATACTGGAACTATGCTCTTGGCTTTATCGTACTACAGTCATTTTCCTTGTTTGTACTCTCTTTCACTTGATATGCCACCTCCAGATCCTACGGTTCCATGACTTTGCTGAGGTTTTTAAAGTGGATTCTGATGTAGGGTCTGTGTTGTCGGAACACCTCAGGATCAGAAGACATTTACGGATCATAAGCCATAGATACCGTGTATTTATACTCTGGTTCCTGATCTTTGTCACTGGCAGCCAATTTGCTTCATTGCTCATCACAACCAAGCCCGGTACTGTTCTTAATGTATACAGCGCTGGAGAACTTGCGGTACACCTTCTTCAAAATCTTGTCAATCTCTACATTATTAACATGCAATGTTGTTCAGATGTCACTTACTGGTTTAACTGATTACTTGCTTTATCCCCGATGTTCTTATTTATTTGTATTTTATTTGGGTTTTGGTTGCCTAAAATGCAGTTTTGAGTTTTCATGTGATTTTGTTAAGAGAAGTGGAATATCTTACACACTTTAAGCTACTAACAACATTTATGACAATACAATTGATGAAATTCAAAAGTTCAAAATTAAGTTACATCGAGTAACAATTAGGTGAAAACTAAATATGGGAATGAGATTGAAAACCACTTTTTTTTATCGATTAAATCAGGCGTATCAAAGCATTTTGGTCTCCAGTCCTTGGTCTCTTATGTAGAAGTAAAGGACTACCTAACAATTTTTTATTGTTAAAAACATTTTAAGGTTGATGTATCAAGCAAGAAATGGACTCCTTGGGGATGAGAGCACTAAATTCTTGACCCCCACATTGGAAAAGGTCCAACAAGGGCTGGACAAAGAGTGAGAGAGACCGACAAAAGTTGGGAAGAGTAATAAGTGTGGTATCGCTGGTGGGACTTGAACCCAGGTTTTAAGACCCAAGTTCAAGTGCTTGATTAGTTGGACTGATAAGCTTCGGTGAGACTGAAAACCATCTACGCGTGTCCATTAGATTGAAGTTTATAATGGCTGAGATGTTTCCCAAATTAAGTCTTGAAACTTGACCTCACGTTGGAAAGTTATTTACTTGGTATAGTTCAAAACTTAATCTCATCCGTCCAAATTTCAATCTAATGATTATGATTAGTTTCCAATTTTCATATTTATATTTCCAACCTTGGGACTTCACCTGAATGTTCCCCTACAGATTGTGAGAACTGTAATTGATAATTTATACTATTGTATCTTTTTACGTTTCAACCGACATTATGAACACACAATAATGAATTTCCATATGATGTTTTGCAGCTTTGTTCAGTGACTCTCGTAACAGGGCTCTTAATATTACTGCGAAGTGCGACAAAAATCACACACAAGGCACAATCCATCAAATGCCTAGCCACCAAATGGCACATTTGTGCTACACTAGACACTTTTGACCCAGCTGAAGGAGAGAGTCCAACTTTTAATGGTGGCAATAACTCACGTGCCAGCCGTAACAACGTTTTGGAAGGCGATTCATCATCTGACATGGACTATACCAGTACTGATGAGGACGAGGACCTTGACAATACCAAGCTCATCCCGGCTTATGCTCATAGCCCCATTTCATTCCAGAAAAGACAAGCTCTTGGTAAGCCTCAAAGCTCCTCAAATTTCATACCTATGTAAGATCACTACATTAGCAAGCTATGATGGTAGAATTTGTTAAATGTAAGGTTTAGGGAATACTAAATGATGAAATCATGTCTTCCCGTGTCCAACTATTCCTTGTGAAACGGTAATTGCGTCACTTCATATTCCTTAAACCTTGAATTTACGGATTTTATGCCACGTAACCAACAGTGCAACAAAATCTAAGTATATAGTAATAAATTGACATGGCAGAATTAAAAGTCGAGGGTGGTAAACTGGCATACATAGTTAACTGTATATAGTAATTAGTACATAATAGTTAAATACAATTTCCTGGTCGTTTAATAAACACTACAAATCATTGCATTGTACTAAGACTTGTATCATAGTTATGCAATAAGACTTAAATTTCTGAGATTATTGATGGATTTGCAGTGACATACTTTGAGAACAACAGCGCGGGGATTACAGTATATGGGTTCACGGTGGATAGGGGCACGATTCATGCCATTTTTGGTCTCGAGATGTCTCTGGTTTTGTGGTTGCTTGGGAAGACCGTTACCGGCATTTCTTGAGGTTGTAGCTTATACATATTATTTATCTGATCATTTTTTGGGTTGTCCTGAAAGGAGAAGTGCTTACAGAGAAAGAAGTCACAGAAAGAAAAGAGTGTAGGAGTTGTTTGTTCTGGTTTTGGGGGGTGGGGTCGATCATATGTAAATTGGAGAGGTTTTGTAAATTGTTGTTTTTTGCCCATTATTTGATTCAATTTGTATTCCATTTTGATTAATAAATATGATATGGTAATTATTTACCTGAGAAATTTTGTAATAAAATGGCGATTCTTTAGCAAAAGAGACTATAATTTTATTTATTTAAAAGGTGAAACATAAACAGATTGAACCGGGTTATGAGTATGGACATTTCTCATAGATAATTTCAACTTGTTGATCCTATAACTATAACAGATATAAGTTCGATATTGGTAAATGTGCCAAACGCCAAAAACACACTTTATAAACTGAAGCAACCAATCACGACTCGACTCGATACAAACTAAATTGCCTGACTATCGTTTGGTCCTCTGGAGGTGACCAGTTATTCTCTGTCGGATGTACGCTAGTTGACCAGGGATCACAACAAGTGATGGAGGAACCAAGTAGGTGTTGAGATGTTTTCCTCCCCAATGTCTCATGTCCCCTAGGGAAACTAATTTATCCACACGAGACTGTTTTCCAGACCTGGCCTATTTCTCGTGTGCCTCATTTGCTGATGTTATATCAGTCAGGCCCATGACCTTCTTCCTTGTTGCGGTCTTTTTCGGCTTAATGGCTTGTGGCGTGTACTTTCTTCCCTTTCTCGGCCTTCTCGAGTGCCAGCTTCTCCACCCGATTCTCCATGGTGATTCGCGGTGATGACCATATGGAGGCAGATCTCCCAATCGTCCCCTAGCGAGGGACTGCCCCACCAAACTATGGAATAGGTAGAAATCTAACGTTGCCCGTACCTCCTAACTGTGGGTTAGGCAGGATGTTGGATGTCATTCCTAACCGTCCATCCCGAGTTAAACATTCCTCTATCTCCATCCTAAGTTGGGGATCCCAGGTTGGCGTTTGGAGAACTGAAGGCTAATGTGTAGTGCGGATGGATCTCGCCGAGGAGGGTTGTGGTACCGGAGGTGGAAGATGAAGGTTCCGCGCGTTTGGGGACGGTTCGCTTTCTCTAATGACTGTCTCGGACCAGGATGAAGCGCGAAGATAGGTTGTGGGGTACGGGCGAGACAGTCGAGGTCGTGGAAATAGAGGCGTTGTCGGTACCACGGTTCTTGACTCACGGGATCGTCTACACGGAGCAGGACAGATTCGTGGGGACGGTAGTGTCACTGGTAGCACCGAGCTAGGAGCAGAGGAGTGGTCTCGAACGAGACCCACCACGGGACGGGGAGGGTTTTGTCAAATCTACCCGATGGGGGTGGACTCATTGGGGGTAGTCGTCTCGGGGGGACTGACCATCCGGGAGGTGGTGGTACCACTCATAGAAATCTTCGGCCGTAGACTCAACTTCTCAAATGCACTTTCACCTAGGGTTTTATCACCAGGGACCTTGTTTTGGCAGTCATTGTTCATCTGGATCGTGGAGCTTTAGAAGTTCCCAAAGGTAATCACTAGACCTCTTAAAAACGGGATAATTGGCTTCTTTTTTAGGACTACTCAAGAAAGGGAGAGGGTGTTGGCATGGGAGAAGTGGTTGTTCCGTTATTCTATGCTGTTGTTGGCTGATTTCAGGCAGCAAATGCATCCCTGAGATATTATCTTTACGCACTTTTCGCTCTGGGTACAAGTGCCAAATTTACCAATATGAGCTTGTAACCGAGGAGTGGGTTTCAGGGTTGGAGAAGCCTTGGGGATTTGTTAGGTTGTGGATGATGACGCTGACGGGATGACCTAGGGTGATTACATGCGTATTTGGGTTTGGTTTGATGCCCGGTTCCGCTTCAGCGACAATTTTCTTTCGGGAATCAGAATCGGAGCTACGATCTCTACTTAACCTTTCATTTGAGTTTCTACCGATCACTTTTTCGAGTGTAATTGTGCGGGTCATATGGATAATGGGTGCCCTATAAGCACTAGAGTAAGAGTCCTCTCGATGAGGAGTTGTTGCTAAACCTCGAGGTAGTGAATGCTACGAAGAAACGGTAGGGCCCACTTGGTTCTAGGCTCTAGTGAGTAAGTGGGGCCTTTAGAGTTCTGGTGCGCCAAGGAGAAGACTGACATGCCTTCAGGGATGGTAAGGGGACATAACATAAGCTCAATATTCCCCTTTCGACCGTAAAAGAAAAGGGAAGATGGTGGATGAGGAAGATGGCCCAATTTAACAAGAAAGAAGACACACCGTCAAACATGTGCGGGCCATCGCGCCTCTTTCCTCATAGGATGGGACACAGCCCGTCACATAGGCCTCTCGTGTGAATGTCGAAGGAGTCAATTAGAGCGGGAGGGAGCCCCTCCCTTATACGACCTTTTCACATGGTCCCTCCAAGACCTACCCGAATGGGAGGATATGTGATCGAAACTCAGGCCCTTGATTGTTGGGAACAAGGTTTCTCCCGGCTCTTGGGAAACATATAGTAGTGGATTTATTAGGTTCAAAGTCAGTAAGCATTGTCGCCTCTTCCAATGAGCATAAGCGAGACTAGTGAGAGGTTAACAAGTACCACCTTCTCACTACGCTTCATGTAGCAAAGGTTCCATCTAGTATCGACAAAATTCTTTCGTACTATCTCGTTAGCCAACACTCCCATGTTTTTGGAGCTCTCATTATTCATCATAGGGAGGACGACGTCAGTTGAATCCCCGAGGGTTTATTCAGTATGACAGTTCACCACCCTTCTTCCAAAAATTGGTAGTCTCAGACCTAGCTCACCGTGCTCAATATTAGTATCGGTGGTCCAGATCGTTATCACAACATCAACCTTACGACACCCTTTGAGCACTCCAACCATTGTGTCCCAACTCGACTAGTTGAGAGCACATTTTTCTTTTTTGTTATCATCACGATATTTACACTTTATGCATTTGTTTTTGCACGTGCTTTCTTTGGATTCATAATTTTGTTGGTGTCCTTTGTGCTTTCAGGCGTTTATCTTTAATATATATGTATGCTAAAGTTAAAAAGAAAATCGAGGTCCTTCTAACAATTTTTCAAGTTCTTAATACGTGATTTTTATTCGTTCAGTTATATGCAAATTGTCGATTGTACTGTCCATGATAACAGGCCACTATTTGTAAATAGATCCTTTATAATAGTATTCCGGCTCGATTGTATTATTCTGAATCAATAATTACTTCAAACGAGGCTTTGAGATTATGCGTAATTATCGATAGAGCTGAAGCGTTCTCTTTCGGGTCCATGAAAGTGTCCTCTTGATTCCTTTTTACATGGAAACAATAGACCTCTGGAAGAATATATCCGTTGATACTGAAAAACTCGTTAAGTTCTTTCGATACGTGTACCCAATGAAGTATATGGAGAACAGAAAAGTTTTCGTCAAGTAGAGATATTTTTCATTCGATCAGATTATGCTACAAAAAGAATGCTACTTAAAATATTATAGAATTCCATGTCTAGGAATAGCGACGCTTTCTCCATGAGTTGTGTGATACATTCATGAAGTGTACTTATTTGTAGTGATAATTAGAACAATAAATATACATAGGAGTGAAAAAGTTAAGAAGGCCCAAAGTGTACACATAAGTGTAACATCATTGTAGAAACTGAGCAAGTGTGTAGTTCATGACATGAGCAGCTATGATGGCATTGGTTCTCTCTGTGGGATGGAATGAGTCCCAAAACACAAACTGGTTTGCATCTGAACATGTCCATGGGCTCACCCTTCCACAAGTGTAACTCATTTCAAACCTTCCTGTTCCACAACATGCTTGTCCTGCTACCTCAAACCCTGTCACACCATTATCAAAGTCAAGTACAAATCATTCCATGAAGAGGATAAAAAAAATGACATTGACTTTCTGTCTCTTCTTTAAGTTAATTTAATTTTATTTTATTCAGACGTAACAAACAGTTTTTTTTGTCTCGATCCAATCCGGTCGGACATTTAAAATCTCTAAATATGTCCTACTTTAGTCTATAATTCTCACACCAGCTCTTAGTAATTCGTATTTATCACCAGACTAACCCAAATACCTCAGGACAGACAGGATGAATCCTCTGGCCCCAAAAGGACTGAGTAATTCGTATCCCTCTGCTATCTGAACAGATCGGCCCCACAAGTCCAACGTTGTCAAAAGGTTATATTCCTCTCTACCTTTTGATGTGAAAAAATATTTATCACCAGACTAACCCAAATACCAAATAGACAACCTTGTCACAAGGTTGTATTCCACTCTACCTTTTGATGGCTAAAGTCACACACCCATATATACCACCAAAAAAGTGGGTACCTTTTTTGTGCATGACATGATGAACCAACCATTCCCATGCATCCCATGCCCACCACTCATTAGTTATTACCCCAAACTATTCAAACTCTTCATGACTCTAGTTAATAAAAAGCAAAGCAAAGCCAACTAAAAACCTTACCAAAACCCATGGGATTCTGAACAATCTCCATCAAAATATCATACGGCCTCGACACCACCAGCCGGAACCCGGCGAGCTCCGGCCCGAGCCGCCCGGCCATAGCCTGCAGCTTCTCGTTGAAGTCTCTGGCGACGCCATTGTACTTCTCCACGCACCCACTTCCATACAACATGTTCGTGGCCCTCTCCAGTGGGAGGCACCCCATCGGAGGCACTCCGCTGATCGCCACCTTCCTCGCGCCGAGCTTGTAGAGCTCCCTCAGGAAGTTCTCGGCGATCCCCACGAGGAAGTCTTGGTATTGCGCTATGGTGAACTCCGACGACCGGCGCCGGAATATGTAGTAGTTCTCGAGGAAGTCGTTGGTTCCTAGGCTGATGATGTACAAGGATTCTCCGAGGATGTTGTCGGCTTCTTCTTTCCCGAGATGGGCTCTTAGCTTCTCTTGGTACTCCTTGTAGTACTCCATTTCCTTCCACAATGGTATCACAGACTACAAGATCATCGGCCATACAGATTACAAAATCAATAACTTTGTCAGGACTGTTAGAACATTACTATAATTGGACTTTTAACTATCAGTTTGAGCTTTTAGTTGAGTTGGTCTTCTAATATGATATCAGAGTTCAGCACCTCACGTACACGGGTTCAAACCCTTGTCACGACGTTCGAATCATATGAGATTAGACATCCAAGTCTATCTATTAGGATAGCTGGTTGGTCAAGATGAACACTACTTAATTAGAGGTCTAATGTTCAAAACCTAATGTGTAATATATCATATGGACACTTACTCTTAACTACATGTGCATGGTATCCTAAGTTTACAAATTTTTCGCGTTACTTTAAATATGCAGGAAAGTGAGGTGGAAATCGGGTACCGTTTAGAAATTTTTTGCAAACTTAGGTCACCATCAGGCCAAACGATTTTTTAAGTAGGGTAGTTATATGAAAACCAGACATAATTAGATGTAGTTAAGTGTAATTATCCATATAACATACATGAGGAGTGAAGATGTCGGTAGGTTAAGAGTTTATTTATAAAATTAAGGGATGATTACACTTGGTTATACATAATTATGTTTGATTTTTACATAACTACCTTAACTAAAAAATTCGTTCAGATGTTCATAAATTTTCACATTATTTCAAAAAGACATGGAACTGTTGTGAAAATCAGGTACCCTTTAGACCATTTTTTGTGGATATGATGATTATGAGTGTTTGTAGTTATTCCTATAAATAAAAATGAAGGACAACAAGAAGAAGAATAATGCAAATTCCAACTAGTTGTCAAGAGTTAAAATTAAGATATAGCACTTTATTTATAGATAAAAGAACATCCAAGTTTAGTGCCTATTTGTGAAAATGAAGACACGAGCATGTAGTGACTTACAAAAGTGGCTAAATTCGTGACCTATCTACTTTTGTCAGACAATGACAATCAATGGCATACATGGAACAATTGTTATATTCGAACTCCTAAAGTTTGAAAACAAAAGCGTTGTCATAAAAAAAGAAAAGCGTTGTCAAAAAAAGTGACTTACAAAAACATCCGAAGTAGCATTGTCATAACCCGTTCCCGCGGAGGCAAAAGAGACCCCGGTAGCAAAATCTTTGATGGCATAGGAAGGATCCAAGTATGCCGGCACAATAGGCTTCACCCCGAAAGCCTCCGATATAAAATCCGTCGGGATCCGGCCATTGGAGAACCTTCCGGTGGGGCGGCCGCCGAGGAAGTCACGGCCGTAAGGCTCGAAGTTGCTCTTCAGCATTGTGGAGATTTGGTTGTTGTTGCCGGAATCGACCGACGAGTCTCCGAATACTATAATGGCCGGAACTTTGGCACCGGTGGAGAGTATTTGGAGGAGGTTGATACTTAGCAAGAGCCAAGGAATGGCATGACTATGAGCCATGTTTTGATTATTTTTAGGTGTGAGTGTTGTTGTTTCAGGTGCTTGAAGAGGAAGGGGTATATAATAGGAGTTGTAGGTTGATGAAGTTTGTTGGGAGTTCAATTGCAATAAACACAAATTTGCCTCTTTGTGCATACATAAAAAGAAAAATAAAGTAGGTACGAGTACACAACGGTATGTTTGAGAAGTGAAAAATTAGATTGTTGGGAAAGAGTTAACTTTACTAAAAGGTGTGATTCGGGTGTATGAATCTTGGGTATTGTCGTCTCGTTCTCGAGTAACAAGTCGGTTTCGAGTCTTAAGGTATACTGTCTGTGTGTAGGCCGTGTCATTTCCAGTTACCTCATTTCGACTCGAAAAAATGTCAAGTGACAACATCGAGAATTTTACCCTTATCAAATTCATCGTCTAGTAACTAGGGGATTTCAACGAATATTGACTATTTAGTCATCGATGGTACCAAATCACTATAAAATGAGTCCATAATTATATGGGTATGTGCACAACTCACAGTTTGGAGGCAGCTCAACACGATCATCTACCATATGCAGGCCCTTCCAACTCTAAAGGGACAAAAAAAAAAAAAATTGGGATGTTAACGAGGATAAGAAGCTCATATATGCTTGGCTCAAAATTAAAGGGAACAACCAACGAGGGGAGACCTATTGAAATACAGTTGTCAGCGCGTACAATTACAACAGCCCCTTCCTCAAAAAGAAGGCTTTGCAATGCAAAAAACACTCGAACAAGACAACAATACAAGTAAGAAAAATGAACATTTCAATAAGGCTCCAAATAATTGGACTAGTGGATTAAGTGAAAATGATATGTAAACATTGCCCTACAACTGTATGTAGAGAATTAAACACTAATAACGTTTTTGAGTTCAAGTACTGATGGAGGTTTTGAGGTTCAAGCCCAAATTTTTGTCGAGGGAGAAGCGACAAAGATTGAATACAGATGGTTCGTACAGATCCCAGACACCCCTTTCATCAACCAAGGATGGAGGTTGTATCGGTGGTGAGTCACAAACGGAATGGTCTCCGTCACCAACTTCCCCTCAATTGTCCCAACCCTCATCCCAACAAGTGTTTCCGATAGGATGACTACTAGTAGATGTTTACACTTAGACATACTTTAAGTTCGTGAATAATGTGCGGGGAATAAGTACAAAATATGTCAAATGTGTCCATCTCTTTTTTCATGCGTCAAGACAAGGTCATTCAATTAATATAGATTTATCGGTAAAGTAACAGTTAACCCTACATGGATTAAGGGTATCACTAGCATCTTATTAATAACCTAGGGACGTAGGCTATCACCACCACATCCCCGAAAAATAAAAGAAAAAAGAAAACGAAGGAAAATGGCTGACAAGTATAAATGGGGATAAGATATTAAACTAAGGGTATCTATCTACACACTACCATCTAAGATACAAGGATACATGAATTATACAAGAAGTCAGTCAAAGGTATAAGTAAAGATGAATTTCAATCAATGCAATGAATAGTTCAATTATGTGTGAAGTCAAGCAATACTTTCTTTACGGTCTTGTAGAATGAGATTTACAAGGTGTCACAAAATCAACCAAGTAACTAGTTTCGAGGAAAGGATGCAATATCATGCCCAGACCGTAATGAATGCCAACAATCACCGAAAAATCAATAAAAATGTGATTTAGTTCTATTATCTAAAAGAAAAATACTCGAACAAGAAGCTCACTCATGAATATAGTGAATGACAAGTCTACGACAATGTATGAACAACACAATATCGCACTATGCGATATATATTGTGAAGCTCGTCTAATCTTAGGGTACTGTAATTACACCCACATAGGTGAGTCGAGACTTGCTCAACCCGTACACTCACTCATCGTCAACCCAGGTACTCTGCTCCAAACTTCTCTCGCCACCCTGCACTGAAATAGCACATGTGTCGACGTCTCCCCCTCTTAAAGGATCTTCAATAAAGACGAATTGAATGTTAGATACCAAGTCCAAACTCAGTGCATCAGATGGCGAGCCGGTTTCTGATCCATCTCTTTATAGAAGTCTTGCTGGTGCATTACAATATTTGACGTTCACTCGTCCAGATCTCTCTTATGCTGTTCAGCAGCTCTGTCTTCACATGCACGATCCTCGGGATGCTCATTTTCGTGCTCTTAAACGGGTAATCCGTTATGTTCAGGGTACGTTACGCTTGGGTCTTCATATCTACCGATCGACGACCGACTCCCTGACTGCTTTTACCGATGCTGATTGGGGTGGTTGTCCCGACACCCGCCGATCCACTTCCGGTTACTGTGTGTTTATGGGTGACAATATTCTTTCTTGGTCGTCAAAGCGCCAGGCCACACTATCCCGATCGAGTACTGAAGCTGAATATCGTGGGGTTGCCAATGTTGTGTCTGAGTCTTGTTGGCTCCGCAACTTGCTTCTTGAGCTTCATTGTCCGGTTTCTCGTGCTACTATTGTCTACTGTGACAACGTCGGCGCCATTTATCTTGCCGGAAATCCAGTTAACCACCAGCGTACGAAGCATATTGAAATGGACATTCACTTTGTTCGTGAGAAGGTTGCCAAAGGACAAGTTAGAGTCCTTCATGTTCCCTCTCGTTCTCAGTTGGCTAATATCTTCACTAAGGGCCTGCCTAAAGTTCTCTTCGATGATTTTCGTTCCAGCCTGAACGTTCGTCAGACGCCCGTTCCGACTGAGGGGGAGTGTTAGATATTATTGTTAGTAGAGATAATATTGTGCATTTGATTTTTGTATTTGTATTTCAAAATAGGTATCCAAGTCTATCTAAGATACTATCCTAACATGTATAAATATCATTCCAAATGAATATACACGGCAATCAAATTGAAAAACAATATTGAGTAAATGAATCACCTAAAAACATACTTTGGACGAAGGATTCATTACTCGCTCAAATCCACTCATCCACACAAATAGCCCATTTGTAACCATTTGCCGCGTGACATGAGACTATTCATCCATGCATGAGGATAAGATTGAACAAAACGTTCCATAAAATCACTATTTACTTGAACTAATTACTCAATTGCTCTTATATATTCAAATTTGGACCTAGTTATCTTTATCTTTATGTGAAGACTCAAACTCGAAGAGTTGTCTACACCTGGTTGTCGTTTTGGACACGGTATTCGATAGTACCTTTTGAAATTAGGTTGCATTCTTAAATCCAACTCCAATATTACTTGTCCTGGTGAAATTTATAGTGATCACAAGTATACAGACAGGATAGTTACTTGTCTTGACTATCCAACCAGCTAATAAATGAATATTGTTCATGTGAAGGCTACTATATATGACGTAATGCATACCTGACATCAATACTGCACGTAATCACATCCTCTCTTGACTCCTCTTAGAATGGAACGTCCATGATATTTTTTTTTATAGTAGTGACATAGCTTGATAACAACTTATTCCACTGTCTTCTGGTTAGTAGTGTTACTACTTGTTTAGTTCTGGTTCGAGATGTCCACAGGACATACTCTTGGTTGTAAGAGGGTTCGCCCTTGAACTTGTTTTCGGTTTGAAAACATGTTCCACTAATAATACATAAGTTGATCAAAAAAAAAGGAGGGCGTCCATGTAAGAGCATGTACAGTCGGTCGAATCATATCGTGAATTGTGAATCGAATCGTGTTTTAGTAGTTTGCGGGTTGCGGGTCGGTGCAGTGTGGAGCCCCGATTATGCGGCCCGTAAACCGCTAAACTGCGGTTTGGTGTGCGACGCGCGACTCGCGCTCCAGTATCTGGGCCGCGGGTCGTGCGAACCGAGTCGCTTGGCCAACCAATCGCACGTCGATGTGGTATTGGGGAGAGAAAAAAAATCCGACCGTTGGTAACGGTCAGAAATGAACGGTAATATATATATAGAGAGAGAGAGATAGTTGGTATCAGGTACAAACCACCCCTTATTGTGCAAACTACGAACCAATCTGAGCCATAGGATCACCCCAAAGTGATGTCAGCAGAGCGCACCAGATGCTGACACGTAGGAAATAAATATATAAAACACCGCACCTTATTGTGCAAACTACGAACTCACCAGGTGCTGACACGTGGGTGCGCGCGCTGCTGGTGCGCGCGCGCACAGTGCTGATCGTTTGTGCGCACAGTGTTGATAGTTTGCAATTATACCAAACTATCAGCACCCGCGCGCGCAAACGATCAGCACTGTGCGCGCGTGTGGTCAACACGCTCACGCGCGCGAAACGGCCACGTGTCAGCATCGCGCGCGCTCTGCTGACGTCACTTTGACCGCATCTTGTGGCTTAGATTGGTTCGTAGTTTGCACGATAAGGGTGGTTTTTACTGGATAGCTACCCTATATATATATATATATATTTAATTTATTAAAATAATAATTTTCAACCTTATAAACATCCCTAACCTCATTCTTAAACCACCAACAATTCTACAATTTCTCCCTAATATTTCTGCAATTTCATTCTCCCATTCTCAACATCCTCTCCCAAAAGCCTAGCGAAAAATGTCCGACGACGAAACTCAGCGTTCACATTCATTGGATGGCGAACAACGTAGGGCGGACGATTTCCATTTTTCCTCCGAGGACCTAGACAGCTTCCGCGGCATGTTGACGCAACCTGGTAAGAACTCCGCTTTCTCCCCTATATGCAACCGGGTTCCAGCTCAGGTACTTTCAAACTCTCTTTTTTTGTAATTTTTTTTGTGTTTTTTTTTTGCAATTTTTTTTGTGATTTATATATGCACCCGATATAACAGGTACAAGTCAAGTCAACACCGGTCCAGGTCCATTCAACCCCGGTCCAGGTCAATTCCACCCCGGACAAAACTACCCATTTCCACCTCAATACAACCCATTCCCCGGTCAAAGCTACTCGGTTCCACCACAAAGCTACCCAGTTTCACCTCAATACAACCAGGTACCCAACTACTATGGGTACCCCGATTACCCACCATGGCAACAACACGTGCCCAAAAACAGCGGCACCAGAAAATGGCTCGAGACATCAAAAGACCCGATTAGGGGCAACTCCCAACAAGGTACCACATTCTGGTGCACAGTTACAAAGAGGTACAATGAGGGAGGTCGTTACCCAACTTTCGGGTGGAATGCGGTCAAGAACCATTAGAACACCCTCGCGGGTGGGACCAGGAGGTTCCTTGGTCTTCTGAAGCTCTCGAAGGCCGAGTACCATAACGGATGGAACCATGATGACCACATGAAGGCGACGAAGGAGATGTGACGCAACATACTAGATAAGCAAAGGGTGAGGGGTGACCCGAAAATTTTCGACCTCGATCATTGGGTCGAGTTGCTTGAGAACGAGGATAAGTTCACCGCCGAGGAAGGCACGATCGCTCATGTACGGCGACAACGGTTGGATGAGGTTGGGACTTACAGCTCAACCCCACCCACTAGCACAAGTGAAGATTACACACCTCTCGATGGTGACACCCAACAAGAATGACCAACTTCCTATCCGACCGAGGGAGGTTCTTAAGAAAGACCTCATTCCCTTACGATCGAGGGAGGTTCTTAAGAAAGACCTCATTCCCTTACGATCGAGGGAGGTCCTTCTCAAAGACCTCAGCGTGTAGAAGAGCGACCATTGGACAAGAAGTCTTAGAAGAAGATGGGAAAGATTAGATTGTAATAAGGGACTAATTCCATTGTAATGCCAAAAAGATTAGATTCTACATCAGTGTGTTTAGGGTTTAATTCCTATTTTTTTCTTAAAATAATATACATATGACTTTTTAATTCGTTTTTCTCTCTCGCTTGAGATCCTAGCCCTATTATGCTGCTATGGAGCCATCATCTACCGCTTTTTTTGTCGCGCCGCCTAGGACACAGAGCTTTTTCGTCCCTGTGTTCGCCTTCCCTGTCCAGATAACCTCGCAGACCACGCCTGGTGCAGAGTTTACCTACGGATGAGAGTGGTTGGCCTTCCCTCAATCCTCGTCGTCGCCCTCCTCCCCCATGCGACCTCAGACCCTCTTTCTCCGCCTACCGTGACACCTCGGTCTTCTTCAGGGGTCTCAACCGACCCCTTTATCCCGGTGTCCCTTCCCCCCCCCCCCTTCCCCGTTCCTAAGGCGGCCTCGTCAAACCCTAACCCAATCAACATGACTCATTCCCTTGCTCTATCGGATCCATTTGGCTCCCTTGTCTCCTCTGATCCGATGCTCCTTCCGCCCCGCCTTCCTGTGCTACGATAGCCCTTGTTGTGCCCCACTCTATTTTGTGGGTGGGCTCGGGGACTCCGGGGTCGGATTTGTTGGGCTTGCCGAGGACTTGTTTTCCAGACTTGTCCCTCACTCCTCCGGTTCCTATCCCCTGCCGGCAGAACTATGAGTGTTGAGGGATCTCGCCAATTTCGGCTAGATGCCTCAGGTCTTTTGCGCGTGGGCCGAACCCTTATCCGTATGGGCCAAGCCCTAGGTCGCGGGGAAAACATCCTTATCCGCCGCTCGGGGCCCGCCACAACCCTGCCCCGACGCCATCTAGGGTTAGGGGTTCGTCGCTGTGGCCTGCTACTCCTGGGCTAGTGAGGACGAGAACTCGAGAGGGGACGACATACTCGTCGGTTGCCTCGGCTTGGTCGGTGCGTTGGGACTTTTACCCACAACGTCGTCCCCCGGCGTCTCGAAGAACTTCATTGCAAGATTTTCTGATGCAGAGACCTCGGCTATGTGCAACCCGTGGTCGTAGGGAGCTCCGATCAGGGCCTCTGAAGGATGCCGCATGATGACACTAGACCCGATACCTAAGAATGAGTTGCCTCGAAGTAGGGTACCCGGTGTAACACTAGACCTGTTACCTAATCCGGGTCTCGGGTACCCTATTTGGGTTCGCCACAAGTGACCAGTGACAGGCCATTTCATTTCCCGTGTTCAAAAAAAGTGGCCCCGGGTTCGCCACAAGTGGCCAGTGACAGGTCACTTTGTGGGTCCCTACCCGGTATCCCCAGACTCTTTTGTACACGGGATCATCTGGGGACATGGAGCTGTTCGTCCCTCGACTGATTCAAATACGGATCTCGGGAGTGCTCATGTTGGCACTCTGGTGCAGGAGTCGTCCACAGGGGTGTGAGGCGACCGATCATAGGCGGGGAAGAGGCCCCGCTGGGAGGGATGACGCACGACCCTGACATTGGGAACTGGCCTAGGGAGGGGTCCCCGAACGATGCTCTGGCTCCCGCCACCACCATTACTTTCGAGGTCCCTCAAGATCTCCGGTACCCTGTTCCTTCTCATTGCTTTCTTCACTTTCCCTCGAGGCACCCAAATATCGTTTGTGACGGTTCTGAATTTTTTTTTGATAATCGATGAGAAATTTCATTATACTTTGAGAAAGAGTACAATGAAAGCAGGAAGAACAGACCATGAAGATCGTTCCTGCCAAAACCGAAACTATAAATGAAATAAATGAACACGTCTACTTAAAGAAGACAAACAAGCAAACCAATATCAGCAACTGACATAAACTGAAGAGCTGCAGGAATTAAACAAAACACCCAGTCGGACAACTCTGCCAAGTCACAAAGGTCATAAACGGTTGCAACAAACCACCTGCCCTGACCAAAAACCGAACCACAGAATAGCTTGCTTCAGTGGAATGACTTCAACACACCGCAAGCTATTAGACCTCCAAATGGACAACAACCCACCCGATGCACCTTCGGATGGAGAGAACGAGTGCTCCCAAATACTAAGAAAACCACAACTCCTAAGAAAAAAAAGGAGAAAATGCTTCAACCTTTGTTTCTTGCAATAGAACAAAATCTGGTTGCACTTGCCTGATGTTGCCACTAACACTTCGTCGCTTCTGAACGGAGTTCGTTCCTCTCACATTCCATGAGAGGAACTTCATGATTTCAGTTTTGCAAAAGGTTTGGAGGAATATACTCTAAAGAGTCTAAATCCTCGTCCTCACACACATCATCATAGTGATCATCTTCATTCCCCTCCAGATCAAGACGCTTTGATAACTCCAAATCCAAATTGTTAAATTGGTCAATGGAAAACTCGGATGTTTTTAGGGCTTTAATTCCGAACTTCTTAACATAATCCCATGTACCTTGCCTTGACTCAGGTGAACTACAGGTAGGGCTCTTCTGGGAGGAAATCGGAGTGGTGTAAACGAATGGAGCCTTCGAAACCAAACGATTCTGCTTTTGATTTTTCGAAACAGATTTGACTTGCGGCACACGTAGCTTAGGGCTAGGAGTCTTTTCCGGCTCCAAAGTCGTAATGGCGTTGACACTCTTGTATGTAGATGAATCTTTTACAAATTCAATCGAATTTGACTTGGGATTTAACCAGGCCTTCGAACTATCAGAATTATCCAAAACCTTATCAACAAGAATATCACCAACCTGTTCAGAAGAGGACTCTGGTAAGCTTACTAACGGGTGACAGGATTCCGGGACTGCCGGAGCTAAAACTCCAGTAACAAGCAACGGGAACACAGAGTCTTTCAGAGCAAAGTTTAACTCCAAAGTATCAATTTTGGTATTTCTGTGAATCAGCAAAAAGATAGTATCAAACCCAGTTGTTTCCAGGTCTAAATCACATACAAAATGCAATAAGGTCCCCAATGAACTCCCTATTGCTTTTGCTGACTCTATCGTTCTTCCATGGAAAGGAATACCCTCCACCTTAACCCACTGGAAAAAACCACCAACCGTGACTAGAATTCCCGAATTGCTTAACATGTCGAACCAAGGTTTCAGACTACCCCAATTTTCCAATTCAAGAGAATCCCTAACAGCAGGATTCAACACCGTTAGCAGGAAAATGCAATTTCCAAAAGATCTGAGCACAATATCTTCCAGTCCCTGTGATCGCAGAGCAACCAAATATTGAGCGGTAGTCCAATCCGCGTGAGTCAAAACAAGAACACCCGAGAGAGCCATATCTCGGGATCCATCAACTGAGGAGCCATACACAATCGGAGTAGGTGTTGTCTCTTTGGGTGATTTTTTCTGAGGCTTATGTGATCTGGAAGCTGTTGTCGCCGCTGGTTTTGCATAATCAACTAAGAGCTTGTACCCGTCTTGCGAAGTTCTATGAAAGGCATCGATAACGCCCTTAGACAAACCTGGTTTCATTTTCACGAAGCCAAAAAACTTCCCATTACGATTCGATCTTCTACAGACAAAACAATGATCGACTCCCTCCGATCCAAACAGATTTTTCAGCCAAGCGTCATCCCTTCCCGGAGGAATATTGCAAACGAAAAGCTTCCTCCCCCCATCAACATGTCAATCAGTTGGGACCTCTTGTGATATACCGGGAGGGCTTGTAGTCTTACCAATTTCAGGGCTGGATGAGTTCGGAGCTTCCAGTCTCTGAACAATCGAGGAAACCCTGCCCTCCAAGGGCCACCGATTAGAGCCAAAATTTGAAGAGCTATTCCCAGGCTGAGAAGACGAGTTACCTTCTGGAACTACCACCCACGATTGTAGACGACTGGTTCCAGCCCCTTTCTTCGCAAACTTCTCAACCAAAGGCGCTTTCCCCTTTCGAATATCCCTCTTCATCTTGCGTTTCTGAGCAGACCTGGGAACCCACAGAAGAGTATCTTGCAATAGCATAGAATGCCCGGAGATCAATCGTGGCAAGAAGAGCAAACCGGAGACGTCGGCAGCAACGACCCCGACGAGAAGTCACTAACCTAGAGCGAGAAAGAGCCGACCAAAATCGACTCTGTAACAACACTGGCATGCAGACAACGCACCTTCACTGAGCACACTTATTGAAGGAGAGGGTAATCGGTACGCAACTCGACGACAGCGAGAATTCCAAGCTACCCGAGTCCAGCTTCACGACGACTCCTACCGGAGACGGAGAGAACTCCGAGACGAACCCACACAGCCGGTTCTCTGCAACGAGGATTATCCCAGGGAGCAATCTGAAACGAGCAGGAGACGAGGCGGCCGGAGAGGGTCGAAAGCGCGACGGTCGTGACGGTAAGCGGCGGACCCAGCCCTGGCTAGGGTTTCGCGCGCGTGGCTGCGCTCTCTCTGTTTCTCCGACGGTTTCTGAAATTAACAGGATTAGTGAACCATTTTCCGTAAATACTGACCTAATGGTCGGGGAGCTTATTTTCCGATACATGATTATGTAATCGTTTTGAAGTAATAAAAACCTACCCTTTTCGCTCAAAAAAAATTAGACCATAATGAGACCCATTAAGTATGATACTATTGTGGAAAGTCTTAGCCTAAGACGGTCGACTCACCGATTGGAGCACCAAAATTGCAAATTACATAACAATTCCGATAATGAAAAGAATTCCTTACAAATGCATGTGAACAATAACATTTCGTGTTCTCGGTAACAAAATGTTTTCATTTTCCTTATTTCTGTTTCCTTGAATCGGTCGGAGAACGCAGCTGCTTTGCTTCTTCATGATCACCCAGTACGCTCTCTCTCTCTCTCTCTCTCTCTCTCTCTATATATATATATATATATATATATATATATATATATATACGTATATACACAAATCACTATTACACAATCTAGATTCAAGTGTCAGAACTATGAACCCTATTTTTTTCTTCGCATTTTGAGGTGCAATAGATTTACAATGCACTTTCAATACTCAATGAAATCTTCATTGCTCAGTATGAATCTTAATATTGTTGATTAGAAACTGATGGGCTATGATCAATTTTGAGTTTTTTCCCATCTGTTCCATAGAGATGAAAAATGGGTTGTGTCTTGATCATGACTTTGGTGCCTGATTTATCATCAGATAATGTAAACGCTCAATGATTTATTTATTTGTGCTATTGAACAGATCCACAATAACCCATTTTCTGTTTATTTGTTCCATTAATGTCTATTCATATGTTTTTTTGTCTTTGTTGTGTTGTCATAGAGATGCCCTTAATTTGTTCTCTGTGATTGTTTTGCTAGTTTTTATGTAACATCAAACGAAATGCTTAGAAGATTTTCGTTGGGAGGATTCGAGATTGAAATCAAGTAAGTTTATACGTAGACTGGTGCACATTGTTTTTCGTAAGAGTTCTTGGAGATGCATTTTCATAGAGTACATTGCTTCTTCGAAATTTCTAGTTAATTTTATTGAATTTTTACTTCACTGAATTAGCTTGAACATTATCTTTGGTATAATAACACAAGTTTATGGATTAAGTATTTCTCTGGAACTGTGGTCTAAGTTGTATATCTCAATTCTGTTTAATTGACGCAGTTTTTATTTCAGTCCTATTAGTTATTCAAAGTTTGATCTTTTAGGTTTTGTCTTCATGTACAAATCATCTGGTCAATATTTTTTGCAAGAGAACAATAAGAAAAATGCACAAGGAGCATAGTGGTAGTGCACCAACAACTCCTACTCGACTAAGGCGCCGAAAACGTTCCAATGAGGTCAGTGATGTATAAATGTACTTTTTCCTCAAGTTGTGCTTGGCAAGTTGTGTACGATAAAGGTATTAATCAACCTTACTTATATAAAAAAGTAAGGAGGCACTACACACATCAAGGGCTTAAGAGCCACTTTTATGAAGAAATAAATTTCATATAGCCACTTGACCTCACCTTCTAAGAGAAAACTTAACATGAGTCGAAAATGAAAAGGCCTACAAGAGTTGGAGATATGATAAAGGTTGGTGAGAGTATCGCTGTTGGGATTTGAACCCTGGTCTTTATGACTTATTTTATCTCTAGGATCTAAGTTCAAGTGCTTGACCAGTTGGTTTAATCGTTAAGTAGATTTAGGTTCTTGAGAAAAGGCATGATGTTGTTATTTGGTGCAGTTTTCGGCCGAACTAAACAAAATAAGTGGAAGCCTTTTACTCGTGGACGATGAAAATAAATACAGATCAATGTGGATCCGTGCATATTCATCCCTGTGGATGCTTGTATGCTTTGCATTCATCGTATACTTGGGACATCTTTACATCTGGGCCATGGTTGTTGTTATCCAAATACTTATGGCAAATGAGCTCTTCCATCTACTCAGAAGAGCTCATGAGGATAAACGTCTTCGTGGGTTTAGGCTCCTTAATTGGTAAGCAAAACTTGCTACATATTCCTTTAAATTTATCTTGAGAGCATTATCAGTACCACATCACCGTATATCGAAACTGAAGTTTATATTTGCTAAACTAAGAGAATAATATGTGTTGTATGTCTCCACAGGCATTTCTTCTTCACAGCAATGTTGTTCGTATATGGCCGTATTCTCAGTCAACAACTTGTGAATACAGTGACTACAGATAAGATCTTCTATAGGCTTGTGAGTGGCATCATCAAGTATCAGATGGTCATTTGTTACTTCTTATATATTGCAGGTCCGTTTTTTCCTCACAAATAAGCCTTGATTCCATATAGTAGAGGTCTTGGTGAGAGTATTCATATTTCTAATTCATCAAGAATATGAGTAAGCTTATTTGGTGAGAATTATAATTTTCCTTTCGTTGTAATTAATTCAGGTTTCATGTGGTTTATCTTGACATTGAAAGCAAAGATGTACAAGTATCAATTTGGGCAGTACGCCTGGACGCACATGATTCTTATTGTGGTGTTTACCCAATCTGCATTCACCGTAGCCAATATTTATCAAGGGATCTTCTGGTAATATAACTTTCCAAATCGTTTTCATTGTCATGTTACTTTGATCAACAATTCCTATAATTCAAATTCACTATGGCACATTTTATGTGCTATGGTAGTATCTTGCTCTTTCATACCATTTATCATCATCATCATCATCATCATCTTCCTGTGGTTTATTCAATTGTATCAATTATTATCAATTGCACGCGAGAAGAAGAGTTCATCTCCGTCTCGTAACCGAAGCTTGCCTAGTGAAAGCAAGCTATTCCGGTACCACCACCAGAGCCAAGGCTCGGAAAGCTATCATTGACTCTATTGGCTATTCATGTTTTTGTTATTTTCTTTCAATTTCAAATGGAAACGGAGTTTTCTATGTTGCCTACTCATTAGTTGGCTTCGTTGATATTTACACATGACAAGGTTAGATATTTATGCAGGTTTGTTCTTCCAGCATTACTTATTGCTATGAACGATGTTGCTGCTTACTTTGTTGGTTTCTTTTTTGGGAAAACACCTTTGATCAAGCTATCTCCAAAGAAAACATGGGAGGGTTTTATAGGAGCCTCGGTTGCTACAATGATTTCAGCATTTGTGGTGAGCATTATTTATCAAGCTTAGTTGTCCAACTGGTCAGGCACTTGAACTTGGATCCATAAGAACAAGGTTCGAGTCCCAACTGTGGTACTTCTGAAGCCATATTTCTCACCAACTCTTGTTGGGCCAAGTGATTAAAATAAACCTCCCATATACATAAGGGGTGTTCTTGAGCATAAATCTTGATACATGTAAATAATTGCTGATCAAAAAATGTTTCCTCATTGTCATTTGTGTGTTATAGATATCGAGTATTAGAACATTTCTCTGTATCTTAAATCAATTCTTTAAACCTGCTGACCTGTCAACATTTTAATGTATGGTGTCCTGTATGCAGTTTGCCAACATTTTAGGCCGTTTCCAATGGATGACTTGTCCAAGAAAGGTAACTCTCATGACAAATTTCTGTATTAGATGCTGAAGAATCTAACTTGCTCCTGTATCTTGATATATGTTTACCTGAAGAAAATATGTGCAGGATTTATCTACCGGTTGGCTTCATTGTGATCCTGGTTCTGTTTTTAAGCCAGAGATCTACCCATTAGAATGGGTACCTCAGTGGGTATGTGAGACATCCAAAACTTAATTGTATGTTTTCCACATATCCTGTAGGGGTTAACAGAACAGAATATTCTGTTCATTATTTGTAACAGAAGACCGTGGATAATACTTAATTGTATGTTTTTGTCCACTTTTAAACTTAATGTAGTTTTTAGCATGTGGACAAATTTTTGTTTTTGTTTTTGTTTTTAGTAATTAACCCTTATTGTTATTATATATGTTAAAGAAAGTAGGTTGTAACTCTTTAGTGATATCATGTAGTTTCAATGGAGAGATGTTGCGATTTTGCCAGTGCAATGGCATGCTTTATGCTTAGGGTTATTTGCATCAATTATTGCACCTTTTGGAGGATTCTTTGCCAGTGGATTCAAGAGAGCTTTCAATATAAAGGTACTTTGTTGGTTACCATGCTGTTCTTATTTATATTTTTGAAAAAAAAAAATCAATAAACAACATATTTTCCTCCGGTTGTTTATTACTAGTGACCGATACAGGATTTTGGCGATAGCATACCTGGACACGGCGGATTTACCGACAGGATGGACTGTCAGGTAAGTGATCATCCTGGAACTTCCTGAACAAGTTTATTTCCATGAAGTCATGAACATTGTCCCTTAATGGCTAAAAAGAGGTTCAGGTGCGAACCTCCCTTAGAATACACTTACAAATCACCCACAACCCTTGGATCAATAAAATGGAAAACTCGGAAAAGCCTGTGTATGTTTCATTTTTGATGTTGCTGATTTCACTTTTGTTGATGTAGATTTCATTTTAACACATGATTTCATTTTTTGATGTTGTGGATTTCATGGTTTTCGGAGTGTATTCTAAAGGTGGTTTGCACCTGAACCCATCCCATAATGAGTCAGGTATTAATCGGTTTGCATAACTATTAACTACTACGATCATGTGCGTTATTTACAGATGGGAATGGCCGTTTTTGCCTACATCTATCATCAGTCGTTTATCATTCCTCAAAGCTATCCCGTTGAGATGATTCTAAACCAGGTAAAGTTTTCTGCTTTTATTTTTACTCCGATCCAAGTGAAATGGAGCGGTAAGTTGGATATATTCATGTATGTATCGATTGATAATCAGTTTACTTGTTCAGATATTGACGAGCCTTTCGATCGAGGATCAGGAAGATCTGTACATGAGGCTGGGAAACATGTTGGATGATAGGCAGATTGGCCAACTCTGAATGTTGACCTCTTGTTTGTATTCTACTTCTCTAACATCATGCCGAGTTTTTCTTTTCTTTCCTTTTTTTTGGTAGTGAAATACTAAAACATTGATAGAGAAGTTAGGGGAAGATCATGTATAGTTCTAATTCTCCGTTTGCCGTTTTTCAGATTTTCTTTGGTAAGATTGCATGTTCTATCTGTCTGATCACAACTATTTCGAGGAAAATATGGCGATTATGATATATCATACGAACTTTGCCTTGTCCTAGAATTGAATCATTTTTATCCCTACAGAACCATTTAAGTTAATTACGTTTGAACATGTTCCTCATAGCACAATGTTCATGATTTGGTTCCAGGGAAGGACTATAAGTTTGCTATATATGCATATACAACATAAGGCGTTGAGCTGAGATCAACATAGTAGGTTTGTCTTATCATAAGAATTTAGTTTATTTTCAGGTACAAATATTTCAAGGACTGTTCAAATTTCATCGGCATTGACAACTGATTGGCATCAGAGAAACTGGAACTGGCGAGTTCGGTGACAGTGGCGAAGAAACAGTGAACCGAGAGAGTTGAGATCAGTTGTCAGTATTGATAGTGACAACCGCTGGTGAACCTGCACCGGTCTCCTTGTCGATCTACATCTCCACCCTATGGCTCCACTACCTCCACACATAAATACGATGTCATTATGTTTAAAAAAAAAAACAAATTAGCTTCATTAAGGAGACCCCATTGCCTTACATTATAAGCAATAGAATAGGGGATAAGAGACCCCATTGCCTTACATTATAAACAATAGAATAGGGGACAAGAGACCCACTCTTGAACATTGAACTACGAAAAGTAAAGTGAGGTAGGCTATATGCATGCTTTTTACAATAATGAGGAAAACAAAGAACTACCACATCTCATAAAGACTCTAGGAGGGATCAAATGTCCTTAATAACATGTCATTTCACACTATCAAATCACTGATCGCGGATGTTCGAAACTACATTCGAGGCAGCCGATTCCTCGAAGGCATGCCATTCTTTCGCTACACACCACTTCAGGCCCTCTTTTAAAGCCAAGTACTCCGCTATATGAGGAGAGACAACTCCCGCCTGAAAACAGGTCCTCTCACCAATGACCTCTGCTAGGTGATTCCGAGAGGTGATTCTTAACCACCATGTTCAAGCCAATTCCTCATGACCAAAACTTAACATCCACATTCAGGTTCAAAATTCCATTAAAAGGAGCGATCCAACGCAAGGTCAGACCTCTGTCCTGACTATCCACTTGACCCCGCCTAACCTTGACGCGAGAGGAAAGGAAATTCTGAATCCAGCCTTTGTCAGTCGCCGCTAGCTGATCAAGTTCCCTCTCTAGCTCCCCATGACGAACTTGGTTCCTCTCACACCAAATCATATTGGTGGTCATAGCCCAAACCACAAGATCATCATCTAAAAGCCTCTCAGCTAGAAATAATAAGATATCAAAGATGGATAAGGATCTGACATAATCAACCCACCCACCAAAAGGAGAAGCTCTCCACACTACGACCGTTGACTTACTCCCAAAGAACGCATGAGCAATAGTCTCAACCCCCTAAGCACATCTCCTACACACCTGGGCCCCCAAGATACCTCTCTTAGTCATCCCCTCTCCCACGAGCAAGATACCATGGAAAAAGCGTCACAGGAAAACCTGGACCTTGGACGGGGATTGAACCCCCCAAAGCCTGATCCATCAACTACGAATGAAACCCTCAAGACCACCTTCCATCGGGTCAATCCTACCACCAATTTCCGTTCTATACCTAGATTTGACAATGTAGATCCCCTTCCACTCTGACCCACAAGCCCAAAAGGCATCTGGCTAAGATATCCCCTTTGGAATCTAAAGAATAGCCTCATGGTCTACCGGCCAAAAGAAAGCATCAATCTTAGGCTTATCCCATGAACCATCGACCCTCAGCAGGTCAACAACCCGAGAAAACCTATGAGCTTCGAGCAAGATCGTAATAAGATGAAACACTAGATTAGACGGTATACATGGGACTTCGAAGAGAAAAGTATCCAAACCATGCCCTACACGCTTGATGACTCCCTTATGGACTAAGGAGTGAGCCCACAAGAGTCCGTTCTACACAGTCGAATGGCCCGAGTGAGGTTGAGCTTCCCAGAGGGATTGCGAAGAACCCAAGCCAAAAGACAGCCTCCTACTTTTAAAATCCGCCAAACTTTCTTTCCAAACATCGCCTTGTTAAAAGTCTCAAAATCTCGGAAACCCAATCCACCCAACCCTTTCGGGTATCAAAGCTTATTCCAATCTCACTAATGGATATGGTGCGAGTCAACACCCCCTCCCCACCGAAAGTGAGTTGTCAGCCTCTGAAGATCTTGAAGGTTTCTTTTCGGGACCTAAAAATCCCCTAAGGCAAAAGTAAGGATTGACTGGACAACTACTTTAATTAGAACCTCTCGGCCATCCAAGGAAAAAAAAATTCCTTCCACCTTTGCAGTTTCTCACGAACACCTCTTTCCTACTCCTCCCAACAATGGAAGGAAACCCCAAATATCTCCCATGACCACCCTTCTCTCGAATACCTAGGAGAACTCGCAAAGAGGCACGCTAGGGGGACTGTACATTACGACTGAAAATGATACAAGATTTAACTAAATTCACCATCTTCCCACTAACCTTCTTATATCAAGATAGAACGCTCTGAATGCTCTGGACCTCATCAATTATCTTGACCAAACATGAGACTGTCATCTGCAAAAAAAAGAGGTGGGATACTCAGGGGCTTCCTAGAGAGCAAGAGAAACTCGAAATTCCTGCAGTAGCCATTTCCTCTCTAAGAAGAGCATAAAGGAACTCATAGAAAATAATGAATATATATGGAGATAGCGGGCATCCCTTCCTCAAGCCCCGAGAAGGCAAGAACAAATCGTTGATTTCTCTATACCAAAACTACAGGAGGAGATACAATCCATAATAACTCAAGTCAACAAACTCAAAAATTCCATTTGACCAAGAACCGCCTCCACACACCCCCACTCAAGCCTATCATAGGCCTTGCTCATATCGAGATTCAAAGCGAGCCAATCTCTGTTGCCCCCAGTTTTCTGGCGGATAGAATGCATAAGCTCAAATTGTTGTAATGACACTGTCCGAGATTAAAATTGTTGGAGAATAGGATGTGTGTTACGTTAACAAGACGGGTAAAAAATAGCAAACTTTTGTCGATAACCTACACGAATAGCGTAGATCACATAATCATACAATTTCTAATCTATGCATTATTTAATAGAGATTACCTCATATTCAGCTACTTTGGAATTAACTGGTTCGAGAGGACCTTTGGTAGTGTTGGTATAGGCAACCAAGAGTTTTCCCGTTAATGGTATCCACACGAAAAAGTTTGATCCATAACTAGACCCGTTAGTAGCCCTTAAACTAAAACTCACAATATCACTATGTATAGGAACAAAATTTGCAATCATCATACCCCTAATTTCGTGCTCCCCTAATGTTATATATATATATATATATATTCGATCTGAGTAATCAATCGCCCAAATTAGTTCTACGTTCTGACCCGAAATAAGGTTTGTACTTGATTGTTCCCTTATATATAGGATAACAATCAGGTACAAACTTGTATCTTTCGTCAGAACGTAGAACTATCAATCTGGGCCTTTGGATCGTAGAATTAATGGCCCAGATTTAATGCATATCTTTTTAAGTAATGCATATCTTATAATTGATTTCGTAATCAATCACCACCACCACCCCCCTGAATTTCGGTGGCCATTCGATCTGAGTAATCAATCGCCCAGATTAGTTCTACGTTCTGACCTGAAATAAGGTTTGTACTTGATTGTTACCCTATATATATATATATAGAATAACAATCAGGTACAAACTTGTATCTTTCGTCAGAACGTAGAACTATCAGTCTGGGCCTTTGGATCGTAGAATTAATGGCCCAGATTTAATGCATATCTTTTTAATTAATGCATATCTTATAATTGATTTCGTAATCAATCACCACCACCACCCCCCTGAATTTCGGTGGCCATTCGATCTGAGTAATCAATCGCCCAGATTAGTTCTACGTTCTGACCCGAAATAAGGTTTGTACTTGATTGTTCCCCTATATATATATAAAATAACAATCAGGTACAAACTTGTATCTTTCGTCAGAACGTAGAACTATCAATCTGGACATTTGGATCGTAGAATTAATGGCCCAGATTTAATGCATATCTTTTTAATTAATGCATATCTTATAATTGATTTCGTAATCAATCACCCCCCCCCCCCTGAATTTCGGTGGCCATTCGATCTGAGTAATCAATCGCCCAGATTAGTTCTACGTTCTGACCCGAAATAAGGTTTGTACTTGATTGTTCCCCTATATATATATGTAGGATAACAATCAGGTACAAACTTGTATCTTTCGTCAGAACGTAGAACTATCAATCTGGGCCTTTGGATCGTAGAATTAATGGCCCAGATTTAATAAATATCTTTTTAATTAATGCATATCTTATAATTGATTTCGTAATCAATCACCACCCCCCACCCCCGAATTTCGGTGGTCATTCGATCTGAGTAATCAATCGCCCAGATTAGTTCTACGTTCTGACCCGAAATAAGGTTTGTACTTGATTGTTCCCCTATATATATATATATATAGGCTTTTATTTCCCTTAAATCAGGGTTAATTAAAATTAGAAAAATTTACAAAAAATGAATTAAAAAGGAGTCTTATTTCTTTTATTCTAGTCTAATTAGAATTACTCTTTTGTATTAAACAATTTCTAGAATTATCTTTCATTTCCCTTATTCAAATTAAATAAATAAAACCACCAAATATGCACAAATATTTGTCTTCACAGAATTCAATATTCACAACATGAATAGTGAATCTGAAATCACTATTCACAACGTAAATATTGAGTATTGGCCTATCTTATTTATCTTACATATTTTACTGTTTTATTTGACTTAAATAGATATCATGAAAGACATTTAGTTTAATTCAAATAAAGTTCTTGCCTTGTGGGTGTTTAATTTAATGAAAGTGATATATTATATCAAATTCAATTTGTATGTTATTTTAATTAATTAAAATCATTTTGTTCACTTTGTTGTGACCTTTCTCTATTGTATGTGACACTTTTTTTTTGGATAAGCTCGACAAAATTTATCAGAAAAAAGTCAGATCCAAGCAGGATCTAACCAAAGGCAACCATTACAAGGGAGCTCTCAAAAGGAGTTGCGGGAACAAAACCCGAAACAAAAAGGAACACAAAATCACTCATTAGTAACCCACTCATCATTTTCTGAAGTCAAGGTCGGGTCGTCAAAAGCTTTAGCTGTATGAGCCAGCTTAGCAGCTTGAGTTTGTTGTAGAATCTGCTTCCCAATGTCCACAGGATTTACAAATTTCTCTCTACTCCTAGAATGGGCTGGTATGATATGAGTGGTATGATAATCCCCTAAGAACTTGGGAGGCTGACTTTGACGGTTTGAAGTTCGAGAAGGCTATTCCAATGTCGACCCTTGTTCAAATGTTTAAGATTCTGAGGTTTAAGGAGAACCTCTTTCTATGGACTTCTTTGAAGAACCCCGATCGGATCTCCAATTTCCACCCCGTGAGACACATTGGCCCCTGACAAAACTGCAACAGAGGGTTGAAATTGGGTCTCGAGGCCCGATACCGACCCATTTGAAGCTGACCCCGAGTCTTGGATCTTACCTAATGGATGGGTTGGGCACAAAGACCCAACAGGATCTGGTCTTGCACCATCACAAACGGGCTGGACAACTTGATTTACCAAATCGGGCTGGACATAAGGTAGCTCAACTGAGCTACCAAGCTGAGGCCCAGGAACTTGAGTCAAAATGACGTCATCACTAAATTCTTATCCACGAGAATCGTGGACGTTACCACCAGAACCAGAATGAGTCACGTCATGATCCACGTGATCGTAATCTACGGGATCCGATTCTAAGGGATCGATGGCGCTTTGCAAATCCGAATTCAAAGGAATATCCTGGAGATCGTCCTACGCCTTCTCCGACCGTCTAGCCTCCAGCTCCGATGAATTTTCCGGCAAGGTCATGGAAAGCTCAAGACCTGCTAAACTTCCAACCAGACCGGATCTTGTATCTAGAACGCCTCCCTTAACTGGCACTAACCCACCGGACTTAGGCGAGGTTAAACGAGTCGGAGAGCCCATGCTCTATACTGTAGCTCCGGCCTGAGATTCTTTTATGGATCTCGGAAGAGCCTCCGACGCACTGGAAACTCCAAATCCTCCGATCTGCAAACACGGGATAGACACCACGAGGTCCTTTTGCACTTTGATCAACAAATCTGACTTCTGAGCTCTGCTTTGTTTGTTGCAGCCATTGATCAGACCATTTTTCCGGCACCACGCAAGAGCTACAAACATAATAAATCCGTTCAACTTAAAGCCATTAAGACTTTCAACTGCCTTAGCTGCAGCCTCCTCCGATCCAAAACAAGCGAAAGCGAAGTAACGTCCCTTGCGATTTGGCCGGCGAGGGGCTGATGTTGACGAGATGTCTCCAAAGGTACCAAATACGTTTTTGACCCATTCCTCAGAGGAATCGTAAGGCAGATTACTCACAAAAATCTCATCCTTGTCGTCCGCTTTGGAATCAGGCACCGAGACAACCCGGGCGCCAAATCGATCATCCACATTCACTGAGCAGACACGACCTGATCCTCCAACCTCAGTTGAAACCTTGGGGAATCGGTCGGTACTTGCTCCTCTTTTTTTGCCTGCAACAGTCTTCTCCAGAGCAGATCTTGTAAGACTAGAAGATTCCTCCCTCACGATCTTGTAGTACCTGATGTGGACATAAAATACATCTATTTTAGATGTCATTAGCCCACATTTATGTTCTTTTTAGTCCCGAGTTAATATGAAATGATGCATTTTACTCTCATATTGTGTATTTGGTCTTGTTTCAGGGTTCATCAAGTTTTCGGAGCAAAAAAGGGCAATTCGGGAGTGAAACAGAGCGAATTTGGAAGTTGGACAGAAGTGTCAGTAACATGCACCAGTTTGTTGCACGCCGTGCAACAAACTGGTGCACTCTGGACAGAGGAGTCAAGAAAATGCACCAGTTTGTTGCACGGCGTGCAAGAAACTGGTGCAACTTAAGTGCACCAGAAACTTGCACGGCGTGCAAGCGACCGTGCAAGCGTCAAAAACGCGATTTCCAGCTGCGTTTCCTATTTTTTATCAGAGTTAACCCGTCATATAAAAGGGAATTTAGGTCAGATTGAAGGGTATCACGAATTGGAGGAGAAAAACACACTTTGAAGCTTAGAGAACTTGGAGAGAAGATCGAAGCAAGAGATTAGAACATCAAGGTTTTGTGTAATTGGATTGAAACTTGATATTGGTATTACTCTTAATGTTTAATATGAATCTCAGTGTTTTATTCATCTCTATGTGTTCTCATTCTCGTGCTATGAACTAAATTCTCATGATCTAAAGCTATGGGTGAAGATGTGATGAGTGGAATTAACTTGTTTGGGTTATGCATTTGTTAACTAGTATTAGGATTTCGTTTATTTAATTCCGTTCGTAATGCTACATTGCCTTGATCACGTATATGTATGATTCAATCTTGTTAACCAACAATTGAGAAATGAGGTTAGGAAGAGGAAAAAGGAATTAAATAGCTCGGGTTTTAATCTAAGCCAGAATATGGTTAGACTGACACGAGTGCAATAGCCATAGGAGTAAAAACCGAAAGTTAGAGGAATTCATAGAATATAATGCTATATACCGCTCTACACCTAGATTAGAGATAATTAGGTGGACCGAGTATGTTAGGGTCCTAATACGATCGAGAGATGGTTAGGACTATACTTAGAGAATTCCCGTTGCCCTTAGAATAATATTAGTTGCAAATGTATACCGAACTCTGTTAAGTTGTTCATCACATTCGAACCCCGTTACTGTCCTAGATCGCTTTTAATCTTTGTTATCCAATCCACTTGTGATTTTGTGCTCTATTCTCGGATCATTTATATTACATATTAATTGCATGAATTTATTATTTTTCAAAACAAACCAAACACCAATATAGGAATAGCTTGATTATCGGATTAATTAACTAAAGTGCTTGTTTAATTGCTCCCTTGGGTACGATATCTCGGACTTAAACCCGAATACTACTTGACGACCGGTACGCTTGCCGTACCATTCTGAGGGTTAAATCTCAGAGTGTCAGTACCTATCGTACGAGGAGAGTAAAACTGAACAAAAAGAAGAAAAGGCCATACACCCTTTCCCCTTCCGTTCCAACATCTTACCCGTACCATAGTTATTTGAGGCCTCACTATGTATGTATTTGTATGTGACCCTTTAGGATTCGTATGATCGTTGGTAGTGAAATGAAACGATGCGTTTCATAGCAAGTCCTATGACCACCCAAGCCATACGAATTGATGACCAATACTTTGTCAAGTCCTATTACCTCGTGTAGTCTTATCTTCTTGTCATTTAGCGATTGACACAACTGAACAAAGGCATAGAACCGACATCCTTTCTAATTCAGTCTTAACATGTTCTCTTGATTGTGAGTGAGGAATGTAGGCGACTAATCATCCGCATGGTCATGCTTCTATCACTATCCTCCTACTCATCAAGAGCAGCCATTTTAATGAAATCTAACTGTGTAACCACAAGCGAAAAATCTCTATGACAATCACTCATATGTTCCACATGTGTGTATTCATATTCAAGCACAACCTTGATACAGCTATCAATTAAGATAAGTGTTTGGTTAGCTCAAAACATGAACATTCATCGTGTAGATCACATGGTGATGTCATGGTCGTAGGACTAATGGACTACACGGGTAACTGAGATGTGCTCATGTCTTAATTCTATGAAGTACCCTCAATGTGGGTCTTTCAATGTCAAACTCTTTGACATTTGTGACTTTGACTCATATCTCTATATGCATGATTGGTAAAACATGATCCTCTCATCAAAAGTCTTACTAGAATTAATTATCGATATAGGTTAAGGACGAGTGAATAGACAAACTCCTTTGTTTCTAAGAGGTCTATTATTGGGGAGCTACTCCCCAATACCTTAGAAACAGTAGTATATTTACAGTTTTACTAACATTACAACTTAATGATAATAAAAAGTTTGCTAACTTATTTATTAACTCACAAGGACGTTTTTAACATGTTAATGTGGATTTTTCGTACGGCACAAAACCCCAACAAAACACCCTGGCACAAAAGCACTTTGAGACTCGTTTATAACTGTTGGCAACACCTCTGTAATCATGTTCGCAACCGCTTTTATGACTATCTTGTAGAGCACGTAACACAGAATGATTGGTGTAAAATCTGTCACCTCCTTCGGAAATGCAACCTTAGGGATGAGCACCAAGTACGTGCGGTTAACCTCCTGAATAGAGATCTCACCTCGAAAAACCTGAAGACAAAACCTAGTCACCGTAGGGCCCACAATATCCCAATGTGACTAAAAGAAGCGAGGATGAAAGTCGTCGGGACCGAGAGCTTTATGCGGGCCTATGTCAAAAAGAGCTTTCCGGACCTCCATACCGGTGAAGCTTCTGCCTAAACGAACCTGATCCTCCTCTCAAATTCTATCCCCAATAGATCCCACCGCTTCCTCTAACTGGGGGTTGGGCCTTGATGATGTGAAAATAGCAAAGAAATAGCCAGACAAGATTTTAGTCATACCCTCTCTATCCTCTCGCTACGCCCCTTCTGAATTCCTTAAGCCAAGAACTACGTTCTTTGTCTTTCTCTTACAAGCTCTAGCATGGAAGAAAACTGTATTCTGGTCACCCAAAACCAGCCAGTTAGCTCGAGAATGCTACTTCCAAAACTCTTCCTCCATAGCTAAGAGTCTCGCCCGTTCCACCTCTAAGCCATGAATGGTCTCCCAATTTTTCGAGCTTCGTCCTCCCAGATACGCTCGACCAAACTCCTTTGAAACACGACCAATCTTGTTTGCTAGCTTGTCAAACTTTCCCAAGCTCCATCGTCGAAGTCTCTCCCCACAACCCTCAGTGGTTTGGAGAAGAGGCTGACCCCGTTATCTTGAACCCCTGCTCAAGAATCTCTAACAATTGCTTCACACCCTGGATCCGTTTCCCAAAAAGGATGGTATCAAAACCGATGATGTCGCTGACCCCTACACTACAAAGCAGGAGAGAGAACCAAAAGTATCGCATGGTGATCAAAACCTCAAAAATCCAACACTTCCATACGATCGTCTGCAAAAAATAGGATCGAAACGTCACATTCCCTACAAAAATATATGTTAGTAGTAACCTCAATAAATCCAAACATTTTTCTATTCGGAAGCATGTTATGTTTCTGGTACATGGTGATATTAGGTGACGTTGTAAATGTCTCGAGGGGTCAGATTTGAGAGTGAACAAAACAGATGAGGCAAGCAAATAAATGCAGCAGCCAAGTGCAAAAAGCATAAGTATCTTTTTTGGCACTGAAATGTTAACTCTAGAACCTAACTTTGAGTGATCACATAAGATGTGGATTCGGAGAAATAAAAGTAGTTGTGATAAAAAAACCAAGGTACTTTTTTGCAATCTACATATGAATGCATGCATGTACTGAGGAAACTGTTGTATGCATGTGGACGGCATGATTGCCAACCTTACAACCGAATTATTGTCACGGGTTCACAAAGAAAAAAAGAGAGTAAGAGCTAATGTCAAGAACATGCAATGGCTACAAGACACCTCTATGTCCTAGAGAATTAAGAGATGAAATGTTTCGTATAAGAAGTCGCAAAGTTACATATTTTTCTCACACTATCACTACACAAAATTGTTACCTAGATGACGGATGATTAAAATGCGACGTCGTTCAAATTAGGCCAAGATCTCATGGTTGGAGGTGCCTCTGGCATACTCGGTACTGTTTCTGGAGGGTTAAATCACTTGGCCCTGTTTTTTTTTTCGAAAACTTGATCCATCTATAATAATTTGCTGATAAAAAAAATAAAGTATTTGCCTGTCTCCCCAAACCCCACCCCCAATGACCCCGAGAGGCTCGTAGGAACCCCAAACCTTAGGGTTGTGCAAAAGCGAAGTAAGGGCATTGTCTTATTTCTTTTAGCATGTAATCTTGTGCTTAAAAATCAAGTCATAATAATGATATACGATTTAACAAAACTAATGTGTAGTGAGTTGTGAGTAAATATTTGTATATAAAAACTTCCATTTGAAATTCAAATAGGGGCATTTACATAAAGTGTAATAAAAATGTGAAGATGGTTTCAGGCTTTGATGATTTTTAATGTATGAAAACAAAACTGTAATGGAAATTACTTATACAATAAATTGATACGATATAAATACTAGCAAGTCATCAACTCATGATTACTATGGATAGGGTTTAAATAGTCAACAGTACAAATTAACTTAACATCTAATCTATTAATGGAAATTGAAACACAACTTTCAGAATAGTGGTAATGTCAATCAGAAACATCCAACTTATCGTAATTCTCACATAATTATATTGTATTTTAAAATGTTTTTGGATGTTCCTTAAACTTTGAATTTGTCGGTAGATTGGCTCATAAAAAACACAACCTCGTTGAGGTTCTTCTCCTAATCCTTTTAGAGTTTCAATAGCCGCCACCTGCTCGTTGCCCTCCTCCGTCCCTCATCCACCTGGTTCTGCCCTTCTCCCCGCCTTTGCTCTCCCCCTCCCTCATTACCATGGTGTTCCCGTTTCTACGATGCCATCGCGATGGATACCCCACCCGGACTCCGTGGTCGTCGACCCACCTCCCTCATGATCGCCTCTTTGAGGCTGGTCATCCGCGCCCCCCATGACCGATCAAGCCAACCCCATTTTGGTGTTGCATAATCGGGGATCGTCCATGCACGATGTGCACCACGATCTGACGTGGTTGCATCAGGCTCCCTGGCACCGTCCCACACCGGAGCCCGTCCGGCCCTTTGCAGCCAACCCCGGCAACCAACGCCATCTCCCAGATTGGGATCAGCCAATCCGACGGCAGAGGACTCTATTTCAGGGCCTGGCCCCCGTTCCCCCACCGGAGTGCAACGTGAATCCGGCCTACCATTGGGATCCAGTGCACTATTTTTCCTGGTCTTCGGCTTATCAACCAGGATATGGCCAATCTGGGATTTGGATACAGTCGGGTAGGGCTCCCCACTACTCGGGTTCCGCCAACCCTAGGAGGATCGTGACCAGCAGGAGTCGGGCACACCAGGAGCATCGGAGTACTACCGTGAGGGTGTTGCATCCGGTTCCGATAATAGCTAAACGTCAAGACAAGGATATCTCAAGCCCTCGGTCTCGTTTGAAGATCGGGGCCAAGTGGAAGAGGCCTGACCCGCGGCTGGGTGACCTGATGAACTGCACTTTGGCTCGACGGGGGATCCTACGATTCACCACATCCGTTGGACCAAGACCCAGGGTGATCAACACTGGTCACAAACCGGAGTCCAAAACGCTGCCAACCTCCATTGCCCAAGTACAGGAACGGGACATTAGCCCGGGGGACTGCAACCCCCCGGGGGAGGAATGATCCCCCAGAGCGGGGGTGGGAAGGACCGTCAGGGACCTATACCCACAGACCCGGGACGTCTACAGCCGAGAAGTCTCGGGGAATCCGCAACAAAGGCCTTCTCTCTTTTCAGTTCGATTGTTTTAGGACGAATAAGAATTTGGCTAGGTAGTTTCTATTTCTTTAGTTTGGTATTTTTTGAAATAGTGGATCGAGGAACTCTTGAGTTTGGATATGCGAAACAAAGCAGACTATTTATATGGAACCATGTGTGCCCGATGGGCCACGGCCGGTCGGGACAACAGCTGGTGTCCGGGACTGTTAGGTCCCACATTGTAAGCACGATGATATTATAATACTACTTCTTTCCCGTTTCAAAAAAAAACTTTGAATTTGTCTCACGATGGCACTAGTACCTAAAACACCTTTGTCTATTAGTAATAAAATAATCCAATTTACTTCCAAAATTCGGTGTAAACAATTACAAAGTGGGATGGCGGCTCTTTCCGTAAACCCTAAAACAGAGGTAGAGAAAGGGAGACATTGTAAAACCCCGCTCTTTCAAAAAAGAGTATTATTTGAAATAGGAAACAAATGGGTGTTTTTGCGAAATCATAAACGTGGGGGTAGAATTTTGCAACAAGTTTTATTGGAAAAGAAAATTCAAAAAAAAGGGGGGGAATGGGAAATATGGACTGAAGAGGAGATTGGGCCAGGCTGGGCCCAATCGGAGACGCCGGCCCGGTTCACTGAGGCGCGAGGCCCAGCCTATTGGGCGCGTTATTTAAGGGTCAAACCTTAGTTGAGGGGGGGTACTGTTCATCTTCCCCGAACCTCTCGCCTCCCTCTCTCTCTGTGTTACCGAGCACAGCTCGCCGGCGCCTCCTCCTTCTTCTCCGACCTCCCTCATCCACCCACCATCGTCGCTCGTCTCAAACCTCGCCAGAAACATCCTCTTCCCTCTTCTCCTTTCTCGTTTCGTCTTCAAGATCTTCTAGGTCTCGCCGGAGATCAACCGGGGTCCTCGAGCTCGATTCAGCATGGCTCGTGCCTCTCCCGACCTCTCTCCTTTCTGCCCCAGCCTCGCCCCTTTCGATTTCTGGCATTCCCGAGATCGATTCGAATGACCTTGGGTCGGAATAATCGCTGGCGGCTCGCGAACCCTAGATTTGAAATGGGTTTGACTCCTGACGCCGTGCCTGGCACCGTTGCCCTCTTCCAGCCACGACTTGAGCTCCGCCATCCCTTCCCGAGCTTCTCCAGCCCTTCACGTCGAGTTTTGGGTGTCGTCGCCGCTGGAGACGGTGGCCGGAACGCACGGGCATCGCCGGAGCTGAGCAGACTCGAGAACGAAGCTAAACAGGCCTTGGGTTGGGCCGGACATCACTGGGCCAGAACAACCAGTACGGGCCTGGATCTGAATGGGTTCTGGGACAGATCTTGATTCGAACATGGGTCAGGCCCAAGTCCTGGTACCGGGTCTGACTCAGGTCCGGATCGGGTTAGGCTCGGATCCGAGTCGACCCGAGTCATTTAAAATATTTTAAAAATCAGATTAAATAATTAATTTTATTTAATATAAGGTGAGAAATTGAAGGATTGATTTAAACCTCAGAGGACCTTTGGACTTTTATCAGTATTGATTTGGACATTTTATTTGTCAAACCTAGACGGGACTTCGCCCGAGAATGAAGAACTTGGACCCGAGCTAGAAGAACGAAGATCACGCCGGAACCCGTGTGAAGAACGGAGAAGAGATTACCGAGCTTGACAACAGAGTTTTAGAGGAAGATCACAAGGTAGGGAAAGTCTTAACTTCTTATCTAAACGCTTAGTATGCATGTTAGGATAGTAAAATCGGAAAGGTCCTAGAATTGCCTATAGGATGCGAATAACTAGGATAATCGTCTTTCAATTATTAATAACTGAAAGTGTCTAGAATGCATGATTAGGAAGAGAATGACTAGTGCAACTCGCTTTCACTACTTGGGATTTGATTTACTGGTAGAGAGGCTATGTTGAGCTCTCGGATTAGTTGTGTGCTAGGTTCACATGCTTGGTTGCTAGTTAGTAGGATAATCAAGAGTCTAATGAAACTAGATCGAACGCATGCTTGAATGTTTGAAAGATTGAACTTGGATGCTTGAATGATTGGTTGATTGATTGAGTGGTGATTAATTGTTTGTTTGAGCAGATGATCGAGTATGACTGATTGTGCCAAAGGGGCACAATCAAGTGATCGATGTACCGATGGTTCGTGACAGGTAAGTATACGGTAAGTGTGGAGTGTTATTGGATGTCTTTGCTATGATGAAAGTGTGATTTGAGAAGTGTTCATTGTTGGATGGATTCTAGTGCTTGTTTCTTTATTCTTATTCTTGAAATGATTGTTTGTTCGGTTCGGTATAACACCCGGGGGGGGGGGGGGTAATCCAGTGCCGTTGTGGTGGTGGAGTTTGACAGATACAGTGAGATATTGGTTGAGTATTGGAGACTGAGGGCATTGGTTACTGGATATTACGAGAATTGATTATTGGAGCCTGAGAGCTCGACAGATCCTACGTGATATTGATTGATTATTGGAGCCTGAGAGCTCGGCAGATCCTACGGGATATTGATTGATTATTGGAGCCTGAGAGCTCGGCAGATCCTACGGGATATTGATTGATTATTGGAGCCTGAGAGCTCGGCAGATCCTACGGGATATTGATTGATTATTGGAGCCTGAGAGCTCGGCAGATCCTACGGGATATTGATTGATTATTGGAGCCTAAGAGCTCGGCAGATCCTACGGGATATTGATTGGATTACTTCATGAGAGATGGTTACTGTGGTTTCACCCAAGTGTATGTGTCCTACGGGAGCACTACCTTGGTTCCCTATGACCTATGGTCCTTTGGGGGCATTTCCGAGAATCCCGACGATGAGCGTCCCTATGGGATGGTTTCCGGTGCCCCGATGTATGTGCCTCCTCTGGACCGAGGGAAAATCTGATATGATATGGGTACTCTGGTGGATCGAAATTATGGGAACCGATGTGATCCCAGAATCTATCCATGGATCAGAGGCTTGAGAAAGCAAGTGGTTGGTGCGATGTTATTTATTCCCATTTCAGTAAGTTATGATTCGTTTATAGTATTTTCATGGGATCCTTTAAGTTGCTATTATCTTTGATAAAGCGATACTATCTCATGTACACTGATTTCATGGCTTTTCATTGATTAGTAGTATTTATTTGTTCCCAGTCGTGATGGTATTCTATTTTATTATAATGTTATCTATTTATTCTCTGGGGAGTTATCGTTATCCTTGAGAATGCGCTATTGTTATCGTTACTTTTTATTTGTGTATTATATCTTTCGGTCTAAGGTTTTTAAGTACTTTCGTGACACCGAACTAAAGCAGTTTTAATATTAAACTTGGAGGCTAAAGTTGTTTGCGATTTTCCCTACTGAGTGTAAGCTCACCCCTTTTTGTTTACTTATTGTGTGGACAGGTGTACTTGAGATATGGGAAATCCGATGCTCGGGAGCTTATGGATGTTTCGAGGGTGTACTAGAGATATGTTGGTCCACATTGTCGAACTTTATTTACCTTATGTTACTTGTCAAGTTTCGACACTATATTTGATACTTTGAATTGAATTATTGAGAAATACTTTGGACTCGCTTTCAGCTTTAAAATAGTTTATTACAATTTTACTACTTTTATCTCGATTGTTTCAGGTCACGTCTCGAGTCCGGCCAAAACCGGATTTGGGGCGTGACAGACATGGCGGTAAGATTTTCCATAGCAATTTGATGGCGGCGGCATGGTCTTTCTTCAAAAATCACGAGATCGGGGCGGGTTTCTCCGGCTTGATGCGTAAATCCTCTCCCTTTTGGTCGGCGTTAAGGGATGGACGAGGGACCCGTTTTTGGGGTCCAATGAGGCATACATGAAGCTTCACTCGATGGATTCCGACGTGGAACCTCGTCCTCGAAGCTTCAATCGCCGGATTCCGGCATGGGGACCTCATCCTCGACTGTCCCGAGGGATGGATAATCGAGGCGGGGTGTTACGGCCAACTTCTTGGCCAGGGGCAGGATTGATTCAAGCCGGGGAGGATGATCTGACAGCGAGGGCACTACCGACGAGGAGGTGGCGCGAAGGGCCGGTGCCGAACGACCAGAGGGTTCGAAGACGGCGGCCAGAGAAAGAACCGGGTAGGGTTCCGAACATGGGCCTGATTGCTATGGGCCCTCAGCATGGGCCTGCGGGTCGGGGTCCACTAGAGACGGGCCTAAGGGCCTGAGGAGAAGAGGGTCGGCCCAAGGTAGGCTCAAGGAGGGTCTGGGTCGAATCGGGCCAGGAGTGTGGGTCGTCTGGGGTACACACCCCGGTCGGATCTGCCCAATTCGGGGCATCACATACAGCGGCGGGGGGCCTTCAGCACCCTCTCCTCGCGGAATGACTCCAAGGTGTTCCATGGGGGGGTTAGCCGGTTTCACCACCCCTCCGGACGTAAGGTAGCAGCGGTACTACCAAGAACCAGAAAGATACTTTCCTACCAGCTCATAGGTCAACAATCTCGCGTTTTGGAGCCCTAACACTATCATTCAAGAGAGGAGGACGCACACTGACATCCTAGGGAGTATTTAGTCCACCGGTATTTATATCCGGTAAGGGGTCAGCTCGACCATAGCCTCCGCCAGTCTAGACTCGATGTATCGGTGTCGCCACACGCTACCGCGATATCAACCTCCAGGCGCCTTCAAGGAGGAGTCAGAAAAATTGAGGTCTTTATTTTTTTGTCTGGTTATCCTCTATCGTGAGAACTCGTTTCTTTTTGGCTATTTACATTCAGCTATGTTTAGTGTTTTAGTGCTTTCCTGCCATGTAAACACTCTTAATAATTAATATATCCAATTGTTTATCTCAAAAACAAAATTAAAACTCACCTCCACACATTCTCCTTTTTCTTATAATTTAAATCTTTTAAGTTTTTTTATTCTTTCATCTCTATCAAATTGCGAAGTTATAGTTTTAAGGGCACCCGTAATGAAATACAATATCGTTCAAAACCTAGGAATTTAGGGGTTTCCTCTCAAACTCAAATAAAACTCTTTACGTTTCATCGTTATCGTCTTTATTCGGCCCTCCTCCGAGCACGCTGGCTTGATGCCACCAACGATGGAACCACAATAGATATGCCCTACAACACCGACTGCATCTCGCCTGTCATTTCGCTGTCCCACGGTGAGCCGCCCGACCCGATAGGGATTTTGGATACTTTCGAGGGATGAATCCACCCACAATACCAACTATCGCTTTAAACTTCCCCATGAAATGATGTGCAACCAGCCTCAAGAGCATGCTACCACGGCGGACTCTCGCCGCTTACCACCAAGCAAATTTGCTCGAACCACTGAACCTATGGATGACCGGCTATTTGCTAGAGGTCGACAGAGACATTGATGGGGGTAACTCTCATGGAATGATGCAGAAGAGATCGACAACGAATGGTCCACCGCGGAACTATAACAGGATGTCGACACCAACATCTGGAGTTGATGCTGGTCATGCCATTATGCAATGGAAAGGGAACCTATGACCAAGGCCACGACCTGTGTTAGAAACCTGGCAGAATGAGGACAACCTCTCTCCATGGACGACGATCCACCACTCTAAATGGGTCCTCCCTGACCCAGATTTCACTGATCCATTTGAACAAGACTCTCAACGACTCCTGAAGGGATGCAGAATCTAGAAGCGACTTTGGGTTGCAATGGATGTGTATATTCTGAGCACAATCTTAGGGCAACCGAAAATGGATCCATATGACCCAGATCGAGGAGTCGGGTCACCAAGCAGGTACCATTTATGGAGTACACCATGATGTCTCCAATGAGGTCCTACGGCTACTTAACTAGAATGATCTTCCTTCCCTTATCCATCGGGTCTTGGATCCGCGTTGGGACGTCTCGTCCTAAGATTCGAATGACTCAGGAACATATGTCCTCGACAGCCTGCACTCCACGGATGCGGATACAAATATTGAGGCCAATCAACATTAAGAAGTAGCGAGGCATGTTGGAATGCCTCACAGATCACCATGAATTGCTCTAAGAATCTCAGGGTGTCACTGAGGAGACATACCCCGATCGATACGAGTCAGCGCTTTGCTGACCTCTACTCTCCTTTGTTCCTTGTCATACTCCTTTCCTGGCTGTTGCAACACAAAAAATCTGGTCAAGTCGAGACAGGGAATGAGTTAAGAAGATATGGCACTAAACATAGATGTAATAGGGAACCATCCCTTAAATTCTCCTTGGTAATCACCGAGATTTTAGCAATAGGATCAGTTTTTCGACCATCATCAAAACTATATCCTGTCATGTTTAAGTATTTTCAATCATGTAAGGTTGTTTCGACCCTTTCATATCAATAAAAAATCCTTATTTGCTAAAAAAAGAGCACTTGTAATGACATCGAATTTGAGTTGAATGTAGAATTGAATTAGAGGAAAAAATGGAAAAGATAAGTTGAATCTACAACTTTGATTTGGTGGGTTAGATTTCGTACGTCGAGGCATCTCTCGATCTAGATAGATTCCGTGACGAAAAATTTGACCAGCCAAACAGAATTGGCCATGTGGCTTGGAAATATAACAAAAAAATAATATATAATTTTTATTCTATAATTATTCATTTCATCTTCACTCTTACACTAATTTCTCATCCTTTCTCTCTTGAAAAATTGATTATCCCATTATTTACTCTAATAATGACATTGTCTTTATTGATCGTTTTGCAAGAACAATCCACGTGAATGTGAGGACATGCCCGACTCCTATGTACTTTCGCCCAACCTCAATGAGGAAGCCTTCTTAGAGGACGTGTATATGCCGTCCACTATGCATTAATCTGTTCCCGATTCGGTCTCACTCGGCCGACCAACATACGAGTGGGTTTGTCATCGATGGCATCTTTTACCACTCGTCCGTCTTCGCATTCATTCGGAAATTGGCCCAAGAAGAAGGTGAGATGGACCGAGGAAGAGGAGTGTACACTATTTTTCGCATGGATGACAACTTCTAGGATTCGGTCAACGAGAACGATGATAATGGAAAGACTTTCTAGGAAAAATTTGTCGATGAAGTCACCATGATGAGAAAGTCACCAAACGATCGAATCGGGAAGAACTATAAGGAATACTGAAGTGTGATCAATAGAAAAATAAAGAAGTTCTAGGGTGTTGGTCAAAGATGATGCACACACCTCAATGGTCGATCGGACGATCAAATCATGGTTGATGCAGAAAAGGTGTTCAAGTGAATGTACGATTATGACGTTGTTTGGAATCATTGATGGAGGATCGTGAGGGAGACCTTGTTGGGAGCCCAGGTTTGAGAACGAAATTGGCGCGTTTGAAGCTTTTATCGGTGGCACAAACGATTCGAGGACCCCAACGACGCTAATAACCACAACTTATGAAACCGATTTGATCCCAATCGTGGCTGAGGAAAAGTTGTTCAAGTTAATGTACAATTATGGCGTTGTTTGGAATCATTGATGGAGGATTGTGAGGGTGAAACCTTGTTGGGTGCCAAGGTTTGAGAACGAATTTGACACGTTTGAGGCCTTCATCGGTGGCACAAACGATTCGACGACCCCAACAATGCTAAAGACTACGGCTTATGAAATTGATTTGATCCCGACGTTAAACTACAATGGCATAAAGACTAATAGGTGGTGAATCTAGGAAGGGAAATGGGAAGGCTCCAACCAGGAACCAGGAAGGAGTGAAAGTCGATGTGCGGTGGGTGAAAGTACTGAATAAAAAGGAGAGACATCAAGCATGTCAATTGACATCGATGAAGAATATAATGTGCGGGTATCGAGAGAAATAGGTCTTGGATACAACTCATATGACTCCCTCTCAGCTTGAGACTCATGACCTACTTCAACTCTACCTAAGCAAAAGAATGAATGAGGCCGTTTTAAGTCAATTTAGTTTTTTTAATGAATTAAGTTGTTTCCTTTGTAATTTAGTTTTAATTAATTTACTTTTGTTTTCGTACATGTACTTATGTAATTTCGTCACATTATTCGGGAATAAACCCAACAGAATGTATTACTAGTGTAGAACAAGGTTTGAGCGCACCTGCAATGGTAGAAGATGAACCAGACCCACACCCACAATCGGAACTATGAGCGGTGAAGTCGCGACATTATAGCGGTAAATCGCTCACGAACTTGCGAGCGGCACAACAATCAGCGCACAACCGAACCCTTACACGTGTGCAACTGTTGCACTCGGACCCGACGTTGGCAGCCAATGAGGGCTCACCACGTGGTAGCATAATTTAAAAAAACATGTGTGCAACGGCTGAATCTTTTTTTTTAATCTTTTTTTTTATTTATAAATTATTTGATTAATTTTATGATTTTATTTGTTAATTATTTTTAGTTTTTAGTTATTTAATTGAATTTTTATTTTGACTTTTTTTTATGTTTTATTTTGTAATTTTGATTTATGGGTTTCACACCACTATATAATCTCACAATTCAGCGTCACACCTTCCAATTTCAAACCCACAAACTTATAATATTTAACTCCAAGCTTTGGGTTCAGTTTCGAGCCAAGCATCGTGTTGAATTAAAATCTTGTTGTGTGCATGATGTGGACATAAAATACATCTATTTCAGATGTCATTAGCCCACATTTATGTTCTTTTTAATCCCGAGTTAATATAAAATGATGCATTTTACTCTCATTTTGTGTAATTGATCTTATTTCAGAGTTCGCCAAGCAATTGGAGCAAAAAGGGGTGAAACGGGAGCGAAACAGAGTCAAATTGGAAGCTGGTCAGAAGTGTCAGTCAGGCGCACCACTTCGTTGCACGGGGTGCAAAGAAGCAGTGCACCACTTGTTGCACGGCGTGCAACTTGGTGACGCATCCAGATCAGAGACAAAAAAATCTGCACCGGAGAGTTGCACGCCGTGCAAATAACCGGTGCAACTTAAGATGCACCCTGAAATGCACGGCGTGCATGCGACAGTGCAGATGTCAGAAACGCGAATTCCAGCTGCGTTTCCCGTTTTTAATCAGATTTAACTCAACATATAAAAAGGATATTAGGTCAATATATGGGGAATCACGAAATTGGAGAAGAGAGGTCACTTTTGGAGAGAACTTGGAGAAGAAGATCAAAGGAGAACTACTAGCATCACTTTGAGGTTTTTTTGTAGTTTGGATTGTTCTGAATATTTGTATTGCTATTCTCAGTTAATATGAGTATGAGTATTTCAATCTTTCTCTTGTGTTCTTCTCTCTTTGCTATGAACTAAACTCGAATTGATCTAGGGCTTGGGGTAAGATGCGATGAGTTAAATTAACTTGTTCGGGTTATGCATTTGCTAAACTAATATTAGGATTTTGTTTATTTAATTCCGTTCGTAATGCTACATTGCCTTGATCACGTATATGTATGATTTAATCTTGTTAACCGACAATTGAGAAATGAGGTTAGGAAGAGGAAAAGGGAATTAAATAGCTCGGGTTTTAATATAAGCCAGAATATGGTTAGACTGACACGAGTGCAATAGCCATAGGAGTAAAACCCGAAAGTTAGAGGAATTCATAGAATATAATGCTATATACCGCTCTACACCTAGATTAGAGATAATTAGGTGGACCGAGTATGTTAGGTACCTAATACGATCGAGAGATGGTTAGGACTATACTTAGAGAATTCTCGTTGCCCTTAGAATAATATTAGTTGCAAATGTATACCGAACCCCGTTAAATCATTCATCACATTCGAACCCCGTCAAAGTCCTAGATCGTCTTTTATCTCTGATTTACAATCCTGTGACTTGTGCTTATTTTCGGATCATTCACTTAATCTCATTACTTGCATGAATTTAATATTTTCTGAAACAAAAACCAAACATCGTTATAGGAATAGCTTGACCATCGAATTAATTAACTAAAGTGCTTGTCTAATTGCTCCCTTGGGTACGATATCTCGGACTTAAAACCCAAATACTACTTGACGACCGGTACGCTTGCCGTACCATTCTGAGGGTTAATTCTCAGAGTGTCAGTGCACATATGCAATTTGATGTCCGTGTTATCACAAGGTTTTATACAAGTTAAAGTGACAAATTAATTATAATATCACGAGTAGTATAAGTTATCATGAAATTTATAATGTGTAGATACTGGATATATAATTTGTTATTTGTTGAGGGGCCGAATTGCATATTATACAAATTTGATAACATAGTTAGGGTTGTGTATGGTCCCAAATAAACAAACGACATTCTCTTGTTTATCACAACCCTATTTGAGAGAATAATCAAATCAAGAGAGTGTTTATTTTATTGGAAGATCAAAACCAAGATTGCAATTGTTCATTAATTATCAATAACTTCAAGTAAACTACAATTTCGATGTTATTTATTACGTGTTTAGAAATATGATTTAGGGTCGTTGCTTTGATCCCTAAATCAAAAACATCACACTATTGTACATGACTCAATAAACCTATATTTTTTTATACATAAAAACACAAAAACTAAAAAGTGAAGAAAAATTCGAACCACCAAATATTAGGCTTATACTCTTCTCTGAAATTCTATGGGACTCTTTCTCTGCAATGACAACCGCCACCATTGGTGGCCGCCCGGGCTCGGGCCACGGGGACTACCGGTGGGGGAGTTCCCTCACCTCCCGTCATAGTCCCTAGTATTTCTTCTTCTCAAGCCATGTTCTAAAAAGATCTCCGAACCCAGTCGTCTCTATCGTCGTGTCTCAATCTCAACCTCTCTTCCTCGTTCGTTGTCTACCAACTGCCTCTCGTCCGCTCCTCGTCGGGCATAAAACTTGACGCCCTGCGGGTTTTAATCGCAAACTTGAGCACGACAAGTGCACCGGTCGTCAAGTAGTAATCGGATTTGAAGTCCGGAATACCGAGCCCGAATGAGCAATAGACAATCACTCACTATTCAAAGCTTGTAGCTAAACTGTTTCAGTAAAAATCGAGTTTTTATGTTTGGAAAATAAACCTATAACGACTAAAAAGAAAATACAGAATTTATCAGAGAGCTTTCTTATCTTAAATCAAGTGAAGAGATATCAAGGGCACGGGTTCATCGAGTTCATTCCATAAAATTGAACACGTTCGATTGTAGCGATGTCGAATTATTTTAGAGGCAACGAGTTGTCTCGACTCTAGTCCTAACTTCTTTCGAACGATTCGGACCCTAATGGAATCTAACCACCGAGTTCTTTCGAATCACGATGTAGGAAGACCCAAAGCGTTAAGCTCTATGACAACTTCTAACTTTCGACCAAACAAGACTATAGCTATTGCAATTGTATTAACCCCGCTAGTTCTAGCTAAGGTTTAAATCCAACCTATCATCGATTTTTGACTTAATTAGAATCCTCCTCTTTCGAGCGACGAATCCTAATTCAAAACAATTACCAAGCCTACACGGGAGGTAAAGCATGAAGCACAAATCAATCATAGACACCAATACAAATCAACGACACCACAATCGAAGCATTCAAAATATAGAAATCACTACTCTAATCCCCCATAACCCTAGAAATTGGGGGTTTATGTGTTCATGGTGAGAAAATAAAAGGATGAAAATAAACAAACAATTAAACTCATAATCAAGATGAAAGTTTAGATACAATCACCGAATTAGTCGTCTAAGGTTGCTCATCCTCTTCTTCGATCTCTCTACTTGATGCTCTTGTGAATCCACCAAAGAAAATCCCTTGTGTAGCTAAAAATTGGAGCTTGTCTCCAACAATCAATACCCAAATAAATCTCAAATGGTTCTTCACCCAATAAAATTGATCCTCAACAAATAATCTAAAACAAAAAGCTCTCAACAATTCTACAAAAAAAATAAAAACAAAACTGTACAAAAATATGCTCTGTTTCGTGTTCTTCTCTCTGTTGTGTCAATGGTGAACTCCCTCCCTTTCCAAATGTTTCGGCTGATAAAACATAAAGGAGGTGTTGCCCTAGTGTTGATCAAATCATAGGAGGACACATGCAAGAAGGGGAGAGGTGCATTGCACTGCCATGTGTCAACAAATGGAAGAAGCTACGCATGCAAGGTGGGAGAGGCTTAGTTGGCGCCACATGTCGAGGAAGGAGAGGGCCACGTGGAAGGGAGAGGGCTGTTGACCAGCCCATGTTGACCAGGCGCTGCCACGTGTCAGCTCCTGATTTCTTGCTCCATTTTTCATCCCTTTTCGCTATTTTGCTCGCTCCGGCTTCGTTTGAGCTCCGATCGATCTCGTTCTTGCGCCAAAAAATTCCTCTTTTCAAGACCTACAAAACAAGACCAGTCATGAACATATTTCGAAGCGAACAAAATCGACCCTCTTATTGATCCACTTGCTCTAAACACCCAAAATGTGTCGGTTTTGCGTCAAACACCGAACACACCTAGAAAAACAATTATTTATACTAAATCTAAATATATAATAGAAAACCGGGACCAAAAGCCTATATAACTCGATATAAAGTGGCTCTTTTATGTGTTAAAATGCACCTGCATCAACGGGCTCATCTGGGCCAACTTTCCCTAGAAAGTGGTGTCCGGATCTGCCTCGTCCAGTACTGCCCCTGCACTCCCTAGTCAGAGTTTCTTCGGAAAAAGAGGAGAGGGGTTGCAATCTCTTGTCCCACCTCCGATCGGTGTAGGTCTCGTCGGACCGGTACGAGGTCCCTCCCCCCTTTTCCCCTAAGGCCGGTCAGCGAGGCGGTCCCTCCTCCTGGAGCACGGAAGCATCTTTCGTTCGATTGAGGCTGTCTCCATGTGGGTCGTTGTCATGACCGTCTCCCCATGGGCCTTTTTCGTGGCTGCCACCCCGTAGGCCTTTGTTGTGGCTGCCTTTACGTGGGTCTTTGTCGTGGACGCCTTCACGTGGGCCGTCAAGCTCCTCGGTTATCCCCCGCCCATCTATTGTTGAAGAACCCGTCCTTTGCACTACCAGTGTTGGTACTGTAGTTTGGGGATCCACTCTCAGCCGCCATTATCGCCAAACTCGGGGGAGCCGTTTCTATCGAGTCCTGCCTTACAACCTCGACGAGGATCCTGACCCAAAGGGTCTAGGACAATGCGTGGTGGAATCTCATTAGGCCAAAAATCGATCGGATGTATCAACCTCTCTATTTCGAATTGGGACTCGCCCTACCTCAACAAGTCAAGACAACCACCCGGATAAGTCTATAGAACCTTGGCCCTATATAATCGAGCGAATCTCCTGTTATCGTGTAATTTCTAATTGTTGTATTAAAAATATGTTGTATAGTTTAGTGCGTCGGAATATCTGTGTTTTTTTTATCGGCAAAGCAAATTTAAATTGAAACTATTCTTTGGAAGGAAGAACAGAGTTGAAGAACACATACAACACAAGGACGGTCCTCACCGGGAACCTCCATCAACACCTCAACACACTGAGGGCATAAAACCACTAACAACAAAGCAAGGATACAACAAGAACCAAACACAGACAAACTACTGAACCAATAACAGAAGGAACCTAACCAAGAAGCACAAATTGGGGTCTCTATATCCAGATTTTCCTACCATTAAGAACTAACAAAATCAGGTCTAGAACCTGAATTTGACTACCATGAAGCACAATTGATGAAAAACAGCAAAAAGCAAAGCAAATGCCCAAGCAAACAGCAAAGAACTACAACCAAGCTTCCTCTTCCAACTTCAATTGGGAATTATCTACTCCCTAGTCCCCAAAACCCCCAAGTCCAACAAAGGCAATGAGGGTAAAGGAAATGATGGGGGTCAGCACCTCAACAGAAGAAACACCAACCAAAACAACTACTACAACCAAAATTACCTAGGGCAATAAGGCCTCATGCTATCACAGGAGGCCAACACCATCCTGCGATTTCGACTACAACGGAGATCTGGAGCACGTGTAATTAGGTTAAGAGTAGAGAGGCGGGTTGGGATAAGAAAATCGAACTAAATATGTTGAAAGAGGAACCATACCAGAACGTGTCATGGTTGATGTAGATTCTACTACAAGCCCGGACAACTCCTCAACTCTGAGCACACCTAGACGACTTCCAAAAATTGACTAGCACGCGGGAGCTCGACGCCAACAGCAAACGAAGAGAGGAGGGGCAACGAACTGTGACAATCCCGCACTAGGAAAGCCTCCCACAACAACTCAAAGAGTCCCAAGAATCAGAACACCCTTACAACCCGAGATCCACCGGTCTGGACTTGAGCTCAGTCTAACCCTCGCCAGCCAACACCCTGCGAGGGTCCAAGGAGAAGACAAACTTTTCAGCCGAGCTCAAGCCTGGCCGAGGATCGGACCATGAGGCTTCCTTCCACCCAAGCTTGTTCCGACAAAACAGCCCCAACAGCAACAGAGGAGAAGAGGATGCGATACCTTTGCAAGGGCCGGGACAAACTTCACCAGCAAAACCGAGGACAAGAGCGGCCAGAGCTGCAGCAAAACCAAGGGAAAGCTCTCCCACGAACAATACTGAACCACACCGCCTCAGCCCCTTTACCCCCAAACGCCAGTACAAAGAAGTCAACAGATCCGCACCAATCTTCGACAGAAAACGAAGACAGGGCTCCCACAACCAGATCTGAGACCGATCTACCACGGTAGGAGAATGCTAGGGGCGGATCTGAGGATCGCGGCCGAGGAAGAAGAGGAAGAAAGGGGGAAAGATCGGCAGGAGGGCTAGAAGGAGAAATCAAACAGAGGGATGGGGGGTGAGAGACGAGGGTCGCCGCCAGCAACCTCTCGGAGAGGAGATCACCGACGGTGGAGGGAAGCTCGATGGCGGCATTAGGTAGACGAAGAAGCTATGTTTTCTAGAGAGAGGGGAGAGCCTCTCTCTCTAGAATTTTCTTAGTTATATCTCTTAAGTATTGTCTTCGGAATATCTGTGTTGAATGGGGTCACCGACCTATAGCTCAGTGTTTAGAGTTTATCCCAGACGATTGGTTGTTGTGTTTTGGAAATAATAAATAGAATATAACATTTTAAAAAAAAACAAGCGAAGAAGTTTGTGTATATTCCAATGTGAGTGCTCTAAACACCAAAACTTGTACGGTGTTGTTATGACTCATCAGATCAGTAAAAAATCTTAATCAAGTTTGAATAATTTTGAGATGTGTGGTGGTGTCATTTCTTAATTAAACATGTAACATTAAACTTCTAAAGCAATGCAAATATACGATTTGTGGTTGTAACTGTAAGTAAACACAAGCAGATTAATTAAGAGGTAAGGAGACTTGGAAAAAAAGTGGTTGAAAGAGCAAGATAAGTGGTAGATGTCATTTATGTTGCCTTTAAAGTATTGGTGCCAACTTACTACCACTGCCTAAGGATCCATCTAATAATTAAAACAGAGACCTGCCATTGTTGCGGTCGTTGTATAGAAAATAGATCTTCGTGGAGAGTTTACGGCCGAGCATAGGACACGATAGAGTGCTTATTATCCGAATCTTAAACCGTAATAGAATGGTTGGTTAGAGTTTTTTAATTTTTTTTTGAGTAAAATGTATGCTTCATTGATCAATAAGCGTTAATATAAATAGTAATGTATCTAAACGAGAATACTTTCAAAACAAAGTCGAGATTAAAATCGAGACCCCCAATAATTGGCATGTGTCCCGATATACTAAGCTTAAACAAAATCTTTAAAGAAACTAAGAGGACGGTATACAATTACGATAATTAGCAAAATTAAGCAAATACAAGATTCTAAGAGACCTTTCGGAGGGTTATCTTGACCTGTTGTGGTGGTCATCAAGCTCACCCGAGAAGACTGGTCGTTAAGGTAGAGGACCAGAGAGAAACTGTGCAGGGTGCACAACATCAGGGAGTCCCAGATGAACGATGACGGTATGATGACACAAACGAGTGGCCACAGACACTCCATACGGTACGACGGTGGTAGGGAACCAACAGAAACACCGAGGCACGACAAAAGTAGACAAAGTTACAACCAACACTTCATACGACCCAGTCTGAAAGGACTGTGGGGCTCAGCGGTGGAGGGAGGCGGGGCTCGACAACGGAGGGCGACATGCTCGGCAAGATAGAGGAGGCGTGAGCGCTAGAGGAGGCGTGAGCGTCGGGGCTCGGGCCGCGGGGGCGGCGAAAGCACGGACGGATGTCTGGACGACGGCGGGGGGACTTGAATGGCGGACGACGACAGGGTAGGCTGGGGTAGGGCGAGACTCGAAGGAGGTGAAGGGTGTGCAAGCATCCGGTGAGAGTCGGTTCAGACGAGGTCCAAGAAAAGGAGAGAAAGAGGAAAGATGGTAGGAGGAGGGAGGAGGATCAGCTACCCCAAAACGAAAAGAGGCCGCCAGTGAAAAAGGGAAGAAGAAGAGAGGAGGAAGAGGGGCGACAAATTGAGAAAGAAAGAGAATATAGTTAAGAGTGAGTTTTTGTTCCTAGAGTTCCAATTGGTTAGTGTCTTAAATATTGTGTCACCAGTATTATTTATGGAGCTCTTGCCAGCTCATAGATCTTAAACCTAAGATTTAGATGTAATTAGTATGACGGTCCGTCTCGGTCATCTTAACTTGTCTTTTGTGAAACTAAATTATTACCGGTCTTTATTATCAATTGATAAATATGTTTTTTGTATTATTATCAAATTTTTGTTAGTCTAGAGACGTTCTCTAGCCCTAACCTTAGAATCTGGATTCTACCTCTAATGGCACCGTCCTTAGTTACGATCACCCTATCGCCGTTCGTATATGACCTTCGGGATGAACTGTCTGCATGCTCCCTGGCCGTGGACGAAGATGTCTTGATCGAGGTCTCATTCACTCCAATTGCTCCAGAGGTTCTTGCATGTCGGTAGTTTGGAATGGTCGGTAGAATGCTCGCGTGCCGACCATATAGGAAGGAAACCATGTTGAAGGTGATTACAAAGGCCTGGGGATGGTCTACATCAGGCCTAATGATAAAAGATTTTGAGCCAAACACGTTCGCATTCTATTTGGGTTACCAAGCAGCCAAGAATTAGGTCCGTCAAAGCGAGCTTTGGTGCTTCAACAAGGAACCATTGATACTTAAGAAAGTCACTGATCCATCAGGGATAGAAATCCCGACTTGATAGGATTCAGGTATGGGTGAAGGCGAGGGGTCTCCTACCTCTAGTTATGACCCGAGCTACGGGAACCCTAACTGGTAACACTTTGGGTGAATGTGTACATGTTCCATGTGATCAATGGGGGTTTTGTAGAGGAGGAACGGTTCGAATCCGTTTATGAATGCCTCTGGATCGACCTTTGCGTAGGATGATGGTACTTCAATTTCGAGAAATTTAACATCCGGTATGGGTCACTCTTATATATAAGAGACAACCCGTATTCTGTTTCAACTATGGTCGACTAGGACATGCAGCTCGGGACTGTGACAAGGAAACACCAAGAATCCCTCGCTTTGATAAGTCATTGGTTGTCGAAAAGGCTGACAATGTGGGTCAGAATTTTGCGACCGAGTGAGTCAAAATGAATGGAACTATGAAAGAGATTGTTTTCTTTGTCAATTTGAAAATTAAAAGACAAAATGGAATGCTACTATTGGCACAGTATAGTCCACACCGGAAAAAAGAAAAAAACAATCTCACACTTCAGTTATAAAAGGAAGAGAAGAAACGATTGAAACTTAAAATCAATGTCCTTTAGGCTGCACAACAAAGGACATGTAGTTGGGCCTGTTTAATCTGGCCGCCTGGGCCGCCTAGGCGTTGTCCGGCCCGCCTAGATGTCGCCTGGCCTGCCTAGTCGGTCATGAATCGGCTTTCCGCTTTAATTCGCCTGACTCGTCCAAGTCGTGGCGTTTAACCTATTTTTGGCGCCTAGGCGGGCTAGACGCCCGATTTTTATAACCAAGAGTGTAGGTGAGGGTATGTTTGTCACCTTAGCTTACAGGTTGGGCTATTTGTCATATAACTAAACATTTGATTAGATATCAGTTAAAAAAACTTTAAGACAAATATCAGTTAAACGCTACAAATTTAGAGTAGGTATTGATAATCTACCCTAATTATAATCTCTTTCTTCCACTTAATCAACAGTATAATCATTATTTTAAATGAATTCAAACAATACTTATGTGGGCCCTCTATAATTGGTCAACAAAGATTCATTGGTTTCCTTGTGGACCAGTCAAATGTCTAGACAAAGAGGAATTTCAGAATTTCATATTGACCAAATGGCAATTTCCGTAAATAAGCCCCAAAACACGGGCATTAGCTAATCATCATCTCTCAGAGACTCAGACATAGGGATATGGTATACAGTGGGCCCCACCGTAGAGGATCATTATTTCCCTGTCCTCTCTGCTTCGTTTCTATTCTCTTCTTCTTCATCACTGTGCTCAAGTGCACTCATAGAGACCCACTCTTGGACGCTGAGAAGCTTTAGATCTGAAACCCACTAACCCGAAAGACACAGCTCCGAGGACGATCTGAGTAAGCATCTCCTCCCTGCTTCGTTTTCAGCTTTTCTCGTTTCTTACTCTGTAAATGTAGTAGCTCTCTTTCTTTCTCTCTGATCTTCGTCGAGCGTTCTGTTTGGTCTCTGGTGGAGCTTGTTTTGATCTGGGTTATGGGGGATCTGGGATTTGTTAAGCTGTTCTTGTGATTTGGGTGTGCGAACGTCAGTTCTTGGCCTTCTGGGCCTGTAAATGGTAGTACATTTCTGTGAGAAAACGAGGTTTTTGGTGTTCTGGGTTTGAAATGCTTGATTGTGGTTGTGGGTTTGTTACATTGATTGATTTTGAGATCTTCTTGGTGAATGCTTCATGGTTAGTCGGTTAGCGACTACAGTAATGTTATGAGTTGGTTAATTAAGTAGGTTTTAATGTGCTACAGTAGTTAGCATGCTCTGTTTGGTTGCTGAGAAAATGAGAGAAAAAGGAAATGGGAAGTTGTGGATTTCAGTATAATGAGCAAGCTTTCTGTTTCTGGCGTTTTGAACCTATAGGGGTTTTCTTTCTTAGGATTCTTGTTTCACATTTTCTCTGATGAAAATTGAGCGTTATGAGACTATTTATGTTTTTGTTTGGCGTGATTGATAATATAAATGAGTGTACAGTACTTCCATTGATTTGTCGATTTTGTTTGGCCATATTCTTTTGAGCTCTATAAATTTTAGGACTTAAGGAAATAGTTACACTCCTTATCTCTACAATCTTGTGCTGTCTATATGCATTTGTCTAGAAATTAAACTATTTACAGTTTAAATTTCGGTTTCTGTTTATTTACTTTCCTTCAGACATTATATTTTATGCCATTGACCTTGTTCTTCATCAGCACTGATTCTTCTTCTTTGCATTTGATTGGTTTTAGCAGGGATTTATGCTTACATCTCAGTAGTTGTTGCTTGTAGCTGGTGAAAAGGTGTGTGAATATGGTTCTTTCTTCTCATTTCTTACTTTCAACTTGTACATTGTATCTGTGTACCTTAATCTAGAATAAACTAATATACACTGTTATACTTAGATTGTATTGTAAGTCCAATGGCCGTGACAGAATCCCGAAATCCTCTGCTTGGAGAAACTACATGTAGTTCTTTACTAGAGAAACTGCAGGTAAATTTTCAGTTTTATTTGGTTGAAGCCATTGTTGAGGAAATAATTAACAAAGTGGTATGTGATCTTTTTCAGGAAATCTGGGATGAGGTTGGTGAAAGTGACGAGGAAAGAGACAAGATGCTTCTACAGTTGGAGCAAGAATGCTTGGAGGTTTACAAGAGGAAGGTTGAGTTGGCTACAAAATCAAGGGCACAGCTCCTTCAAGCACTATCTGATGCCAAACTTGAACTCTCGAGCCTTCTATTAGCTTTGGGAGAAAAAACTTTTGTTGGAATTGTGAGTAATACTCCTACCTTTCTACTCTATGACGGGGTTTCTAACTGTTTGTTAACAAGAGAAAAACAAGCAGTATGAAGTATTTTGAAATCACATTGAAAAAAAATATAAGATTAGGGATCTACTTGTGAAGGCTAGAGCCACACCAACTAACAAGGTTGACCTTTTAGTTGTGGAAGCCTTACCAGATATAAGTGGTCTGTTTTAATAAAATTTACATGAATCGTATCAGAGCTAAACCTGGTTCGGCCCATGCGGTAGATTTTCATGCCTACATGACAAGTTTGGCCCGTTTGTTACTTCCACCCTGTGGCCTCAGATGTCATGCTACTTATAAAGGCTAGGGCCACACCCAAGTGGCCCATTTTAATAAAATTTACGAAGTATATTAACATAATATGAATATGTGAATAATATATTGCCACAAATTGTCAGCCAAATACTTGTTTTTTTAAACAAAATCTTCTTTTGGAACTGTAGCCGGATGATACTACCGGAACAATCAAGGAACAGTTTGCCGCTATAGCACCGGCACTTGAACAGCTTTTGAAACAAAAAGAGGAGAGGGTGAAGGATTTTTCAGATGTACAGTCTCAGATACAAAAAATATGTGGAGAAATAGCTGGGAATTTGAACCTTGGCGAGCAGGTGGCTCCTGCAGTCGACGAGTCTGATCTGACGCTGAAGAAGTTGAATAAATATCATGCCAAACTCCAAGAACTTCAAAAAGAAAAGGTATGAATGCGGTCTAAATCCTAATCAAATGTTTGCTGTGCATTCAGCACATTGATCACTGTTAATCGGTTATTTCAATGGTCAGGGTGATAGGCTGCACAAGGTCCTTGAATATGTGAGCACCGTGCATGATCTATGTGCTGTTCTTGGGATGGACTTCTTCAACACTGTAACAGAGGTTCATCCAAGCCTAAATGAGTCTACTGGTGTGCAATACAAGAGCATTAGCAACGACACTCTATCAAAGCTGGCTAATACAGTCTCGGCACTGAAAGAGGATAAGCAGAAAAGACTGGGCAAGGTAACTTATTTAGTAAATTGGAACCTAGTACTTTCGTCAACCACAACAACCAAGCTATTTCCCAAACAGTGTTGGGCCTGGCTTCATGAATCAGTTATTTATTGCTATATCGTTGGCAAATGGATGTACATCTTTTTGATGTGAGACCTTGATACCCCACTTACACGTGCAAGCTGATGGGCCTTCAGCCTAAAAAGGCTGGCCCGATAACAGGATGGCATAAAGGGGTTCAAGTATAGACGGACCAAACTCTGATATTATCAAGTGACAAGTGGCAAAAGGGTCCACATCTTTTCGATGTGGGACCTTGATATCCATGTCTCATTTTCACCCTTGTACCTTGTAGATAGTTTCAAAGATAAGTTCTTACATAGGCAGTCATCATATTATATAGGATCACTGATTCTATAGTCATAGAACTATATCATCTTAATAGGATAAAGAAATAAGAAATCTGTTTTTGAGGCTGCTTTTCTGCTATAGTCTTGCCCCACAACCCTCATGGTTTTGCTCCAGTGAGTTGATTTAAATTTGTTGTGCATTTCTCCGTTTGCAGCTTCAAGAGTTAGCAACTCAGCTAATTGATCTGTGGAACCTTATGGACACACCTGATGATGAAAGAAGCTTGTTTGATCATGTTACCTGTAACATATCTGCTTCTGTTGATGAAGTAACCATGCCAGGATCGCTTGCTCTAGATCTGATCGAGCAGGTATTTGAAGTAAACTATGTTCAATAATCTTAAAATAAATTTGTAAGCTCATTTTCTTGGTGTGCGAAATAGGCCGAGGTGGAAGTGGAAAGGCTTGATCAGCTGAAAGCTAGCAGGATGAAGGAAATTGCTTTGAAGAAGCAAACTGAACTAGAAGAGATCTTTGCACGTGCTCATATAGAAATAGATCATGAGGCTGCTCGAGAAAAAATCATGTCGCTTCTTGATTCTGGGGATGTTGATCCTGCTGAGTTAGTAGCTGACATGGATAATCAGATAGCAAAAGCTAAGGAAGAATCTCTCAGTAGAAAAGATATCTTGGACAAGGTTGAGAAATGGATGTCGGCTTGTGAAGAAGAGAGTTGGCTTGAAGACTACAATCGGGTAAATACAAAATTTACATGTATACATATATTTATATATCATTACTAGTTCAAATGAAATCGAAGTGAAATATAACGGAATGAATTTGATGTGACTGTTATCATTGCAGTGTTTATAGCTGTTTTTTTTGCTTTCACCGCCTCACTGAATTTGCCTTCACTGAAACAGGATGAGAACAGGTATAGTGCAAGCAGAGGTGCACACTTAAATCTCAAGCGTGCAGAAAAAGCTCGGGTTTTGGTCAACAAAATTCCAGGTAATTTGATTTCAGTTTGGATACTGTAAATACAACTGAATATGGCAATGGAAGTTTATTGTGTAGAATCAAAAACCATTTCTTGATACATATTATTTTTATCGGCTTTTCTTGATACATCAGTAATAAGCCTGATTAAGAATCAACCCTTTGGTGGTTCCTTCTACATAAGCAAGGTCTTGAGCCTAAACCTTGATACACATGGCGCCTAAACCTTGATACACATGGCTGATGATAACCATCTCAATATTCAGTTCTGATTGATCTATATATAAAGTGGTACATATGTTCATAGAACCTGAAGTAGCAACATACATTTGGTTCCATTGGAGCTTTCTAACGTGTATATGTGCTCAGTGACCTGACTTCTCTTAAACTAATGTAATGGATTTATTGGTTCTGTAGCTCTGGTCGACTCATTGGTTGCAAAAACGCGAGCTTGGGAAGAAGATCACAGTATATCATTTACATATGACGGGGTTCCTCTCCTTGCCATGCTAGATGAATATGCCATGCTCAGGCACGAAAGAGAAGAAGAGAAGAGAAGGATAAGGGTAAAGTCTATCTTTTTATAGCAAAATGCATGAATATGACACTATTGTTTTAGTGTAAGTATACCATTTACACCTAGGTTATCACATATTTCACCTAGCTCCTTTTGTTTTTGCCAAAAAGCGATGAAAATGCCCTTAACCCGAATATAAAAAAAAAAGACTCCATAACAACCCAAAGATTTGGATTAGATGTAAAAAGACTCCTTAAATGTTAACACTGTTAAAAAAGCTGAAATGATATTTTAAATATTTGGGTCAAGGGCATTTTTGTCATTTTCTGACAAAAAAGTGTAGCCAACTCATTATTTTAAAACAAACCTGTCATCTTTAAGTAACTCTTTCTGTTTTGAACTTTATAGGATCAGAAGAAGTACCATGAGCAGCAAAGTTCAGAGCAAGAGGCCATTTTTGGCTCAAGACCGAGCCCCGCCCGCCCAGTTGGCCCGAAGAAGGTGGTGGGCCCTCGTGCGAATGGAACTCCTAACCGGAGGCTGTCACTAAACGGGCATCAGAATGGTAGTAGGTCCATGAATAAAGATGGGAAGAGGGACAGTCCGAGACCGGTAGCTCCTGTGAATTTTGTTGCCATGTCCAAGGAAGATGTTGCATCTCATGGTTCAGGGTCGGATCCAATTCCGGCATCTCCATGATGATGATGATGATGAGTACAATGTAAGTGAGAGATGTGATGTTACAATTCTTGTTGTTAGTTGAGGGATGAATCTATAAGAAGGATGAGACAGACATAGATTGATTTAGGTGTGTATGTTGTATTGGCATTCAATAGCTCTCTATTCAATCATATATATGCGGTTATGGCTGATAAAACACAAAAAAATATATGTGAATTCGTTCGTCAGTTTAGAGCATATCCAACGCCTGATGCTGAGCTGGCGGCGAGGAGCTGGCGATGACGAGGACCGGCGTTGAGCTCATCGGTGGCTCTCACCGCCAGCGCCAACGGACAAAAAAAATATGAAAACCTTATAAAATACTATTGAAATAATAAATTTGGTTTTTCAAAATATCAAATTTTAATTTCTTTATCTTGAAAAATGTGTCTAAATAACTAGACTTGAATCAAACAAAAACACATTTGATTTTCTCTTCTCTTACATTTGACATATTTCTTTTCATTTTTTGATCGAAATGACCAATTCTCGTGCCAACGAGTTTGAATTGGAGCACATTTTGGATGAAGTACTCGATGAATGCATGTCCATCGAGTACGTTCAGAAGTTGTTAGACGAGACGATGTCCGAAGTTCAACCATGAAAACGAAGCTATATCGCACGAGACCGTGAAGCTGCGCATGAACGTTTAATGACCGGTTACTTTAGTGCAAACCCTGTGTACAAGGAGGTGCAGTTCCGTCGTCGTTTCAGAATACCAAAGGTTGTGTTCCTCCGCATTCTCCATGCATTGGAGGATAGCGATGTGTACTTCAAGCAAAGGTTAGACGCCCTGGGTAGGTAATCTTTATCTCCTCATCAAAAATGTACTACATTCATTAGGCAATTGTGTTATGGAATTGCAGCAAATGGACTCGACGAGTACGTAAAGATAGGCGAAAGCACGACTTTAGAGTGTGTGCTCAAATTTTACAAGGGGGTCATAACAATCTTCGGTCCGACGTACCATTGTAAACCAACACAAGCTGATATGAACTATATTTTGGCGGTTAATGAAGCACGATGGTTTGCGGGAATGCTTGGCAGCCATGATCTGCATACACAGGGAGTGGAAGAACTGTCCAACAGCTCTGAGGGGCTCACATTCAAGACGAGACAACGGGAATAGACCAACAGTGATTCTCGAGGTTGTTTCCACTCGTGACTTATGGATTTGGCACTCGTTCTTCGGCATGGCGGGATCGAACAATGCCTTAAATGTACTCAAGCATTCTAGATTGTTCGCGGACGTTATTAATGGTTGGCAACCACCGGTCCAATATACAATAAATGGTAACCACTACACACTTTCGTATTATCTTGTAGATGGTATTTACCCTTCGTGGTAAGTTTTTGTGAAAACAATCCCATTGGCTCAGCGATCGAAACAGAAGAAGTTTGCAGAAGTCCAAGAAGCATGCCGGAAGGATGTGGAACGAGCATTTGGGGTCCTCCAATCTCTGTTTCACATTATCACTCGACCAAGTCGAATGTAGATGCCCAGTCTCTCGGCTTAGTGATGAATGCACGTGTTATCATGCACAATATGATAGTCGAGGCATAACGTCATACATACGATGACTTCATGAAACCCACAAATGAGGGTAGGCCAAGCGAACCAACATTTACGCAAGGCAGCTTCGTCCCGTCCAGTATCATAATTCGAAACACCGAGATGATGCAAGATGAACGTGTATTCATTATAGATTGAAGGACGACCTCGTCGAACACATTTGGAATAAATTTGGCGACGCTTAGTTATTTATCACTCTAGTTTAATTTGCTTTCTAGTTCAATTTGTTTTCATTCAAGTTTTAACCGGCCTTCGACTTCGATGCAATTTAAATTATTTTCGTTGACATTATTTATTTATTGTAGTATTGTCAATATTGTTTTAATAATTCTTCATACGTACATGATTTCTTTTAATTTCTTTAATATCTTATTACTAATTGTTTTATTAATTTTTTTGAATATTATTTTATTCCAACAGTCAGCCTTACCTTTTAAGCATTGGAGGGTGCTGACTGTTGGTGTTGATTGTTATGTTTAAATAATCATATTTTTATTCTAAAAATCAGCCTTACCACCAGTTTAACTATTTTAGGGTTGGAGATGCTCTTAGAAGCATCTTGGAATTTCTACTTGCGACTTCTACCTAATATAAAAACGAAAACCTCCAAAAACTATTTCACTCTATTGTTCGAATAGTTAAGAAAACCAACATCTATGGTGATATATTTGATGTGTTTTAATAGTTTATTAGGGGAAGTCACCTTTTATTGTTCTTTTGTATTAGTCATGCACCTTTAATTGCTTCGAAGTTTCAAAATGTTCAATAAGTCTCTTTAAAGTTTTGGTTGGATATCATTTACATGTCCATATGAATTGATCACATATCATTTATTTGTCCTATAAATTGGTCACTTATCAATCATATGTCTCATAAATAGATATTCTTAATCCTCTTTTCTCAAGGAAGCACTTTGTTGGGATTGCATTGTGACAACACAATCATGTAAATGCTGCTAATTTAAGTGCGAAACAAAATTCCCAAAGGATAGATCCCTACGTTATTGGCAGAAAATCCATTGCTACTATGGATCCATGTTGCCTCGGCTTTCAAGTTCAAGACTAGGTAAAGAACAGTAAGAGTCTCCAACAACTTCTTCTCCATTCCATATTCCCATTCATTTCTACTTCTTGAGAAAGTGATGTTTCATCTTGTATTATCCCAAAACTCTTTAACTCTATCGTGCTTGTTATCTACTGATAAGAGTAGTCTTTCAAATTTAGTTTTAAGAGTTTTTCCCCCACTCCATGCATTCTGTCAGAATCTAATCCTCGAGCTATCCCTTAACTCCCAAATATGTCCAGCATGACCAAAAAGAGAACTAAAGTTGAGCTCTTTAGACAGATAAGGAATGTGACCCAACCTAGAGTTTTTGTCAATGTTTTCAAACTGATACAAATTTCAATTCTCCTCCCACCCATACTTAACACATAAATATCCACCATAATTTGTAGAGCAAGTTGTCATTCATTTTGGAAAGACATCTAATACCCAATCATCATTCTTCTTTGGGTGATCATACTTTCTCCCAACTGACTTTATGAATAGCTTTCTTCCGTGCAGACTTCCCCTACAAAAAAAAGCCCTTTTCTATTTTCCCAATTTCTTAATGAACCCAAAATTAGTGACATGTAGTAAAGAGGAAGAGCCACAAGAGTAGACTTGATCAAAGTTAATCTGCCACCGAGGCTTAGATGTCATAGATTCAATTTTCTTTTATATTTTGTCACAATTGGATGTCAAGATTTTATTGTTTTTGGATTGGCTCCAAGCATAAACTCCAGATATGGGATGAGGATTGAGCATGTTGAGCATCCAAGCACTTTTGTAATCATTCCATATGTCAGCTCCCTTGCATTAAGAACAATTGCGCATGATTTTGAGAAGTAAATCTTCGGGCTAGTGCATAATTGTAAATTTATAAGTCACTTTTAAATTACTTCAAGCCTCCTTTTATGAACATAATTGCATCATCGGTAAATTGCATATGAGAGATCTCAGGTCCACTATCCCCAAATTTGAAGCCTAAAAAGTTTTCTTCCCTTTTCCTTTTTTCCACCAATTGATGAAACCCTTCTCTAGCTATAACCAACAGTAAATGTGATAATGGACATCCTTGTCTGAGGTCTCTTCCCATTTGGAATTCAGGAAAAAGCATCCGTTTATGAGGACAAAGATATGGGTCTAGAAACATTTCATTATCCAATCTCTCTATAATCTTCCAAACCCCATAACCTGAAAACGTTTGTCCAGATATTACCAGCTTAGAGAATCATAGGCTTTCTCAAAGTCTAGCTTGATGATTGTAACTTGCTCCTTATATTTTTTTTGATAGAATGCACCGGTTCTGAGGCTATAAGTGCTCCTTCTAAGATCTTCCTTCCTCCGATAAAACCTGTTTGAGTGCCACTTACTATCCATTGATAACTTCTTTCTGCCTTCTTAATAAAACCTTTACAAGAGTTTTGTATGTTATAAAACGATAGGCAATAAAACGAAAAATAGATCAAAACCAAAAAGCGGATAACACAACGATATAACGTGGAAAACCCCTCCAAACAACGGAGAGGAAAAAAACCATGGGCGCCAACCAACAAAACTTCACTATAGGGAGAATGTTTACACAACGCCGAGGATTTACAGTGATTCAACTTATCCCTCATGACAGCTTATAAGTGGTATTTATAGGAGTGGTGTAGAGATACTTCATACAAAATAGGGAAATAAAAATCTCTACACAATTAAGACCCAGTTTGGGAAATAGGGCATAAATTCCCTAAATTGATTACTTGCTAATCAAATCAAGACAATTCCCTAAATTTGGTAACTTGGAGACCAAGCCACAATGTTGCTTGAATTTGGATCAACTTTCAACAAACTCTACCTTGAGACAAATTCCTCCTTGTAGCATAAAGCGGTAGACATCTTCCTGAACGAACAAAGAAAAATACTTTCGGCGCCAAACAGCCACTAGGGCTAAACAATTATATCAACTAAGCTTGAGCAAAGCTCAAACTTAGGAATAGGAACTGGCTTTGTCATCATATCACCATGACTATCATAATCATGCTCCACCTGTTCAACACAATTCAAAGCATAATGAACAACGTTATATTGTTCAATTAAACGAGGGCGAGGACCTTTGTTTCTCCTCGGTCTATCAGCAGCAATAGAGTTATTTGTTTGCTGCAAAACAGGTGGTGTAAGTTGAACACCAATGTCATCATTTTCATTATTTTCAACAACCTCATTTACTTTGTCGTTTAGGTGCTCCACCTGCACGCTTATCCTCTGTTGCTCATCATCAGAAAAATTAGTAACATCAGAGGCATCTACAGAGGAACTATCATTGAACAAGACAGCCTCATTAAAAACAACATTTCTGCTCAACAAAATTCTTTTAGTTTCAGGATTCCATAACTTATATGCCTTTACTCCTGAACCATAACCAAGAAACACACACTTGACAGCTCTAGGCTCTAACTTTCCATTATCAATGTGTGCATAAGCAGTGCAACAAAAAACTCTCAACAATGAATAATTAGCAGGTGAACCAGACCATACCTCAATGGGAGTTTTCTTATCAAGTGGAATGCTTGGAGACCTGTTTATTAAGTAGCAGGCGGTGGAGGCTGCTTCAGCCCAAAAACGTCTGCTCATACGAGAATTAGAAAGCATGCACCGAGCCTTAGAGATGATGGTTCGGTTCATGTGCTCAGCCACACCATTCTGTTGAGGCGTAGACGGGATGGCGTGGTGCCTTATAATGCCTTCGTTGCTATAATAGTTGCCAAAATCATTTAAACAAAACTCCATGCCATTATCAGTACGAAGCACTTTTACCTTCTTCTCGGTTTGCTTCTCCACCATAACTCTCCATTTCTTAAAAGCATCAAACACATCATATTTATGTTTTAGAAAATAAGGCCATACTTTTCTAGAGTAATCATCAATAATAGTAAGCATGTAATTTGCACCACCAAGAGAAGTTTTACGGGAAGGGCCCCAAACATCAGCATGCACATAATATAATATCCCTTTAGTGGTATGAACGGAAGCATTGAATTTAACTCTCTTGTGCTTACCAAAAATGCAGTGCTCACAAAACTCCAACTTACTCATGTTGCAGCCGTCAAGTAAATCTCTCTTTATCAACTCTGCCATGCAATGTTCACTCATATGTCCAAGACGCTTGTGCCACAAATTAGCTTTACTAGGTTCATCAGAAATAACAAAAACAGTAGCATAACCATTTAAAGTGCTACCTCTAAGAACATATAACCTTGCAGATTCATATCACATATCATGTGAACGAGAAAGCCTTTTGATACCTTTAGAATTTTCTGTGAACCGGAGTATTTGTACCCTTCATCGTCAAGAGTGCTGAGAGAGATGAGGTTTCTCGCCATGGTTGGTACGTGTCTCACGTTTGTTAATGTGTGTACCATGCCGTCATGCATCTTGATATCAACGGAGCCTATTCCCACAATCTCACGTGGGTTTTCATCTCCCATACGCACCACATCTCCACTCTGCATAGACTTATATGAACTGAACCAGTCTTTGTTACAGCAGATATGAAATAAACAGGTAGTATCAAGAATCCATTCATCATAAGCAGAAACACAGCCAGCAAACACAACTAAGCAATCACTATCAGAATTATCATTGGAAACAACAGAGGCCTTACCATCACCATCAGAATTGTTTTTTGGTTGGTACGAACCGTTTCTTTTCTCCTTATTCTGAAGCTTATAACAATCTTCAATGGTGTGATTTGTTTTCTTACAATACTTGCAGAACTTGTCGCCTCCTTTGGACTTAGAACGGCCTCTCCCGTTCTTGCTCTTATTTTTGTTTTCATAGTTGTTGTTCCTTTGCTCGGTCCTCCCACGTACCTGCAGAGCTTATCCCTTGGAGGATGATGATCCTTCTCCCTGTACCATAAGTTTCATCTTTTCTCTCTATTAAAGGTCCTCATATACTTCCGCAAGAGTTAGTTCATCGCGGCTCAATAATATGGTATCTCGTAAATTTTCAAAAGAACTAGGCAATGAACATAAGGTAGACTTAGATCTTCATCATCATACTTTACCTCCATGGACTGCAAATCAGAAACGATCTCCTTAAAGACCGCTAGGTGATCGAGTAGAGAACCACCATCTTGCAGCTTGTGCATGAACAACTTTATCTTCACGTGCAACTTATTGGTCAGATCCTTGGACATGCAAATCGATTCCAGCTTGAGCCAAAGCGCTGCTGCAGTTTTCTCCAGCAATACTTCCTGTAAAATATTATTTGATAGATGAAGATGAATCAGAGATAGAGCTTTACGATCCTTACGCTTCTCTTCAACGGTCCACGTCCTCAGGTCCTTTTTGTTGAATCCATCTAGCGCATCATCAAGGTCAGGATGAGCTAGAACGGCCTGCATCTTTACTTGCCACAGAGAAAATCGTGTGATGTAGTCCAGCAACGGTAGATTGAACTTCAATGATGCCATATCGTCAGAAAACCTAGATTGAACAGCCAGGCTTTGATACCACTTGTTATAAAACGATAGGCAATAAAACGAAAAAGATCAAAACCAAAAACAGAGAACACAACGATATAATGTGGAAAACCCCTCCAAACAATGGAGAGGAAAAAAACCACGGGCGCCAACCAGCAAAACTTCACTATAGGGAGAATGTTTACACAACGCCGGGGATTTACACTGATTCAACTTATCCCTCATGGAAGCTTACAGGTGGTATTTATAGGAGTGGTGTAGAGATACTTCATACAAAATAGGGAAAAAAAATCTCTACACAATTAAGACCCGGTTTGGGAAACAGGGCATAAATTCCCTAAATTGATTACTTGATAATCAAACCAAGACAATTCCCTAAATTTGGTAACTTGTAGACCAAGCCACAATGTTGCTTGAATTTGGGTCAACTTTCAATATTGTATACTACTGATACAAGGCTGATTAGTCTGAATTCTGTAAACTTGTCTGGATGATCAACTTTTGGACTAAGAGTTAACAATGTAGAGTTGATCCATTTTCAATGGAGCCATGAGAATGAAAGGAATGAATAATATTCATGATGTCATCTTTGATGAATCCCCAACACAATTGGAAAATTTTAAGGGATCAGAAATGTAAACCCCATTCGACTTAATTTTTTAGATCAAATTCTTGAAAGTCTGTCTCCTTCCTTTAGCCATATACTCTTTTGTCTTTTGACTCCATAAGGTAGCTAGTCTTTTAGAATTTTGAATTAATAGAGCTCCTCCTGGTTTGTGTGAGGTTAGGAAATGAGAGGACTACACGAGCCTTACTCTTATATATAGTACCAATGGGTAACTAGAATCGAAATGAAAACAATTGATGCTTTTTTGAGTTTTTTTTTTTAAAAGTTTGGGAATTTGATCTCTATCTTAGAGGACACGTCTTTGTTTTAGAAGACTTCTAATTAGGCATGTCATGATTCGTGAGTTTCCTATCTTGGAATGTTCGAGATTTAGGGAGCCCTTGGGCGGTTAGATGCCTTTAGAGTTTCATTCGGAGAGTTTCTATTCGTTTGGAGATCAAATAACAATCGTAATCGACAAAGTCAATTCGTATTAGGCTAGGTTTTTTCTAATGTCTTTTTGGTCCCTGTTGTGGAGAGACATTGTTGTTCTAGAGAAGGGGGGTTTTGAAGGTTCATTACACCGGTGGTGGAAGAGGCTTTGAATTTTTTAGCCCCCCAAAGGTTAGTTTTTTTTGTGAAGCTTGTTTCACGATATCATGCTTGTTGGGTAGAGTTCAGCTAGGAGAAGTAACCAAGGTGCTCGAAATTACGGAAGGTGTGATTATGTCGAGAAGACAGTTGCACATATACCTTTGGGATATTAGAGGGCCGAATCTATTACACCGGTGGTGGAAGAGGCTTTGAATTTTTTAGCCCCCCAAAGGTTAGTTTTTTTTGTGAAGCTTGTTTCACGATATCATGCTTGTTGGGTAGAGTTCAGCTAGGAGAAGTAACCAAGGTGCTCGAAATTACGGAAGGTGTGATTATGTCGAGAAGACAGTTGCACATATACCTTTGGGATATTAGAGGGCCGAATCTATTTGGCGCGAGTCGCTCCTTTGGATCAAGGTTTATTATGTTATTTCTTATCTTATTTCTAACGGGGGTACTTTTAGATAAGGAGTTCACCGACTATGTCATGATGGTTGTCACGCCCCAAATCTGGTTTTGACCGGACTCGAGACGTGAAATAAAATAAATAAATAAACAAATTTAATACTAAAAAGGATCTCCAATAACAGTTTAAAAGCTTCAAGTAATAACGCGAGTCAACAGCTCTATAAAAACAAAAGGTAGATCAGTTTAGAAACAGTAAAACTGTACGTCTCTAGACAAAACCAGCTAAGACTCTCACTAGCTCCCAAGCTCCGAGAATCCCGCTAGTCCAAGGCCCGCTCAAAACCTGTAACACAACAAGGTAAAGGGGTGAGTTTTCGCTCAGTAGAAAAAGTAGTTAAGGTTATGAACATCCGTTAACCACCACAAGTAACTGTCCAATTAGGGCATACTAGTAAGGCACAACCCTAAAAACCTCCACATAGAACACGATATCACAACCACACTTACAAGACTATAACCACACTTAATCACCCCACTTACCCAACCATCAAGCACACAACACACAGTAAGCTCACAGCACACAATTAAGCACACAACACACAGTCATGCAATCACACGTTCCATACCGCAATCTCCAACATCGCCGGCTGGTACAACCCATCCCAATTATATCGTACCGGACCACACAACATCGGTGCCGACATCTTCCCGGTACACAACCTCGGGGTACATCCCTGACCGGCAATACATTCAGTCGGACGTCTTCCCGGCACTAAGCCTCGGGGGATCAACATACATTGGTCGTATGTCTTCCCAGACCACACAACACCGGGGTAATGATCACGCCATCCTAGGCTCAGACACCCTACACCGGAACCATCCCTCGGTGTAGGTATCACACCATATACGCCTCCTCTTGGAACACACATCAAGAGAATAACACGCATCACAATGCCATAGTTCAACAACGGTATACCAACCACACAAACTTACCGAACACATCACATCGGTCTATCAGTCACCCGATCATGTCACAACCAATGGTTCACATCACATCAAGCATGACACACTTGCCCAAACATAGCAACAACATACTACACCGAGTATACCATATCATGATTCTCAACCTACAACGGCTAAATCACACATCATGCATCTCAATCGTAGATCATGACATCACAATCAACATGCAACCCTAAGGGCTCGACATGGCCCACATGCATTTCTACAGCACAACAATTCCCAAACTTACGGCTCGACATGACACGTAAGCTATCCCTCATTTCACTCGTTCCTCACATCCTAACCATGCCATTCTAACAGTTGAATCATGTAATTGCAACCTACATGCATACTAGTAACTTTCCGCAATTAAACCGGTATTCGCTACTTTCCCTACCTCAAAAGCAATCCAATCTTAGCTGCGGACGACCTGGCTAACTTCCTCTCTATCACGTAACGAGATCCAAACGTCTCCTCATCCGTCAAGCTCGGGTCCAAAGTCTTGGATCAAAATTAAATACTTGAATCAATACTAATTCAGTTGCGTTTTTAACGAGAAACAATAAACTAAGCCCAAAAGTCAAACATGGCCTAAACGGGAAATGGGCCGGAATGAGGCCCAATCCGGGTGGCCCACAGGCCCGGTACCCGACCCGGCCCGTGTAGCATACCGGCCCGGTACCCGACCCGTGCCACAGACCGGCCCGGGACCAGGCACGGCCCGTGCGACACACTAGCCCGAGACCAGGCACGGTCCGTGCTGTAGGCTGGCCCGGGACCAGGCACGGTCTGTGCTGCACACCGTGCCAGACCCTGGCCCGGTCCATGCGGCGTTCCGTGTCGGTCTGGACATACTCTTCTTCTTCCTTCTTCCACTTCGTTTTCCACGAATTTCTACCTCAAACCTCCATTGATGAACTCATAAATCTCCAAAACAGACTCAACAATCTCCAAAACTTCAATCCCCTCAATGAGTTTCATCAAAACTAATCAATCAACAGATTTCCATCATCCAACTTCATTTCCATCCACCAAAAACATCATCTAACACCAACAACCTTAAACTCAACTACTTCTAGCATTTTTCTATCAAAACCCATGAATCAAATTCAACCAAAACGAAAATGGTTTGGATGATAACCTTGGTAATGAAGAGTATATGAAGAAAATGGGATTTTAGAGATGATTTGAGGTAAGGGCAAGTCAAAGTTTCCTCCTTTTCATTCTTTCTTCTTCCTCAAGCTTCCTTGGTTCCTCTCTCTCTCTCTTCCCTCTTTATAGGATTCGGCCAATGCAGAAAAAATGGGTCAAAATGGTCCAATTTAGTGTCTTAAACCTAGGGGAAAAAAGTCCAAAGTACCCTCTTGCCCTTTCTCTTCTCAAGTTCAACTATTAAAGGTATAAGAGTCAAAATACATCTATTTCTTCCCTTCCAAGCTAACTTGGACACATGTCCATGTGGGGACCACTTATACTCAAATAAATCCAGCTCAAAAACTTAATTAGGTTTAGTTTCTAATCGGACTGCGTTTGACCGAAAAATAACCCCGGGTTGACTTTTCCCATAATTACAGTCATTTGAAAGGAAACAGCCCAATTAAGCTAACCGTAATGACGGCTAAGCTTTTTGGGCCCCGGAAAGATCCTGAATGACTCCCGGAGTCATCGGTTGACTTTTCCGGTAAAGAGTCAACTTCCGTCGAAAATCTCTGGTTCGCCCGAGATCGACCGGGGGCGGTTCTTACAATAGCTCTCACATGACGTGGAGTGAGAAGAACGAGATTTTTCATGATAGTCTGGCGCATGAATATAGGTTAATGAAAATAGAATGCAGGGCTATTGGTAGGTGGGTTTCTTCACCAGTGGGGTCTCTCAAACTTAGCGTAAATGTAAGTTTAATCAAAGGGGATATGTTTGAGTATAGTGGTTCTAGATCATTTGAGAGTTATTCTTGGTGCTCATTTTAACCTAACTCAATAGTATTTTCGTAATTGCTCCACTCTAGAATGAAATTATTTTATCCCTCATTTTATTGATAGTTTTGTACGGTTTAATATTGCAAAATGCAAACGGTATTTTCTTTAAGAAATAAAATTTAAATAACATAGTTATTGAATGGTATATTCTTTTTTGAGCATACATATTTTTATTGATAGAGAAATCAAAATGTCACAAAAACAGTAGTGGAAATAAAATAATAGAATGAGATACAATTTCAGGGACGATCGAAAATACTGATCCTATAAATAAATGCCCGACAATATCCAGGAAAAGTCTAGGGGTGGTTCCCTATTCGAGTTGTGCTTGACGCCATAGATCCATGAAGCTTTCCCCATCGCGACTTGAGCGATACTGTTATATCGTAACAGTCGTTCAAGGAGTATGCCAGGGAAACTGGGAGGCTGGGGAACATAAGATATTTTTTCCGTAAAGGCTGGGGAGTGGCTCCTCGTAGACACCCCGAGGTGCCATAGTTGTCTCATGGCGACCCGCGAGATAGCTCACCGTGCCTCGCTATTGTCGCATTGGGACCAACCTCTTGGATAGACCTCAACGACCCCTGGACTTAATCGTCCAAAAATGGACCGATGATAGTAGGGCCTCTACCTTCATATCCTGTTGGGGGCATGGCAGACCATGAGACTTCGAGGCCACGATGGGTACGCCTTCCTCGACAGAGGTTTCCTCCGCTTGTGTCGCCTGTAGAAGAGGTAGAGCCGTAGATGTTGGTGGTATTCTTTCGGACAGTGGAAAATTGGGACGAGGGTCGTGGGGGTTTGGCGCGGGGCGACGGATGCAGGCGTTCCTGCTGGTACCGACATGGGCCAAAGGGCTTCCTCACTAGATGCTCCCGGACGATGCCCAGGAAGGACGATCGACGTCATCCGAGCGACGGACCCATGGTCCCTCTTGTAGCGGCCTGACCATAAGGGGCGGTAAGCAGTGTGGCGAGGGACAACCGACATTGGTGATTATGATGATGTCGGTATGGAGGATGAGTTACGGTTGAGATTGGGTGACGGAGACGGAAAATAGATGATAGACGTAGAGAAAACAAAAGTCCTAAAAACAAAAACCAATGTCATCTTTAGAAAAGAACAACGAAGATGATGGTCACAAGAAAAGAGGAGGGCGACACACAAATCTTATGCCAAGAAAAGATACAGAGCCCTATAAGCCGAGATTTTTTTTACTGAATGATATATTGTTGCCTGTAGGGGTGTCCATGGGCCGGGCTCCGGCCCCGTGGCTAGATTTTGGAACCGACCCGGAGTGATCGGGTCCAAAAAAATTAACCCATTCCCGGCCCCGGGCCCAAAAAATGACCATTGAACCCACCCGTCCGGATTACGGGCCGGTTCACCGGGTTGGACCAACCCATACGAGTTTGTTAAAAATCGATCATATTAACCGTAAGTAGTAACACATATATTGCCAAATATTTTTTTATTGCCCAAAAAATCATCAAAAAGTGATTAAAGAATGCTTATGAGCCCTTAATTTGGTCACTTTTTAATGATAAAAAACTGTCATACCCTGTTAAAATATCATAAAAGGTTCATCGATTACAAACATGAGTTCAACGCAACCCAAAACAAATTACATTACAAAAGAGGAGTTCAACTGAACCCAAAAACACGATCTATTATATTATAAAATTGTAAATGATCTTGAAAATCTCAAGCTATCAACAACAAGTTCATCTCAAAAACCTCATATTACATAGTACCTTATGATAATAAAAACAATGAATATCAAACTGATTACACTACTATATCTTAAGTGATTAACTCACTCAAATTCATTTTTTGCGCGGACTAACTAACTGAAGCTGAAATATTTATTCATATTAACACTTTATCTATACATTAGCATTGTGTTTCAACAAATTTAGATTAATTCGACTAAAAAATTAGTAGTGTGTTTTAAGAAATTAATAGTAGGTTCGACTTTCATTAACATCATCACTACAATCCAACCATAATAATGTTATATGAAACATTAAAATACCAATCCTGAGTTTCAAACCATTATGGCTTATGACCGGGTTGACCGGGTTCATGTGAGTTTTAAATCTTCAATCCAAGCCCGAGCCCGTTCACTCCGGATTGAGTTTTTAGAAAACCGGTACCGCCCCACCAACACATGGGGACGAACCTGATGGGGCCGGTTGGTCCGGATTGACCGAGTGGATTGGATTCCGGATCAAATTTGGACACCCCTACTTGCCTGTGCTTGGTTTACGAAAACATTCATTTTAAAAATAAGTACTGTCAATAACGAAAAACAAATCTTGAAACATTTATTTATCAAAGAGCATTATTTCCTATTAGTTAAAAAAGAAACTTCCTTTTCGTTTTTCTATCCGAAATAAAATACTTCGTGAATAAGATACGAAACTCCAGATCGTCGTTTTGTGAGGTCTCTACCAAATCCACTCTGAAACAGTGATTGAAATACTCTCCGAAGACGCAACTCCGCTAGACTCAACAAAGAAGTTGCCGAAGATGGCCTCCGATTCCGAGCCGGCGAAGCTCCTCTTACCGTACCTCCAGCGAGCCGATGAGCTTCAGAAACACGAACCTCTCGTCGCCTATTACTGTAAATTCCCCCTTTCTCTATCCCTATCACTTCAATCTCTCAAAACCCATGAACCCTTTTCAATTCTCTCATAATCTTTCCCGATCTCATTCTGTGTTTGTTGTTTTTGAGCCTCCTGATTCGAAGTTTTTGTTTGAAGGTCGATTGTACGCGATGGAGAAGGGATTGAGGATTCCCCAAAGCGAGCGCACCAAGACCACTAATGCCCTCCTTATCTCCATCATGAATCAGCTTGAAAAGGTGCTTCTTTCATTAGCTTCTAAATTTGTGTTGATCGTATTTTCGGTGAGGGGATGAAGAAGATGATGCAACTTCATGTTCTGGATTATGGGTTTTTCTCTTTCTATTTGATAGTTGAATAGACTTTAGGATATTTGAAAAAAGGACTGTAAAATTAGGATTGTTGCATCTTATGACTTAGTTTTTGAACTAGGTAGAATTGATGTGTTAGATTTGGTTAGAATTGATATCAAATGAACCATAGCATATCTCATTATTGTGCTGCAATGGTTTTAAATAAAAGGTGCTTCTCTTATTGACTTCTAAATTTGTATCTATATAATTTTAGGTGAGGGGCTGAATATGATGATGCAACTTCAGGTTCTGGATGATGGGTGTTTGTAAAATTTAATGCTTTAGTTCTATATACCTCATTGATAAAGGGTTCCAATTATAATGACACCATTTAATAGTTATGAGCAAATTCTTCTCAATTAAAAGTATATACAGGTTTGTGACATGTAGCTGGGTTTCTTGGATTAATTTTTTTCAAAATGGTTACTGATTTTATCTCTTTGTATGATATTATTAAGTATGTCATTATTGTTCATATTTGTTTCTAATTCATTGCAGGATAAGAAGTCTCTGAAGTTGGGACCTGAAGATGGTCTATATTTGGAAGGGTTTGCTTTAAATGTCTTTGGAAAAGCAGACAAGCAAGATAGAGCTGGAAGAGCTGATTTGTAAGATTAATCTTTCTTCCTCTTACACATATTCATCAGTTTTAACGGATATTTAAGACTTACATCCCAACCCTTACATCTCAAGAGGCTTGATATATCATTATGCGTCTATATGTAACATATTAAGTACATATACGAATACTTTTAAGGGACAATTGCAAGAACTATGCGCGCTTTGCAAATACTATCGTTGAACTATTTTTTTCTTTCAAAAAACATCCCCCAATTATTTTCCGTGTGCAAATCCGTTATCTTTAAACGAAATTAGTCATGTGACAGTCACATGACTTCATTTTTTGGAAATAACAGTTTTCCCTTTACATTATAAATGTTTTTCAATCTGTAACCCTCATGTATACGTGTTTTGCAATTTGGAACTCTTATGTATACACTTTTGCATGTTTGCTTTCGACTTTTTTTTTGCAAAAAAATTAACCCTGTTAGTGGCTTTCTAGATGGAAAATAGTTGGGGGATGTTTTTTCCAAAAAAAAAGTAGTTCACTGATAGAATTTGCAAAACGCGCATAATTCACAGCAAGTTCTTGCAATTACCCCTACTTTTAATTAGAAAATGGTAATTTGAAATCATATTATAGTTCGAAAGTAATTTTATGTTGTATGACAGTCGCATAATGATATATGAACTGAGCTGTTCCTTTTGAACTATAATATGATTTCAAATTACCATTTTCTTATCAGGAGGAAATTAGAAACTGTTCCTTTTCTAATTTGAAATCAAACTATAGTTCAAGATATTAAAGCCTGTTCCTTTTCTCATTAGGATGAATTATGAACTTAGCTGTTGATCTTGTTACAGAAATACTGCTAAAACATTTTATGCTGCAAGCATTTTCTTTGAGGTTCTCAGCCAGTTGGGTCCACTTCATCCTGAAGTAAGTTTCTGATTTTGTTATATTAGCTAAACTGAGGTTTTTCAATTGGATTATATTTGAAGAGCATATGATTAACTTTATTGTGTACTAATATTTTTTTTTATTTTCTCTTGTATAGCTTGAGCAGAAACAGAAGTATGCAATTTGGAAAGCAGCAGATATAAGGAAAGCTTTGAAAGAAGGAAGAAAGCCCACACCAGGCCCTCCTGGCGGTGATGATGATCTATCAGTCCCATCAAGTACACCTGGAGGTTCATATAATGTATGCTCCTAACTTTCATGTTCTTGTTGAATAGAATAGCTCAACTTTCATTTGAATTAAGGGTAAATTGCTCATGACTACCTTTATGAATTGCCCACAAACACATGAATCCATAGTAAAGTTTTCAGACATGTGACTACCCTTGTGAATTTTACTGGGTCACCATCGTACAAAATAGACAGAAACCATCAAAACATTCATTTTTTTCCACATGATTTACACGTCAGTGTAAATTTTATAATATTCCAAAACGAATTCTCACGCTTTACCCTTCCGACTTCAATTCGATTCAGTTCTCAAACTCACACTACGACTTTTTTATGATTCCGTCTACTTTGTATGATGATGACACATGGAAGTTCATGAGGGTAGTCATGTGTCTGGAGAATTTACCATGGGATTGTGTGATTGTGGAAATTTGCTATGGGGCCATCTGTTCGTGGGCAATTCTTAAAGGTAGTTATGTGGAGTTAACCCATGAGTTATTTGAAAAAATCACGGTGTGCATCACACAGCTTATTGATTTGTTGCAATCAAAATGATAATAATTTCTCTTTTCCCTATAGAAGTTGAGGTGTCCATTTTAGTTGTGCCTTTACATCCATTCTTCTGCAACCTTTCTTCCTCTTCCACCCTATGAAAATATTAGATGCCATAGAAGAAGGCATATCAAGTATATAATCCTGTTCTCTTTATTTACTTTAGCTCTTAGGCAAATAAAAATATACCCGAGAATTATAAGATGATGGCAGTTGAACTCATGAGTAGTTCATGAACTTCGACATTCATAAATTAAAAAAGTAAGTTTGCTAATACTGGTAGAGCCAGATTTTTTACACTGTTCACATCATATGTTATGATCTAAGAATTATGTTCATTTTTATAATTGTATAATTACAACTAGTTACAACCAAGTCACATTTTTCACCTAGCTATTCCTAAGTTCCAAATTCGTTTTGCAGCTATCCTAAGTTTCAAAAAATATTCACCGAACTCTTTTTCGCCAGAAAATGGTGAAAATACCCTTGACCCTAATATCAAAAAATGACATTTTTCGTCTTTTGAATATTTTATCTTCGAAGGAGTCATTTTATATTTGCTCAACTGTTTGTACATCTAATCAGAATGTTGTGTATTTAGTCTTTTTCGACATCAGAGTCAATGACATTTTCGTCACTTTCTGGCTAAAAAGAGTAGGGTAGTTGCAAAGTGAATTTAGAACTTGGGTGTAATTAACCCATTAAATTTCCTTTAATTAATTTGGATGTTCTACTTTTGTTTTCGGAGAAGCTAGATGATTGTACGGTTGGTCTTGATCAATATTTTCCTTGCAGGGTGTTGCATCAAGTGAAACTGCACCTACAAGTCCCGGACATGGATCCGATCCATCACCTTCATTTCACAATGAAGTCAAAAACTATCATTCTCCAAGCATCCCACCAGCTCCAAAGTTCCATGATAATGTCAACAACCAAACTCCTAAGTTCCATGATAATGTCAACAACCAAACTCCTCAGTTCCATGATAATGTCAACAACCAAACTCCTCAGTTCCATGATGATGTGAACGGCCAATACCCTACAAACATTCCTCCATCACCTCCTTCATACCCTTCTTCCTCGTTTCCTCCTCATGATCTTCATCAACCACCTCCACCAACCAGACCCGAAAATTCCACACATTACCAACCATACCATCACGAGTCCTACCCACAAGAACCCAATCATCATTTGCCACCACATACTTACCCTTCTCATGAGCCTCCTCCTCCTTACTCTTACCCCAATTTCCAATCTTACCCAAGTTTTGCAGAGACCACCCTCCCTTCAGTCCCATCTCATCCTCCAGCATCTTACTATCAAGGTTCTGATCCTAACTACTCCACTCAGGTAGCTCCGCCAACAACTACACAATACTCTCCAAGCAGCCGAAACGGGGCTGTTCCAGAACCTGCCCCTACCTCAGCTCAAACATACCAATATGACTGCAATTACGAACCGCCTCCTGAGAAAATTGCTGAGGCGCACAAGGCTGCTAGATTTGCAGTTGGAGCTTTGGCGTTCGATGATGTATCGATTGCCGTGGACTTCTTGAAAAAGTCTCTTGAATTGCTGACAAATCCATCTGCCGGTCAGTAAGTTTCTTTTTTGTGTGCTGGGATGGATTTAGGTGCTGGTTTATTTCGTGGTTTGCAGAGTTTGTGGAGTATTTACATACTGAACAGTTTCTATTTGGACATAATATGAATGAAAGTTATTGTTGTTTGATATTCAAGTTACATTTATGCTTAGGTTTTAAAGATGCAACTATGTTCTATATAACTATAAGAGCACAAGACAATAACATTGTCCTCTTCTGTTTTTTTTTTTGAGTCCTAGTGGGATTGGTTGTAGATAGGATGTTGATTAATACTATTATGTGTTTTTTTTTAATCAGCTACTAAATCAGGTGTATCAATTTTGGAGTCAAGACCTTGCTTATGTAGAAGTAAGGGAGCACTAAACGAATATTTTTACTTCTTTAAAGAATATTGGAAGACTGATGTATCGAGCTAGAAATGGGCTCTCTTATGGGTAAGAGGGCACTAAATTCTTGACCTCCACCTTGAGAGAGGCCCAACAAAGGTTGGATAAAGGCCCAAGAATAGGGATTGGGAAGAGAAATAGGAAGGGAAAGTTTCACCTAGGTACACTTAACTATTCATGATTTTCACCTAACTATTTTTTCGTCTGGGAGGCACCTTGATTTTCAAAAAAATTCACTCTTTTCGTTAGTTTTTAGACGGAAAAGGTGGCACATGACCTTATTTTCCCAAAAAGGACATGAATGCCCTGACCCACATTGTTATTTTCCTAATAACTCTCTATCATTATTTTCCCAATAATGATAAGAGTGAAAATGAGACAGAAATAACAATGTGTACACGGGAATTTATGTCATTTTTGGGAAAATAAGGTCATGTGCATGACACATGACCTTTTTTTCCGTCCAAATACTAACGGAAAGGTTGTGAAGTGAGAATTTTGAAAAGTTAGGGTACCTCTTAGACGAAAAAAAATAGTTAGGTGTAGCTAGATTAAATTTCCCCAAGTAATGTATTGCTGCTGAGACTTAAACACAACTTTGGTGACGGTAAGCACTATTTTGTTCTGAAAATTTGTTTACCAGTACAGTTTATGAAGCTTACGACATAATCATTCATTTTTTTGGTATGATTAGCTTTCATTTAGAAAGCCGCCTTCTGTGGCACTTCCTTAATTATTAGCTTTCTCGAAATAGAGATGCACTTGATTATGTTCTTACTAGCTGCACTTTTGAGCTTATCTTTGCCTTCTGTTAAAATGTGTATAGGTGGTTTCCTCAACAATGTAAAATGAATGTGGTAAAGCCATCTTGTCTGTTCCTTTAATCATAACCTCTTTACCTCAACTTGCTTCTTTGTCTTGCATGGCATTTGGGAGATAACTATTATGTCTAGTCGATAACTATTAAAATTACTACTACTTGAATAATCCTTACGTAGGAACTCTTCCTGTCATTGTCCAGAGAATCTATAAGGCTGTTTTATTGCCAGGACTGTGATCTGTATGGGATGTTGGATTCATTAGCTGATCATAATTTTGGTAACTTTATTCTTTAGCTTGTGCCTAAGATAAACGGTCATGAGTTGTGGAAACATGGTACAGTGATGTTTTGTCCGAGCCTTGTTGGTTGATTCCTACAGGATAGCTATGTGTGGTGTTCTTTGCATTTATCACCGGAGCTAGTGTCCATGTAAACAAGGTGGATAAGGCAATGAATGCTATGCTGTCTTATGTTGTCACATAGTACAAATACTATCCCTATCAGCTAAAGTTGTCTGACATATACCTCCGGCCCATGGGGAAAATTGGATGAACCCTATGTTTTTCTTTAAGATTAAGCAACCGATTAGCCGAAAGTTTGGTGTAACGTTATTGTCCTCCTTATTTGTTATAAGGCCAAGTGTTAAGAGGGTCGGGTTGAACAATTTCAAGGATCGAAACGGGAATGGGTTCAAAGTCCTTGTTCGGAGCTGACGGTGGCGGAACCAGCTTTTTCAAGTGGGGGATATTAATTTTTTTATATATAATAATAAATGTTGTCATATTAAAAATATTAATATGGCATTAAAAAAAATAAATGACTACTTATTACAAATGTGACGTTGAGATTTCATATTTTGAAAGTGATAAAACATTTACATTGTCCATACAATTGAAGATAATTGAAGATATTTTTATTGACGTACACAATACTATTATTCCTCAAGGCATGTCTCTTTTGGAGTTCGGCTATTGTCAATTCTTGGACATGTTTGGGGTGTGCAAGTTTGTCTTCTCTCGTTTGGGGTCGTCATACTTGATTCGGTCTAATTAAGTTAGCCTTATGATATTTTACTAGTCTGTTTTCCGAGCCCTTGAAAAGGCTGTGCTTCTTATGAGGGAAGATCAAATGATGCTTCTTTTGAGCTTCCTCCTCGAATGAGGGTGTTTTTGGCAAGATCAATTTGGATAGAGAGTCATTTTAAGTTCGTAGAGGGTCTTGGTGTTGACAACCTGGAGGCAGTCAACAAGAGCCTACTCTTGAAATGGTGGTGGCGGTTTGTCGCATAATGGACTTCCTTATGGCATATGGTGTTATGTGCGCGTCATGAATGGGTAGAGTCCGAGTAGAATCTCTCTTGTCTTTCGCTCTCTCCTCGTTCATCTTCTTTGGTTCTTCTATATATTGCTCAATTGGCTCAAGATCCTTCTTTATCAGAGATTTTTCTGAAGTTCGATGGGTGTTAGGATCTGATTGCTTCATTTGTTTTCGGGAGGATGTTTAGGGCAAGGATGTTCCTCGTTTAACTTTGTTTCCTACACTTTTTAGATTGCTGGTGATGCATGGTCAGCCGATTATTCATTTTGCAGCGAACGCTGGTTGGAACTTCACTTTCCGTCGTCATCTTCCCGAGAGAGAGCTCATCGCATTGGAAGGCCTCCACATCTTTCTCTTGGACATTCGTCTCGACTTTTCAAGCCCAGTCAAGTTGTCTTGGTCTTTTGATTCTTATGGTTTCACCACAACGAGATATTTTAATGCCCTTTCTAGCGTTGACGGGTTAGACTCGATTTTCTGGACTTTCGTAGCTTGGAAAAGTGCTGCTCTACTTAAGTTCCAATATTTTTCTTGGCTTGTCGCTTTCGAATCCATCCCTACTAGATCTTTGTTTGTGACGAGAGGTTTCCCGATCTTGATGGGTCTTTGGTTGTATTGTATGTGTGACACACATTGAGGACACCTCTCACCTTCTTACTTATTGTTGGGTTTGGCAGATGTGGTCCTTGTTTCTCCAGTGGTGGGGGGTTTCCTTAGCTCTCCCTTCATCTTCAGTCATGTTCATCTTTTCGTGGCTTTCTATCTATGGGGTGTGTCAGTTGCGCAAATCTTGATCTAATCTCACTCATTTGAGTTTATGGTTCCTTTAGATAGTTAGGAGCGCCAGGATTTTTCTAGGAGTTCCGGTCTCTGATCCGATTATCATTTTGTGGAGAATCTAGTTTAGGGCGCTTACGTTGATTCAAGCGGAAGGGCAAACTACGCTCCTAATTCCTTGATGGTGTCTTTGTCTGATGCGCTTTTCCAGCCTACTTGATCTCTTCCTCCTTCTTTCTTCTGTTTTTCCTCCTTTCTCTTAGATCGAGGTGTCTTTCCCTTTCTAAGCAGTGCGGCCGACTCTTCACTATTTGTTTGTTCAGTACTTTCGGGTTTTTTAGACATGTTTTTTGGAATTTTAAGTTCCAGATTATCGTACTCAAGAGAGCACAAGACAAGCAATTTCTGTTTGAAGTCGTTATTCAACTGTTTCGGTAAAAATATGTTTTTGTTTAATTATCATGCAGAAATAAACAATAATTTGAAATGTGATTCAAATATTCAAGCAAATCAGAAAATCAGACGAGTGTTTGAATCAGAGAAAAGGCAGTCTAAGGTATGAGTTCATATAAACCATTTCAATGTATTACACACCGATAAATATAGTGAAGTTGTCTAATTTTTTGGGGCAACGAACAATCTCTTAAACTAATCCTAACTCCGTTTGAATGTTTTGGTCCCTAATAAAATTTAACCACCTAGTTCTCCCGAATCTAGGTGTATGAAGACCCAAAGCATTAAGTTCTCTGATGATTTCTAATTTTCGGTGTGAAACATATAACTATTGCAATTGTGTTAATCTAGCTATCCCTAGTCTAGATTTAAACCAAATTTATATTTGATTTTAGACCATTGCAATCCTCATCTCACGAGTGTTGGATTACAATTCTTATCATCTATCAAGCATTCAAGGGAGATATAGAGCATTTAGTGCAAATCAAACAATAAACCCTAGGCTAGTTCAAGTTTCACAACTTTCATGGCATTCAACACAATGAAATTCAAATTTCTATATTCTCCCGTAACCCTAGATTATAGGGTTTAGCTTTTCATGAAGATAAAAGAAGAAGACGTAGAAAAATAAAACATAAGCATTCATCATATTACAGAGTTGCAGAGAACAAGTACCAATTTGGATTACATTGGATGTTCGATCCTTAAACATCTATTCACGAAAATCGATCTCAACTCAATATATTCATGCATTTGGTGTTCTTCCTTCTTCAATCTTCAAAGCTTTTAGCTCTCCACCTTCTAACTCTCTTTTTTTGATAAGCTAAAGAATTTTATTAAGCAATTGTTCTATAAAGATATAGAACAAAGCAAGAAAAGATCTGAAAAGACCTTTTCTTTCAACCAATACAGCTACTAAGAGCAGAAAACATAACCAGAACAAAACAAGACGTTAACAAAACACCTTGCCTATTTCCTGTTCCGGTTCAAACAAATAAACCGGTTAGATACCGGAATAGGGGTTAGAACTACCTTCTAACTCTCTTAGATTATGCCCACCACAAGATATTCCTTTCTAATTTAGTTTTCTCCTATTTATAAGACCTATAGTTGCTATTTTTCTACTTAAACTCAGACTTGGGAAGAGGAAGCTTTCCACTTCTTATGTAGAACTGAGATATGAAAGTCAGCTAGCGCACACAGTTCTAAGCGAAGGCTGAAATGGTACGAAAACTGGCTCGTACAGAGGGTCGTTTTGCGCTGGGCACCGGGCCATAAAGAGGGTCGTATCGGCCTACACGATGGGCCGGAGAAAGGGTCGGGCGGAACTACATACCGGGCTGGAGAGTAGGCTGGAATGCTATAGATATCGAGACTAAAGTGCGGGCTAGAACACTTAAAATAGATGCAACTTTGTGTCCGCATCAATTTCCATCAGGGAACCCAAGCCATTGTTTTAATGCATTGGTTATTTTCTGATAAAAAAAGCATACTATCATTCATCTAGTGGTCACCCATTTGATTTGTCAATCGAGTCTTGTGTAGCCTACTTTAACTTCCACCCACAGTTGCTCCCAAGCAAATGTACACATTAGAATTCAAACTTATGATCTTAAGAAGAGGTGAGACCGTGAGAAAGCTCCTCACCATCAGACTAACCCATATAGGCGATATAAAGTAAGGTTGTGTTTCAAGAACAGTAAATTTGATCACAAGAATAAAAAGTTTGATTAACCTATATTTTTCAAATGCTACGAATAAATCATCTAAACACAGACATGATAGATATAGAAGTAAAATTTATATTAATATCATTGAATTGACCGTTTAATTCTTAAAGGTACAAATATATAATGAAATAAAAAAATAAAAATTATCTTTAGTTACCCTAAAATATTGGCCTAGTAACTTTAGATTCTCTAAGTATAAAAATGTTCAATAAGGGTCCCTAAGTTTTTGTCACAGTCATCTAGATAAAAAAACGGATGAAATATTCCATCCAATTAGTCATGTGATAGTTAATGAAGAGTAAAATTTCGATTTTTCCCTTACTCATTTGAACCCTATCAATTTTATAAGGGAAAATACATTTTTATTATCATTTAATAATTTATAAAATTAAGAAATAATTATAAATAAATCAATAATAAAAAATAGAGAAAACGACTATAGTAGCCTCTAGGGCTTCCTCCCTTTCTTCTCCACAACCGCTCCCTCTCTTTTTCCTAACAACTCTTTTCTTCTCTACAGTAGCTCATTCTATTTTCTCTAAAACTACCATGTTTCTCCTTACCACTGTCCCCCACGTGGTACCCCTACCCGAGATACTCGGGACCATGCCCTAGTTCCACCAAAGGGCTTTATTAAGTCGTCGCGACTAAGAAAAAAAGGAAACTCGGCCCTCTCCTCCGCCTTCTATACCGCCTTCGCCTCTTAAACCGCCTCCGCCTCTTGAACCGCCTCCGCTTCCTGCACTACCTCCACCTTCATCTCCAACGTATTGCCCTTAACGCCACCGTCCTATGAGACGCCGCCCCGCCCGTCACCATCACCACCACACAGTAGGTCAGCCCTTTCCCTCGGTTGCCTCCATCGTAGTTAATGGGTCTGCGAGATTCAATCGCAACAGTGACCATGATTTCCTCCGCAACCGGCCCTAACTCCCACCACGAAATCTCCATTCCACCCCCTCCAATCCATTTGCCACCACAAGTGCGACCACTTCGTCTTGAGCCACTACCTCACCAGCCACCAGCGCCGCCGCCACCACCTCCTCATTTGTCACCAAAGTCGTTGTCGTCCTCGCATCATTTTCCACCAGAGCTGTCACTGTCACCAGAGCCGCCACGACCACCTCCTCCTCCGCAACCAGAGCCGCCACCGCTACCTCCTCCTTCACCACCAGAGTCGTTGCCTCCGCGTCCTGCCCCACCTCTACCACTTATCTACTTCCTTAGTCCCCCGTTGATCATTCACGATCATCGGAGGCCCGACCCTGGATCAAGCACCGTGAATGTGGAGCTTTTGGTCAGTCAGGGAATCCGTACATGGATGCCTCATTGCCATCCGCTGGATCAGAACCCTGACACCTCTGATCGGAGTTAGGGATGGTGGAACAAGATGTTGATCCTGTCGGCAGAAGCGGGTGACAACTTGACACCTCAACCCCATCCATTGGATCGAGAGCTCTCAAGCACCAAGGTGTGCATGGGGACCAATATACCTCTCCCTTTCAAGGTCGATATCAACCAGACTTCCTGATTCCCTATTTTCTGGTGTTCTCCCTGGGTGCACGTTGTCCCCTCAAATGCTCCTTATCTCATACCACATGCATTTTCAAGTCTAGCCAGGAAATGACCACCAATAGCTGGGTCAGATTAGCCCCGTCATGAGGAATCCTTCACAATTATTTCCCATGGATTAGTCGGGTACTATAGTCTGGTACCTACGGGTCAAGACTTATGTCTCACCCTTTTATTTTTGGTTTTTATGATTATCTAAAATAACAGAGAAAAGAAATAGAAAAGAAGATAAATAAAGAAATCGAAGATTTTTTTTAACATCTTTGTTAATCTAACATATGCTTCTAATCCAAAAGTTTGCAATCAAAAGGACATATCTTCTCGAAGCTTCATTAATCTCCTATTTCCTTTCCATCTTAAAGAACCCTTCTAAGTTCTACTTAAAGCTTTTCAGAATTGTCTTCTTCTTCTACACCGACAGAACTAGAGAACTTGTCTTCATCGCAGATCTGAAGTCCTCACTAAGAATTGTAGCTGAAGTCAAATCAGTAACAGTCAACGATGAAGATCAAGAGTTCCCACGAAGAATGAGATTAGAGCTCACCACGCTCGAACCAGAGCTCGTGGGTTTCTAGAGCAACAGAACCACGTTCGCCAGAGAAGAGCCACTGACTCTAACGGCTCCACCACCAAGAGTGAGCTTCGTTCAGATTCAAGAAAACTCATTTGAACAACTTTTCGTCCGTGTTCTATTTCTCCGAAACTAAGACCTCTTTTCCGTTGTACCTTGCATTCTCCAGCCATGCTTTCCTAGTAAGATCTTTCCTAGGAAAACCGAACTTTGAGTAGTCGTAGATGTTGGCCAAAGTCATCTCATATGATCCCTCATCGATTAGGGAAAATAAAGGCAACTTCCCCATATATAAAAACTATCCACACGATAATGATGCAAATTTGTAACTTCTTCAACTCTATGTTGTGATTTTCCCATTTCTCCAAAACTGCCATTCATCTTAGTTGGGGTATTAATGTTGTGCTTTTGGAAGAGTATTATGACTTCATTTCTCTACCATTGTTTGCAAGCATTCTTCACATATCCGTACCAAATTTAATGCACTAATAATATATTATTATTTTCTTTATAATGTATTTGAAATATTATTTTTAATTTCAAATATATCTATAATCAAATGAATATCAAATACAACCTTAAATAACTACAACTTCGACAATATACAACCACTTTTTTTTGCTTACTATTAGATAATCAACAATTCTTTATATAACTCCAACTACAGAAAGAATATGGTAACTAGTCTATGTATTGTACGATAATATGACCCACAATGTGTATCCGTAGGTCACATCAAAGAAGTTTGTTGATTTAGTCCTCGTCCTCGTTCACTTACACGTTCTCCATTTTTTATGACTCAGTTAGTTATACCAACGTGTATATCTTGTAAAATGTTATACGTTTTAGTAACCGAACAAGAAATTGTAAAAGCTCAAGAAAATTACCTCGATTGCTTGATTATTTCAATTCATCATGACCACGAAACGGAAGACCTTGACTTAGAATAAATCGAATATAATTTACTAAAGCAGTCAATCTAACATGATACTCATTATGAGTTTGGTACGTTTTCCTCAATATAATATTCTCAATATTTTTATTCTATTACCTTATCACTTTTCTTACAAAGGATAGTATTTAACTTTGCAAATTTCTCATAAGGATAGATGAAGTCAAGATTTTCTTTCAAAATATCTTTCCGTAACTATTATAATTTCATAAAGAACTACTCAAAATAATGACTTAAATAACAATAAAGTTTTGTAGACCAACAAAGATTAGGAAATTAAAATAATAAGAAAAAAATTAGGACATAAAGAAATAGAAACTTGTGAGGAGAATGAAGGACACCATTAAGAAACCTTAAATAAAATAGGTGATGATTTTTATACACAAAATGACATTAGTTTTTGACTAGTCGATGAGATAAAAGTTCAGAGTATTTTCAAAAATATTTCGGATTGGAGGGGTGCGTTCCCCTGTTCTTGATACATCTGTTACTAAGGGTCAATGTTGTCATACCCCGTTTTTATATACAATGACATTAGTTTCTGACCAATCGATGAGATAAAAGTTTAGAGTATTTTAAAATATATTTCGGGGGGGGGGGGGGGGGGGCATTAGGGCCTTCATACATCTATTACTAAGGGTTGATGTTATTATACCCCGTTTTGTATACAATGACTTTAGTTTCTGACCAGTCGATGAGATAAAAGTTTATTGTGTTTTTAAATATATTTCGGATCAAGTTTTAAAGTACTAGAGTTTTGTCTGACATAATATACAAATCATTAATCGAGGATACAACCAATAATCTAGGTAAGAGGATATGCTAGAATGGGGTAAGACTTTGAATGACTTGGATGGACAAACCCAACAAGTCCATTTTTTGGAGGCCTTCTCCGACTACTATTGCATCCTCTCCAAGCTCCCCCATGAACATAGTTGGAGAGGAGGATGAGATGGCCAAAGTACTCACGTCAGCAGGTGTAGTCGATATCTCACATATGTCGGATTCGATCTCTGTTCTTGAGAAGGAGTTGATCAGTAGATGATATTTAGATTTTTCTCTACGTTCTTTCGGCCAGAGAGTATTTCTTATATCCTTTGATCTTACTGATCCAAATTGGGAAAACGTAAAACCTTGGTTTGATATAGTCCATTTTAAGGGAGATTTGGTGACTCAAGAAGGTTTTTTTCAATGGTTTAAAATCCCAGGGATTCCATTCCATTGAAATAAGTGAACCGTTTCCTCTTCTCTCAACAACTACCTCTCCCTGGTGACAATCCCTCCTTCACTGATTTTTCCTACCACACAAGGCATTCATCGCTTCCATGGGGATCCCTACCCGATGTCGACTCAACTTTCTGTCCACGGTGGTTCTTCCATGACGATGAGTCCCTCTCCCCTTCACGGTGGCCCCTCCCCGATTCAATGCCTTTATAGCATCGGGTCAGGTGCCATCACTCGATGACCTTCATGACGGATTTTTAGTATGCTCGATTGTCTTGGATGCGGAAGTAGTGATTGAGATCTCGTATGATCCGGAAAACGAAGTCTCTCCAGTATGCTTGTTGTATGGTATGCCCAATCGTCTCCTCACGACTCAACCGTGCAGTCGGACGATGATGCTCCGGGTAATCACAAAGGCTTGGGACACAACCTCGTAAGGACCTGTGGTCAACTAAATAGGCCATGATTTCTATGCCTTCTTCTGCGTTTCCCGAAAAGCCAAGGATAAGGTCCGTCGGGAGGAACCGTAGTGCTTCAACCGATCACCACTCGTCTTATGCAATCTACTGGCATAGGGGGTTATGACGGTACCCCGTTTTGACCGTATCTAACTGTGGGCACAAGAAAGGGAAATTCTCCTTAAGATCATGATAGAGGCCCTGAAAACTCTGGTAGAGACTACTCTCAAAAGTTGCGTGAAGGTTAGCACGGACTGTTGGGGTCTCTACTAGGGTGGGGGGGGGGGGGGGATAAAATTCGGGGGTTTTAGATGAACTTGGACTTCTCCCTCCTCTAGACCATGGTGTTCAAGTTCTGAGATTTTCCCCAACCAGTTCCTATCAAGCTTTAATATGAGAGTCTCCCTGTGTTCTGCTTCAAATGTGACCGCTTGGGCCATCTGGTTCATGAATGCTCACTTGTTACACTAGGGATACCTTGTTTTTTTGGATAAACTCAAAAATTTAATTAGAAAGAGAAAGATCCAAGCAGGATCAATCCAGAACGAAACCATAACAATGGAGCTTTCAGCTAGAGCTGCGGGAACAAACCCTGAGAAAAGAGCAAACCAAATAACAATAATAAACAAACAAACCGCTAAACAAAAGCCGAAACAACGAAACCATAAACATACGATCAAACCGATCAACCCTCCCAGTGACCCACTCATCATCTTCCGAGGTCAAAGTCGGATCATCAAAAGTCTATGCTTGATGAAACTGAGCTAATTGAGTGTTACGAGCTTTTGCAACCTGCTTCCAAACAGCAACAAGAGCAACCAGTCTCTCATGTTTCAAAGGCTTATTAGTATAATAATCCACTAGAAACTTCGGAGGCCGGATCTGTCGCTTCGAAGCTTTAAGAACAGTATCCTTCCACGGGCTATCCACCTCCTTCGAAACTGCAACCTGTGAAGACGTCAAACCCAATTTCTACGTCCCGCTAATTGGCTTGATCAGGCCTACCAAAGACAGAAGAGTGGGGCTGAGTTTGAAACAAGCCTAAGCCCACCTTTGTCAATGACATGCCCAAACTTCAACCTCTCTGCAACGTCATCCCCACAAGAGTCGCAAACGATACGAACTACAGAACCGACCAAATCCGAAACGCTCTCCATACTAAGCGCACCAGCTGGATCAGATTGAAATTCATAATTTTAATTCAAATTCAACACGGGTTCGCGAATCAAACCCCCAATCATAGGACCGAGAATCACTCCAAGATATGCAGTACCCTGAGAAACACAATCTTTACGTAGATCGCAACCCCCAAGATTCAACCCGACTCCGACTCCGTCATACGATTCTGGCATTAGAACGAAACCAGTATCCACTTGCAGGCCTTTCATCGCAATACTAGATCTCTCCACAAGATGACTGGAAAATGCAAGTGTGCTCTGTTTTGCAACACACTTGCGATTCTGACCTCCGTCCCGAGCAAAAGCGACAAAGAGTTTGAAACCTTTAAATTTAAATACATTATAGACCTCTATTACCTTAGAAGCTGCATCAATGGACTTGAACTCAACAAAGGCGAAATAACATCCTCGCCGATTTGGTATTTTAGGAACCACAACCGATACGATCTCGCCGAATACCCCAAATGAGGTCGTAGCCCATTCGACAGATGCGTATTACGATAGGTTATACACAAAAAGTGTGGTGTTAGGGACTGTCGGAGTCTCTGCAACTGGAGGCCGCAATGCTCTGTTCTGCACAAAAGTCTCTGCTGAAGTTTGAAGGTCTGGCAGACTAACTTCCTTCGCGAGATGGTCTACCACAAGCTCTGTAACCACCACAGGCGATACCTGACCTTCTACTGGACAATCCCGAGGCTTCCTTGAAGCAGAACGCACGAATGCTCCCTCATCAGCTCTCCCTTTACGAGATTTTGACCTAACCCGATCGGTCTTTGCTTTTTTGGCCTTAGAAACCTTGAAAGTTGCCTTAGCAGAGCCTGAGAACAAATCACAATACTCTTTATACATAAACAACAAATTAGAACAAAAGGAGGAGAAAGAGACTTGCTCTCCATCTTTTCCCGTACCCGGCGAGCACGATCACGATGCTTTCCAACCTTTCGGCAAGGCTCTCCAACCTTTCGGCGAGGCATGGAGAGTGCGGCTACTAGGTCGACAATTTAACTTCAGGTAATCTCTATAGTTGGTTGCCTACACTAGGGATACCTCAGTTTGAAATATTCCTAATGGTCAATCAGAATACGGGTCTGAGGTACCACTTAAGCATGGACTGGCCGAGTATAGACACCCCACATATCCAGGCATCACCTTGACCTGATTTCCCCAAGGTTCGGACCGACAAGGCCACATGTCCTTACACCACCAATAACTTCAGACGTCTTGCCTAAGAACCCAACATATAGTCGGAGGCAATCGCCCACCTGAAAACTTTAGCCCGGGGTAAAGACCGATGAGGGTGTGGCCTGGCTACGAGCGTCAAGCTTAACACCCGACATCTTGTCTAACCCTCTTTTAGGAAGAACATGAACCAATTGTGTCCTGCCTACCCCACAATTAGGAGGGATATGCACTATTTAGGACCTGACTACAGGTTCGTGCACTACATGAAGATCACCCTCACCCAACATTGAACCGCCAATAATGCATATGGCTCCAGGGGGTAAGGTAAAGAGATAGAGGGGAGTGGCTTAAGTCATTGAGACAAAGAAGACCGTAATAAGGAAGAGGGCCCTAGGCCCGGCTACCACAATTGTTGTGGAATAATTCCAACAACATTGGGTGAGGTCTGAAAAACAGTCTCGCCAGAGCTAATGAGTGGCTCTAGGGGGCACGAGGCGCTGGGAGGAAAAGTGTCCCGACCTCACGTTTAGCACCAGCTAATCATTATTATCATCTACCGATTGATGTGATTCTTGGCTTACCAGTGCACTCATCACAGAAAGCAACGCGTTCCCTCATAAGATCAAACATGTAGACATTATAAGAAGTATTAGTCGAGCCACAATTGGTCACCTATAAGGTCCAGGATTTCTCTATCATGACATTGACCACATATATTAAAATCGTGCTTGTGTCTTAGTTATATAGTCTAAGGATCAGAGAGTTGGAATTGTCCTCCGAAAATATTCATGCGTGTCCCCTGATTCGGTTTCATATATTTTCTTAAGTAGTTTTTGCTATGAATTAATAAAATCTCAGTCGCTTTCGCTTAAAAAACCTAGCTTAATCTAATGTGGAAGGTGTAAGTTCAACTGGCTGTCCAACTCCAACCATACAACTCAACCGGTGGCCATTCTTATGGACATAGGAGGCCTAGTAAATTGATCCAATCATATTTCTCTATGGTGTGCACACATGATATTGTTGTTTGATTTTTTTTTTTTACAATAACTAGGATTCAAGTTACATTCCAACGTTGGAATCTCCGTCATCCGGTATCCTATATAATTCTCATCATCCACCCAAGGACAAAACATAGTTAAGCTTCATGATCATCTGACATACTTGAGAATCAGAATCAAGAAAATGGGTATAGGCCTGTCTTGTTTTGGGAAGTGCGGAGGATGTTTTGGCCAATCCGAATCATCGAAAGATATGAACCCTAAAGTGGAGGATCACATGCACAAGTTGAAAAGGAACAAGGAGTGTAGTACTCTAGAAGAGTGGCTCATTGCTTCACCAGCAACCTTGAACAAGAACTCGAGCTCCAACAATGGTGGAGAGTTCGTTGTCTTCAGACAGTCGTCGAAGAAGATCCATCCTAGGAATAGTCTCTCCAAGGAGAGGCTGCTCAAGGACGATGAAGGTCATGGCAAGAGTAGTAGTGTTTGTGGTAAAGATACTCCAACACTGTGTAGAAGCTCGAGTGGGAAGGGGAAGAAAAAAGTCAGTTTTAGGTTGCCCGAAGAGGCTGATATATTCGTGTTTCATTCGTCGGAAACAGAGTTGGAAGAATGAAAGAGACGATTCAGAATAATAAATTCGTTATTATTATATTTATTTGAGAAGGTTTGAAAGTTTACCCTCGTATTTTTATGCAACTACCATATAAGAATAAGTTTCTTGTATTGTATTTTTTTAGTACATAAATGTATCATTTCAATATTGGGTTCTACGTATATAGTTGCTTCATTTTTATCGGTTGCATTTACTTGAGTTGCTTGATTTTTTTCAACCATGTATTTATGATTTTCATTAATCTTCTAATCTAGTTTTTGGAAAACATAAAATATGACTCTTAAGAAACAATCCAAATTAGGCGGGACAAGAGCCTTAGCCTAATCAATCTAACACTCACAAATAGTTTGAACTAGCCTACATATGCAACAACGTTATCATGTCTATTAGAGAACGTAGATGTTTGTATGAACATGTTCAGATTTGTTATAGGTCGTGTAGGCTAGGGCTTCGGAAGTGGAGGAAACACGGACACTGGGCCTGGGCCGAGAATGCCGCTTGCTGGCGGGTGCGAGAAGAACGGGCCAGGATGGGCTTGAGTGGGTGCGGGCCGCGGGAGGAGCAGGTCGTGGCCGGGTGATGGTCCAGCCCAAGACCGTCCTGGACCGGGGTGGTACCCGTCGGGTTTTAGAACCTAGATCGGGTATGGTAGGTACCCGGCGCGATCTGGAGCCTGGATCGGGTATGGTACATGGGTCGGTTCCTGGTATTGACCCGAAATATGTGGGTCGACCACGCTGGGCCGGATCCAATAACACAGCGGCGGGGGGCCCCAAGCACCCCCGCCTCACGGAATGAGTCCAAGGGGGGTCGGTCGGATGTACCGCCCCTCTGGACGTAAGGTGATAATGGTTCCACCAAAAGCCGGCAAGGTTCTTCCCTACCAATTTGGGGTCAGCAATCTCGCGTTTAGGAGCCCTACCAGCATCAGTCAAGGGAGGACGACACACGCTGACATCCCCCGGGGGGGGGGGGGGGGGGGTTATCGGTCCACCTCTGCAAAAATCCACACTAAATCTGCTCGATCAGTGCCCCTTTGGTTGGCTTATGTTGTATCGGTGTTATCAGATGCTACCGCAGTTCTCATGTCCAATCAACCTAACAGCAAATTTTATATTCAGTTCTTGTTATTTCAATTTCGATGTAATTTCATTTCGATGCTCAGATGTTGACAGTTGCGAACATTTTTAAAGGTATAAAATCCTCAATTTTTGTTCGAAAATAATAAGTAACAAAAGTGATATGAGCTTGAGTTTCTCAAATGAGGTTTTAGGTGTGATCTTTGTAAATGAAAAAGAATACATCTTTATACAGTCTTCTCTCCTAAATGAGAATAGGAAAAACACAAGCTCATGTCCTCAGTCCCTGTCTCGTAGGATCTAGCCCCCTGATGGAGGGGAGGCGTCCGCGGTTCCGTGGGACCCCGCTTGCTCCCTTCATTCAGGTAGGCCCAGTTAGTCCCCGACGCCATCTTCTCATGTTTCGCCTTCTCCAGGGCTGACCTCGGGTTTCCCCGGGGCACGTAGGGAGTGTCCCCTGGTTACCCCAGCTATAGGGCAAGTCGGAAACAGATGTCCCGCACAACTGCACCCAAAGCAATGATCTGGCAGATGTTCAAATGATACCTGAAGGAGAGTTCGTACATGTGATTCCGATAGTCGGAACCATATCTGACTCTGAAGAGAGACACGGATGTCAGCCCGGATCCTTACTCACATGAAATCTCCCCAACAGTAGCCCGACCTATCCACATCGACCGCTTGACATACCCCAAGAGCATTCCTCACTCTGAATCCCACCTCCTTGTTCCACGCGCCCACCAACAGGTTAGATACCCTCGCCCACACTGAAAAGTAGTGGAAGCTAAGGTCTCCCACCTGCATGTGGGCCCTAAGATCTGTAAAGAGCACAATAGACCCTCAAACAGCCCATGGCTCTCCTGCTAGCACCCTCGCCCTTTCCTTGGCTGATCCGAAGAAGAATGCCACCAAGCCGCCTTCTAGCGGCTTTGCTTCTACTTTCATACCACACAGGTCTTCCATTCTATCCACCAGCGACTTCCAGAAATTTTTTTTAGAAGTGAGGACTTTAGCCGCCATTGCAAAACGAAATTGCCCCCCCTGCTCTTGCAATCTCACCCGTTGGGACGACCACCTCCTTGATAAATAGGGACGATAGTCTAGACCCAAGGTCCCCCAAACGAGGCTCTGATCCCCCAATACCCTCGAGAACCGGATTCACCGGATCAGCCGACCCATGTACCCCCGAGCCCTACCCCGGCTCCACCGGGTCGCCCCGCAGCAAGGTCCGACCCATCTCTGATCCTACGGGTTCGACCCGAGGCCGAAACCCCGCCCGGTTTTTGTCCGCCCCTGCCCCGTAATGGGCTGCCCAGGTGGCTATATTTCCCGGCCCACCTCGAGTCCACCCTGGGTGGCCCAACTCCTCATGCGCAGCCCAGCCCATCCCTGCTCTAGGAGCCCAGCCAGCCCGCCTAGCATCCAGAAGCAGCCCATCACCTCGGCTCAATGCCCCACCACCTTGACCCAAGCCCGGTTCAGCAACCCTAGAGGGCTCCCGCGCCACTTCCTTCCCCTTCCTTCTCCTCCACGCCAGCGTCGTCGGCAACTCCGGCGTCGTAGCCTCCGTGTCCGACGATACGAGCACATGCACTATGCTCCTCTCCCCCATAGTCGCCCCCCCGACCTGCACCTGTGACAACGACGCACCCCCGGCCTCCGGCGATCCTCGCTGCACGCGAACTACCTTCGGACGTGGGCCTCTCGCCGGCGTCCGGCGCACCCGACTGGCTGCCGAGGTCATCCATCCCCCACCCATGGGATTTCCCCCAGAGGGCCTTTGAGCCGAGAATCTCATCGACGAGGCACTTCCGTCCCCCGACGATAGAGGATCCAGTTCCGTGAACCCGCTGTCATCCCCCATCGCCCCGATCTTCGCCGCCTCTTGCAGCGTCCCCCCCCCCCCCCCGAATCCGTTTCAGTCGGTTCGAGTTCTACGTCTCCCTCCACCCGCGAGACCCGTTTCTCCACTTCCTTTCCTCCCATGTCGCCTCCGTTCCCCTCCACGCCCGGCTCCGTGAGCCATACCGAATGATCGCCGGATATACTAGACAGTTTGACCGCCGAATATGTCATAGCTTACCCAAAAAAAAACACAAAACCTAACCCTAACAGAGAGAGGTTGTGACTCATAGTTACGTGTTTTGGGTTTTGTGTGATTTCTTATTATGTTTTTGATATATGGGATTGGTTGTATTATTGCTCGTCAAATTCTAAATGATCTCAACTATGAGAACAAACTCACCAAGTAAGGTTTTAATTACTTTTATGTTACTTTGCAATTAGGTCTGTGTTTTCATGTGAATAGGTGTTGTAATACAGTTTCAATTGCTTACAGTTAATTAAATCTTAGCTTAATCCAGTTTAAAGAGTTCTAATCATTCGTTAACATGTACATATAAGTTCATACCTGATAATTATAATGATAAGTTAACTACGTTAATTTTGAACTCCCTGTCATTGACGCCCGTCTCTCTCTAAAAGTCATCTCTCTAGAATCCTCTATAACAAACCCTAAACCTTTCTTCCTCGAGCTCCCACAGGCGACAGTTGTGGCTATCTGCCATGACTGTCGCCGATGGTGATAATCTTCCCTCCCCTCTCATCTTCTTTTTCCCTTCCCCCATCTTCTTCTTTTGTCCTTCGTTGCTTCGTTTCAGTCTCTGATGGTCTTTTCCAGCCCCTTCCTTCTCTGATTTTTCTATGTTTTGGTTTATTTCGGTTGTTTTCGGTGGCTGGGTGTCGGTTTTAACACCGTGGGAAAAGTTTCAAGGGTTAGATCAGGGTCTTTGGGGACCAATTTCGTGGTGGTTGGGGGTTTTACTTTGGCTCGCCTCTTTCCTTTCTCTCTCTTCTCTGCTTCTTTCATCCTTGCCTACCTGTGTCTCATATCTCATCTCACTTCTTGATCCGACGTCTTCTCCGTCCTTTTGGTCTGGTGCCTCACTTCTTAAGGTGCTCCCTTCTTTCCCATGTTCTCTCCATAGTTTGGAGATCTGTTCCGGCGATGCCATGGTCTGGTGTCTGTAATGACACCGGGGAAGGTTTCGTGGGTAGATCTTGGGTTTTGAGGTTCTTAACTGGTTTGGGTTTGTGGGGGTCTGGGTCTGGGAGTGCTTCCCTCCGTTTGTCTCTCTGTTCTTTCCTCCATTCTTTGCCTCTTTAACTCTTCTTCTTCTTCTGTCGGAGGAAGGGTTGAGTTTTTGGGGTTTTACTCTCCTTTTGGGATTCACCGGTGATGCTGGTCCTCGGTGGGCTACTCGTGGATAGCTGAGTTTAGTGTGGTGTAAGTATGGGAGTTCAGGAGCAGATATGGTGGTGTCCCCACTTTCCCGTTTCATCTTCTCAAGTTGGCCCCTCTCGTTTGGTTCTTTCTCTCTTCTTCTTGTCCTCTCCGACACGAGATTTGGAGCATTGAACTTGTCTCTCTTTGGCGTATTGGCCCCAGATCCAGGGAGATGCGCGTATGGATCGTCTTTGGTGGGTGACGGGTTGGGTGCGCTCCGAGTGCGTCGGTGGCTGTTGGAGTCTCTTCCTAGTGGTTAGGCTGCCGGGCAGGGTTTGGGAGTGGTTTGGAATCTGAGGTGACTTTCGTTTTTTTTTAGTTTTACTTGTGTTGCTAGATCTTTATGGTGGATAAATTTGGGCATTTTGAGGCCTTGTGCTTTTAGTTTGGTTTTGCCCTTGTTGGCATTGTTTGCTTATTGTGTGAGATTAGGTTTGAGAACTTTAGTTCGGTTTCCCCTTTGTTTGGGGTTGTTTATCTTTGCTTCTGGGTATAGGTTTGTTGTTAGACCTTGGTGTTCTTAATGGTAGTTAAATCCGGCGTTGAGGCCGTGTTTGTTCGTTGCCCGTTTAGGGTTTTTCTGAGACAGTGCCGCTAGCCTGTTCTCGTGGTCGTAATGGGGGGCTTGGCCCTGTCCTTCGGTTTCACTTTGAAACTATGGGATTTTTATAAAAAAAAATCTGCTGATAAAAAAAAAACTAAGTTAATTATGATGAATAGTTGAATGGTATTATGATTTAAGTATTACTTTTGAATGTAATGTGAATCATTAATATGAATTATATAGGATGTCCACAAGTTTTGTGAATTTTATTTTATGAGATACGCAAGGATAGCCCAAAGGAAAAAGAGAACGAGGGATCGAATAGATTTGACTTCGTGATCATCTAAAATATCAATCGGTCAATAGGGTTTGGGGTTGGTATCATCCAATAGCTCTCGTCCACATGAGTATGTGAACATGACGACGAGAAAGAGAAGCATATGATCATGATGAAGTTCACTAACTAATATTTACATTCACATAGGTTTGTTTTGTAGTTCGTAAATACGATTTCATATTTTGTGACATGCAACTAGTATTGCATGTTTGGACATGTATCAGCTACTGTTTTTTGGATATATATTGTTTGAACAACTTATTTTTGTGTAATGTTGAATTTCAAATTTTATTTCGATTTCTGGTTCAATTAGACTATTGCTTGTGTTGAATTTGCAGGTTTATTTGATCGTTTCGTATATTTAGGGTACACAAAATCTATTTTTTTCTTAAATCAGTCAAAAACTTAGCCGTCTCAATACAAGTTCATTCCCAGCCCAATAATTGATTCATCACCGACCCATCGTTCCCAATCCAATGGTGGGTCGGGTATAAATATAGCCGACTAAATCATATTCATTACCGACTCAATAATTGAGTTGGTAATGAATGCTTCTATAATAAATTTAGGTGTTGAGTCAGTAATAAATGCTTCTGTAGTAGTATTTAGGTGTTGAATCGGTAATAGATGCTTCTGCAATAATGTTTAGGTTTGATCTTTGTAAATGAAAAAGAATACATCTTGATACAGTCTTTTTTCTAAATGAGAACAAAGTCAAGGTATTTTTTTTTTATAATCATTCCTATATACTATGGTCAAAGAAGAAAAGGAAGGGAACCATAAATAGCCCTTTAGAAATATGTGGCTCCAAACAAACCCAAATAACTACCCATCCCCAATCACAATTAATCTCAAATTTCTAGGCTAATTACTTAAAAAGGATGGGTTGAAAATGGCACGAGAAAGCTTGTAAAAGTGAACATAAATCCTTTTGTCACATAAACAAAACAAAAACCATAATTTTTGTTAGGAAGTTGATTTAATAAAAGCTCAAGTTTATTGGTGAAGACCAATTATATTTTTATTCTAACATGTGTCTTTACAGATAAATTTGTTTATGAATTTATAGGTAAATTATTTAAAAGAAACATGAGCCCATTGAGAAGAGTAATAAGACTAATCTATTTTAAACACATTTGATAAATAAAGAATAAATTAGAATTCATACTCTAACATCTATTTAGTCTTAAAAAAAATTCTAAAAGCATTTGGATTAATTTTTTTCTTTTCAGATCCATGAAATAAAAAAATAACGAAAACCCATTAAGAAAAGGGATAATATTTTTTTTATAAACTACACAATAACTTCCAATACACCCACGAGAACATATACAAGAAAGAGAACATAATCTCTCTCTTGCATGATTTTATTTTCTTTTTATTTTACTATGTTGTAACGAAAACTAACACACAAATCAATCCAAGTCTTTACTCTTTACTAAGAAAGAGAAAGGGAAGCCACTATATGGTAGAATTGTAGCTTGACTAGGAGCTCTTTTGCATGGCTCCTACCTCGGCTCTCCACCCGCGAAAACAGCTCGTCGGCGAGCTGCTCGCCGATATGATTCTCCACCAGGACGGCGGAGACACTCCTCAGAGTGATCCCCAGGGCTCGGCCGACCTCGGCCGAGTCCTCCTCCGGCTGGTTGAGCACCAGGGGGCTCCCTCCTTTGAACACCTCCAGCTTGTTGATGCCGAATGAGCCGTTGGCTTCAACCACCTCCTTGAACTCTTGTAGGCTTGGTGCATATATTGGGATGTTGAAGCTGTCCCTCTTCTCACTACTTATTAATCCCTGTATTTATAATGTAAACAATAAATTATATCATCTATTTAGTTGTATTAATAGAAAATAAGAGTTATTAAATCGGTCACGGCCCTGGAAGGGCCAGTGATCCAAAAACTCTGAGGCAACATAATATGTCATACAAAAAATGGTTTTGGTAATAAACAAGAATTGAAACCAAAACTATAACAAAAATAAAAACCAAAAGATTCAAACTGTCAAGAATCGTTCAAAATAATGTTTAAACGCTACATGATCCCAGTTTATATCATCTGTTAGAATATAAAATTATAATTAAATCTTTAACTATCGATTTGGTTTTTTAATTGAGTTGGTATTCAGTTTTTATTTATTTATAAAAACAGGTTCAAACATCACTATCTACAAAAGAAATTATCAATTATGTGTTACCCTAATCTCTCTTGTCGATTGTACTCTTTCTTCTGAACAACTTACATTCAAACCGATAAACGAATTAGTTCGTAAAGATTCTTTTAACGAGGAGTTTTTGAAAGAACATTAATTAATCTCTAAAGAAGTCTTTGATCAGGTGAATGAATACCTTATCATAGACCTTGTTAATTACCCAAATTAGAATACTAGATTAAGGGATGAGATCTAGCTAATTATGTTGTTTCTTGGTTCCCACACAAACTATGATTCATGAATGATCCGAAATTGGACATTTCCTAGTGTGCATGGTATCATAATCTTGTGCCATGCACACAACTTTTAACAAAACCCTACAAAACACTTCATTCAACACCAATATCATCATTAGTTTTTGTTCTTATCTCAACCACTTTCGTATATGTTGAACATATACAGACGGTCCAATAATATTTTAATGTCATGTTATATTTAAGTGGGTTTGATAATCATATTGTCATGCACTTTCTGGTCTCCTAAGAAGCTCTACTACGTTTATGATTATTACCTCTTGGACAAGATCATCCCAAGCTTCCTGAAAGTGGGTCCCGAAGAGGATCCCGGCCCCACCTTGGTCGGTGGGGTCCGCCGAGGTCCGGCCGAGGCAGACGAGGAACATGGTCCCACCTTTCTTCATCTCCGTAGATCGAGCGGCCAGGAAGCCCCCCAGGTCGGCCTGGAACTGCTTCTTGTAAGCCTTGGCCGTGATCTCGTCGCCGCCGTGGATGAACACCCTCCCCTTGTTGTACGCCGGCGATCTCTTGTCCGCCACGCTCTCCGGCACCTGCACCCGTACCCATCAAATCATACGTACCATACCTTTTACGGTCAACCACATTAGCTCTAATACCATGACTTATAAATACGTAGAACTTATATTTTTATTTTGTTATTAAAAAAGATCTCTTTAAATCAATGTTTTAAAAATCTCGACTGGGCACCGCCTTGACGCCTGCCTAGACCCCATATCATGTCTAGTCGATCCGACTAGGCGCTTAGGTGTCTAGAACGATTTTTTATGTTATACTAAAATAAAATAATTAGATGGTTGTGCAGAGTTATTTAGTGTTGGTAATACTAAGGGTTGTGCTTCTGAGTTGTTTGATGTTGTTTTTTAAGTATTTTAAATATTTGTTACCATTTTTAATGTAAGGAAATTCATATTTTGTTTTTATACATAGTAATATATCTATTTAAAAAATTAAAAAATAGAATAATACAAATCCGATTAGTCCTCGATTAATCTCCGTCTATTCCTCGATTAATCCCCGGAGGTTATAATCGCCCGACTAACGCCTAACGACTATTAAAACCTTGCGTTAAATATAGCTGATTATTGGATCAACTTAGTCTAATGATCAATCAATAATTAATCAGCAGCTCACTCGCTATAGCCATGACAGCCGGTTTCTTCCTTGTCTAGGAAGTAGAGTATCTTTTCTACCTATTTTATTGTGTTTATATTTTCGATATTTAAATAAAATAGTTAAATAAAAAAAGAGTAATTATACATTCATGTCAAAATATATATTATGGGCAGTTTAAAAAAGTCCTGACTAGGTTCCGTCTAAGTATCTACCTAAACGTTATTTTTTTGTTAGCCGACACGATTAATTCGATTATTTCTTGATTAATTTCTGTTTAGTCTCCGTTTAATCTTTAAAAGACTCTAACTAATATTTTTAGAACCTTGATTATGGGTATTGAGTTTTAATTATATAAGACGTGTATAAGTAGCCAAACTGACCTGAGAGAGCCAGTGCAACGAAAAGGCGGAGTGGAACACATTAATCGACCTGGCCGGGAAAAGGCGGCGGTAGAAGGAGCCGGGGACGGCGGCGGCGAAGTAGGAGCGGTGGGAGTCGGCGGCGAGGCACTCCTCCATGCTGCCGCCGTAGCTGGGGGCTAGGGGAGGGAGGAGCTGGAAGAGGGTGTTGAAGTCGTTACTCGGAAGGTCGGAGAAAAAGGCCGAGTACTCCGGCGCCTCCCACGCCAGGGCCTCGTACCGTTTCGTCATGTGCTTGACGATGGCGCCGATGTTGTTCACGGTGTTGATGCCGGAGGAGCACCCCAGGTCCGCCACCGCGAAGGGCACTTCCGGCGACTCCAGCCGGACACAGTCTAGGGCTTCCTCCAACAGGTGTAGCATGGAACGAGCATGTCGTGCCTGGGACAATATACAACGGTTTAGTATCATTTGATAATACTGTTAGAATATAAAATTATAATCGATGCCGAAACCTGAACACGAGAGTTGATAATATTGTTAGAATATAAAATTATAATCGATGTGGAGACCTGAGCCTGAGAGTTGTTGGCATAGCTAGACTCTCCTTTGCCACCTTTCATGGCGAAAATCCTCTCAAGCTTCATGTTGGGAACCACAACATTGTCTCCTTTTGGGGCCATGGTTTTGTGTTTGTGTTGTAGAGATCAGAGAACCTATGTGGTTGTTGGTTTTGGGATGAGAAGGTTGTGACAAGAGTTGGTCTATAAATAGAGTGAATGAGGTTAGTGAATTAATTAATTAACCAATTTAGCCACTTCTATTTGGGTTTATAGATCTAGACAATAGGGCTAGTGTCCAATTTTAGTGGATATGTATCCTTACATGTAGTTAATTTCATGATTATTTCTTTTTATGCGTGGACTTTCTATAAATTTTATTCCACTTGTGCTTGTCAATTAATTACATTGCATCATATTCCGGGAAATAAATAAGTGTGAATCTAGATGGGTGAGGTTTTATTAATGTGTCTTAAGCTGAAATATTAAAAAAAAAATTTCACGCCACGTTGTAATGTGCTGTCGTATCTATAATATTCTCTCACACTAGTCATGTATCTCTCCCGAGAAATCCTAAGTCTCTAGTTTAGTTATGCCGTCATCTCCATCTGTCATTGTCGCGCTTCTATCCACCGCTCATTCGCCGTCTGCACCACTAATAGTCGAAGGCATGGCTGTCCCACCACCACACCCTTTCATGAACGTTGTTAGTCTATTAAAGGTTGTCGAAAAAGAAAGCCGAAACCATTGACTCCTGTCGTGACACATTACTATCGTGACGCTCTCCCTAGATCCCCGCACTTGACAGTCGACAATCTTTTGATTACGAAAATAATTAAGATGATGTAGCCGCAATTTTCATTAGTATCTGTAACCTATGTTTCATCATTTAGTCTTAATTATTAGTTACTGTACATATATAAACAGACACAATAATAAAAGGAAAAATATAGTCTATATAATTACAATACATGCAGGCAAAGGTATGAATCTGTGGGTCCAATATAGCCCCAAATAAGCCAACAACCAATCCTAACATGCAGTATATATATCAAGACGTAGCTTTCCATGGGAAGACAATTGCCACGAAACAAACAAGTCCTTACAATTCACAATATGATAAACAAAAATGACAGACTTCACAAAATAATTATTAGATCATAATTTCATACATTTATTTAAGTATTTACACTTTTTCGAAATAAAGAAAGTACATTTACATAGTTATTTCAAAAAAAACGTATTCACATTGACAATGGTAAGGTTATAATTTACGACAAATATTCAAAATATCCATATCTGTCTTTTTTGACTTACATGCATGAATATAAAAGTTGAACTAAGTAACATCTGCAAAACCCTAGCAAGAGAGAAAGGTTGGAGGGCGGCTCGACTGATATCTCCACCGTCGCATGGCTTTGGGTGGGGGATCACCCACGTTACGTGTGGTAAGTGTTCACCATGTTTACTCCAAGTAATCTCTTCATAATATGGGTTGTACAGGAATGGTGCATTTTAGGATATTTATAGGTTTTCCCGATGATTTTAGAATCGGGGGACAAGGGAGCTTGATCCCTAGTGGTGATGGGTGTGACACTAAGGGGAGAGGGCCAGTGGGTTAGTCTAGGATGACCAGTTTGGTCCTGTGGCGGTGTTACGAACGTCCAGACCGTGGGTTACGAGGCCGATGATAGTGGGACATGACAGGGGTGGGGGACGACGCGAGTTTCCTCCTGCGAGGTTTGTCGAGGAATCTCTAGGCTCGACATGTGTTGGAATGAGTAGGTATTCGTGTGGTCGGTCACCGATGGTGACGGACTGTGCAGAGCATTGGGACGTTGTTAGTCGCGGCTACGCCGGGGGGATCTCGGGCGGGCAAGACAACGTCGATAGTAGTGGTAGGGGACAGAGTGGAGGAAGCGGGAGTTGTCAGCTGGTGCATCGATCTACAACTGTTGTTCGCTTGACTGTAGAGTGAACATGTACCGTAGAGACCTTTTTCTCAATCGACGACAGATTGTACTTGTTTACTGTAAGTGCTCGAATGATTTTTGATCCGATGCGAATTTTGAGCACTGACTCATAGGGACCGACGGGGTCCAATAAACGGACAATTCAACCGGTAAGGGGCATAATGCACCCTCGCTTTAATCAATGAGGACTTCGAGGTCCAGTGGGGGTCTGTCAATAATACCACCTCATGAGACGTAGGGTGGCATCGATTCCACTAAGTACCGGCGCGACATTCTCCTTCCTGATCGGGAACCAGAAACTTTACGTTTTTAAAGGCTCTTATTATCATCATAGAGGGGATGACGTAAGCTGGTTTCTCAAGAGGATGTACAGTTCAATTGAGTCATCCCAATACCTAGTTACAGGACTGTCCAGACCGACACTCTCTGGCTTCAGCGTATGTTTTGGTGGTCTCGACCGCCAATGTAATATTCTCCTGGAGCGTATCCAGAGTCTCGATCTCAATCTTTCGGAAAGGGGCCCGCTCTGTTCTAGCTTCCGTTTAGATTCGTTGTATCGGTTTCTTCGGACGTTATCGCAGTATCACCTTCTAGACAACCTAGTGAAGCATTTTGGCCAATGAGCTTTTATTTTAATGTTTGTTTCCTTCGTCCTATGATGATAGGGCTTGCTTTTCTTGGTGTTATTTTCTAATATGACTTTTAATATATAGCTTTGTATTCCTCTAAAAAAACATGCATAAATATAATACAATAAACATAGACTTAATCGTAAAATATTTATATCATAAAGAAAAAAAAGTCTTAGAGACTCATACGTTTATTCCCTCTCATATCTCTCTTTCAGTTGTCATTTTCGAACTTCTTCACCACCGTTCTCATGGTTTCCACTGGATCCTCTTCCTCTTCCTCCTCAAACCATAAGTCCGACAACACCAAGGACTCCGTCTCGTCACACCAGATGGCAGGATATGGGCTTATGTGGCATGGCGAGACCACCCTAAGCAATTCTCTGTCGCGACGTGGTGGCCCTCTCGACATCGAGCCTCCATCATCCATGCATGTCGGGGGCCCATCCCACAAGCCCTCACCGCCACAAGTAGGCTCCCATCTACTCCTCTACTCACGGTAAAGCCCTCTCCAAAATCCTTCGCAAACGATACCAAGATATGCAACCCACTCCCCTAGCCATCGCGGCTAGGCCTAAATCCAGGAAAAACAACCTGTTGCATGCCCCCCTCGATGATGCTACCGACAACGACCATAAGGACAGGACAGTCGCTTTCACCTTCCTCCCCCCCCCCCCCCCCCCCATCAAAAGGAACACTTAAGTCCATTTCGGACCGATTAGGATGGGTCTTGTTGGACAATGACTTTGATGAATATGTTGTGGTCATGGTCCCGAAGGAGGCGATTTAGGCCATCTCCGATGGACAATATCGTTTGTCACTGGTGGGGAAGATAGTCTGTCACGCCCCAATTTCAGTAAACCGAACTCAGGACGCGAACGTTTCAAACAATAAAACATTTTGAAACCTTTTACATAAATCACTTTAAAATAACCATTTGTTCATAAAAAATAATCATTTACAACTTGAGCAGCCTGATGCTTCAGCTCAATCAACTTTGCCGGCGCAAACCTCTCAGGCGCCATCGATATCGCTGTCGTTCCCGACACCAGGTCAATCCCGAACTCCACCTCACGCTTCGGTGGAAACCCGCTCAACTCCTCAGGAAAGACCTCGGGGAACTTGCATACCACTCGCGGTTACTCTCGGCTCTGCACAACCGATACTTCCTCCTCTGCGGACAACGTCGACAAGAGGACCCCGCTCTTACTACCCAAAACACACGTCACCTTCGTACTGCCTACTGACACTGTCACTCGTCGCCTGTAGAAATCGATATTGGCTCGGTACTTCGCCAGCCAATCCATTCCCAAGATCACATCAAAAGTCGTCATTCCCAGTACGAGAAGATCACCAGGGCAAGGATAGTCTGCGACTCTAATTTCGCAGGCACGACAGACCCTAGTCAATGATGCTCCACCCCCAACTGGGATGTCCAGGCACAGGGGTGGACTCAACGGCTCTAAGCTCAACCCCAACCTCTCCGCACAACTCAACGAAATAAACGAGTGCAAAGCCCCGGTATCAAATAAGAATAACGCCCATAAATAATATAATAAACACGTACCCTGAATGGTCTCGCGGTATGTAGTAGATCTTGGGGCCCGGGAGTCGGTAAATGCGTACACTCGTCCCTGTGACGTCTGCCGCCTCTGACCCGGCGCACTGACTGCCGTATACCCATATCTCTGCTGCTGTCTCTGAATCGGCGCACTCGTTGACGGCTGCGAAAACCTCGACTGCTGACTCTGACGAGGTCGACCCTTGGGTGACTATACTGTACGCGACTGCTGCGGTCGCTGCGCTGACGTTGTCCTCAACGGCTCACGGCACCATGCAATAGTGTGTCCAACCCGGCCGCACCGGGAACAACCGGTCTCGTCGGCTCTCGACTCCGTGCCCTGTCCCGTCCGGCTGGTCGCTGGTAGCGTCGCGGGCCCTTCTCCCATCGGACACTCTCGATGAAAGTGGCCTCGCTGCCCGCAGGTAGAGCATGTTGGCACCCTCTCTGACTCGACTGGCCCCACGGACGCCACCGACCCCAGCTGTCTCGCTCCACCCTGATGAGCCTGTGGTCGGAAGAACCCCGTGGTCCTCTGTCTCCTCTGGTCTCGTGACTCGGATGGCCCTGTAAAGCTGGTCGGCCGCTGTCGAACCTCACGGGTCCTGGCCGCATCCCGGATACCCTGTTCCACCGTCGCCGCAGTGTCCACGAGCTCTGAGTACTTCCGCAACCTCAAGGCGAGAACCTTGTCCCGAATCACCGGCCTCAGTCCCCCCTCGAACCGTAGGCAACGGTTCTGCTCTGTCGCCACCATCTCTGGCGCGAATCTGGTCAGGGCCGTGAATCTGGCCTCGTATTCTACCACTGACATCCCCTCCTGCTGCAGGTCTAGAAACTGCCGATGTCGGTCCAACCGAGCTGACTCAGGGAAATATTGTGCCAGAAAGACCGTCTGGAAGATGCCGTAGTCGTGCCCGACACTGTCCCTCACACGCCCCCACCAGTGGTAGGCGATGTCCCTCAGCTGATGAGCTGCAAAGGACACTCAGCGGCGGCCATCCTCGATACCTGATGTGTCCAGGTCCCGCGTGACCTGCTCTAGCCACCTCTCGGCTAGGTCGGGGTTCCGCTCCCCGACAAATGTGGGTATGCCTAGCTTCAGGAAGTCCAGCAGGGTTCGGGTCGTATGGTCCCCCCTCGAACCGCAGGCAACGGTTCTGCTCTGTCGCCACCATCTCTGGCGCGAATCTGGTCAGGGCCGTGAATCTGGCCTCGTATTCTACTACTGACATCCCCTCTTGCTGCAGGTCCAGAAACTGCCGATGTCGGTCCAACCGAGCTGACTCGGGGAAATATTGTGCCAGAAAGACCGTCTGGAAGATGCCGTAGTCATGCCCGACACTGTCCCTCACACGCCCCCACCAGTGGTAGGCGATGTCCCTCAGCTGATGAGCTGCAAAGGACACTCAGCGGCGGCCATCCTCGATACCTGATGTGTCCAGGTCCCGCGTGACCTGCTCTAGCCACCTCTCGGCTAGGTCAGGGTTCCGCTCCCCGACAAATGTGGGTATGCCTAGCTTCAGGAAGTCCAGCAGGGTTCGGGTCGTATGGTCCTCTGCCTGAACGGGCCTCACTGGGACCGCTGCTTCCTCCGGAGATGGCAATGCCGACTCTCGACTGGCGATGATCGCCACCAAACTCTGGACTGTCCTGGTCAACTCGTCCAGGGCAGTCGTAACAGGAGGGTCTGGGACCGACGGGACGCTGGGCGTGCCCGTAGACGGTCCCGCGTCGCTCCTCCTGTCTTCTCCGACAGGAGTACCCTGGGCCTCTGCGTACTCAGCGGGCTCAACGGTTGGCACCCGTCCTGGTGTCCCTGCTGACCGTCCTTGCCTGCCTCGCGCGGGCCCCGTCCCTGTGTTACCGCTGATCGTCCTCGTCTGCTGCGAGCCATGTGTCAGTATCCTCTGCACGGATACACGCAAACGTTCAGTTCGCGAACTTATATAATGACAACATGCTCAAATACACTAGCGTTCACACGGTCTACGTCTACCCTAATGTACTTGTTACTAAACGTCACACCGCTCACGCTATTTGTACTTTCATTATAATAATACGTATGCGAAACCTCAATTAAACCGCACAACGTACACCAAACCACGCAAAGACAACACGAAAACTGTGTAATCAAGACGGTGTAAAAGACGGGGGTCACGGATCCGTGGCAGACCCCGTCACGGTTGGGGTCACGGAGCCGTGACGAAGACCTAAAATTTTCCAAATCGCTCTGGTCCATCACGGATCCGTGACAGGATCCGTGACGCTCGCGCAGACCTGTTTTCCAAACTCGTTTCAAACTCGAATCTTAACCCATTTTAACCCTAAAATTAGCCTTAAACGACACACACGCTTGACTACCAAATCAGCAAACACACGCGCCACGACTCACAGACAAATCAAGTCATTCAACCTCAACCAACACACAAGCCGACATGGCCAAACAACAACAACACACGCCCACCGGGACAACAAAAGTCACACACGCCCACAGGTCCAACCAAAGTCACACACGCCCACAGGGCCAACCAATTTAAAAACTTTCTCCCCTTCATTAAAAACCTCTTTTCTTGACATCAGGTAGTTACAACCCGGTCCAGGCGTCCCCGAACTACATCGTACCCACTTGATATCAACACCGTCACGCTCGACTACAGGGGCGCCCCTGATTCGAGTCGCGACAGTTTAAAAAATGTTTCACGCAGCAACACACAAACAGTATGCCAGTAACCCCGTACTGCACATACACACAAACACAAACAGGACTCAAACACAACGGGTCTAAACACGGTTCCGACCTGCGTCCCCAAAGCACGACGGGACTTTACTGACTCGACTCTCCCCACCTAATTGACGTACAGTCCGAGGTGTGAAACCTCGAGCTCTGATACCAAGCTGTCACGCCCCAATTTCAGTAAACCGAACTCAGGACGCGAACGTTTAAAACAATAAAACATTTTGAAACCTTTTACATAAATCATTTTAAAATCACCATTTGTTCATCAAAAATAATCATTTACAACTTAAAGGTACGTCCCAACAAATGGACAAAAATCAAGGTATGCATCGCTAGACTCAAAAGTAAACCCAGAATCCCGCTCCTAGCTCTTCAAGCTTTGGAAGCTCACCTAGTCCAACCTGCGACCGGTACCTGCAGGAAAAGCAGCTAGGGGTGAGCGTTCGCTCACCACCACGGATAACAGACTGACTACGGCATACTTAGCAGACAATGCCGGTAACACCAACAACAACCCAACCACCGGGGATAACTATCCCCAACTCAAGTAACCCGACCGACACACACACACACTGTTACTTTCCTCAACCGACTCAACGCTGGGCCATGTAATGTAGACCTGACACAACGATTGACGACCTCCTCTAAAGACACGACAGACAACCACGCAACACCCAAGAGCACAAAGGATCGCACACCAAACAATATCACAAAGGATCGCACGCCAGCTGCTCAGTAACCCATCTCTGCCTCGCCCTTTACCGATCCCAGTCAGGTCAGGCGGTCGACCTGTCGCGCAACTTCTCCCGATCTCAGTCGGAAGGCTAGCCCACAACCTCTCCCCTACCCCCGATCTTAGTCGGGTGACCAGCCACACCCGCGCGTACCTTCTCCCGATCCCAGTCGGGAGGCTAGCCCACAACCTCTCCCCTACCCCCGATCACAGTCGGGTGGCTAGCCACACCTCACGCAACTTCCCCGACACAAAGTCGGGTCTCCAACCTCAGGTAACCACAATCACAATCACAAGCAAAGTTCAACAAACAACAACAACCCAGGTTTAACACTCCACAGGCACTCATGGCCACCCAAGACACCAACTGTAAAACACGGACTCAGTAACCCCACGGGCACTCACGGCCACCCAAGACACACCGACAATAACTCACGGGCTCAACAACCCCACGGGCACTCACGGCCTCCCAAGACACACCAACAGTAACTCACGGGCTCAACAACCCCACGGGCACTCATGGCCACCCAAGACTCCAACAGTAAAACACGGGCTCTCATGGCCACCCAAGACACATCGACAATAACTCACGGGCTCAACAACCCCACGGGCACTCACGGCCTCCCAAGACACACCAACAGTAACTCACGGGCTCAACAACCCCGCGGGCACTCATGGCCACCCAAGACTCCAACAGTAAAACACGGACTCTCATGGACACCCAAGACTCCAACAGTAAAACACGGGCTCTCATGGCCACCCAAGACATAAACTAAACAATCAACCTCCGGGCATGGTCATATGCCTCCAGTAATTCTAATATCGATAAGTTCACTGCTCCTACGACACTACTAAGTGTCGCATGCATTTCTAAGGTTCGCTACGTTCCCGTATCATGCCTTTCTAATATTCGATAAACCTACTTAACCCACGACACCCCGGTGTCACATGCAATTCTACTGTTGACTTTCGCTAGTCAGGGCCGAGATCCGGCTACTTTTCCCTACCTCGTGTGTTTTCTCCAAAAGCTAACCAACAAGCTCCGGCGTGATCTCGATCACTCGCCTAGCTTTCCTTTCCCTCGGTCGGTGGCACGATCTAGACGAACACAATTTTAAGGCACTTTTAAACTTCCAGGAATAAACTGAAATTCAATAAACTTGACGCCCAAAAGTAACCCCAACAATGTCGATCACTCCCAAACTCCCCAATTACTCGACATTGTCGATAAAGGACTCGGAAAAGCCCGATTCGCCCGACATGGAGAATCTGCCCGGGTTTTGAAAACGCCCTTCCGGAGCTACGAAAATTCCTGTTTTCGTTTCTACGGTCTTAGAATAATTCAAGGGTTCCTAGGCACTCGACGGAATCGAATTCCGACTTCCGAGTCATTTAATTAGCGTTTAAAGTTTCTAAACCTGTCAATTACAACTTTCGCACTTTAAATCCAAATTTCGATCCGATTGTGGATTAATGACCCGGGGAACGTTCTAAACCACCCAAACACTAAACCCGAGCACCCGAGCACGTAGGCCCCACCCGGCCCACCTTGGCCATGGGTGGATAGGGTTCAAGTGGGCCCGGTCCACCATGGTGGTGGCCGGCCCTAGCTCTGGCCAGCCACCCCATGGCCGGCCGGCCACCCCCCTATGGTGGCCGGAGCTCCCCCCGAGCTCCCGGTCACCGGAAAACGTCCCCTTCACCCCAAAACGTATGCAAAACGTGTACAACGATCCCCCATACTCAATACCACCATAAACTACTCATTTTAACCAAACCCTAACTTTAGAACTTGACAAAACGAAGATCGGTTTGGTGATTAGCATAGAGGAAGACGGTGTGAGCTTGAATCTTCGAACTTTGAGACGATCCAAGGGTTGAAGCTCGTGAATAGTGCCCCAAAACCCTAGATTTCTCCCTTCTTCTCTCTTTTTCTCCTTCTCTCTTTAAACCTCTCTCTTCTTTTTCTATTTTTTTCCCTTTTTTTTGGTAGTTGGCCGAACCCCCCCCCCCCCCCCCCTTATCTCTCATCTTTATTTTCCCCCCAAAACCTAACACCACCACTTGTTTGACAAGTGGAAAGGTGGGTCCCACACCTTTTTGGAAAAATATCTAGAAGTTTTTTGTTCGATTAAGTGTCTGTCTTAAATTTTTTAAATTTTCCTGTTTTTCGCAGGTTTGACTGGCGTTGACCGGGAGTGGTTATTACATAGTCTCTGATGTCACTTGCAACCCCAAGATTATGTGTGGTGTCATGCTCCGGAGATTTCAGATCAACGACATAGAGGTCGATGTTCTCTCAAAGGAAGTCGTCTCATTTTGTTTCCCATCAGAAACGACACTCAACTGGATCTGGCACAAAGGTTCGTGGACCTTAAGTAGGTACCCGTTGATTCTGCTCCCGTTCGTCTCGTGTATGCAACCGAACTCAATTCCATACCATTTTATGGAGATTGGATTTCAAGCATACAACGTACCGGGAGATGCTCGGAATGACCCCATCTGTTCCCTACTAACGAATACATTGGGCACAAAGGTGTTATAGGCGCCCTTATCCACCCCAAAATTATTCTAGGTCAGCTTGGATGTGGACAGACCATTCAGGCGAAGGATCTGGCTATAGTTACCAAGACACCGGTAGCCCACCACGATGGGTTTACAATATGAGTGGCTCCAAGGTTTCTACACCCGCTAAGGACGAGTTAATTACCGCATCCAGGCATGTCAGGCCCCTATCCAAGGGGTAGGGCGGGAGGAGATATGGTTTGACGATTCACTCCGAGTCCAGATGGGAGTGGATACGGACAAACTATTCAAGACACAATGAGGGGCACCAAACCCTCGCCCAAGACCTCGGGTGGAGGACTTGTTGACCTCCCCCACTTTAGAGTCGGAGGAACAGGGAAACCTACAAGGAAGGAAACTTCCTCCTCCTCCAGGTTTTCCTGCACTACTAACTGCTGGAAGGGAGGAAGTATCGAAGACTGGTGACTTGGCTAAAGAGGGTTCCGAGGGGACACCTCTATTTTTTTCAAGGGGCGCATCTAGGATCGTCAGATGGGACTAACGAGCTCTCGAAGACCCGTAACCTGGCTAACCTGGACTAGGATGTTGTTCGGGAGGTAGTGGATGCAGACCTCAGCTATGTTAGTGGGAGTCCCACACAATCACATGCCCATAAGACCATATCTGATAGTCGACTTTCAATAATAACCAGTTCATCCCACAACTGTTTCCTGTCAACTAATAAATTTGTAACATAAACATTACAAAAAGAGATACGAGCTTGAGATGAACAGATAATGCATGTCCAACATAAAACATTTTTTACGGTCTCTACGGTCTCCATGATAAAAGATGAATCCTGCCAAATACTCAACACACCACTAGCACTTCCAATATCATGAACATAATAAAAAGACCATCCCCCATGTAAACCAATTTCCCGAATAAAGGCATAATCAACCTTTTCGAACTTCACTTCTTGTAACATTACAAATAAAGGTTTTGTGTTAACAATAATATCTCTCAACCATTTCTTTTTCGGAGAGGAATGCAGTCCTCTCGTATTCTAGGAAAGGACTCGCATAATTCTGGATTAATGAAGGAGACCTTAAGTTGGATAAACGTAGAGGACGAGGAGAGGTTCGACTAAAATAACATTTGTCGGCTAGTAGTAGGGTTTGGTCAACAATCGTAAGTATTAGTGGTTTTGTTTTTCATTCTAGTATCAATTGTAAGACACTCATATCTTAAGGGACAGGATAACGTACGAACCGTCCTTATTGGGCAAACTGCATACTCATGAGAAGGCGACACGTGTCCCTTTCGCGCGCGCACAGTGCTGGTAGCGTGCGCCCGTGGTACTGGTACAATACACACACCGATACTGGTACAGTACACATATAAGTGGTGGTACAATGTTTATAATTCAGAATAAATTGATTTACAATTAAAGCCTCGTGTGTTTATAAACCCTAAACCCCAACGTCCTAATCCCTAAAAACTAAACCCTATAACTAAACCATAAAATCCTGAGGAAAGTAACCCCAAAGCCCTAATTCGAAAAAAGCAAACCAGAAAACCCTAAAACAAAAAATAAATAATCGTCTGGAATCTAAAAGTGCGATTTTGACCCTCTAGATGACATCGGATGGCAGAAAAACGTCGTACAACACACCATCACAGTGATTCTTGCTCGGAAGGTCGTTTCTACCCCAAAAATGCTAGGGTTTTGTCAAATTCTGACACTGACTTCTTTCAGGTTCTCAAACGGTCGATTCAATATATATACGATTTGGACTACACAGGTGCTGGTACCTTGCATGCACAAGTGCTGGTACTTCATATACATGGGTGCTGGTACCACATGTATCAGCACTTGCACGTTGGTACCAGCACTTTGTATGCGCGAAAAAAGGACACGCGTCAGCATTTGCATGGAGGGGTACCATCGCTTTGCACGGGGTGTACCAGAGCTTGTGCGCGAGTGAACAATAGTTGTGTGCACGTATACGTGAAAAAGGCACGTGTCGCTCCCCTGTGCGTCCGCGGTTTGTACAATAAAACCTGATTCGCATTTGATACCGATTCCATATCTTAATTTAGACATATATCAACAAAATCGTTATCTTGGGCGAGATTCTCATTCATACATTGTTTGCATAAATGTTACTTTGCAATGTTAACTGAAAGTCCAACAAAAATGAACATTATCTTTGTAAATGTACGAGCATACCATGTTAATATGTATGCATATAAGAAATTAAAAACTCTATGGTTGCATCAAAATTATCGGAATTAGGGGAAAGGAAAGCCACAATCTTGGTCAAAACCAATGAGAAGTATAGTACAATCTATATGTGAATGTGACCCTCATATTTCACAAACTCCAATAAAACCAGACCCATGCTCACCCTTTTGGGTCGTTTTTCACTCTTCTTTCTCGGAAGAAAGTCCACAGCTCCGCCGTGATCGGCGCAGGGTCACAGGAACCAATGCCGGTCCATTCTCTTCCTTTATAACTTCCAAATTTCAACCACCTTAATAAGTATTAACAAACTTACTAGTTTTGTAGTATTTTTTTGTGTGTGAAAAGTAGGCTTAATTAATTAGTGAGTACCCTACTAAATTTGGACCTTTTCAACGCACTTGAGTGACTAAAAAAAGATCTTTAATGTCCTTCATGTTATGCAATGAATTAGTCTAAAAAGTGTACCATTAGTTCTATATGCTTTGTGCTAAGTCTAACTACTAAGCCATGCAAAGTTTCTTATTGAAGGTTTCATTAGGGCCGTAGCATTTGAGGGTAGTTTCTATATGGATGGATTGCATTTAAATAGGGTTTGCAAGGATCTCAAAATAATTTGTATTCAATGGTATGAGTGCTACAGGTCTAATTGAAGCTGGATTCGAGATCTTATAGATGGAAAAAGAGAACTTTTGGCCATAGTTGAAATATATGAGAATAATTTATAATCGTGTTTAAATCTAAGTATCACAAATTCGTAAGATCTTCATATTTGATTAGGGTCGGGTCAGGTTAGGAGCCACACGAGGCCTTAGAGGAATATGGTGGTGGGCGGTCGGGTCAAAGTATACGAAGTTCCGAACCCGTCTTATTGTCATGCCTAAAACCCTATGAAAGTGTTAATGGGTTAAATTTTCAAATATAGGGTGGAAAAGGGCAGGTAGCCAAAAGATGAGAAGGAGAGTGTGGTGGCAATGAAATGGTCAAAAGTATTTTGGTTAGCTTTGAGTGATGAGCTTTAGTGTGCAATAGTATTTAGACTGTGCCCCAAACCATAAAGGCATGATATGTAGCATTATAATTACTGTTTCTCTAGGTAGTTGTGGCCTTGTTGGTAGTGGTGGTTGGTTGTTGTTGCTCCTTTATGTGATTTCTTTGGTAGGAAAGGAATGATGAGAAAGTCAATGGCATTGCTCTCTTGCCGGCTTATTAACAAAATATTGTGGTTGCTGTCAATTTATCAATTCTTCACCACTTCAATATAATGATACAAGTTGAAGTTAAAAAGAAAAGGTTTCAGACATATATTAGTTAATGGTTGAAAAATACGAGTGTTACGACCTTTTCCTTTTGTTTAAATAGTACTTCATGATTGTAAAATTTGGTTTCCTAGACCTTCTTTGTCAGGTTTGCTTCTTAGCTTCAGGATCTGCGTACCTATTCATTGCTGGGTCTGCGTACCCATTCTTAGTTTCAGGGTCTGCGTACCCACTCACAGTTTCAGGGTCTGCGTACCCATTCTTAGTTTCAGGGTCTGCGTACCCACTCATTGTTTCAGGGTCTGTGTACTCACTCTTAGCTTCAAGGTATGCGTACCCATTCATTGTGTTTGTTGTTCTACCCCGGTGTGGGGCTTCAGGGTCTGTGTACCCGTCCTTAGCTTTCTTGAGGCTGAGCGTCATGTCAGCGCTCATTTCACATGTTCCCCTAAAAGACGACTTTGAGCGTCTTGGGGTTCTTTTTTGTTGGTTTGTTGCTAAACCTTTTTTCCTCTTTCTTCTCGAAAGAGGGTTTATAAAATTTTCAATATGCTTTGCCGATAAAAAAAAAGGACTTGGACATGACCTTAGGGTACTAAGAGTTTGGTTAAGGCCGATATTGTTCAATGCTTAAAATGAACATGAAACGAGAGTCAATCATTACTAGTGATATTTTCTCAAATATTGAGCACGAGATTGGTTCTTGTCACTTCGAAAACTTGTCTAGACAACAATGGCAGATTTAGGCTACAGTGTGTTCTACACCAAATATTCTTTTCTTTTTTATCAGAAAATAAATAATGCATTAAAAAATGGTGTGGGTTTCGGGAAAGAAATCACAAACCACCAATCCAACAACAAAACCAAACAAAAAAATAGTCCAAAAAAAGAAACTAGAACGCTGCTTAAAAGGGGAGGAGCACGAAAAAGGGATGAAGAGCACAAACAGCCTAAGCAGTATCAGCCGGCGAAACCAACCAGGAAGTAGGAGACAGAGCTTTCCTTTCTGCCTGCGTCAAAGTAAGCGCTGCAAATTGAATTCTCCTCTGAATGGTAGTCGGATCAGGGACCGGAGCTCCCTGAAAAATCATGGCGTTCCGAGCTACCCAAGAAACCATAAGCCTAAAATATTGAGGCGAGCCCAAGGCTTGCACAGCCGGTGCATCCACAAATAGAAGGCCAAGAAGAGAAGAACAAAGCTGGAGACGAAGGGAGAGCGGAAGAAACCCCCCACCACTAAATAACCAGAGACCACACATGTGACGCCCAACTATAAGTAATGAGAAGGTGGGAGGTGTCCTCAATCTGTGACAACACAATGGGACACATCAAAAGACCCACTGGGATTGGGAAACCTCTGGCCACCAAATCTTCTTAGTTGCGACTCAAATCCATGGGAAAGTATATAAAGGAGGAGATCCGGCTACTGGGTTCTTCTCTGATCAAAGAAACGTTGTCACAAAATGGTACTATCAAGTTTATCAACGACAAGAAAGATTGGGGTCTAATCTATCAACGCAAGGTTGCATCTCGACAACTTTTCAACAAAAAGGATGACAGACAAAGGAAGCTCGGAGTCAAAAAGTATGACAGAAGGCCACAGAGGCTTGGTAAGGAAGCTGCTACTACTCAAGACACCACTCAATCCTCTCCATGTTCAACTCCTCAATACAGGGAAGATTTCAGACAAAGCTACAAAGAACATAGGCTATTTTTATAGAGATCGTGTTGACTCGTTATCTTCCCCTCCTTAACCACATGTGGTGGTTGAGGCCTCACAGCTTGGTGTTGTCCGCCGTGAGGAGTTTGGCGGTGATCCCAGTTTGAAGAAACAGTCGATCTCGAGTTAGGGATTGAAGGAGCTCTGATAGCTCGGGGGTTGGGGGTGGGTACTTTGCTGGCTGCGTTCTCTGGCAGTGGGGGTTTTGCGAGATTGGGCTTGTGGAGGTTGGTTGCTGGTGGTGTTTTCTTTTTGTTTTTTTTGTAAGTTAGTGTTGCTGTTTTTTAAGTTTCTGTTGTCCCTGTTTGGGCTTTAGTTGTTCTTCAAGGTAGCAATTCTGGGTTTGTTTAGACCTTCTACTGTTTGTTTTCTTCTTGTTTCTGAATATGGATTTTAAGACCTGTACACCCATTGTTGGGTTAGTTTGGTTATGAGGTACCGGTGAGGTATACTCTGGTTGTAATGGAGGGTTTAATCCATTGGGTTTGTTTTCGTTTTGAAAACTTTCTCTATCAATAATACATTTGCTGATCAAAAAAAACTTCTACCAAAAAAGAAAAAGAGGGGAGATTCGATTCAATTAAGATCCATGGTTGTTGCTGCAAAACAATCGACACACCAAAAGGATGTTATAGACGGATCTTCCTCCGTGGGTTATCCACCGCCGGGTTTTGAGAATATTCAGCCTATTCAAAAAAGGAAAAAACTTGTTCAAATTCCAAGAAGCATAGTCAAACACCACACAATATTTATTCACAATATTACTGCTTATGCTTCATCTGCTTTGTTGCAAAATGCCTTTGGAAACTTGCACGAATACTGCAAATCTTTGGTGGGTTATAAACCAAATACTAAAGGAAAGTGGCACGACTTTGTTTACTTCTCCACAAAGGAAAATCTCCAAGAAGCTATTCAGAAATTCAATGGTTTGAGGATCAACAACCACACATTGTTTGTAATTGAAGCCTGGGACAGAAGCTCTCCAAGGAACAACTTCAACAAATTACAAGATCACTCTACAGATGAGTGTGCTTGGCAAGCAAAATCTTATGAGGATTTTCTACATCAAGGATCTATTGTTACAGCACAAGTTCAAATAATGCAACAAGCACACTTGGATTTAGCACACCTAAATATTTTTGTATAAGAAATTATGAAAGAAATAGCTTTGGAAGGAGTTTGTAAGGTCCAACTCAGATCTGGGAAACAAAAAAAAATGTTGTTTTACTATCCAGATGCTCATTTTGATAAATAAATAATGAGAGGTGATGGTGCCTGGCTACAACAATGGCTTACCTTTATTCAAGGAAAAGATGATTTAATTAAGAAGGGTAGAAAATTGGCATGGTTTGCTATCCAAGTAGTTCCTTACCAAGGGTTGTCTAAAGAGACATTTCAAGTTGCATTAAGCAAACAAGGGAAGGTTATCTTTACACATCCTCATTCTAAGAAAGGGATCCATATTGACATAGCTTATGTACTAGTTCATACTTATCAACTCAAGTCAGTTTCTGAAGAGATTGAAATTTCTCTAGGTAAAGGAATGTTCAAAGTCTGGATCTCCACTATTGACATAAAGTATATTTCTCCAATTTAGCATAATATCATCAACTCTCCCTTCAGCACCTATTCTGGAAATACAAGCTGCTAAGATCCTTTTGCATTTCCAAATTTTGATTTTGACACTATTAGTGGGAACTCTAAGGCTAACACATCTGAAGAAGATAGTCCTTATGAAGACCACCAGAATATCAATTCCGAAGATCATATTTCAGTAGAGACATTTAATGTTGATATTGAAGAGGAAGATCCTATTTCAACAGAGAGATTTAATGCTACTTTGATTATTGATTCTATTATATTGATGAATATATTGCAGCGGAATGATCAATGGGAGCTAAAACATTTATGGTTGATTATAGACTGCAAAATTCTACTCTTGACGTTATTGCTCCTGATTTTATTGCTCCCAGCATACCTATTTCTGTTTTGGCTAATGACGACTCCCGGTTAATGAATTTTAAAGACACATTTGAAAGTGTGGATATAGTTGGAACACATCTTGATCTACAAAAAGGCTTGGAAGAGGAACATCTTCAAGCTTCAGTTTCTTCTTTGCCTTATATTGCTATAGGAACTATTGTCATAAACCTGAACTCTTCCGGTCCTCTAGCTTTACTTCCCAACAATTCTGTTCAGTTGGAAAATACAGTTCAATTACAATAGTTGGTCCCCTCCAACTTCAACACTACAACTCAGGTAATTAACATATCTACTCCTTTTCTTTACATTTCAAATGAGGAAAGGACAAAAGTAGATGAGCATTTATTGAAGGATAAGACCCAAGACTTGGGTGGTCCTAATCAACTGAAAAATGTGGGAACATTAAATTTCTCTAACAAAGCAAGGGATTACAACATTTCAAACACAGCCTGGAGTCATTGGGTTGGATTTTTTTTGGAAAATGGTTCAACAAACTTCCTTCTTCTTTCCTCCCCACTTCATTCCCCCTAAGTGCAAGAAGTTGCAGGCTTCTTAGGGCTTGCTACTACAAAGAACATACCTCAACCAGCCTCCAAAATCAAACCAAAAAGAAAGAAGAAATAAAAAAATCATTCCTCATTCCTATATCACAAGATCAAAGTTAAAAGACAAAGATGTACAAACCTCTCCCCTTTTAATGATATATATCCTATGACCTTTCTCAAAGAAGGTTCTGAAGCAAAGAGATGAGGAATCTCCTCAAGCCAAAAGAGGAGGAATCTTAGTTGCTTAACTCACAAGCAAAATCCTCATTTTATTGTGCTTCAGGAATCAAAGTTACAAATCCTATTGTTGTTGTTGTTACTGTTCACATTTATGGTTGCAGCGTAATGGTGCAGTTTTCAAGGGGAGTGTGGATACTCTTGATGTTGTTCTAGACAAGATTCGTCATCACTCTTTCAACACTTTGAGGATGGTAGGAGAGCTGGGTGATGTATCTTTTCATCTTTGGTGTAGCAAACCGAAAGTGTGCTTATCTTGACATTCTTCAGCCAGGATACATGTTTGAGCGATTTTCTTGGGGTGTTATTTCCTTTAAATTGTTCGTTTTGGTTTGTATTTGAAAAAGGTTTTTGGGGTTGCCATATGTTATAAGGCTCCCTTTTCAGCTTTGTTTTTTTTACCTTGGAAAGCATTCCTTAATAAAATTATTCGCTTACCAAAAATAAAATAAAAATGACAGAGTAAGTCTCTAACCCAGACGCAGACATATTTGCAACAACCAAACTTGGACAAACCCTTAACGCCAGCCAACACTAGGACCATTGAGCATCCATCACAAACGTGCTTGGAAGAACGCATATCAACTAGATCTAATACCAGAGATAGGGAGAACACAAGAGAAAGGCCATACCCTTAGAGACAAACCAACAAACCAAGTCAGAACTGGACATCCACGAGGACCAAACTACGACACCAGAGACGGAGACCAATACACGCACCTGAACCACTTCCAGACGCCGACCAAGAACGGTCAAACAAGACACGAGTTGAGCCACCAAACCAGACCACCCGCAACCACAACGAGCAAGTGTTCGGAGTACAGAAACCTAACAAATATGTACCCCAAAGACCAGCTCTACAAACAAACTATCCAGATCAGGCTAAAGGAGGCGATCTAGAGCAAGGCTGAAAAGCGAGCAGAGGTAGTCGGAGGAGGTCAGAAAAAACAAAGAGGAAAGGGCAAGCGAAGAGGAAAGAAGAGGGGAAAGGGAGAGAGGAAATATGTATGCCACCGGCATTCATGGTTGGAGGCCAAAGACAGTGCCGATGAGAGTAGATGTTGAAGAAGTGGCCTAACTAGGTTTGGAGCTTTTTAGTAGAGAGCGTTTTTACTTATAACGTTATATGTATGTAATTCTTGAATATTGTCTTTCGTACATCTATAATATAGCATTGTTGAAATAATAATTACGCTAATATTCAAAACTTTAATGAATCTGGAACCGCGTAGATTATAGGCTATAACAATGTGATTCTAGGTCAAAAAATGCACTCCTCTCTCTCCTCTCCTCTTATCTGCCTTATCACCTCCATGGCTCCCACCATGTCCACCACACCACCACCATCGGCCACCATGCCTATCTCCCCATTGTTGATGTTTGTGTTACAACATGTGGGACTACCAGTATCTGGCACGTTTCAATCGCCGAGAAGGAAGACTACAAGCGAGTCGAACTTCATGGAAGCCTTAATCACAACGCCGCTCATAGCCCTACATGTCAGCCCGGACCCCTCACTACTACTCTCGGTGCAGTCATCGCAGGGAGCGATCTCAACCCCCCACCGGCCTCCAACTCCCCAAGAAACCACTGCCCGTCAATTGAAGGATGTGGAAGAGGATGTTGAACAACGGGCGAGGGCTCCGCAACAGCCTCACCAGGATCCATGAGAGTCCCGGGAGAGGGGAGGGGGCCTATCCTCCTAGGCCTGGGGCATCCGGTGCTGGGACGTCTCGGGATGACAAGAAGGGCAGCGCATCAAGTTTTAATGCTTTATTATTTTTCTATTCTTAGTTTGGAGTACTTTGTTTGGATTTCTATTGGTTTTTCTTGTACTAGGTTTTTGTTTTTTCGTGTTAGGTCGAATAATTTTGGAAATGTGGTAAAAAGTCGTCCTCGTTTAGTGTCTACGATGAAAAGTAGGCTTGTTCTACGGGTCCACGAGAGCCGGGTCGCCTACGAGAGGCTCAGACAATATTCTGATGCCCAAGGCCTTTGGCCCTACTTTATAACCTTTTGATTCGTTTTAATGCACGCCTCTTTTTGCCGTTTCAAAAAAAATTATGCTAAAATTCAATTCTCACTTACATATGTGCATAATTTCTTTGAAAATATTCGAATATATATCGTGGTTCACGAAAAAGATGATTAATAAAATTACAAGAACATAACAATTACATGATTTACCAACAACAAAAATATTAGCATGTTTACTTACGGAATTTGAATAACATATAACATGAAGTGGACTAAACTTACAATTGATTAGTATATACTAATATCAATTATTAATTAAAATTTAGATCCATAAGATATCAAATCAGATCCAAATCAGAGTCATAACCCAATTTTTTTTACCGAAAGGTGCAATTCATGAACTTAAATTTCAAATACATCTGAGTGTATCGGGGATAAATCCCTAACCACGAAGAACAGACAAAAGACACAATGGTGTCGGAGTTCTTTTCATACTATAACCGTCCCTGACGGTATTGGGTGGGCCATCTAACACTGAGTTGGGATGTCGTATAGGAAAGGAATGAAGACGGGGTTTGAGAAGGTGATAACTGAACTCCTGCTCCAAAAATTGACCAAGGACTTCAACAGTAATAGTAGGAGGCAATACATAAATCGGGGTTCCCTCCCTGAAAAAATCTCTGATTCTCTGTTCACTAGGAATTGAACCTACAAAGACAAGCTCAAATAAAGTAAAAAGCACCCGCTCAATTAGCCAGATCCATAATCGTGAAAGGGGTCGAGGCGGTTGCGCCAATGGAGATGAGGGAGAAGGGCGTGCCAGCTGCGGCTGCGGCTTCAAAGACGCCTCTAGAGACAGCGCAGTATCATAGATGGCGGCAGCATAGGCGGCGATGACCTCAAAGACAGCGGCGACGACCTCAGAGACGGCTGCGGCTTCACAGATGACGGCGGCAGCATCAAGGACGGCGGCCTCAGAGGCGGAAACCCCCAAATTTGCAGAGGAGGGACCGAAACAAGACGGAAGACACTGCGTTGGTGGCGGAAGAAGGTCAACGTCGCGGTGGCTAGAGGCGGCTCAAACGAAACCCTAGCAGAAAAAACATTCGCGAGATTCATAAGGAAGGTGCAAAGGAGAGGATGTGTAGAAGAGAGAAGCATAACCATGACATAGGTCATGATAAGAATTATGGCCATAACTATAACTTTTGGGTACTACGACAAATAGCTGCTCCTAGGTTTAGAGAGAGTATCTGTCAAATTTTAAACTAATGTAGTTCAATTTTGTGAAGCCCAGTCATATATCATGTGTATTGGGGACACCTAATCCAAAGCATAGTTTGCATGATTTGAAAGGAACAACTTTGCCCAAATCAGTCAAACACAGTGACAATGTGGTTTTGGATTTATTGGGGATTGGGCAACATCACAACACTCCTATTCCACTCTTTAAATTACAGACAGTAAAGGTAAGGTCAAAAAATATTACCCTACTCATAGCCTCCATTCATTTCCAATACATGACTATTCTCAACCCTAATTGTTTTGCTGCTGCTCCTAGGGGTAACTGATCCCGGGTTTTCATACAAGCTATCCCCATCAACCAAACATTACATAGGAAGGTAATCACATGCTGAGGGTTGAAATTCCCTCAAAGTCTTGTCAAAATAATTCCTTCTTTAAAGCTCCATTATGAATAAAAACTCAACCCCTTTTCAATATTCATCTTACACATGCTTTCAAACTGTTGATTTACAAAGATTTGATATAGAAAAGAAGAGATAACTCATTTCATTAATATGTGGGGTCTAGTTAATATTTTTGTATCAATATATTTTAATACAAAACCAAAATTTCAAAATGAAAAAAAAAACTAAGGATAAAATCCTTTTTACAAACAAGAGTATATCACACGGGTACCTCAAATAAGAGAAACCAATCCATTCGAAGGGTACAACAAAGATCTATTACCCGTATTTTTCAAATATGAAAAATAAAAAACATTAAGCAACCTAACTATAAGTGTCTGTAACCAGAAAACAAAGGTTCTTAAAAACCTGAATTCCAACAAATAAGAACAACGACCATAACCTAACCCTAATCAGGTAAAAAGGCCAAACACAATAGAAGGATACCAAAACAAATACAACTAGGTCTATAATACCTAAATTTGACAAGTATTAAGCACAAAAACCAGTAAAAACAGAGGACCATAAAAACTACAATCAACCCCTCCAGAGATGACCTGCTAACAAGTGAACACCCAAATCCCAAGCTCCAAGAGAGAGCTAAGAATCGCCGGCTAGCATCGAGAAAACGGTCGAGGAACAAAAAACCAACCCCCAACGACCACTCCTACCCCAAATCTAAAGTTTCCCAACCACAACTTAAAGCTGAAAACAAACTCGTGTCGGTCAACCCCGACGACGAGCACCGAAAACCAAATGTCGCACCACCACAAGCGGGATCAGAAAAGGGGAAATCAATAGATCCAGAGAGGAGGAGAAAGAAAGGGGAAGAATCTGACCCGAGGATGAAATCTGAAGGTGGAACCGATCTTTGGCGGAGCCGGGGAAGTCAAAGCAAAGAAAAGAGGAAAGACCACCCAAATCCTACGAGCCAGAATAGAAGGGAGAAGGGGTGGAGAAACAAAGAAGCAAGGAGGGAGAGGAGAAACGGAGAGGAAAGCCACAACGAGCGACTCTATGGCCGTGGAGACCAAAGAGTCGCCGACGGAGGAAAGATGCAAGGATAGCGGTAGTTTTGGAAGGGAGAGGGCTAGGGCTTTGTAGTGAGAAGTGAGAGCTTCTCTCAGTAACTTTTCGATTGTATGTCCTAGTTAATTTTATAATCTTCGCTTTTTAGTTTTCTCTCTTAAAATTTTGTCTACTAGATCATGTGGGAATAGATTTGGTCACGTCTATTATCGGACAAGTCAATGAAATTACATAAAAACTTTTACAAACGGAAAAAAAGAATTTTAAAAACGAGAAATACAAACTACATACCTTAAGGGGGAAAAGTGCACAAACACCCGATTCATAAAAACTACAACACATCATACCAACTCATTGATCCATGTAGCCATGCGTAGAAAAAATAGATAGGTCTCCTTATTTGCAGGGTGCATTCCAGAGGTGTCCTTTTCTTGAGTTTCATGATAATCTCGCACGAGGTTCTCCGCCGACTTCATTTGTGTCACCCGATGCTTCTCATTAAAAAAATTTCAATATCGAATCCACATGCGGCATGGTTGGACCCTTGATCTCCTCTCCTTCACCGCTTTTAGGCCCTCATGTCCCCGGTTGTGTATCGGGTCAGGATTTCCCTCTGCCTCGACAACGATGATAGTGAGAATGTCGATCTCTAACACCAGGGTCGTTGAAGTTTTGGGATTCTCTAGTGTCTTCCCTCCGCTTGTGCCACCAGGGCTTCTCTCTGACAAGGTTCCACCAGTGCTTCCAGATGGAGTCATGGTCCGATCGACACTTGCAATCCTGCTCCACATCAACCATGAGTTGATCGTATGAGGGACCGCTTTGGTTGATGTGTTTGAACTTGGACCGACACCCTTGAAACTGTTACATTTTCCTGTTCATCACACTCTAGTAGTTCATGCAATTTTTCCCGCTTCGCTCGTTCTCCTCGCTTGCCACGGTCACGATAAGGACATCCTTTTTCACGTTATCTCAAAAACGATGCGCCGTATAGATCAAGCCTAGGATCGGATCCTTCGAGTGGTTCAACCACACACTAACAAGGGCGGTCTCCTTGGATTGAGTTCGACAAACCTTATTCGGCTTTCGTCAGCTACCAAATAGTTGTGCCCGACGAGGCGGAGCAAGTGGCACCCTCACTCACATGTGAGGCGGCGGCCGAGTTAGAATTGACATTGGAATGGAAGTATGGACTAGGGACAAGGCAGAGAAAGAAGACTGCGTTTAGGGATGGATGCACAGGTCCTCCTAAAAATGTTTACCATCTCCGTCGTCATAGTACCGTTAGGGTTGTGAGTTGGGGACATACTCCCTATCACCAGGGAATGTCAGGTGGTTGTTGGGGTTTGGATGAAATATTGGGGTTGTCTGTCTCGCCGAAGTATTTTTTGAACCTTCCCCGAAGACTTTGCTACAAATTGGGCCAGAGAAATTGCTTTTACCTTTGTCGGAGAAATTGTTGCTACCATTTTTGGAAAATCTAAAGCCAACTATACCGGAGAATGGTGTGTTGAGGAAGGTTAGCCCGAGAGTAGGAAACAATTTTTATAAAGAAGAATCGAGAGAAATGGTTGATGTGACCGATGGGTATTATGAGACAAAATAGTTTTTTATTTTTTTATTTATTTTTATTTTACATCACCGAGTGGCAGATCGGATTGGTTGGTTAACAAACGGAAAATGTCTGTCGGACTGGAAAAAAAGTTAACTAACGAATACTATCCGTAGGACTGGTGAAAAATTTAACCAACAGATAACATATGTGGGCCATGCGAGACACTTCACCAATGGATTCCATTCGTGGGTAAGGTTATGTCTTACCCAACAGATATACCCGGATGTCGGAAAATTTCTATGGGATTTTGGAGACGGATCTTATCCGACGCATGCATCCGCTGGAGAAGTTTTTCACCGACGAGTAGCGGATCCTAGGCAGTGGATAGCGTTACCAAGGAGTGCTTCAGTAGTAGTGGAGAATCTTTGATTATATTTATTAAAAAAATGAGTATTAATTTTTAGTATAAATGAAGAAACTTTATTAATAAAAAATGAGTGGTAACATAAATTATGCTAGTCCAAATGACTTTTGAGGGGGTGGACCCATTTTTCAATAGAGGCGCATAACTATCATTGCTTGTATTTTTCCTGACTTGACTCTCATATACTTTTTTTGTGTAACGAACACGTTGGTCCCTCGATAGAAACCCTTTGAGGGGAGAGAGGTGAAGATGATGCCAGACATCCAAGAGGTCTCTAGAAAAAGGAGAGGCTCAGGATCGAGTTGTGTGGTATGCCTCCTCTACAGCACCCTATGTGTCACCCAATAGCTCATTGGTCCAAGTAAGGTTGCTTTGCAGACCTTTCTTCTGTCCTCTCTGGATTCTCCATCACTATCGAGGTGGGAAAGCTGTCCAATCCCATCTTCTTCTAGGTCGGAAAATGCACATTAGGAGCCATGGCTGGGGGGCTTGCTCTTACCTCGCTTCTCTACCCTCCCCTAGGCAGGAGATCCTCTGTAATCCCGTCATCCATTGTCCAAGTATCAATTTCCTCTAGGAGTGGTGGGCCAAGAAAAAGGGGCGCGAGCTTCCAGCTCTAAGGGCATGCTGGTTCATTAGTCAGGAGATCTTGTGTCAAACTATAAGAGCATGGGTGTAGCGGCCCAAAACTCGGTGGGCATTCCAAGATCATCGGATTGGGGGGGGGGGGACCCGGACTCCCCTGCGCACAATTAGGGCCTCCGCATCCATTAGGGATAGGTCGAAACGTGGGGTCGATGAGCTATCCATCCTCTGGACGAAGCAACATCAAGGTGTCATATGCATCCGCAACTGAAGTAGAAACAGGGGAGACGCTCGTATTGCAGCAGATCCCTAAGAGGGTGCCACCCCAGGCCATGCTCGAGTTATCCGTCTGGACATCCACATAGCCTTCAAGGCCTTCGCCCACCTAGAAACTTGTAGTGGCAGTAAGCACGTCTGGGGGAGGGTCGTACAACCTCACCCACATTTGGAGACGGGAGAAGAGAAGAATAGTCGGGTTCACCTACGGATGAATGACCTCTAGGATGAATGTAGCCCGTTTGAAAGACCACGACTCTCCACGCTCGATCTGATCCTTTTCCACCTGCGAGGTAAAGAAAAAGTCGGATATCCCCCAACCTAAATCCTTGATAACAAGGTCGTGGTGATTCTAGACCTTCATCATGAGGCCATCGATGGTTGGCCGGGAGGTGAACATGCGATCAGCCAGGTCGAACGCCGTCTGGGCGTCGCGCTGCTCAGCCATAGGGTCCCGTGGGACCATGACCACCCGATCTTCCTCTACATCCATGGAGAGAGCATCAAATCCCTATCAGAGGCCGAGAAGGTCTACCATCGGAGGGAGGTTTGTCGACGCAGTCACACATGCAGGCAAGATGGAACCAGTCGAGAGGGAGAGTGAGATTATATCGATTCGAGTACGGTCGTGGCTAGGGTCGTAGTGGGTAGCGGTGGTAGGGAGATCGGAGAGGGTCAAGATGATTTTCTTCTCGGCAAGACCGGTTTAATAATCCTACCCAGAGTTTCGGTAGCACCTCTTGAGACGCCTAATATCACACATGTTGTCAAAAGGTACAAGAAGGAGAAGAGACAATACAACTACGTGGTTGATGATCGTAAACAACGACAAGTGAGTGGGTATTAGGGGCGGACGCACACAAATAAGGAGACAGAGGAGACCGAAGAAAAAGAACTTTACAAAAGAAGATTTAGACTATTTTTTAATACTATGTTGATTGTTTGAGATTCTTACTTATCAATTTAAGTATTTATACAAATGAAATATCAACATGATACCATAATCGTGGATATCCACCTTATCTACACATAAAATACAAGCATCAGAGCTTTGCGTTTATAAAAATGTAGTAAGTATATTAAAATCTTAACCTATCAACTTTAAGGTCTTACTCCAGATAATTCTTTGTTTGCTTAAAGCAAGTTCATGTCGAGATCATGTCTAACATAAGCAATCTACATAGGCTCGTTATGTCTAGTCTACTATACCTAGATCATTTATAGCTACATCTATCGGGAATTGCTGATTCGCATGTAATTTAGGACTTGGCATATTTCACATGGCACTTCGTCGGGTCATCAACATTAAAAAAACACACGACAATTTTGATCCACTGCTCAAGAAATTGTTATGTCTTCTGCTTAATCACTAACACTGTTCCTCGAAACATACAAGAATTACTCACGTGTGGGTTTTGATATCAAATGAGATAAATATATTAATTTTAGAAAGAGGGGTATATATTAATATTAACATGAATGAGTTAAACAAATCAGCGGTAAATGGTAACTACAAGTCAGCACAGATTAAGAACATGGAAAAGCTCCGTTAGTGTTTTGAGAGTCTTATCGTCGTCTACACTTTCATGACTATGGTTACGACAATTGTCATAGTTTATGTCATGGTTCTTCTTCTCTCTTCTTCCCAATCTCTTCTTTGCACTTTTTCTTTGGATCCTCTGCTAGGGCTTTTTTCAAGTCATCTTTAGCCACCGCGGCGTTGGCCGCCTCCCACCACCAACGGCGCATCTCCCGATCTGTTTCGGTTTCTCCTTTGCCTCGGGGGTTTCCGTCTCTACAGCTGTCGTCCCTGATGTTGCCGCTGTCGTCCTTGAAGTCGCCGCCGCCCTTGCTGTTGTCGTCGCCTAGAATGTCGCCTGTCCCTAGAGGCGTCCCTGAAACTACAGTAGTCGGCTATGTCGCAGCCGACACATCCTTCTCTACGGTTTTAAATTTTCTCAACCATGAAGCCCAAAAATCACTAATATGGGCCACAATAATGCCCACCAACCAAACTAACACAAAAAGTAAACAAAAAACAAAAACGAAAAAAACAGCTACATGAGACCTGAGGTACCTCGAACCCCAAGCACCTCTCACGCATGCAGTTGAAATATATGTACTGAAACCTTGTTCAGTTACCACCGTCCGAACGAAAACTCGACCACCACCAGTCCTTAAAACCATAGCATAAATAGAGACCCAAAGAAGCATGAGCCAAAACACCCCACCAGTAACGCAAAGCGGACAGATCACCAGACTCATCTCACGACAACCAAAAGGACGCGGGTTGTGGCCAAAACCAACAGGAGAGAAGCTCCGACCTTTACTAAGCTCACCACCAGACGACAAAGAAGGATAGAATCCCAAGCCGAGTCTAACAACCTATCAAGGTCGCCACAAAAGAGGCAAAAACGAAACCACCGGAGATATAACGAGAATACCACTATAAGGGAGAGTTAGCATCAAGCTTTCTCTAACCCCAAGGAATAAGAAGTTAAACAAGGATTGCGCGAAAGAGACAAACGACACATCGAGAAGAGAAAACCACGAGCCCCTTACCTCGAATTCGACCCAAACTCTGGCGAACACCGAGATAGTCCACTAAAGGCATATCTGAGTCCATCGACTCAAGATCCACACTCAAAACTTCTTCCACAGTTGTGGACTAACCATCGGGCAACAAACTCCAACCAGACAATAAAAAAAAGTGTGATGAGGACAAAGAACACCGAGCTCCAGATCTAAGCCAAATCCGAGATGAAGTAAGCACAACACACAACGGAAGGGTGGAAGACAGCATAAACGAATAGACTATAAAGCCTCCGGTGACAACCATGATCAAAAAACCATGTCGTCGACATCGCCTCGAACAGAAGGGTTCAAGAGCTTTAAGGGTTTTTTTCTGGAGAGAGAAAGAGGGATATCAAACCCCTTGATTAAATTACTAAGTGTCTTCCTTATGTTTCGATCTTCGAAAAAAGAATCCCTAATATGGTAACTCAAAAGGTCAATTGCATAAAAAAGAAGATAGTCTCACAAGTCATAACATATATCAAATTATATGTTTACAGTAAGATGTGATATCCATCTTAAAATGATATTCTTCCAACAACGAGAGTGCACAATCATTTTATATCACACATCAAAGCATATAAACTATCACACCATGCACATGGCTATAGCTTCTCAGCTAAGAAAATGATATTGATTACTAAGCAACAACACTTCACAGCTTGAAGTGAACAGAAAATGAGCACTAAACCATGCTCTCTATAATGTATAGTCAATGACCTACTTCAAACCCATCATGCTGTTTAAGAACCACTGAAAACAGTAGAAGCATAGCAGAAACTATTATTTTGTAACTTAGTCAAAATGTAATTGCTGGTTCGAAACATCGATAATAAAAAGGGATCACAATCATTTCATATTGAATTGGTATTGGAAAGACGATACACAAACTAGAGCTACAGTTACATATTTGTACACTGACAGATTAGTGAAACTTGCTTACTACTACACTGTTTGAATCCCAGATCTGCTACCCGTTCTGTACAAAAAAAAATATGCATTCCGTACAAACTTCAGACATTCTCATTAAGAGAAATGGAAAAACAAGATGAGCAAAGTTGTTATTAGGGATAATCTCACTCAACTACCCCTAAGTATGAGTGCGATAAAAAAAATACCCTTAAGTATGCACCTTTCTTAATCAACTACCCCTAAGTTTTTCTAATCCCAATTTAATCGAATTCCCTCAACTTCTCAGTGTGAAGAACAAAACCCCTTTTTTTTTTTTTTTTTTTCATGAGGCTATTTTCGTCATTTCACCCCAAAGTTGAGGGAACTGGAGTAAAATGAGACCAGAAAAACTTGAGGGGTTGTCGAAAACTTCTTGAACTTGGGGGTAGCTGGTTGAGAATGGTGCATACTTACGGATAGCTGAGTGCAATTTTCCTCCATTTACATGAAAACTTGAACGAAAAATATTCATTACCTGCTCAAAAGGAACACCCTGAAGCCAGCACCACAAAAAATAATATCATGTCATCTAAATTATGTGCATCACCAGATCAACTAGAAATAGGTTGGAAACTCCCCTTTGATTCATCATACAGCCATCTGGAAAGAAGAAAATGTTATTATAAAGCAGCAATGGCTCAGGCCTATAAGAACAGATCATACACTCAGCAAAAATAAACCAAAAAACCAACAATGAAAGCACGCCGTGATACTTATAATATTCTTGTGATTAACACTTGCATGGAGAAGCATCAACAAAGTAAGATACAATGAACTATAATTCATATACAAAGCTTGTAAGGATAACGGTAAAATTGCTTGTTATAGTTTTTGCACTTTGAGGCTAGTTTTTTTCATTTTTGTCATCATTTTATCGATAAGTTCAAAATGCTTTGACTACAACTATCATCTCATCATGAAAAATATTAAGATTATGCACTTCTTTTCTACATAGGGAGCATGCAATAGGGCTTATTATACTGATGAAGCTTGAATGATGCAAAGACTTGCAATATGGCATTGTAAGCTATGAAGAACCGAATCACCATTGTTGGAGAAGAACCATGTCTGATTCGCGTGTTGGACACGGTCACAAGAATCCTATTGTAATGACTTAGCTTGTTCTTTCTTCTTAACTTGAACTTAGGAGTTTATAGCCTTGTAGTGACTAATGACTTAGCATGCAAAATGAAGAGATTTGTTTTCACTGAATTTAACTTTAATACTTTTTAAAAAATTACAAGTTCATAAGATTTTCACATGACATAGATATTTTTTAATCAAACATTATGTGCCCTCACTCCTGACAATAGGGGCTTCTATCGTGCCCCATGTCCGAATCTGGGCTTCTTAGGTCACAAGTGTTTCAGCTTCTTCTTTTCCCAAAACAATACTCAAAACATTAAATTAAAAACCAAAAAGTGTTCCTGTATTGGTTAAAATTGGCTTTTAGATGCTTTCATATGTTTCCAGCCCACTTTCAAATTCGAACTTTGGTTTGCAAGTACCATTGCACAAGCCTACTTGGTGCATATCAAGATAAAGCCATGATAAGTCTAACCACCATGTGAACAATAAATAGCAACCACATGACAGCATTTCAATAGATCAACCATAGTATGCGCTATATATTTTTTTTACATAAATTAGAAAATTCAGTAAAATCTCACAATATATCACATGCATGTATAAAAGCACATAAAAAGCTCTTGAAAGATACGTAACGAATGGGATCACTAAAACATGGAATCATTAGTAAATTAATCATATTTTCTCCTACTTCAACATAAGACATTCTACCAGAATGCTAACACCTTACCAAAGTAATTCAACCGATTCACACACACTCTTTATCATTCTCTCCCTTTCTATTATATCTCACAATAAGCATGTAAAATTATCAATTCATTACACATATCTCACATACGGTGTTCAGCTGACTTGCACTGATAGACCCCTATTGTATTGGAATTAGGCACCCAACCCATCTTTTTACTGTTGTCAACTAATCTCCTCAATCTTCCATTCTACTCTATGTTAGAACATTTCTGTGAATGCTATTTTGATCTCAGTGGTCTTATTATGTGTCCCGTGCTAGGAAGCATTATTCTTCTTTTCATTCCAAATTCAAGAATACGACTGATACGATTTATTGGTCTGTCCGCCTCTCTTATTACTTTTTTGTATTCCCAAAGTGAAAATTACCATACTAATCTATTTTAGAGGCGTTCCCATCACATACAGAGGTTCAGTTTGCAATTTATTGAAATAGTATTTTCAAAAACCTTGGTAAGACTAATCCCGGATAATCAGAACACCTGGTCACAAACATGTTCAAACAGACATACATATATATAAAATATTTGAATCCTACAGAAGTAATTGGCAAGAAAGGACATACTTGCAAAGGAAAATGGGACATTTTGCTTCATTTGTTCCAGTGTCTGTCCGATCTCTTCTTTCGTTTTCTTCCCTAAAGTTGGTAGTACGGACAATTTTGCATGGCCCTTGAATTAGGCCAGCCACCATTGTGATATCATGATTAGATTCATATACCTATGGCAAATCAACACAAAATTGTATGAGTTAATATCATACTATAACATGAGAAAGAGGAAATACATGAAACATAAAAAAAAACAAAAGGAATATGACAACATGGTACTAGTACCATCGGATTCAATCCATTGCCAGTCAACAAGCATACAGGAAAGAGAGAGACTAGAGAGGAAATAACAAAAGAGATAACCTCATTGCTTTCAGGTGCAGGAGGACAGCCTACAACTTCTGGCAAGTCACTAGGAAAGTAGCACCTATTGACAATAACCCACTTTGACCCAGTTTTGATATCCTCCCACATGGCCTGCCATAAAACATCATGAGCTTGATCTTAGAAATACTTGTGGAGAAAACTTCTCGTATAAGTATTTCAGTACGAAGTATCTAGGTCTAACTGATAATGTGTGTACCTGAAGTTTAGAAGGAGCCAATTTGTCATGGCTAAAATGAAAAAGAACGTGATCCTGCACCTTATATGATACTCCACCAACACAACAAGATCTGTAATATGTTTTTCCATCCACAACTTGGAATGCATCACCAATCCATCCCACATCAAGTGAGCTATCAGAAGAGAAAGCACACTCTCCGGTAACATTGCTAGATATGGGTTCTGAGATGTCAAGGTCATCTCCATTTGCACTGCATATTGATGTGGCATCAACATTATCAGTTGTGAGGGGCTTATCTGAGTCTCTCACCATAGAGTTGTCATTGTTTGACGGCTGTGAGATTCCAAGGTCATCTACCTTAAAACCACATGCTTTAAAGGTGTCAGCATTTTCAGTAGAAGACATATCTGACACTCCAACCACAGAGATTTCATTCTTTGATGCCAGTTCGACAAATTGAGGGGCCGCTGTAGTGTCAGCATTTTGTGGGTTGTCTGATGATTGCAAATTATTGATCTTATCATTGACAGTATCAGATGATTCAGCTGCAGACAATTGTTTTGATACAGGAACTGGTTCAGATGATTCAGAAGGCTTAATGTGTTGGCCCCCCATCTGTTTTGCAGAAAGATTATTCCCTTGCATTCCTCCAACATTTGGAATCTTTGAACTAGATGGCACATCAACATGGTTGCTAATATTAGTACTAGTGAATGTAATACTTTGTACAGTGTTGCTTCCGTTTGCTGTTATCTTCTGTTGACTTGCTTTCAAATCTGAATTTCCTTTCTTTTCAGAAGATGGCTGAACTCCAGAGGCAATAGAAGGTGTTTTTAGTGAACTTAAATTTCTCATGACACGGCCATATTTAGGGGGCAAAGGCTTTCCATTGCTTAACTGCAAGCACTTTGGGCAGTGCCACTCAGCCCCCCTGGGGATTCCTTTTTGATTATACGGTTGCAGGCATTGCATGTGATAGCCCTTCTCACATGCATCACAAAGGAGCACAGTTTCCACCTCAGTAATAGTAAGTTGGCACATTTGACAACCCAATGGCTTGCTCATGTAATCCCTTGAAGGTGGAGTCCATGTGGGGTGCTCTGGAAGCTGGGGCTGTAACACATTCTGAACAATCTTTGAAATTTCGTAGTGATGATTATGAGAAGATGAAGAATGAGCGAGATTCATAGCTGGCAAAGGCTGATGTGACAAAGTGTTCAATGGTGTTTGAGTACTAAATGGCCTAAAGGTTTGATCTCTTGCTCCTTGAGGACCAACTTGCCCGAAATTTGTATCAGCAGTTCCCTCAACCTTGGCAGGAGTCTGGTGCAGTCCTGTTTTAGCTGATGTGGCAGATTGGGAATGTAGAGACCAGGTTGGAGCATTCACCAGTGGACGTTCAGCAGAAGAATTTGCTGCACATAAACTTGACGGAATATTAAGTACACTATATCCAAATATATATATGCACACACAAGTAGAAGAAAAGACAGAAACACCAACAACTGAACTAAAGTTTCTAAACACAGACTGCAAATGGAAAAATATGTGGTATGAAAAAAAAGCGTTCTCAAGTGATAGATACAGATTGAAAAAAGAAAAGGTAATTACAGTTCACTACCCTGTACTTTACATGATTTTAAATTCAATATCATGTATCTTTTTTTGTATCAGTTCACCGCGATGAAACTTTGTTTTGTCTCAATTTGTCATAATTTGAGGTTTTTATGATGAAACTACCTCTTATATAATTATAATAATAATAATAATAATAATAATTAAAAAAAGCCAAGAAGTAAAAATTTTAAAAGGACGAACATCTTAATAATAATAATAATAATTTTAAAAAAAAGCAAGAAGTAAAAATTTAAAAAGGACGAACATCTTAATTTAAATTTTCTATTTTTATACATAAATAAAAAACAGGTTTTTCAAGTTTTTAAGTTTTTATACAAAGGCAGTTTCATCATTTAACCTCAAATTAAGGTAAATTAAAACAAAGCGAAGTTCTTTGTGGATAATTAAAAATCATGCAAAGACAGAGTAGTGAACTGTAAGTACCCCTAAAAGAATTTCCATCCTCAATGAGAAAGAGAAAACATTACCTCGCACTTGGGCTGCATAAGAAGTCCCATTTGATCCTCCATCCAACTTAAATTGTCCTCTTTCCACCTTATGCAATGCTGCCAAAGACGAAGCCCTTCCTAAATTGCTGCCAGGCAATCCACTGGAAACTCCAGATGCTCTTACCTCGTTGGTAGGCAACTGATATGGTAAAGAAGTAGCTGAGTGACCATGACCTAGAGGTGTCGAAGCAGGGAAGCTTCCCGAATGAATCGGTGTATGAATTTGTTTGTCTGATGTAATCGAACGAACAGGATTTGTTCCACGGTTTTCAGCTGCAGTACCATAGCTTGTTTGCGATGGATGAGATGAATAGGTGGTGGGATGAGCAGTGAATTTCTTAGAATCTTCTATCTGGAGACAATAAGCATTAAAGATATCCCCCATGACTTAGTCTGAGTAACATAAAATAACTTGCAATGCACAGCTAAGATGGAAGTCCGTCTCAAGCACACTGAAGAATAATTGGAATTTTCATTCACGATAAAAGCAAATATACACACACACACACATTAATGAACGTTGACTACTATCTTTTCTAAGTCGATTTCACACATCTAAGGGAAATATGAAGACTGCAGTGTTATATTATCTGTGTAACTGTTTTGTCAGCAGTCAATCAAAATGTAGGGGCTGTTTGTATAATTTTCAACAAAAATTAATTGAATTACTAGGAATTGAATCAATGGTACTTTACTAATAATTGAATTAGAGTTTGTTTATATTTATGAAAAAATTAATGGACTATATTCTATAGTTCGTTTGAAAAAATTACGAAATAATCTCTTTCTAATAAACTATAACTACATTAGTTATGCACTATCAAGGTTAACTTTGTTCAAAAATCTATAACTATAAAAGTTAGTTTTCATGTTGACAGGAAAGGTAAAGGGTGTTATCGACAATTCATTATGTGGCCCAAATGAATTCTAAGGAATTAAAATAATGGATGAACCAAATATTTAAAATTCGAAAAAGGGAATTGGAACTTGAAATAATGAGTTTAGGCATTACTTCGATTTTCTTGAGGTAAATAACTAGTATATTGAATCTGGTGTCAATGTAACTCTTGGAGTGATATATATTAACAAAGATCAATTACCATCTAGTCTGAAAACCTTTTCACGCATCTAGAGAAAATATGAAGATTCCAGTGCTATATTAACTAATAACTGTGTAACTGTTTCGAAACAGCGACAAAACATTGTGGATGTAAACAGTAACCGAAAGACTTTTAACTTTTAGAAATTTAGAAACAAAATCAACGGATTGACATGGACTCCTGGCAGCTAGTTTTAAGAGAGAATGGAAATAGTTTAGTACAATTCAAGACACAAAAATCACCTTGAAAAAGACAAATAATTGTATTCTGTGATTCCACAAAACTTTCCACTTTCAGTTGCAAAATAACACATGGATGAACAATATTTCTCCTACACATTTTAATCTCGTGTTCACTTTAAGCTTTTTAACACCCAAGAAGCATTTACATGCAATTTGCAAATAGGGATGTAGATCAGCTGAGCCTTTACATAGAGAAGCAAAACTAGTGGCTCAAAAACTGAGGCTCAAGCTGGGATTGGATTCTTAACAGCATACCTTGAGCTAAGTTTAATAAAAATTTGAAGAGCCTGTGCTCAGACTATTATATCTGGACAATGAGGATGATTTAGGTCAAAGCTTATCAAGCTCAAGTTTCCATTTGAAACTCATAACAAATTTGATTTACAAGCTTAATAAACTACATGATCAGTTTGTGTGTTGGACCTAAACACAACCAAGCAGAGTTCCTATATCACATAACTTTACATCAAAAAAAGGTACATTATTAATGGTTCCATTCAGCATAACAAATTATCCCAACACTGCATTGCAGTCAAATTGACCAAATAAAACAAATTAGAACAAAAATAACAAAACACCAAAACACAGAAACATACCTTTTTCTTAGCAACAACCATCTTCTCAGCAATGGTCAACCTGGTACCCTTAAACCCTATGGCATTAAGCCCCAAATCCTCAATCACACTCTCCACAGCCTCCCTGGACACAATATCCTTGGGCGCCAGTTCCTGACACATCTCCGCCAGCTTATCCCTCGCCTCCACCATCAACCCCGCCTCCTCCGGAGTGGGCTTCCTCCCGCCGCGCACCTCCGCCATGGCCGACAACACCAGCACGATCTCCGCCACCCTCCTCATCCCCACTTCCCCGCAAAGCCGCGCCTTTTTCCCGGATCGAACATCGAATTCCCCATCTTCCCCATTCTCAGCCCCCCTCTTCTCAGACCCAGATCGCGGATCCTCCTTCTCGACCTCCACAACCACTTCCTCCACCGTGGGAACGGCGGCGGGTATCTTCGGATCCTCCATGGTGGCGGGTCAGTCAGGGCATGGAAGCGGCGGAGAGGGCAGCGACAAGAGAGGGGGAAATCGAGAGAAGCGAGAGGAGAAGGGACCAGAAAACCCTAGAGAGCGAGGGGTTTGAAAAATTGAACCGTTGAATTGGGAGCGAGGTTTTGGGCGGGTAAAAATTTGAGGGAGAGACGAATCGGTGATGTGTTTTAAGTGATAATAGGAGGAGCTGATGAGGCTTTGGGAGAGAGAAACAGAGGGTGCGATTTTCAGCAGACTGCTTCCTTCGTAAATTTTGTTTTTTTTTTTTCTTTTTTTCATACAAAGCTACCATTTTTATACCCGGTTTTACTCTGAACCGGATCTCGATGCAATTTGGGGTTTTTTGTTTTGACCTTCCTGATTCCAGCTCTAGGGATTTTGACCATTGATGGGCTCAGCTTGGGCTTGGACTTGGGCCATGTCATGTCAGTTCCTTTCTTGAAATGATACATTACTCATGTGACCACAATAAGGCTAGCAGCCCCGTTAAAACTCATTGTCGTCTCGATCTTTTTGAAATTTTTCTCGGAAAAACTTCTGTAGTATACCCCTAAGTTTTCCTTAAAATTGTCCATAGTGTGGTATTACTCACCCCTGGGCAACCATCAACCAGGATCGAGGAAACCCTTGAAAAGACATCTGGTTAACGGAGGGAATCACCGAAGTCGACTTGGAGCAGTGGCAGAGACCGATCGAAGAGAGGAACCAGAGCTTCATCGAGACCATTGCACATGTCCAAGACTGAAGCCATGTCCAACTTGTCGACATCTAAGACCTGATTTGCCCACTTATCCGACTTGTGTCCTTTAGGATCTAGAGATCCCTTGGAAACAACAAAAGCAATAACTTTTGGAAGAACCTAATTAATTGAAGAATAGGGACTAACACTTGTTAAAACGGGAAGGGGAAGGGTGAAAAGACTCCTTCCAGAGATCGGATATGTGAGACCACTCCTCTTGCAAGTCTTAATCCATGAATCGGCCACCTCAGACTGAGGGAGGTACAACAAGGTATCCACTTGAGCAAACTCAAGAAGCACATCAACACATATATCCTGTCCCATAGCGGTGATCACCCTACTACCAACCGTGACATCCAACACATGGACAAGAGCCAAAACCCTAGACGCCTAAGTAACTGACAGTGAGCAAGAGCGAATGGAAACCAACGAACCTAGCTTTCCAACAATCTCTGTTATGGAGCCACTGTTCCAACACATAACAGGAAGGACAGCGTTATCTACCCAATGAATATGTCCCCTAGACTAAACTCGTTGTGCACAATCTGAGAAGGAGAAGAACCAACAGCGCAACACCTTCCGATCATAAGCAAAAATGGTTGACCTGGTCCTCGCAAGACACAAAAAAGGCGCGACCTCCTAAGTCAAGGAGATCCACCCCCAAAGATCCTTGTCATCTGAAGGCTCATACTGACGGCGTGATCCGAAATTGAAGTATTAGCGATGTCAATCACACTAAACGCTGGCATCTTCACAAAATGAGAAGCCAATGTACACGACTCCAAACAAAGCTAAGCAGACGTAGTGTCACTATGATGGATACAGGAGAAAGCCACCTCGATGGCAAGTCCAGATGACATAGTTGTCTCAATAGCCCAGATTCACCTGTCCCCAAAGAGGGAGCCACGTAAAGCCTCCACAGCCCGAACCACATCATCAGAATTTTTGAAATACATAAAGGTGTAACGATTCCCTTTGGTAGCAAGTCTTGGGCCATCATCATTCATCAACAACAGTGATAGTCCCAAAAGGAACTCAGAGTGTCTTGAGCTGACTAGTCATAGTAGAATTGGGGAGTTTGACAAGGAAAACCTAAAAGTCTTTATTCGAAAGCTCTTGGGTTCTCAATCATCTCCGTCCTTGTCTAATGATGTTCCAGTTCCCGTTTAAAGTCTTCCGTGAAAGGTTTCAAAGAGATTGCGGAGGTATAAGAAGAAGTAAGGGTAGTTGTAGAACCTCGATGAAGAGCATTAGCAACTAGGTGAATTGCAATTACAGTTGATTGAGAAATAACAATCCACATCCAAATAAGTCCCCCTAGTTGGATCATGACCATGCCCAAATAAATAGGGCCGAGTTATGAACCTTACACAATAACGTCACTACGAGATTTAGTCTAGCATTAAACATTATCTTCTTTCTCTTGAAAAATCTTCCACAAACTATAACCCGTCTTCTCGACTTTTTCGTTCCTATATTGTTGTAATTGTACATAAAACAAACGAATTAGACCTTATATGTCCACAAATCGGCGTGAATTTTCTATAGGCGATTTATTATGGTCCGACTGAGAAACAACAATCCACATCCACACAGACAAGTGGAAATCTATCCATAAACACCTCTGCATTCAATTATTTTGACATACCAAATGTAAGTCCCGTGAAATGATAGCTTTATTCTTAATATACATGTCTCCAAGCCTATGTGGAGACAACTAAGTTAAGTCAGTACATCAAATATTTTTACATGAAACATATAGTTTTTAAAACATATATTTAAAAACGGAAGGTGTTGAATAAAGATACTGATTCAAACCAACGAATCGAAACGATAATGAAACTCTTAAAATAAAATAAAAACTTACTATGCCATTGAATCAAGCCGAAAATACACTCAACCTTTTGCGCAAGTCTCCTCTTTATTTCTCCGATTTGATCTGACTCACGATAGGGAAGAAGAGACAGACGGGTATGAGAGACAAGACCACGAAAACGTCCATAAGGGTATTTTGGGTTTTTGAAAATAACAATAACTCATCTACGAGTCCCGTGATGAGAGATGAGTAATCGTCAACAAACATATATATTTTTCCACCCGAACTTAAGTGGGTAATTTATTTATGTGGTTACTTTACATTACCACCTTGTTCAAGCTTGTTGTATATGCAAATCCTATATCTGACCTTACTACATACTGAATTTACATTCAACCTATCACAGCACTACCACTCCATACCATTTATTTATACACAAATCAACATAATAAAGCACCTAGACTACTACTATGCAATATAAAAATGCAACTATATCAGTGATAATAGCTGATTGGTTCTATACTGTTCGGAGAAGGTAACATCGCTGCAGATCGCAACCATTGAATCATCGCAGAAGATTTCAGCATCCCTAATGGAGAAACCATGAAGAAGCGGCAATGGAAATCCTCTCAAGAGATGTAAGTTCACATATGGCACGAACACAGTCCTTAAGACAGTTGATGTCACATACTGCAAATAATGGTTACAAGACAGCTTCAGATTCACAGTTGACTCGGGAAATGGAGAAACCAAAAACAATTCAAGTCAAATCCTAGGTTTGATCCGAATTCAATACTAATTCTTGACAATTATTTACACTTGGCTATACTTGGGTTGTCACGTTTTTCACCTAGTTACATTTAAGTTCCAAATTCGTTTTGCAGCTACCATGGTTTAGAAGAAAAAAAAATCACAAAGCTCTCTCTCTCTTTCACCAGAACTTTGAATTTATTTTCATTGAACCCTAAAAACATGGGATGTTGGAACAACTTGATCCAAAGGCCCAGATCGATTTGAAGTAGTTTGTATTTTAAGCTTGGTTTGTACCTGAAAAAGTGCCCCTAATTTTGTATAATTAACCCTACATCGTCATGTATGTTGCACTAATAACAACACAACTATTTGACAGTTCACAAAAGAACAAGTTATATATAGGAGTTTCACCTGGATCAGATGCATATGCAAGTTACCAATTTTGCTCCACTTCAAAAACAGGGTAAAATCCCTCATTCTGATGCTACCAGCGAGGTTGTTCCTTGTGATCTTCGCCGAACATGAAGCGTCTATCACCTGCAACAACGAGCAGCATCAGAGGTTGTCATCGTCAACAACTCATCGAAGATTAAGTGCCAGAAGATTGTTTCGGTTCAGACATACCAACGAGATGCAAGCCACCGGAGTTACTTGACCAGCATCAAGAACATCAACGATCACATCTAAGTAAATTGTGGTGTCGATCTTCTTGTCTGCAACTCTTATCATTGGTGGGGATGACACAGAAACATTGAAATCCATGTCTTTGTTAGGGTATTGCTTGTACAGTTTAGGAACAATGTATCTCCATCGTGCAGTGTTTAACAATGCCTGGTCAGGTAGTTTGTCAACGATCCAGTGCATATCACCTGCCTAACCCCAAAATGAACTATTAGTGGAGAAAAACAAAAGCCTGTTTTGAGCCAGAATTGATCTTGAGTCAGTAGAATAAAAGAAATGGTTAATTACATTTAGTGACTGAGTTCTGAATTCGTTTTGCAGCTACCCTATGTTTCAAAAAAAAATCGCATAGCTCTTTTTTTGCAGAAAATGACAAAAACACCCTTAACCCTGATCTAAACAAAAAGACTCCATCACTACACAACATTTTGATTAGATGTAACAAAATGGTTGATGTAAAAAGATCCCTTAAAATATATAACTATTAAAAAGAAGGGAAAAGGGCATTTCTTTTAGATTATGGTCAAGGAAACGACTTTGGGAACTAAAGCGTAGTTAGGTGAAAAATGAGTAAACTTATGTGCAATTAACTCTAAAAGAAACTAACAATGTTGCAAACCATATCTTAACAAATGTAAGAACTTACTTTGAAGTAAACCAATGATGCCGAGTTAATAACATTTTCGTGCAATAAAATCGCGATCATCTTAGATTGACTGTTGCAGAAATGAGAAGCTTGTGACATTTGGTGGTAATAGCTCGAAGTCTTGACCTGGTTTCCTGATGTGAATAACCCTTTCATCTCGATTTGAATGGTGGAATTATTCAATACAGGGTCATTTACAAAGGTAACGTTTAAGGCGGCTCTATCATCTACTGGGATTTCTTTTGGAAGTGATAGCAACAAAGAGTCAAGCCCGGATATTCCTTCACCTATTTTTTTGGAAATTGCTTCTTCAACTGCAGACTCTATTTGTCCACTAAAAGCATCCAATATCCTGGAAAATAAGTAGGATTAATTGCTAAGTGTAGATAATTTACTCAGCATCAGACAAATAGAGGCTAAGAAATGCAGAATCAATCAAATGTAAGAACAATTCCAAGTAACAAATTTGGCGAAATTCAAAATTACATAATTCGCACTTCATAAGGGTGGGATTTTGATCGATATGATTTACAACGTTCCGTGTTTGCTAAGTTGCAATATTTGAAATTTTGGACGAAATGATAAAATATTCCGTTAACTTTTTAAAAAAAAATCAAAATGGCCGATTTACCCTTTAAAATAAATAGATATAAAAAATTATATGATGACAACAGCACAGTTTTTTTTAATTATAAAAGGTAAAACTGTTACTTCAAAAAAGATTGAGGGGCATTTTAATCATATTTCATACAATTTTAATGAAGTTAGTGATGTTACAACTTAACAAATGTGGAACATTGTGAATTGTAACGAGCTAAATTCCGCGGTTGTGAAACACAAATTATGTATTTTGACCGTTGTGAACTGTAATTACCCCCACAAATTATAATACCATTCCCGTAATTTTAAGGGCAATTCAATGGCATGAAAGAAAGAATAAGTACCCTTGATAAAGCCAAGAAGCTCCACCATCCAATTTTATAGAGATATCATCAACATGACATCCAGATTGCAAGAGAGACAACATCAGAGTCCCTTCTTGATTCTTTAAAGCTACAGTAAGGCCTACTTGCATACCTTCAACCTTAGCAAAACTATGAGTAATCAGCATTTTCCAAGAGAAAAGAAAGAAAAAGAAAAGAGTATCCAAAACTGATGGCTAAAGCGTCTATTCCACATCAGAATGCCTCTATGCCTAACTTATCCTCACTCAAGATCTAAACCAGCATTTGATGATGAAGAAGAATACTTTGTAGGGATAATTGCATAAAAGTACCCTGACGTATTCGTTTTTTTGCAAGTTGTAGCCCTCTTCTTTGATAATTGCATAAACGCTCTGAACTTTCCTTTTTGTTTCAGTTTGTGTAAATTTGTTTCAAATTGACCATTTTATCCTTTAAAAATAATAAGTACAAAAAACAACAAATCCAGTATTTTCATCTACCTTGATTTTCTTCCTCTTTGTATGTCCAAAGCGGAAGAAGTTTTTTTTTTTTTTGAGGAGAAATGCTATAATTTTATATATCAAGCAGCGAAGATATACATGTAATCCGATGAAAATGCCAAACAAAAACGGTAAATATTACAGACTCCAGACTTGGTAGACCCTACTATTACCGACTCCTGAACGAAGAAAACAACGCAACAAAGTGCACCACAACAACATGCAACAAAAGTGCACGACAAAAGTGCCACAAGTGCACATCAAAAGTGCCACAAGTGCACATTGATGCTGCAACAAGTAAACATCGATGCTGCAACAACTGGAGTTATTTGGACCGAAGAGGCCACAACCAAAGCCAAAACCTAACAACAAAGAAAAAAGAAGCTTGAAACGTGACCATGACTCCTTGGGATCCAACCATGCCGACCATCTTGGTACTCCTCCATCTGACTTTAATCACCGATATTCGAAAAACAATGTCGGAGAACACTAAGTCTCACACATAACACTTCAACTCTCCTCCCACAACCCCCTTCCACAATCGGAGTATAAATTTAACGCTGCCTCAATAGACTCTCTGGCCTAAATCCGCGAAATACGACGAAAGGAAGAGACTGAAGGAGCCGAAACTGGAAGAGAAGGAAAAGAGCTTGTGACGAACGAACGAGAAACTGAGTAGTCATGGCCAACGAAATAGAACCTCCGAGAAAAGATGGAGAAAGTGAAAGGGTTGGCCTCCACCGGCAACAACCGAGGCCGAGCCACGGCCGTCACCAACAGGAGCGAGAGATCGAAGGAAAGAAAGAGTGGCTGCTACGGGTTTTTTTAGAGAGGATGAGGGAGGTTTTTACCAGAATTTTTCAAAGAGGAAGAAGTTAAGAAAGGAGAAAATTCTGGATTTTTTTTTATTTTTGACTTATTATTTAAATTGTCATTTTAAAACAAATTTACACAAAGTAATCGAGAAGGCAAGTTCAGGGTATGTTTCTGCAATTATCTATGATAAGGGCTACAACTTGCAAAAGATGAATACCTCATAGTATTTTTTTGCAATCATCCCTACTTTGTATAGATCCATATACTGCTCGGTGATTTTATGTTTATTTGTTAACGGCATTCACACTACTCAGTACTCCCAATGCTTGAACCCAAGACCTTGCTTTGAGAAACCAAGTAGTAAATCACTTGGTTCAACAACAGACATTTGCTACACTACTCGATGAAAAAGTCATCCTTTCTTAACAGTTAAAAACCAATCGTATCTTCTTTACCTCCCAGAGAAACAGATCAATTTAAGAGCTAATAATTGTATTTCCCTAATAAAGCCACTGAGATATGGTTCAACTCGTTCTTAAAATCTTCGTCCATCAGCATATTCTCGCATCTGTTCTTGCTAGGCATTACACTTGTTAGCTTGTGACAAACAAAAGCCATACAAATCTCTCTCAACTAGGTTTCTTATGAAGGAAAAATATCTCCATATTCACGCTGCATGTGTTGATCATAACGCTACTTAGACCCTATATATATAAGCCTTTTGCCACACATGATTCTGGCTAATACCTCTCAACTATCCAGTTTGAGAAATGGGTGAGCATGAGTTCAAAATCTAGAAATTTAAATTCATCAATTGAATTGCTGTTTGTATGTAGACCATGCTTCATTGAATTTTGAATGACACCACCAAATTTTGTAGGCCTTCTCCAGTTACCACTTCCCAGATACATAAACTTCAAAGATTATAGAAACACAAATTTATAAACAAACACAAAATTCTATCAAAGCAGAAGAACAATCATATCCACTTCTGAAGAGGAAAAAATAGGGTGAATCAAAATACCAGAACTGAAGCAGCTCCATGATCAGAAATCGTAACTGGGATGAGCCAGGTTTTGTAAGAGTACCTCCAATTCATGCTCAAATTGGCGGTGGCTCCCGAAGCCATAAGGACTATACCCTCATCACCAGTCACGATATACGAAGAAGCAACTCCAACATGATAGATAGTGATGTCGGAGAGAGCAATTTTAGCTTCCCCAATTACTGGGATTTGCAGGGACTTCTCAATATCCGGCAACTGAATCGGAACCAGAGAGGTAAGAGCCTTTTTTATGACCAAATCCTTGGCATAATCGAGACCCTTTTGGGATGCGATTACAGAGATGAAACCTCGTTCGGTGGATTGAAGATGGGTCGGTGTTGGAATGACCAGAAGCGATAGAATCAGGAAGAAGATGGATTTTGAGAACATACCCATTAGAGAAAATCAATCAGAATTGCTCAAAGAGGTTGTTTCTGGTTCTGGGTTGGCTTAAAGTTGCTCCTTTGACGATCCATGGAAGAGCAAATTGTTGCTTGGCAAGCAATTAGGAGAGATTGTGTACAAAATGTTTCAGGAGCTTTGTTCGTATTCTCTTTATGATAGTGACAGTGACAGCAACGAGAATGTGTTGTGCAGATTCTATATATCGTTTTACAGATAAATCATAAAACACAAGCATATTCCTTTTTTTTGCATGAACATAAGTATATAATATAAATATTTAAATTTTATTGCTCTCCTCTTCTTACAATAATAATATGTATATTTTTGGGGACAAAAGGTACAATTACATTAATTTAGGTTTCAATTATAAGTGAGTATATCACGAAGAAATCTTTACTCACAAAAAATAAAAAAATCATTATACTGTATAAAAAAATCATTATACTGTATAGAGCTTCAAAAGGTTTCTTTACAAAAACTATGAGACAAATGATCTGATACAACCGGTGTTGAAAGCACCATAAAAACGTACTGAAAATAAAACAAAATTATGACGAAACAATGATTACTGCTCAAGGTGTAGCTTTGTTTAGGGACTTCTCCCAAGACCAGTCCATGAAACACTGAATCCCTTTCATTCCTCCATACGGGTCTGTTTGCCCGCTCTGTCCTGATTGTCCCAGGATTCTCTAGTGGGACCCTCTCTTTCCTCCCCCGACTTCTGCTCCAACACCAAATCCAGTTCCATCTCCAAGCACAATTCTATCTATGTGCCTAATTAATTTAAGTAAAGCACTTCTATTAATATTTTCATTCTAACCGGTTAAAAAGTTGTTTTGAGATAGTGCAATAACAACAATAGTACCAATTATTCATCGTTTCGTAAACTAATGTGAGAAGAGCCCTACATCTCGTTTGGGTGTGATAATTCGGTTTCAAGTTTATGCACTTATACAATATCTATGTAATATGTACAAGGGGGGATTGCAAACATTTTGCGGTCAACTATCTGCATTTTACGAAAAATTACGGTAAATTGTTCTCTCTTTTTTTGTAAAAAACTATGGTGAATTAATTTTCGTCTACATATTCGTTAATAGGTTAAAAAAAATTCCACGTACCCCTATAAAAGTGTTTACATAAGGTTTTGAATGGTAAAACACGTATACATGAGGAATACAAATATCGAAAAACATATAATGTAGATTGTAAAAGTCTCATTTTCAAAAACAGAATTAATGTCATATGACCGTCACATGACTTATCCATTCAAGATGACGGATTAACAAATGAAAAACAGTTTACCTAAATAAGTTCGTGTAAAACGCACATAGTTGACCAGAAGTTTTTTACATATATAATGTTTTGTAGGAGATGTAATAGTGTGAAAATTAGGAGCTCAAGAGAAAAATTTACAGAAAGTTAACAATTTATTTTTTAGGACAGTCCACTGTATATAACAGAAATGGATAAATTTGATCATCTAACTTGCTAAAAATACAGATATCACCCTTGAATTAAACTCCATGCAGTAACTAATATCAATGCATACATTTTGTTGACAGCAAAAGAAAAACAAATCTGACAACTTTTCCATTACTACTAACTGTTCTTTGCAAATCCCTCTACCTTATCCAATCCAATCAGTCAATCACGAGAACAAAGATGGTAACAATTTAAAGATCCATCGTGTTCTTCTATCGAGTGAACAAAAACAAGAACCTTATATTTCAGAATTCACTACTACATAACAGCATATCATGATATGAATGCACACTACTATTACACAAAAGTCAAAGAAGGTCGAAATTGGCGTGTGGTTGTCGCTCGACATCAACTTTACCTGGCCATTACCAACTGTGTATACCTTCTCGTTTTTACTGACATTGAGCATATCGGTTGACAAAAATACAACTTAAGCAAATCGATCTCACAGAAAGTAATCTGGAGCGGGTTTTCTAGCAGGAGCTCCTCTTGATTCCTGTATTTCATCGAGTGTATCAGCTTGACATAAGAGAATTTCTTTTGCCTGAATACAATTGAGGCTAACAAACAGATGAAAACTATTTTGACCATTGGATTATAGTTTCAAGGAATAATTGCAAAAAAGTATTGTGACTTATTCATTTTTGGCAACTTGACCCTCTTCTTCGATAGTTGCAACAAAGTACCCAGAATTTGTGTTTTTTTTGCAGTTCGTATAAAATAATGATTTTACCCTAACAACTTAGATTTAAAAAATAGTAAAACAAAAAATCCAATTTTACCATTACTTTCACTCCTCTTTGTACTGTGCAAAGAGTGAGGCAATTAAGGAATATTTAGAATTTATGTTCTTTAATTAATATTTTTAAAATCTAAATTTACAAGGGTAAAAGCGTAATCTTGAAACAAAGTTATACAAAGTGCAACAAAAAGATAAGGTCATGGCACATTTCTGCAATTATCAAAGAAGAGGGCTACAAGTTGCAAAAGGTGAATACCTCAAAGTACTCTTTTGCAAGTATCCTAGTTTCAACGGCTGAGATGTATTTAAGCTTAAGTTTGGAAACTTAATTTTACATTGGAAGGTTGGACACATCTCTCCCGTTAAAATTGTAATCCAATGGCCATGATTAGTTTCCAGTTTTCATATTTATCTTTTGCAATCTTTTGGTTTACACTTGAGTGTTCCCCACATACTTGATAGAGCATAAGATGCAGCGTTAAACAAAATGCCTCTTCAGTACTTGACCATAACAATTAAGCAACAGGTGAAGCAGATATTATAGGCAACGAACGATAATAATTACATGCAAACATATTTGTAAAATCTCATACCAACGTGAATCATGTAAAAGATCAAGTGTTAACTGCACATAACTACCTTTATGAATTGCCCACAAACACATGACATTGTAGTAAATTTTACACATAACTACCCTCACATATTTCCATATGTCACCATCGTATAAAATAGACGGAAACCCTCAAAAATTCAATTTCTTCAGTCATGTGGTGTACATGAGAGTTTAAAATTTTATAATATTCAAAAACTACCCATTCCCATCATTTTATCTTCCGATTTCTATATGATGCCATGGAGGATTTTGAGAATGGAGTCAAACTGAAATAGAAAGAGTAAAGCGTGAGGGAGAGTAATTCTGGGATATTTTAAAATTTGCACTCACGTGCAAGTCATGCGACAAAAAAATGATTTTTTTGATAGTTTCCGTCTATTTTGGAAGATGTAGTCATTTGTCTGTGGAAATTTTACAATGGATTTGGGTTTTTATGGGCAATTCATAAAGACGGCTATGAGCAATTTACACAAAGATCAATTGAAATTCATTATTATATAGGTACAGATGATGCTTAGAATTGCAACTTGCAGTTTGCAGATAGTCACTATACATTATGTTTCATGTAATCAGAAAATAAATGGATTATTTGAACATACTTGTGGAGCAGCTTCAAATACACGAAACTGTTTGTTCAAATTCTCATCCAGCTCAAGAATAGCAGCTACATTACCACATCTGGAAGAACACATCGAAGAACGAAATCAATCATCGAACATCAAAACAAAAGACAAAATATCGAGTATACTAAACTACCTGTAACAGTAATTCGGTGCTGACCAGACTGTAACAATCTGGTGATTGAACATCCATTTATAACCTTCCATTACCAGCTGATGGGCACGGCATATGTAGTCGATGTTATTTGTATGGTTAAAAGTACCCACAACACTCCCACCAAAAAGAAAGCCGGCCCCACGAGGACTTAAACCCCAACCATCGACGATGTCTTCAGGATCTGACCACATGAGATCACACATAGCCCCATCGTGAGGCACTTCTTGCTTCCTATCAATTGTTCGAATCTAGCAAATGGAATATCAGTATAGTATCATGGATAAAGTTCCATTATAGAAATTGAATCATTCAGAGTGGATTTAAAAACCTGGTCTAATGTGGATATAGCAGGAGATAGACCACCATGGACGCTAAAAATCTTGTTCTCGATTAAGGCTGATAGACTGCATTGAACCACAATTGAGATTAAAAGGAAGATCAAAAAAATGTAGAGAAAATTGTCTTGGAAGCAACTTCAACGACAAGTTGGCAGATACTTATTTTGGGGTTAATTGCACATAACTACCTTTATGAATTGCCCACAATACTCTTATGAATTTCAACGTGCCGCCATCATAAAAAAATAGACAAAAACCATCAAAATTTTCGATTTTTTTCGTCATGTGACCTGCACGTAAATTTATAATTTAATAATATCCTAAAACTACTATTCCCATCCTTTAATGTACTGATTTCAATATGATTACATGGAGGAGTTCAAGAACGGAATGAAGTTAGAATCGGAAGAATAAAGCGTGAGAGTGAGTAGTTTTAGGATATCTTAAAATTTACACTCACATGTAAGTGATATCTTAAAAATATATATGGTTTGTCCATTTTGTATGATGGTGACACACGGAAATTCATAATAGTAATGTGTTGTGGAAAATTTACTATAGGGTCATGTGTTTATGGAAATTTACTATGGGGTTGTGTGTTTGTGGGCAATTCATAAAGATAGCATGTGCAATTTACCCCTTACTTTTTGTTGCTACTATTATTTTTCATGGCTCCCATACTCGTCAAATAGGCCCCACTGTTATTTGATGGAAATTGACAAACCTTAAATAATCAAATATATCGGTGCAATATCTCCACACATTGACCGACCCATATTTACGCAGGCACTCATCATAGAATCCATATACCTAACAAGAACACATGACTAGTAAGGGCTACAAACAAAAACAGAACAAGTTCTAAATAAAGACATTGAACAAAGAGATTAAAAATAAACCTGTGTGATCTGCCGACTTTCATGGTTCCCTCTGATGAGTGTTATCCTGTCTGGATATCTCACCTAATTGTCCACAATTTTATTACTTCAAATCCAAAATGAACCGGGACAAAATTAACCGAGAAAACAATGCAATGGCGATAAATAAATCCACAATCCATTAAAAGTTGAACTCTTGAGGAAAATAAGTCAATGGCTTAGCTCCACAAATAAAAAAGAAAATCTTCAAATCTGTAGCACTTTTTTGAACATTCAATGAATTTTACAGTCTAATGAGCCCACGATGAAAACATACTTGTTTGAGCACATCACTAACAGAACTCCCGACCTTAGCTTCAGTTCGCCAAAAAGACAGGGAACAAAATCATTGCAGATGTATGGGCTATATGTTTCGAATCTAAGAGTCAGGATAATTAGAGTGGTCCTACATTATACAATATATAAGACACAGATGTTTGAGATTAGTGGGAACACCATGACTATACCATATTTTCAATAACTTTGTGTCTGAAGAGAAAATTTTAGTTAATGATAGTCTTGTAGTGCCCAACACATCAAAGAGGCTAAAAATCGTTTTTTTGTATGTTTGGTTTAAAAAATGTAGCATATTTATTCGTCAAAGGGGAAGATGGAGAGACAAGGATCAATTGAACACAAATCCACCAAGCTTCAGACATATACACCAACACACAAACAAACCAGGCAAAATAGTAAATAAACAGTAAACATTCGGCAAAGAAAATGTATTTGGCATGGACACTGATGCAGCACACACTTCAAGCATCATTAAACATTCTCAAGTAAAGTTTGCTAATCATGAAAGCGATTTCAGTAACATGAACAATACCTTCAATGCAAGTAGAAGCAGAAACGTCTCAACAGAGTAAAATCCACGGTCAACAAAATCTCCAAGAAACAAGTAGTTAGTCTTTGGGCAATCACCACCAACTCTGAAAAGCTCTTTCATGTCATAAAACTGTCCATGAATATCACCGCAAATCTGTGCATAGAAACAGCCAAGTTATATAATTAAACTTGAATTGCAACCTTTATTAGAAACAGCATAAGAAGATAGAAGCAAAACAAGCATCATTGCTTATGTCTAGCCAGCCACCTGCATACATTGTAAGGGACACATACAAGACATCAGAAGCAGGAAGAAATTGTGTTAAACCTGTAGATAAATAAATCAAAAATCCATCAACATATCTAATGAATTTCCAAGGCAATCCAACTCAGCCCCTCACCAGGTCAAGAGCACATGAAATTCCATATCACACTGGGTAAGTGCACCATTTGAAACATTATCCTACCAGTGACAAAGACTCAGAAAAATAATAATAGCAAAACCTAAACTCAAACATCAATTAACTTGAAGGTCTCTACCTTTACCTCTAGCACCCTATTTTGAATTCAACAAGATTGAGATAACTGCGCATAGAATATAAAGGACCACAAGAACCAACAAACTTTTGTCATCTTGCTTATCTCTAACTTATATTTCCAAGATTAATCTAATGGTACCTGAACCCAATTTTTACATGTCAAAAAAACAAAAAGTTTTAGGGTCTCACCAAGATCTTAATTTAGTTTCTTTCGGATGTACTTTGCATTTGGCTACAAAGGAAGCTCACAGAACAAAATAGCATATACAACTTAGATTATTTAAATTCGTTTAGCATTATTCACATAAACACTCCACAAAGAATCTATAAACCAATTACTAATTATAGATGTTTCAATCCTTGAGGGTGAAAAATGCATTAACTTCACCCATGCAAAGTTGAAATGCCCTCAGGCAAAATTAGTTGTCCTGTTCTGTCACTTTCCTGTGGAGAAACATGTAGCAATACACAAAATTTGTTGCGTATTTCCCTCTTCAAACAGAAAAAGATCTCCTTAAAAAGCCTTCCTATGATAACTTTCATGCGTTTGCTTTGCTTCATCATTCACGAGTTAAAATATTTAGTACAAAATAACACCCCTGGACGTCACATCAGAATAACTTTGAGCTAGCTAACGTGTAATTTTGGATGTTTTCTACTCATGCCACCAACCAATATCAACACAAGCCACTTACAAAGGCATGTTTCGTGATTCTAATCAATTTATCATAAATCAACAACAACAAAAATCAGTGCTCTGACCAAGATATCTCCTCTTTACAACTAATCTGATACTTGGACCAAACGTTAAGATGGTAAGGTATCAGGAGTTATGAGCTCAAACACTTAGTTTAGTTCCTATTCATTAAAATCCAAATGCATTTGCAACTAATACCAGCTCAAAATTACAGCCTCGTTTTTTAGTTTTCCAAACCAAGAATCCTAAATCTTCATCTCTAATTCAGTTCCCTCAACTTCCCAATAAAGTGATAAATTTTCAATTGACCCAATATAATTTAGGTTGAAACTAACTGGCAAATAGATTCATACATCACAAAAGAGCGGAAGATAAATTTTAGGTTAAAAGTTCCCCAAACCCAGCTCCTCAATACCAAACCCATAAAACCCCTAGAAAAAGCAAACACAAAACCCAGAAACAAACCACAAAACAAACATTCGATTCTCAGCCGAATCGCATCCGACCCTAATCAACGAGCGCGCACCACATACATATACATACATAGATAGATACAGATAGATACATAAACTGAGAAAGGTGATTTTGGATACTCACCGTGACTGGGGCGTCGACCCTCTGGACGTTGCTCTCTTCGACGAGGATTTCCATGGCTTTCAGGCATAGGGCCTTCACTTCCGACTCCTTAAGAGGCTCGCATTTCTTCAGCTGCTCAATTTGCCTGTCTAGGTCTGACATCCTCCTCCTCCCTGTTCCTCCGCCGGAGAAGAACCCGCCGATTTCAAAACCCCCCTCTCTCTCTCTCTCTCTCTCCTCAGGTAGAGATCGGAGAAGAGAACGAACCGAGACACGCCGCTTTTCTCCACTACCACTACTGTCTTTTCGCTAAACTATCTTGGTTTCTCCAGGTCTTTGCTCTGGTGCCCCCTTTACTTCTACTTAATTTCACTTGTGCCCATACTTTTTAGCCTTTATTGCTCTCAATCCCGAAAATTTTGATCATCTTCGCTCTCGCCAATTAATTCGACTTTAAATCGCCAATTAGAGTTTGATTTTTTTTTTAATATAATAGTAGAATTTTATTAATCATTACATTCAGATAAAAGGTATTGAGATGATAAAATGGAAAGAAGCGAAACATAATTTGAACCCATAAGTATCGAACGCTAATTTTATTACGAAATGTCCGATTATACAGGAAAAGTAGTTGGGAGGCGATCTCCAAGTGGTTGGTTGTGAAAGAGTACTCTACGATGATCATTTTCTAACTCGACCTGAAGATTCTTGTGGGAAAAGATCGGGGCAGATGAGGGGATAACATGCATCTAGGGAGAACATCGGGAAATGAGGGAGTCGTGTTATCGGGCTTACACGACATTGGCAGGGCGAGGTGTGTGTCCCCACACACATCTCGTTGCTTGATAGGATGCTCTTTGACCCTGACGAGACTTCTTGGAAGACCTCGTCTCGATTTTTTCCGGAGCGACTATTTTCTTGGTCGGGGTTGGGGCTGGTTCTTCTTCTTCTAGGTCGGAGGGGAGATTTCATCCTCGCGTCCGGGAGGTAGAATTTGATGGTCCCCTTCTTGGGTTGGAGGGCGGTTGGGGTAATGGCTGTTACCGTCGAGGCATGAAAATTCATGGTGTCAACCAAAAGTTTTCCCTGGTGGGTAGAAGAATATGTATCATGCCAGCCTCGTTTGGTCCTCTTACTCGAGCTCTAGGGGATGATGGGTTGGAAATAGTGGACACGAGTTGTTGGCTCCACTTATGTGCTGGTGCTTTGGGCAGAATGTTTTGTATCGAACTTGAGTTGGGGGGGGGGGGGGGGGGGGGGGGGGAATCTTGATAGGACACAGGCTCTCGCTTCTAGAGGTTTGAGGGTGATGGGTGCATTGCTTAGCATGGACCCTAATTGATTCATTATGTGGGCCGGATGAGTTCCGACCAATCCCTTCGAATCCCCGCCTTAATATTAGGTCGTTCCAGCGCCATGAGGGATAGATCGAAACGTTGTAGCACATGAGGGTTTGCTGGGCTCTCTATCGGTATTCCGCTCCTTGGTGACTTGTACACCCGCATTGGAAGAAGAAGTTCGACAGTCTAACGTACTGGATCCAGACACGAGTTGGTGCTTAGTGTCCCTCGACCATTATTCGGGCCGTCCTTTGGAGAGGTGTGGCGAGATCCTTTCAGAATCGGACGCTCAAGGTACCTCCCCACGCCACTCCATCCTCGTCGGTATAAACATCCACAAAGCCCCTAGTGCTTCTCCAACCTAGAAGCTCATTTTTGTCGTGATTCCTTCCTAGGGAAGGTCGAAGACTATCACCCACATCTGAAGCCTCGAGAATGGTAAAGTGGCTGGATTAATTCCAATTCAGAGGTCTTTCAGGATCAACGGTGCTTGCTTGAAGGACCAGGGTTCACCTCGTCGCATTCTCTCCTTCTTCGCTTGGGAGGTTAAGTAAAATCCCAAGATACCATATCCGAGGTCCTTGATGACGAGACTGTCGTTGTGCCATACTTTGTTCATGACTCCCGATCACATGCCCTCACCACCTCTCCCTCCAAATCCATTCCTCTCGGTGCACCAATCTGCTCGGCGTCCAGCCATGATCTGCTCAACCTATTGTTCCCTATGGAGAAACCCCTTATATATCAATTATACCCCTCCCACGTCTCCATCAACCCTCCTTCTATTGGCCGCGATCTATTGCATAAGACCTCCTACTTATGATCAGGATGATCACCTCCCGACCACCACGACTGGCATGGTACCGACATCGACCAAAACCCATCTTTTGGCCTACCTCATAGTGGCTTGCACCAGAAGAGGTTGCGGAAAAATGTGGCCTCTATTTGATCGTCGAGGACGCACAATCCAATCCTCGATTGCATGTTCACAACCCTCGACTACAAAGGGTAGACCCATGAACACAGGCACCCCTGATTGAATCTGACCACTGGCGAATGGTACACTAGAAAGAGCTCGGGGTCGAGGCGCCCGTTGATCTTGTACTACCTCCACAAGGAGACCGTGCGGAGCCTCGGTCGAGGAACTACCTATTTCGGATCCGGATTCTTGTTAAGATCAAGCTACACATGACGCCTCCAATCTGAGGGATGAATAGAGGATTTTACGATCGACGACGACACCAGGTTTACTCGACAACCACCGTGGTTGGGAGAGCCACCCTGAGCCCCTGAGGATCTCGTGCAGACATGGAGCTTGATGGGGACTCTTCAGTTTACGACGAAGATGGATGGAATGCTCCCCCATAAAGTCGGCCCTGACGTGCTAGAGGTGAGGCTTGACAAGGTGGATTAACTGAACAACATAATTATATGATCAACGTTTCGATTCTCACCGAAACTGTCTTGTCCTTCTTAAACTTTCCACTCACATTTTGTTTAATCTTGCTTCATTTCCCAATTTCAATGCTAAAAAAACAACTAATTCTAACCTTCATCGTGAGCACTAAATAAAAATAAAATAATTTACACACAAATAGGAAATGCTTTTATATCAGCATTATTGTTATTGGACAGATCAATTATGATTCACGATGGCACGTTGAGACCACGTAGGGTAGGATGGTAATTTCAACACTCCTACACAGCGACGTCGTACGAAAAGGAAGGTGAGTCTTCGAGATTTTACACTATAAACAAAGTCAGGAGCGCCAATATACGGCGCCGTTTCGAGGGGTCATTATTATTGTTATTATTATTATTATTATGCTTTACCTTTTAGATATATAATCGCGACAGAGAGGGAGAGGACGACGGGGCCGGACAAAAGCTGACGGTTGATGGTGGCGCCGATCTCCATCCTTATCGCCACCACCAACTTCCACTGAACCCAATTGAGGATTCGCATTCAGAAGCCAGATCACACAGGTAGATCCATCCCTCAGCATCTTCTTCAATTCCAGTTTTCGAGTAGTTGCGATCTGTTTTTTTTTTTTCTTCTTCTTCTTCTTCTTCTTCTTCTTCAAATTGGTGGAAAGGCATTTATGTTGTGTTTAATTTGGTGGGTCTGTTTCAATCTTGCTTCAGAGTTGGGGTTTTGCACTGAATCTGACCGTTGATTTGTGAATTTTGCGTTTTTGTCGATGTAAGAATTGTTTCATGTCTGGATGGAGTTCAATTTCGTTATTAGATTAAGATGGTCTAGCTTCATTGGACAATTATGTTAGATTTTGGGTTTTAGCTGAATGTAGAAGAATGGGAAACAAAATTATGCTTACTTTTTTACTAACTTGGTAGGTATGAAAAAAGTTGAATTTTAGCTGAAGCCACTTGGTGGACTTGAATTTCTGCTTGTGTGTGTTTCAAAATGGGTATTTTTGTTGTTGTTGTGTGGCTGGTGAATATGACTTGAGCAAGACCGAAGTGTGCTTTAGGTGATGTAATGCTTTGTGTAGATGTTTACTGTCTTTGTAATATCTAAGGTAATGCATGTTTGATCCTTTTGCTTGTGTTGTGGTTGATAAGGTATTACTAGTAGGTTCGTGGTGCTTACTTCTATACCTTGAATTCGGTGAATTTGACAAATGTTTGGCATGCTACAAGAATGGAGAATCTTTAGTGGATGGTTTCATGTCTTTATGATACAAGAAGCTATTTATTGATTTGCATTTTTTCCCCAGTTCAATGGCGTCTTCTTCAGACTCATGGATGAAGGAATATAATGAAGCATCAAAACTTGCAGAGGATATCAATGGCATGATTTCTGAGCGGAGTTCACTTCCTGCATCAGGACCTGATACTCAGCGTCATATGTCTGCTATACGCAGGAAGATTACGATATTAGGGACTAGACTCGATACCTTACAGTCACTCTTGACAAAGCTTCCTGGAAAACAGCCAATGTAAGTGATCTCAATCGAATTGCACCAATCACATGCCTTAACAAAGTATTTTCTGAACGTGTATGGTTATTCTCTTGATTTATTGGTGTTATAATGATTAAGGTCTTTAGTGAAGTGACTGTGAAAACTATCAGATAAAATGTTGAGATATTAAATCCACATCGAAAAGAAACAAGAATAAAATGCTACTTATAAAGGCTAGGGTCTCGCCCAACTAGCTAAGCTAACCTTTTAGTTTTGGAATGACGGCCTGTCATAAGTGGCATGTTTTAATTCAAATTTACATGGTATCAGAGTTAACTTGGTCGATATGGGCCAATGCTTGTGGGCCTCCCCGAGCCTCAGCCCCCTGTGAACTTCGTTGCATATGCAGAAGTTCAATCCTGTTATGACATTTGAGAGTGTTGAGATAGTAAACCTACATCCAAAAGAAACAAGAATAAAATGCTACTTAAGAAAGCTAGGGCCACACCCAACTAACAAGGTTGACCTTTTAGTTGTGGAAGCTTGACCCGACATAAGTGGCCGTTTTAAATCGAAATTACAAGAAATATGCATCTTATATCTCATTGTTTCCTTGGTATTATTTTTCTCACATTTGAAAGAACTTCAATGAAATATATAACCATGTTCCCTAGTTTGCCTTAAAATTCTGTTGATGAGGTTGACAACCATGAAGCAATGCTTTGTGGTTTAGAAGTGATGTCTGTTTGTTATTATTGCCACTACCTGAAGTTCACTAATGACACCATTTGCGCTACACAGATCAGATAAAGAGATGAATCGCCGCAAGGACTTGCTTTCGAATTTAAGATCCAAAGTGAACCAGATGGCTTCTGCATTGAACATGTCAAACTTTGCTAATAGGGACAGCTTGCTTGGGCCAGAAATAAAGGAAGCCGATGCCACGAGTAGAACTACTGGCCTTGATAATCATGGTATCGTTGGTCTTCAACGACAAATCATGAAAGGCAAGTTTTCAGAACTTTAGAATAATAAACATTCTCGGTCTTTTGGTGCATCGCATGGGCTTCGCCATATTGATCTTTATTTGGGTTTATCTTTGAAGCAGAGCAAGATGAGGGCCTTGAGAAGTTGGAGGATTCTGTAATAAGTACAAAACATATTGCTCTAGCCGTCAATGAGGAGCTTGACCTACATACCAGACTTATCGTATGATCTCTGTTTGTCAGTTGATCTAGTTGTTGCCTCTTTACAGTTTATATGTGTTAACTTGTAAGCTTTATTTTCTTCGCTCTTCCACAATGCAGGATGACTTGGACCAACATGTTGATGTTACAGACTCTCGGCTTAGGGTAACACCCATACTCCTATGTATTATTGACAAGCACAAAACCAACTTTTTACATTTCTCACTGAACTTCCAAGTTTTCTCACTTCACTCTATTTTCGTAATAAATGACAAAAATATCCCTACAACAATTTATTTGGTGCATGGTTTTGTGTCTCACTGGGGCAATAAATTTGTGTGCATGGTATAGTTTTGTAGTTCGGAGGATAAATTTTGCTAACTAGATCTGCCAGATTGTGATAATCTCTACTTTTTCTATTTTTGATCACAACGCAGACATGAGTCCACTCAATTGAATGTGTAGAGCATGTGCTTATATGGTAGGAACAAAGTTCTTGGATATATGCAAGTGATAGCTTCATATATGATATCTAGTCCTGATTGCTAGAATCAACTGCAAGTAACCTGACTGAAACTCATGAGTGGAAATTTCCGTTGTGTTCTTTGACCCACTTTTAAACATTTAGATTTAGCTAGTATTATGGTCACATTGTGTCTTATATGTGGGGTTGGTTTTGTTTCCTCGATCAAATAATCTATTATGATCACTGTATTGAATCATTGTTTTTGTGTTGATGTGGTAACAGCGAGTGCAGAAGAACCTAGCAGTTCTGAACAAGCGCACCAAAGGTGGTTGCTCGTGCATGTGCATGCTTCTAGCAGTTGTTGGCATAGTGATTCTTGTTGTTGCTATTTGGCTATTGATCAAATATTTGTAATACCAGCAACGGCAAATGTGAACCTGTTCTATCCTTCTGTGTGTGGGTTTGTGTGTGATTGGCCTTTGAAACATATGTTGTGTGGTGCGTTGTCATAGATTTGATTTTCTGAGTTGTTTGAAAGTTCTATAAATTAATAATTGCACATTCGAGAATAGGTTTGTTGTAATTTATAATTTGTATGCATGGATTAGTTTTGAAATTCATAGAATAAAATTTTCCAACTAATATTTCATATTGGAAGCGCATATATGTGTTTTCAGGTGCTACTCATCTGTTAACCAATTGTGAGTCACTGGATCAACCGAAATAAATGATTTTGCAATACGGAATGGACTGTAGAACTTGGGGCTGAGTTTCTGATTGGCACGGCGAGAAAGGGACGATTGGCAGTAAGGCTGCAGTTTCACGAACACCAATTGTGCAAAATTTCTCCGAACAGTGGCGGTCTGCCCAAGTTTTCATTCGGGTTTGGTCTTTACAGAGATGAAACTTCAGGGAGGAAAAATCCTCTTCCCGAGCAGCAAGGCTGCGATCAACAGTGCCCACCGTAGATTGACCTGGTAAGTAAGTATACAAAGCAAGGGGTGGCTGGTTGTATAAGGCCTCGTAAGGGGTTGTTTGAATCGATGAGTGAAACGACGAGTTGTACCACCACTCAGTGAAGGAAAGCCATTGGACCCAATCTTTCGGGGAATCACACGCATCGGAGATATGTCTCAAGGCAACGATTGACCACTTCGATTTGACCATCGGTATGAGGGTGGTAGGCAGAAAAGATGTGTTGCAATTTACATAGTTACTTCTAAAAGGTACTCACAAAGACCTTATCACGATCACTAATAATTGACTAAGGCATGTCGTGCAGCATGAACACATTTACAAACAAATTATTGTCATGAAGACGATGCAAGATAAGGAGAACGTGATGTAAATGATCATCCCATGAGGCATTGTAGATCAAGATGTCGTCACAGAAAATTAAAGCAAAGTGTTATGAACACAATACGAATTGGAACTCTTTCTGGTGTTTTTATTGAAGAAGGTTGCTCTACGGACTCGACCCAAGCTCTCTCTCAGACGCCATGGCTTCGAGCTCTGTTACAGACTCAATCCAGATCAATGGTTTGGTCAACATGACCTTATTTATACCCCTACCACGTGGCGCCCTTGCGTAACAACCCGGCCCACGTGGCATAACCGACTCGTAACAACCCGAGTGGTTCTAACAACCGACACGTCAGCGCTTCTAGAAGCGCTGACCCTTTGACTACCGATGAATTCACGACAATACCCCCCTCACCAACGACTTGTCCTCAAGTCGTGACATCGAAATTCCGGCCGGGGAAACGAGCTCGGAGCGTGCTGATGTCCTCCCACGTTGCATCCTCCGGCGATGAGTCCGACCACTGAATCAGTTTCTGGACCACTGCAATGTTGTCACGCTTCACTGACCGTTGTTGCAGCACCCTGACTGGCTTGACTTTGAGTTTCCCGGCGTCAGTCGTCTCCGGCAGCGTCGGCGACGCGACCTTTCCCTCGCCGATTCGCTTCTTGAGCAAGGAGACGTGGAAGGTCGGATGGATCCGAGACGTCTCCGGCAACTGGAGCGTGTATGCTACCTTGCCCACGCGCGCCAGCACCTGAAATGGGCCAAAGTACCGTGCCGCCAGCTTGAGATTTCGCCGGAGAGCGATGGTGGACTGTCGGTACGGCTGAAGTCACTGGAAAACCCAGTCCCCGACGGCGAACTCGCGCTCCGTTCGGTTTTTATCTGCCTGCATCTTTGCCCTGTCCCTCGCTAGCACCAAGTTATCCCGAACTAGAGCCCACGCCGCGTCTCTGTCACGAGCGAAGGTCTCAACTGCTCCCACTGCCGTGATAAAGATCGAGGTGGTCGGTGACGGTGCTGGGTGACCGTACACGACTTCGAATGGTGTGGACTGGATGGCCGTGTGATACGCGTGTTGTACCAGTACTCGGAGAGCGAGAGCCAACGTACCCAGTGCCGTGGAAGGTGATGTGTGTTCAGGAGAAGGAAGGCTTCGAGGCACTGGTTCACCCCTTCCGACCGTGGAAAGCCCTCAACGAAGTCCAAGGATATGTCGAGCCACGGTCGTGTAGGCACTGGTAGCGGTTGGAGAAGCCCTGGATAAGCCACCGTCTCTGCTTTACACCTCTGGCAGGTGTCGCAGGCGGCCACAGGGCTCTTAACTTCCCGGCGCATGTGTGGCCACCGAAAATATTGCTGGACCCTCTTCAGTGTGGCCTGAACGCCGGAGTGCCCACCTAGAGCAGACGCGTGCAACGCGTTCAGGACCCTTCGCCGTGCATTTTGACCCGAGCCGATATAGACACGTCCCGCACCATTATCATCCCCTGTCAGAGTTCCACTCCCGGCGCCGCTGCCGGGGTCACCGCCAACTATTGGATTAGACCTTCGGCCTCTGTGTCGCCGTCGTAGCTCATCAGAACCTCTTGTATCCAGGCGGGCACAATCACGATGGTTGTTCGGAGCTCTGTGTGACCCCGGCGTGAAAGGGCATCCGCCGTGCGATTCGTCGTGCCCGGCTTGTATTCGATCCGATACGACAAGCCCAACATTTTGGACAGCCACCGGTGTTGGAATGTCGTGCCCAAACGCTGGTCGAGCAGAAATTTCAAGCTCTGCTGGTCCGTCCTGATTACAAATTCTCCCTGCTGAAGGTACTGCCTCCACCGTTGCACGGCCAGGATCATCGCCAGCATCTCTTTCTCGTACGTTGATCGTCCGACGTTCTTTGGTCCCAGCGCACTACTGAGGAAAGCCAACGGTCGTCCCTCCTACATGAGGACCGCCCCTATGCCTGTATTTGAGGCGTCCGTCTTGACAACGAACGTCTTGGAGAAGTCCGGGAGCGCGAGCACCGGCGCTGTACTCATTGCTCGCTTGAGGTGCTCGAAACTCTGTCTCTCCTCCTGGCCCTAACGGAACCCGTTCGTTTTCTTCAGTAGCGCTGTCAGAGGTCTGGTAATCTGCCCATAGCCTTGCACAAAACGCCGGTAGTACCCTGTGAGCCCCAGAAAACCTCTGACGTCCCGCACCGATCTGGGCTCCGGCCACTCCACCATGGCTCGGACCTTATCGGGGTCCGTGGCGACTTCAGCCCCAGATATTAAATGGCCCAGGTACTCCACAATTTGGACCCCGAAGAAACACTTGGATCGTTTTGCGAAGCGCAACTGTTCCTTTAGCCTGTCGAAGACCAGTCGGAGATGTTGAATGTGGGAAGCCATGTCCTTGCTGTACACGAGGATGTCGTCGAAGAAGACGAGTACGAACTTCCTCAAGTAGTCCTTGAACACATGGTTCATGAGGCTTTGGAAGGAGGACGGGGCATTGGTTAATCCAAACGGCATTACCTTAAATTTGTAGTGGCCGGCGTGGGTGCGGAATACCGTTTTGGGTTCCTCGCCGGCGCCCATTCGTATCTGATGGTAGCCCGCCCGTAGATCGATTTTGGAGAAGACGTGACTGCCGGCAAGCTCGTCCAGTAGCTCTTCCACGGTCAGAATCGAGAACTTGTCTTTGACCGTGATGTCGTTGAGGGCCCTATAGTCAATGCAGAACCTCCAGGTGTCGTCTTTCTTCTTGACTAAGAGGACGGGGAAGGAGAAAGGACTAGAGCTGTTCTGGATAATGCATGCGTCGAGCATCTCCCTTACCATGTCTTCAATGGTGTCCTTCTGTTATCTGCTGTACCGATATGGTCTGACTGAAGGGGGCTTGGCACCCGGAAGCAATAGAATCTTGTGGTCGTGCTCTCTTCGGGGAGGAAGGCCCGTCGGTGCCTGGAAAATCTCGGCGTACTGATTTAAACACTCATGTAACTCCGCCGAGTTACCTATGTCTTCCTCGGCCTCACTCCTTTTGACGCAAAATTGAGCCAGAAATAGCGAGCCCCCATTTCTGAGTTCTCTCCATACTTCCCTTTCCCCGACCAGTCTGACCGTTGACTCGAGTGCCCTCTCTCGCAGGACCTTGTCGTGCCCGTTGACCCGCACCGTAATCGATCTCTGAATGAAATCGAAGGTGATGGGGTTCACTGTCCGCATCCAATCTGTGCCCAACACCAGCTCGCACTCCCCCAGTGGCATCACCAAGACCTCCTACGCGAACCGTTGACCTTCGAAGGTCCATTCAAGAACACTCTGGCTGGTGCACACGAATTTGTTACCGTCTCCAAGCTCGATGTGTGCTACCGGTGCCGGAACTACAATTACGCCCAACCGCCGTGCTACGCTATCGTCGAGGAAGCACGCGGTCGCCCCCGTGTCTATCAGAACTGAAATCAGGGCCCCTTTCACGATGGCGTCCACCCTCAACGCCGGCGTGTGTCCCGCCTTGGCAGATCTGAGCGATTCTTCTCTCACCGCACCGCTGGCCCAGTCCATGGCCTCGCTGCCGGACGCTTCTATCTTCCTCAAATCCAGCCATTCTTCCTCCTCCGTTCCATCTGACTCCTCATCTCCTTCTTCGTGCCCGCGTGTGAGCATGAACATCTGTCTCTTGTTTGGACATATATGGGCTCTGGAGTATTGGGCTGGGCAGGTGTAGCACAAGCCATGTCGCCTTCTATCCGCGCAATAGGCCGAGTCAATGGTCCACATGGGCAGAGGCCGTTTGTTGAGATTGTTTGGGCCATTGACTTGGGCCCTCTCTGGAGGCCCGGGCCCTTGACCCACTCCTTCCTGGATCACGGCCTGAGCCCCTTGGGTTGGCCCTAGCCGTGGTCGTATCGTCTGCATCTGACTCTCTGGTGCCCTCGCCGTTGACATTCCCCAGCGAGTGTGAGGCCTTTGTTCCCCTAGCCGTTGTTCCTCCATCTTTGCCAAGAACATTGCTCGGTTTAGGGTCTCAGGTTCGAGCATGTACACCCCCGTCTTGAGGTTGTCCTTCATTCCACTGATAAAGCTGGAGATGAAGAACTCCTCGTCCAATGTCTCGTTTCTTGCCAGCATTCGGCCCCTCATGGCTTCGAAACGGTCCTCATAGTCCTGCACCGATGTGTCCTGCTTCAACTGTTTGAACTGCGCCACCACGTCTTCCCTCTTGCCGTCATCGAACTTCAAAATCATGTCCCTGACCAATTGTTCCCACAGCACCGCTCCGCGCCGGCGTTGGTGGTCCTGGAACCAGACCTCAGCCTTGCCGGTGAAATGCATCGCCGCCAGTCAGACCTTGATGTGATCATCTACTGCACATAAGAAAAAATAGTGCTCACATTTACGAAGCCAAGCCTGCAAACCCGAGCCATCAAACGAAGGAAACTGTAGCTGTGGCATTTTGAAACTTATTTGTGCCGTATCATGGCGCCGTCGAGGATCCGGCCATGGTTGCCCATGGTCCGTCTCCCTTTCAGGCCAAGCGGTCGCCTCACGGCGTCGGGGAGCTCGTCTGTCCTCGTGGTGATAGGTGTGCTCCCTTGGGTCCGGCCATGGCTCGTGGCGGTGTTCTGGTTTGTTCCACCATGGTTCCGTCTCTCTGCGTCGCGGACCTCTGTAGTCGTGGTTGTTCTGATGTGTGTGGTCCTCCTCCTCCGAGTGTCGCCGCTCAGACCTCCGGTGATTGTGACGTCCCTCCCATCCACGTTCATCGATCTCTGTGTCACGAGATGCTCGTTGGCGCTCGTTGCGGTCGCGGGCGCGGTACTCTCGCCGCCGTGGCCCAGCGTCCCGAACTCGTCCTTCCTCCTCGAGCTCCTCGTCCTCCTCAAGCTCGTAGGCATGGATCCGCTCCGATCTGCGCTGACCGCCGTCGAGCCTCGACTCCCCTCGCGATTCTGGCCTTGGCTCGTGCGCCGGTCTTTGCTCCGGCGTCGGAACTCGTCCTGGCTCCTCGCTTCCTCCTCTCCCCGGAGCTCGTCGCTCCGGCGCCTCGGCACTGTTCTCCAGGTGCTCTACGCGTCCTGACAGTCGTTGGAAAAGCGTCAGAATCTCCGTGAACTGTCCCGCCGTGCGTTCTGTGCGATCGTCAATGATTGCCTCCACCCGCGGCGCCATTTGTTGCACCTGCTCCGTCAGACCTTGTACCAGCGCTTGGAGTTGCTGGATCCCCTCATCAATGGCGCGCCTCGCCGCCTCCTCGGTGCGTCTCGCCGTCTCCGCTCTGTCGGAAGCTCTGGTCATCGTGGCCGTGAATCGTCGGCTCTGATACCAATTGTTATGAACACAATACGAATTGGAACTCTTTCTGGTGTTTTTATTGAAGAAGGTTGCTCTACAGACTCGACCCAAGCTCTCTCTCAGACGCCATGGCTTCGAGCTCTGTTACAGACTCAATCCAAATGAAGAAGATCAATGGTTTGGTCAACATGACCTTATTTATACCCCTAACACGTGGCGCCCTTGCGTAACAACCCGGCCCACGTGGCATAACCGACTCGTAACAACCGACACGTCAGCGCTTCTAGAAGCGGTGACCCTTTGACTACCGATGAATTCACGACACAAAGTAACGAATGAATTCCTAATTTCAAATTCATAATGACCTCGATGCGTGTGAAACGTTGTTTTGAACTCCTTACCCTCCTACAATCTGATTTGGTAGTAGCCTGGCCGAAAATCAATTTTGGAAAAGTAAGAACTGACTTGTAGTTCATCGACCAACTCGTCAATTGTACGAATAGGAAATTTGTCTTTGATCGTTTGCTCGTTGAGTTGCCGGTAATCAACATCTAGAGGATACATTCAACATGATAAACCCTTGAACGACCATTGCTATATATTGGTCAGCAGTCCTCGTCTTCTCAACACGACCACCGTATCACTTAGTGATTCCCAAACATTGAGTTTCTATCTTATCTCTCAAAATTGAAATGGAACTTGCTTTATATCTAAGCAATCGTGACACAACGTTTTTGGCTGGCGGAACCCAACAACTACAAGAGAGTAAGATGTTAGAAAGACAGCATAGGGAAACTCTAGGGCTAGTGAATGTTAATGAGGTAGGGTAAATTTAGGTGAGTTAAAGTACAATATATCATTATATTAATATGAAGGGTTAATTACGCTCACCTATCATGTACTATACACGTTTAACGGATAAATACCCCAAAGTTATTTCGTAACGAATACGTACTCTAAACTAACAGTTTGTAACATCCCCTTCCATCCATTTTCCATCCATTTTTAGGGTTAGATTTAGGTTTGAAGTTGGTTTTAGGATTGTAACACTACGGGTAGTTCTGAAATTTCAGAAAAAAAAGAATAGCAAATGGACGAAAAAATGGATGAATGGGGGATGTTGTTACAAACGGTTAGTTCGGGGTATGTATACATTATTTGGGGTAGGTATCCGTTAAACGCGTATAGTTCGGAGTAGGTGAATGTAATTAACCCTAATACAAAATGTCTAAAATAAAAACAAATTTATTAAGAATCACGCATATGTCATTAATGATGCCGAAAAAATACGTACCTTTTTAGATTTATTACATCTTACACTGAAGAATCCATTTACAATGGATTATATATCTATATATAATCATTTCGAACAACCAATTAGTACCGTGATTCCAATTAGTACCGTGATTCACAATACAAATTCGTGACCATATCTGTAGCGCATTGCATCGTGAATATACAGACGGTTACAATGTGGGTCATCTTCGTCTTTCGAGGATCACAGATATACCGACCCACTCATGAATCATATTTTTGTGACACCGGGTTCATGAGTTGATGCCACTTCCTCATTTGTGTGTTATATGCTGGAAAACATATGATATTGAAGTTGGCCTAAAATCCTTTATTTTCACAGCCACTTATTCTTCAACTGCCCCTCCAGTGATTCTTCAACTGCAGATTTGTAAATATAGTTTCCTCCCATGTCACAACGATATCCGTGATCTGGTTTTGGCACATTAGTAAAAGAAGAGAGATGTTTCTCTCTTAAGTTGTTGAAGCAATACATTATTTTGTAAAGTACATTATATAAGAGCTCAAGCGCTACTCTAAATATACCATGCTAACACAACTTCCAAATGATCCTAACAATTCAATAAGCATGTTCAGCCCATATCCACTTCTAAACTTGGCAACATAGAGAGTTTGTGATGTTCTCGTGATTCATGATATCTGAACTCCAATGCACCTGTTGGTTTAGCTTAAGTGAACATATGCAAATCTTCAGAGGAATTTACTTTCCTGGATATAAGATCATGAGAATGGTGGTGACAAGAACAAAAAGGTCAAGATCAGAACATCATTTTCGATAAAATATGTGATTACATATCATTGATTTATGGTAGTTTGACATGGACCATGGAGCAAGTGGTCATTAGGAGAAACAAAGCTTCAAAATTGTTGTACAAGTTGACAGAGAACATGATCAGAGACGAAGAAAACCTGAACCAAAGGAAAAAGCTCGAAAGAATCAGAAGAAGAGCCTCCGGGAAGATGATCTGGACGGAACTGGTGAAGGAGAGGTTGGCGATTTGAGGGGCAGAGGTGTTCCCTTGCCCTCGGGAACTTTGTCGACTAACTTTGCTGCCCTGGGGTCTGTTAGAAGCATTTTCTGAAATGACTGTGAGAAGCCGGTTGCAATAATGGTGACGTGAATCTCCCCAAAGTAACGGTCATCCACAACGGCCCCAAATATTATGTTAGCAGAAGGGTCTGCCAAACTTGTAACTACCTGAAAATATATTTACACCAAGTTAGATCAAGAATATGAAAAAGGTAATTCCAACTTTTTATACTATTTTTAGATGAGACCCATCACCATCTCCGGTTATCTTCATGGGAAATTGGCCATTTTGGTGCTACCTTAAATTTGAACCAACATGAACCAAATCCCACATCGAAAAGATGTGGATTCATTTGCCAATTGATAAGCTTCTTGGGACCTCCACCTATCAATTTGACCTTTTAGTTGGGCTGGACTTTAACATGGTATCAAAGCTTGGTTCATCTACACTTAAACCCCTCTATGTCAGCCTATTTCGGGCCAGAGGACCTGCCCAGCAAGTGAGGGGTGTCAAGGTCCCGCATAGAAAAGATGTGGATTCATTCACCACTTGCTTCCCCTATCAACCGGTTGGGCTTTTTAACACGGTATTAAAGCTTGGTCCATCTATACTTGAACCCCTCTATACCAGCCTATTTCAGGCTAGAGGGCCCGGCCTACATGTAAGAGGAGGTGTCAAGGTCCCACATCGAAAAGATGTGAATTCGTCTGTCACATGATAAGCATCTTGGTGCCTCCACCTATCAGTTCAAGCTTTTAGGTTTGTTGGGCTATTACACAAAGAACACGCTATCCTAATTAAGCTTCATACATTTTCCCATTTCAGATTAGCAGCAATCCAAATAGGCTCCTGTTTAGCATTGTGCACATTATACTGCACAGCTTGTGGAATGGAATTGTCGGGTTCTTGTGAACAAACATAGAACATCTATATTATTTTGTATGAAAGAGATTCAAAAAGAAGGAAATGGAAACTGAAACTGGCAGCAGCAGAGCACTTTTAATGTAAGTTCTAAGATATTTGATGTACCTGAGACACTCTGTTCACTTCTTGTAGTGTAATGTCCTTTCCTCCGGTAATATTATACACTACTCCAGTTGCCGATTGGATAGATGACCCAATCAACGGAGCCAAAGTTGCCTGCTCAGCCGCTTCTTCTGCACGGTTTTTGCCGGAGGCCACTCCTACACCAAGCATTGCTGTTCCAGAGTCTTTCATAACTGCTTTTACATCTGCAAAATCCACATTCACCAGTCCTGGTATCTGTAAAACAGTAACCCCATGCACAAACACAAATATAATTTTAATAACTTATTTAAAAAATATAAGGGTACATCATATGAATATGATACTGAAATTAAGTGTTCCTCATAACCTTACCGTGATTATGTCTGAAATTCCTTGCACACCTTGGCGTAAAACATCATCGGCAAGAAGGAAAGCATCCTGAAGTGGTGTCTGCTCATCAGCAATATCCAGCAGACGGTCATTGGGGATCACTATCAGAGTATCGACATTTTTCTGCAACTTCTCGATAGCCTCCAATGCCTATTGAGAGGGGGAAACAAAGCTTAATTGTAATAATTACACTTGACACGACTGTATAATGAGATTTTCTTGAACCCTTCCATGTCCCAAACCAACTATGAATGCAGTCATAAGCAGAAATATAATAAACTCAAAGGGGAAAGGAATAGATGATGGTAGGAGGATATATCGCCAGAAAATGTGCACTTTCCTAATCCAAGCATATGAAGAGAAGGCCTACTGCATGAGGGTCCCACCATAATGGGGTGTAGGGAGTGTCATCTATAGGCTGTTTAACTTACTCGAACTTGCAACCTCAAGGCATCAACCTTAGCATCTTCTAATTCTATCATAGAATGTTCCTAGTGCCAATGTGCTAGTTGCGTGAATTTTATGACACCTCACCTCTCAATATCTCACAAATGACCCCCAGTGGGGTTGGCCTAATGGTCAAGTGAACTCTCTCACCTTGAGATCAGGGGTTCGAATACCAGTGGGTCACCTGTTTGGGGGCAGGTGTGGGGTTAGGTCAGGGGTTAACCAATGGTCAACTTAGGCTAGAGTTAGGTTAGGATTTACCGCCTTATTGCTGGTAAAAAATAAACACACTTGCCTGCTGGGATCTTTTACGCCCTTCAAAGCTGAAAGGATATGTGACCACACCAACAGTTAAATAGCCAGCTTCTTTTGCAATTTGCGCAACAACTGGAGCAGCACCAGATCCCGTGCCCCCACCCATACCCGCCGTTATGAAAACAAGATCTGACCCCTTTAGAGAGTTTGCAATAGCTTCCTTTGATTCCTCTGCAGCTTGCTCCCCCAAAAATGGGTTCCCACCAGTACCTGCATCTCTACCAGGTGATTCAAATCAAGACACGACCAAACCCTATGAAAAATGTAACTTGCAACGTCATATTGAGAATACCAGACCTAGTCCACGAGTTAAAAGCTCTCCGATTTGGAGAGGGTTTTGTGCAGAAGATTGTAACAATGCTTGAGAATCTGTATTGATGGCATAGAAATCAACGCCCTGGTATCATAACCATGTAAGCATTAACAAGAGCCTGTGCACAAACACTAAGAGCAAAACAACAAAACACTATACATAATGTACAAGGATTGTGCTAAAAACTTCGATCTGACATTTAATAAGAACATAAATAATATCCTTCCTTCACATGATTTACATCAGAATTACCTTGTTGCAAATACAAAATCACCTAGCGGGTACTATATACATTGGAATCGGAAAAGCAGAAGAAGGTACATTACAATGAAATTATGAAAGGTAGAATCTTTACAGAATCATTTTCAACCATGTAAGAACAGAAGGAAAATACTAGTTTATTAGAGGCATAGCTAACCATGAAGACGCACCTGCAAGCCACTACCAATCATGCGATTAACGGCATTGTTGCCACCGCCACCGACACCGACCACCTTTATCTTGGCGGAGTCCATTGGGGAAAAGGAGCAGCTGACACCGCCGGAGCGGAGTCTCCCCCTCCGGTTGGCATTGCTGGGGAAACCGCATAACCATGAAATGGACTGAGAGCAAGTCTTGGGGTGAAGCGCGGATGAGAGAGGAGGAGATAAAAGCAGCTCATTTAAGCTTGTTAGCTGAAGCGTCGCCATTACAGAGATAACTGGGTTCCCCGAACGAATTCAGAAGGAGCTAGCAAGAGATGTGCTTGAGGTCTTAGGGTTTTAGAAACATTTCTGGGAATGAATTTGGGAGAGACGTAAGAGATTGGGTGGACCCTTTGTTGAAGTAGCCGCAGATAGGAATTTTAGCAAGTCAATTTTTGATCTGGAATTCTTAAATGATTTAAAAATTAAACTTCAGTAAATTTAAGTTCTAAGGGTTTTGTATTCACAACTAAAAATCTGATATTTACGTTCTCTTATTTTCCTCTCGCTTTCGTGTGTCGTTTATTTCCGATCTTTTTTCTACTGTCGTCGTCATTTCTCCAATCAGGATCCATCAATAGCCCCCACTTCTTCCCCTTGTCTTGATGCTACCGACAACTCAATTCCGACCCATATGCTCTCCCACACAACCTCGATCCTTATGATCCCTTCCTGCATGCCCCTGACTCATGCTAATGACTTTATCAAGCCACCACGATCAAGGAAGAAAGCTTATCGAGCCTCTCCTCTTCCCTTCTGACCACTGTTCGTCGTTTTACCGACTGTACCACACAACTCTTGCCCAGGCCGACCCTTTTCACTAAATGATTTATCTTCGCCGTCCAACCAGCTCATGTCGAGTATTGTAAGTCCTCCACCGATCCTTCCATCCAACAATCCGATGATATCAAGCCCGCCTGGACATCTATCAGACCAACGAGATCCTTCCTTCCTACCTTTGCCATCTCTTTGGCTAACGAATCCCAAGAGCCGACGGGAATTGCTGAATCCAGTCCCACCAATATCGGAGCATCCCGCCCCACCTAGCAAGGAAACCCCGGCGAAAGAAGCTCGCCCTTGAATGAGGCATTGTTGGCCCTTCAAGAGGAATTCTACGCCCTCAAGATGGAAGAAGAAGAGGACCGAATAATTTGTATCTCGAGGAATCCAACAACGAATCACAGTCGTGGGCACACAGCCTTTGGTCAGGTGGAACGCCTCTTCACGACATGCAGTTGTGATCGAGGCTCTATAGAGGGCTTAATCAAAGGGTTTGGAACCACGCCGGTCTTGTCATTAAGGAACAAGGATGAGGCCTTTCAGGATTCTGTTTCACCTCACAAGAAGAGAAGAATATGACTAGGAGAGGAGAAACTTGGTCTTTCAACCAGGCTCCTTTGATCTTGGAGGATCTTCGGACAAGAAACAATCCAATCACCTTGCCCTTAATTAGACACCATAGGTGGGTCTTAGGGTCTGACCTACCCTTGGACAAACTCGTGGTTGAGACATGTTTCCAAGTGGGGGAAGCCTTGGGTGGGTTTGTGGAGGTCCACACGGATCAATCAAGTCTCGCATGGGGAAGCACCCTTAGTGTATGGTTCTAGAAGGAACTAGCCATGCCCTTTCGTCGAACAACGCATATCCTTGCTGAAGGACATCAAACACTGGTCCGACTACAATATATGTGTCTTAGTATTGTGGTTGTGGGTTGCATATGGGTGAAGGAAGGTTGCATATTGGTGGATGTGGGTATGGGAAAGGCATTAGAGGTGGATCTTGAGTCCCAAATGGTGAATGGGTGGGTTGTGGTGGGTAAATTGGAGCCTAGAAGAGGGATTCCGAGGGTAGATTCTGATGCACATAGGATTTTGTTTGAAAAACTCAAGGTATTGGTTTAGGAGAAGGTCTGGTGGCATCTGGGTTGTAAAAATATGTTCTTGAGAGCGAATATTTATCGGAGTGACAAAAAAATTTGAGGCACCATTACCTTGATTTTGGACATGAGAGTTGGAGCTTTCTAGAAATATGTTGGGTAGCTCTCTATCTTGCATCAACAACGTCATACCTCTTTCAGTTCCTCCATATTATCCAAACGACCCCTCAAGTCCTCGTTGTCAAGCTAGGCTGCCTAAGCTTTGACTAGGTTTAGTTTAAGTTTTTATTAGGATTAGATTAAGTTTTTAATTTTTTTTCTTCTTAATTTGTATTATTTTGTACTTATTTTCTAAAATTTATTTTTGGTATTCTTTTATTATTAAGTGGGGTAGGATGGTAATTTTCATTTTGAAATTCATAAGTTTAAATGGATAAAGACAAAATCGTCGTTTCACTTTTTATTAACTGACACATGGTACAAATGACTACCAAATTGAAATATTCCATCTATTTTTATTAACAGAATCGCGAAACCAATACTCAAAAATATGCATTTGTCGTTTTGAAACATTAAGTAGTCTAGTGTTCGTGATCAATACTTAAGAGTAAATTTTAATATTTAACCTTTAATATACTCTGTTTCTTAAACTTCTCTTCCAAATTAGGAGCTGAAGCATATTTTTGGTCCCAGGTCGATCTGCATAAAAAAAAGTATATGTCGAGAGAGCTTCTCCTCCAAATGTATTTTCTCAACTCAACTTAAATCAAGATCATAAACCAAAAACAAGACACTTATAGCAAGTGTAAACCTTGCTTATGAATCAAACAAATGACTACATACTCTTATTCAACCGAAGTTACAAAACAATACTAAGAGAGAAATGAAACAATTTAATAGCTCTAGCAATCAAGTTTCATTGCAAAAGCAACTCAAATTTTATGCTGAGATAAGAACTAGGCGCAAATCCAAGACATGAAATGATCCCGATGCCCCGAGTTGAAACGAGTTTCAGTATCCAACCCGCAACCCATATCGATGATTCATCGGGAGGCTAAGCTTGTGATGAATCGCTTCATTCCCCTTCACTCAGAATAGGGACTATGAGCGGTTTCAATTGAGCGAGATATACAATTGCCCACCTACAATTATGAAAAGATTAAATCTTGGTAACTATGATAATCAGATAGCAATGACAGGAACACGGGTGATGATCACATTAGAATGGATAATCTCACTCAGCTACCTTTAAGTGTGCACCTTTCTCAACCGATTACCCTCAAGTTTAAAAAGTTTTTGACAACACCCTAAGTGTTTTGTAGTCTCAACTTACCCCAATTCCGTTAACTTTTTGGTGTGAGAGAACAAAAACACCCTTTTTTCATGAGGGTATTTATGTCATTTCATGCCCTAAAAATTGATGGAATTGTGGTAAAATGAGGCTAAAAAACTGAATGGGGTAGTCAAAAACTTTTCAAACTTAGGGGTAGTTAGTTGAGAACGGTGCATACTCAGGGGTAGCTGAGTGAGATTTTCCCTAATGCACTTGGGAGGAACTGGAAACTGAAACTTGGCTTACATCATCCAGCAGCAGATTGTTGCAGTAATAACCAACGTTAGGTGGAACCTGCACAAATATGCAGCTTAATTAATTACTACGTGCACAACAAATTGAAGATAATATAGATATCATACTCAGAGTAATAAATAAAGGGGACTAAGTAAACAAAAAAGAATATTAGATTTTGCCATATAACATGGTACAAAAGCTAAAAAGCCTTATACATGATTGACAATAATAGCCATTGTATTTGAAATTTAATTAGCACATACATTGCACATGTATTAAAAGAAATGCATGTTTTGATAACAGATGTTCAATCCTTCACCTATGTACTTTCAACAATATGTTATGTTTGAGAACATATATTTTTTTAACACAATCCATGGAACAGAGGATGAAACCCAAGGAGGAGATCATAGACTGTTCATTCCAATTTCCAATCATTAGTCTTCAATAAAAATTTCATTTTTAATCTTAAAACTACAATCCCTGCATAAGCCATAATCATTTCAATATAGCTTAAACAGACAACTCTCATCAATTATCGCAAAGACTGAAGTTATATTGCAACAAACTGCCTTTAACCACCAACAACCGAGTCAAAACAACCAGTCAAAACTAAACTATACCATAAACAGCAAGACAATGACCCACCATGGTACCCAAATTATCCAATTTGTTTGATCTTCATACTCATTTAAATTTGATACCCAAAGTATCCATTTTGTTCAGTTTTGGCCTATTTCGTCACATCGTTAATAGGCTGTTGAGATGTGCTATAACTGAACAGATACGAATAATTTGGGTACCAAAGCAAAACAAAAACTAATAATTTTGGTACTAAATCAGAACAAAAAACGTTTTCTGTATTTTGAACATTCTCCTAAGTAAACCAATGACACCAAAAATACCCTTACAGGCAAATCAACCGGGCATAAATCTTAACATCTTTGACACTAGGCTGCATATCTAGTTAATAACTGCATTCAACCCTAAAACTACACAATTTTCAATTTCCAATGAAGAACTACAGTGAATAAAAGTACCCAATTATGTTTATAACCATTTAAATCAACAAATGCAGAAACTTTGTCCCACCCAGATAATTAGATTCCAATAAATAAATCACAAAAGTACTTGAAGGCATAAAAATCATACAGATTTGCAGAGGGTCCTCTGTTGCAGCAGATTCTGGTACAAAGAGAGACAATTATCCCAACCACTACGAAGATCAGGGACGTCACCATAAACCCCATGTCGATCCTCTAAATTCGATCACGAACCGGTCAGATCAGAGCGAGCAGATCTCTGCAAAGAGTTGGATTCGGTTCAGTGCTCAACAATAAACATCAATCGAATTACCGATCAAGCAATAAAATGACAGAGATTGTCAAAGGAAGAGAAAATGATATTCTAAAATCGTGTTTGGTTACCGAGAAAATGAGAGAGAAAAGTTTTTGGGGATCTTACTGTGGAAGAAGAAGCTCGTGGTCAGTTCTCGGCGAAGGAGCTGTGGGATCAGTCTTTGTCCGCATAGATCGTGAGCTGCTTTTGTTGGGTTCTGGAACCAAATTTGGAGGCCCATACGTATTGGGCTTTACTACATTTTAGGGTTAGACATCAGGTTGAACCGGGCCCATGAACATTACCTTCACAAGGCCCCAAAACACCGGTCCGGATTATATAGATTGAACCGTTTATTTTCCGTTTTTTTTTTAGTGTTTGTGTATCTATAGTTATATTCTGAGCAGCTTGTAAAAAATGTTAGACGTTAGTTGAGAGGTGAGGGGTTAGGCGTTAGTTGAGGATTAGTCGGGACTAATCCGATTTAGTGTTATGAAAATCAACGTTAGACATCGTTTGGGCTGAATCTTACGTTCTTGATTTTAAGAGACGTATTTACACAAAATAATAGAACGTCTTAAAATATCTACTTTACTTACCTGGATAAAACCAATTATTTATATAATTAAAAAAATCAGGGGTCAAATATAATATTTTTTACTTGGAACTACACGATTAAATATCAACTACGGCCTACGGTTATGGTTTCTAAACAATAACAATTTTTTATATTAATATTTGAAATTATTATTTCGTTCCATAATTTCTGAAAATGGGGTATTAAAGATGGATGAATTATGACATCATGGCTGACGATTGCTTGAATATGAAGCTTGTCGATGTACTTTGTTTCTGTCCCAACGTGGCTTCGGGAACGTCAATGAGTCAACGGTGACAAGACTGATGGACGTAAGTAGGGACGTGTGGTTTATTCTTTTCAGTTTTCACTACCGACATGCTTCTGATTTTCTCTTTAATTTATAGGTTAATTAATTACTATGGTTTGTTTCTAGTTGTTTTGTTTGGGACTTATGTACTGCATCAAGAGTATATGAATATGGCCTCTTTTGTTCATGGACAAGTTATGTGTTATCACAAAACTATTCGTTTAATACGAAGTATATGGACCAAATTCGACTTTTTTTGTATGTAATAAAAATTATATTGTTGAAACATCACGAAAAACATAACAAATTTGTATTTAGCCGTCCCGACATAGTGATCATATGGATTATCCGGTATACGGATGGTCTAGGATCGATCACTTTACTAGTAATCCGATTTGAATCGCAGAAAAAATTTGTGACCTATTAGGCGAGGCAGCGTCTATTGAACTAGATACCTATTATATTACAGACCAAAAGACTAATACACAACCCTATAGTGGTTTGCCCATAAAAAGATCGTAAGAACATCCCCTGAAGTGATAAAAAAGACCATGGTTGTATGGTCGAAATATTGTTGGACTAAGTTTGGGAGTGAAAGGACGAGATTCTAGAGGATGGGAAAGAGGGGGCCTTGTCCTTTAGGGACTGGAAGGGTGAATCCCAAACACTAGTCGAACCCTACTCTTCACATACGTTTCTAATGACTCAACGACAATACATCTTCATTAGTTAAGCATAAATTCATCGTTTCGTTTTGTTCGTAGAACTCCTCTATTAACCATTCCTTTAAGCATTCGTAATCAATCAAATCCATTAATTTGGGTGAGATAAAGATTTTCGATCATTTTGGAAGGAAGATGAGAATGTACATGAAATGAGTATTGAAGATTTGTAGTATTTATAGGGATTTTTTAAATAATTTATGAAATTACCGTTTTTTGTTTTGATTTATTTTTAAAAAACGGTCGATTATGAAAACTCATCACCGACTAAGTTTTGGCACCCTAAACTTTTGTCGATAATGAAAAAAAACGATTCATCACTGACGGAACATACCCGACGAACATTAACATCGATGAAGATCATCATCGAAGAAATGCTATTCATTACTGACTGAATGGTTTGTCGGTGATGCTGATTATGGTGTGGTGATCGGACCGTTAGATTAACCAACATTCATATATTTATTTTTCAAAAAAACACCATTACGAGGCAACGAGGATTGGAGTCCAAGCCTCTAACTGTCGACGGTAAGCTTTAGAGGCTATTTAGTAAAACTATCATATTACTTTTTTTTTACCATTTCACAAATTAAAATTTTCCCGCTTCGTTTGAACTCCGTTTGACTTCAAATTTGCGCCTATATTTTTATTTTTACAAGGGTTTTCTATCAAGATCAGTCACAAATACATTTTGAAGAACTAAAAAGAAATGATTTCAGGGTTGATTTAAAAAAAATTATATCTGGATAAACAGTGAACACTGGTTTTATCAACACCGAACCCTAGTTTTATCAACGCGAAACACTAGTTTTATCACCCAATTTTACCAAAATTGAACATGATTTTTATCACCTTATCACTTATTTTTATATCACCTCATCACATGTGTTTTATCAATATTGAACACTAGTTTTATCAACACTAAACACTAGGTTTATTACCACGTTACATGTGTTTTTACCACCTCAACACTTGTGTTTTTATCACTTCAGCACACATGTTTTATCACCCTAACAAATGTTTTTTATCAACACCGAACACTAGTTTTATCACCCCGATATAAAATATTTATTAGTGAAGATTTATGAATACTCAACAATAATTTTATCACCCCGATATAATTTTTTTTTCGTGCTTCAAAAATATTCATCACTAGTCTTGATTGAAATCCCTTGAAAAAATAAAAATAATGGCGCAAGTTTCACTACAAGGGATTCCAACTTCTGCAACGACCATATGACGTCGTATAGGATTCTTATGCCGTCGTAGAAGTAATCGATTAACTTCTGCGACGGCATGAACCCTTGTCGCAGTGTTTGGCCGAAAAACTACTTCTAACACGCCATTTATGGCGTCGTATAAGATAAATAACTTCTGCGACGTCGTATATGGCGTCATAGAAGTAAAATACATCTGCGACGTCAACATATAACGCCACAGAAGCACAATACAACTGCAACGCCATGGACGACGTCGGAGAGGTACTTTATCTTCTCTTTCGCCTACAGTGACGTCGCAGAAGTTAAATGCAGATTTAAAAAAAAATTAATAAACCATGCACCCATACGTGCAAAACCTGCAAATAATTTAAACGTGCACCCAAATACCAGCAATAGATATACATACACGCAGTATTCCAAACTATATATCCATTACAAATATTCATCAAACTAGTAATAAATGTTCATCCTAACCTAAATCTGGATCCATCCGATCCATCCTTACCTAACCCGTCCTTGCCCGAGCCGTCTTCAAGTGCAGTTTGGGGTGCCGTCGGGATAGCTCCTGGCAAACGGTTTATATAGTCGTTTACCCGCTTTATGGACGCGTCCAGCTCCGTGTATCTCGCTGCCATCTGCTCTTGGTCCCTGGCCCTCTCTTCCCTGATACGGTTCGTCATCTCCTCTTGAGCCTCGGCGAGTTGGTTCGCCACCTCCTCCTTCACTCTTGCATCGACTTCCGCCCGCACTCTCTCTTCTATTTGCTGAGAGACTTCGATGGAAGTAGCGTTGGTCGAGGAGGAAGCTGCCATCGACTTCCGCGTTGGGAAAACGACTCTTTTCCCACATCCAGGTTGCTGGCTACCCTTCCTCTCTTTGTCCAGCTTGGCAGCTAGTGCCTCAGCCTGAACCAGAACAAGGACGGGGGTAGAGATGCCGACTGACCGTCGAACTTCCCGGATCGCAGCAATGACCTTTTTCTGCGCAGAAACAAACAAAGAGTTAGACAAATCATAGAAAATAAAGCCTAATTAAATATAGTAAACAATATTTGTTTAAAAGTTTGTTTCATCTACCCCTTTTTCGCGGTTGCCCTTCTTCCTGTCATTTGGCGGGAAGACTAGCATACAGGCTTCCAGGAGCGGGATCGGGTTGGAGGGGTTCTTTGCCTTGATCTTCTCAGCGTGGCCTTGTATCGAGCATGACCCGCCTCTATGCAAGGTCGTCACGTTTGCCTTGGCATCTGATGCCTGCTTCGATTTTTTCTATCATATTTGCAACAAACATACTAATTATAATTAAATAATTAGAAAAAAATATAAATAAAAATTGATTTACGAACATTATTATGTACCTGGAAGTCTTGGAATCGAAGTGCTTGCAAATGAAGTCCCACTCATTGATTTACGCACATTGAGTTTCTTATTGTGAAATCTAGGATGTAACCTGTCGAACTCAATCCAAGCTTCACCATCTGCTGGATGCCTCAAAAATGTCAGGATTGATTTCCCTTTTCGCATGCCACTTCATTTTCTGTGCAATGTCAGGTGAATTGTACAACTTCTGCAATTGTTCTATGATGGAGAAGTGCCTAGCGGTTTTCTTCGCCTTGCCTACCATATCGTAGCGAGGTTCAAAACAAATAGGACATTCTGTCAAATGTATATTTTCAGCGTAGTATAAACAACAACTAGATTCACAAGCATCATACGTTTCATAACCTAACCCAACGTCCATCACCACTTTCTGTGCCTCAGCAAACGATTTTGGATAAGTGTTCGGATGAGGAAAGTTTTTCTTATTCATTGTACACATTTCGTCAAACGCGTTGTTCGACACCTTGTATTTTTCTTTATAGGACATCAACTCCATAATGGTTGTCAATGTATCGAAACCAGTGCATCCCTCGTACAACGGTGTTTGATACACACTCAATAATCTCCTGTACTTGTCTGCATCTTCCCTTGCAACCGTCTCATCGATATCGTACTCATCAAAATCATCAATTCTATTATCACTCGTGTCACGATATGGAAACGCATTTTCCACATACTCCCTTGTTGCATCGTAATCACCGGATGAGGACGCCTCATTGTTATAAATATAATCATTATGATCGGATAATGACGCATGATATCTAGCCATCTCTTGGATATTTTCCAATCTAGATTCCTCTTCAGTAGGCATGAGGTGTGCTTCCCCGTGATACTCCCAAATATCGTAATTTGTCATAATACCAATCCCTTTACTAGTTAAATGATTCATCAATACATCGTATGTCCAAAAACAATGGTTCTTACAATTTCGACACGGACACCGAAAGTGATAATTCACACCGAAGTTTTTACCATTAACAAGGACATGGTCGAGAAACCCCAAAACACCTTTCACATGCCTTGGATCATCTCTTGGCAACTTCATCCAACTTCTATCCATCTACACATATATATGCATATATATATATATACATTTACTTCTACACAACTAAAATATAATAATTAATCAAAATGATATGATATATATTATATATACTAATCAATCCTAAATATATGCATATTTAATTTAAACAATATATAATATTATATCTATATCATAATATTAATCCTAAATATATATGCATATTTAATTTAAACAATATATATTCAATCCTAAATATATAAATCAAATTGATATACTTTCTTCCACACACTAAAATATATTCACCAAATATATATAAGTATATAAAAGATACCTTTAAACGTTTGTAATCCCTTGTTTTGTTAGAAAGTACATAGATGATAGAGGAAAGTTGAGGGAGAAAAATATTTGGGAGGTTTTTGGAGAAGTGAAGAAAAATCTGCAGAATTTTGAAAGTGAGAGGTTTTGATAAAGAAGAAAGAGTTTGGTAGGAAGTGTAATGGTAAGTTGGTAGGTAATTAAAGACAGTAGTACTCCTACGACGCCATAACCAATCCGTCGCAGTAGATAAAACGACGCCATACCTCTACGACGCTAATAATTGGCGTTGTAGAAGTACTCAACTACTGCGACGTCATATAACGACGTTGTAGAAGTTGACTTCTTCTGCGACGTCATGCTATGACGTTGTAGAAGTTGAGTAGTTCTGCGATGTCATAGCCTACCCGTCGCATAAGTTAAGTACTTCTGCGACATCATGCTATGTTGTCGTAGATGTAGATACTTCTACGACGTCATAGCATGACGTCGCAAAAGTACTTAACTTCTGCGACGCCATAAGAAGGGCCCTGTGGCAGAAGTGAAAAGCTGGTGTAGTGTTTGAAGTTAATCGGAGTTGAAACGAAGCGGGAATGATTAAATTAGTGAATTGATTAAGAAAAAAATGGACACTTGTCCACATGACACCATTCTATTACAATTATGTCATTACTTGTGTGAGAAATGATGAAAGTGACGTGAATTTGGGTGGGATTGGGGTGATGATGTGGCATTATGATCAATGTTAGATCTTAGGAGTGTGTGGCTAGGATGGGTTTGTTGGGTCTCGAGGTAGGGTTGAAGTTGAACCAATTCGCAGCGGAAAATCAATGAAAACCAAGAGACGATTATATGACACATATTCATGTTGGGTCTTCCAATATCATGTCCCACATGATATCTATGATCAGACTTCGAAATCTCATTCCAATGACTAATAGAACGTAAGCCATAAAGAGACATCTTTCATATTAGTCGCTTCTAGTGAAGCATTGTTGACTAGGGACCCATCGAATGTGATCTATCTCGATCTATGGTTCTATTTGCATGGTGGGCATAGATCAGAGTACACATCGATATATTACTCCAACACATAAGTAATATAAAGCCGCTTTAATTTTATTGCTAACAATGATATATACATTTGGACATTTAGGATTGAACTAAGGGCACTAAGACTAATAATCTCCCACTTGTCCTAGTTCCAATCTAAACTCCAATATATCCCCCATCGACTTTACATGTTTAACATGTTTAGGCAGCGACACTACCTTAGTCAAAGGGTTGGCTATGTTATCATCTGTTGCAATATAGGTTATCTTCACTTCACCTCAGTTCAGTATTTCTCTGATGAGGTGGATACGTCGTAGTACATGTTTGGATTTGTTATGCGATCTGGCCTTTTAGCTTGCGCAATGGCCCTTGTATTGTCGCAAAATGGATTCAACGGGCTGGATGAGTTTTTAATTACACCCAACCCTGCCGTGAATTTCCAAATCCACATAGCCTCCTTAGCTGCCTCTGCAGCATCCATGTAGTTGGCCTCTTTCGTAGATTCGGCAATGGTATCTTGCTTTACGCTCTCCCAACTAAAGCTCCGCCTTTCAGCGTAAACACATATACTGTCTGACTTCTAAAGTCATCTGGATTTGTCTTGGAAAACTAGAGTCTACTCATCATTCAACGACTAGTTCAACATCATCTTTCCCCCAGGTTAGACTGATGTCTACTGGTACAACATAAGGCTTACGAGATGTCCGGTCTCGTACATGTGATGGCATATATGATCGATCCTGCCCTCAGGCGCATGGGATTCGCATCATCCTTTTCAGCTCATCAGGTGTCTTAGGACACTGAGTCTTGCTGAGATGAATGTCATGACTAGTGGGTAAGAGTCCTTTCTTTGAATCAAGCATTGAGAACCTACTCAATGCCTTGTTCACACAGGTTCCCTAACTTAAATCCAAGACCCTCTTGGTGCGATCTCTACATATCTTAATCCTTAAGATATAAGAAGCATCGCCTAAGTCCTTTATTGAAAAACACTTCCTCAACCAAGCTTTAGTCTCGTGCAAGGTTGGGATGTCGTTTTCAATGAGAACCAGAAATGTAATCTTGCTCCCACTAGCCTTCTTATAAACGCAAGATTTATCATCGTTCTTGATTAAGCCAAATCCAATTACAGCTTCAGCAAAACGAAGGATCCAACTCCGAGAAGTTCGTTTCAATCCCTAAATGGATTTCAACAACTTATAAATATTTCCCTTATTCTTCAGATCGTCAAAACCTTTAGGCCGAGACAGACAAACGTACTCAGTCAAATTTCCATTTAAGAAAGCGGTTTTGACATCCATTTGCCATATCTCGTAATTATGATACGCAATTATGTCAAGAAGAATCTGGATCGATTTTGACCATAGCCACCAGGGGGAAGGTTTCCTCATAGTCAGTTCATTGGATCTGCCTATAACCTTTCGCCACCAGTCAAGCTTTGTAGGTTAGAGGGTTGCCGTCCATGTCCGTCTTCACCTTGAAGATCCATTTGCATCCAATGGTCCTCACACCATTGATGGGATCAACCAGTTCCCAGACTCGGTTGTCTGACATGGATTGCATTTCATACCTCATGGCTCTCAGCCATAACTCGGAGTCGAGCCCATCCACGACTTCTTGAAAGGTGGCTGGATCATTTTGATCCACCATGACTTCATTCTCACCTCCGGATACCATATTTGGAGGTGGACGACTGATCCTTTCAGATCGCCTTGGACCTTCCGGAATTGTAACAAGAATTGGTTCTTACTCTACGACCATCTCTGGCTCCCTTTCTATAGGGTTGTCAATTGGTTTAGAAAGATCTGTACCATCCTGAATTTCTTCGAGATGCACAGTCCTCCCAATGACGTCTTTGGAAACAAAACTCTTTTTCCATAAAGACCTCACCCCAAGCGATGAACACCATGTTCTCACTGGGTTTGTAGAAGTAATATCCCCTTGTTGCTTTGGGATACCACACGAAGGTGCATATCTTAGATCTTGGTTCGAGCTTAGTCGAAACCAAACGTTTCACATAAGCCTCACAACCACAAATCTTTAGGAAGGACACAACGGGCATCTTCCCATGCCATTTCTAAAATGGTGTCCCTTCCACAGCCTTCGTCGGAGCCCGATTCATTATGAATGCGGTCGTCTCTATAGCATAACCCCAGAAAGAGATTGGGAGATCAGTCCAACTGATCATGGATCGGACCACATCCAATAAAGTCCGATTTCTCCGCTCGGACACAACATTCAACTGCGGTGTTCTGGGAGGAGTCCATTCTAAAAAATCTCGCTCTCCACCAGATGATCTAAAAACTCTGTGTTTAAGTATTTTCCACCTCGATCCAATCAAAGTGTCTTGATACTTTTACCGAGCCAGTTTTTTACTTCAGTCTTGAAATCTTTGAATTTATCAAAAGTTTCAGACTTATGTCTCATTGAATAGACATAACCATATTTACTGTAATAAACAGTAAATGTGATAAAGTAGCTAAAACCCCTCATGACAAGCGAACTTATTGGTCTATACGCACCCGAGTGTATTAGCCCCAATAACTCACCCGTCCTTTCACCGCAACCGATGAAGGCGCTTGAGTCATTTTGTCCATCAAACAAGCCTCGCACCTATCAATCGAATGAAATTCGAACGGACTTAAAAGTTCGCACTTCCGAAGTGCTGATATGCGTTTTTGTTTATACGACCCTAATGATAGTGTCTTATAAGAGTTTCGGTTTAAATCGTCAGATTCAGACCTCTTGGCATTAATGTTATAAATAGAGCTTGAGGCATTGTTACCCAAATCTAATATGTACAATCCTCCAATAACATAAAACATATCATTGCATAGAATATTGAAAATAAAAATTATATCCTTCCTTGTCTAACATGGACACGAATATAATTTTCCTACTAAAAGTAGGTATGCAATATACATTATGTAGCACAAAACTAGTTCTCTTGGCAAAACAAGACTTATGGATCCTACAGCAGTCGCTACAACTCTGAGGTCTATTTTATGCTTTCCAAGCTTCACCTACTTTCTAGTCATTGCACGTCAGTGCATATGTGAGATTCAGCCCCGGTATCCAATACCATGAATCTCGGAAGTAGAGAGATGTAGCTCTATAAAGTTAATATCTGATGAAGGCGCAGTCCCACTGCCCTTCTTCAGATCATCCTGGTTTTTACCGCAATCTTTTTTTGTTGACTAGGCTTCTGGCAATAGAAGCAGACATTCTCATCTTCCTTAGCCTTCCTTAAGGACCCCGATCCTAGGAGGGTTAGGAGCGATCAAGTGTCTCATCTTTCATGCCAAGTGCGCAGGGGCCTTGCCCTTGCCACTACCAGTTTCCTTATTGAAACGGGATCCCTTTGTGACCATCAGAATATCCTTGGATCCAAAATCCCTTATATTCTTCCCAGCAGTTACAAACCGGCCATGTAACTTTGATATGGTCATGTCCATATCGTGCATGTGATAGTTCATGATGAACTCAACCACACACGAGAAAGGGAGCGCATAAACCTATATGCTGTCATCTCTGACTCTATCTTAAGACCCAGTCCATTAAGACGTTCGAGATGCCCCTTCATTTTCTGGACATGAGGGATAGCCTTGTGAAGGACATATTCTTTGCGTTCATACATGAGGACTATCCTCAAAATTCTGTACCAGTCCAAATAGTTTGTCCCATTCAGCTTGACCCTGTCAAGAATGGTTTTTAATGACAAACTATTAATGTTCGCTGGATTTTCCATTTGATCTAAAACAGATAAAATTCAATTAGTAAACTGAATAAATTTTATGAAGATCAAGCTTAAACACCAATAATCGATTCTATACCTTTAGAATCTGAAACCAAGATCCTTGATTCACTCGATTAAGCTGAACTAATGCTCACCACTTAATCGAGCTATGTAGGTAGGACTCCATCCAATCACATCCAATGTGACTCTTGGCTAGGGTATGTAATTATGTACATGACTTACCCTATCTGTTACTCTAGCTCAAGCTCAGGCTGAGAATCGTAGTTGGGTCCACCAATTTTCAACTATGGCCCGTCACTATGTAGGTGCTCCACTAATGCGCACGACACCCACATATGTCGTCTAAACCTACTGCCCCGCTTTCCCATGGATGCTCCGCTAATGCGGACGACACCCATAGGACGGGGAGGTGGTAAGGTGTTGATAATTGGGAGGGAGGTATCGGACATGACCGGTTTTTACTTGTCCGGTTGTGTTTAAAACTTTGGCACATCCTAGATGCGATGAGCACATCAATTACATTCCAAATACAATGATGTCTCAAATTACATCCAATGTAATTCTTCCTTTGAACCCGTAAACTACATCCAATGTAATGACGATTCTAAGGGCTCACACACAAGGATTATAATTCCAATTTTATCTTTGCATGTGAGGTGATATGCTCGGTAAATAAAGTTAAGCATGCAATTCTAAAACACATAGAATTAATCATGCATAAACTAAACCAAACATAAAGCGATAAATGTGCACATAATAGCCCACTAAACTAACTCCCACTCGCTTCTTGAGCTCCACCAACTCCAAGTCGATGTCAACACCCGAAAAGCCACCAAATGACCTTTTCGCCCTTTCTTCGTCTTGAGTAAAAAATTACAATTTAATACACGACTCGCAGGCCGGGAATTAATAAATATTAAAAATAAGTGGTTCCACGAGCACACCTTGGAAGAATAATTACACGCTAACTCTAACGGCTCGCAGGCCGTGAAAAGCAATAAAAAATTAAAGCGAGCTCGGGGCTATTATGTACACCATCCAACATCACATCACACATCGTGTTATCAAACAAGCATGTTATCAAACATCATGTGATTTTACGGTTTTAATTAATAGCCAAGTTCCAAACCTGTTCTCGTTGTCGATCCTCTCTCCATCATCAGACCTCCATCCGATCTGCCTGAACCGACAAGTGATCCAGCTCTTGTTGTACAGAGAAGTATGGTTCCCGCACCCATCCCTCATTTGGTGTCACTGCTATTTACAATGCTTCCTCTTTCTCTGATCGGGTACATCTTGTCCCTCCAAGAAGGCCTAGGCTCCATCATCGTATCCTAAGACGAGGATCAAGTCTTTGATGTTCCTTTCAAACCAACCATCACGAACCATGTCAACTGCGAGTATGAGCTGGTCGGTAGGCTTCTCGCAACGGAACAATACAATAAGAAGGCCATCAGAAGGGTGTTGACCAACTCTTAAGGTTTGGGGAAGGTCGTTGTCAAGGATCTTGGTCAGGGAGCAACATGTTTCTTCTTTGCAACGGTGGCAGCACATGATTGTGTATGCAAAGGAGAACCTTGGTGCTTCAAACGGGCTCTTTTAGGGTTGGATGACATGCCACCGCGAGGAGCGCCAACAATGTGTTTTGATCATATGTAGTTGTAGGCTCATGCCCTAGACATTCTACTGGACGTCTGCATGAAGACGGAATGGCTCACCATCGACCAAGAACTAAGGGGTTGTGTTATCGTGTTTACGGTTCAATAGGGACTCTATTGGGAGAGTGCTCTCAATATCTGGTTCTAGAAGGACCTCCATCAGCCTTTCCATCGCCCGGGTGTTATTCGATTCCCAAGTTGTGCGCTACCAATGAGGCTACGCTTCCAATATGAGTGTCTCTCGATTTTTTTTCTTTTTATGTGGCCATACCGGTCATGCTGAGCAAAAATTTCCGGAAAATCTGGGGGGGGGGGGATCAAACGGTAGGTTATGGATATGGCCTACACCAAATGGAGATGAAGCCAACGTCTTGGGGGAACATGTTTTTTGACTAGCGACCCCCTCAGTTGGTCCCTCTCTCGACGAAAGTTCAGCCTAAAGTCCAAGAAGGTTGTCGGAAAGATATTGAACGGGCTTTCGGAGTCCTCAAAGCCCCGTGGCACATCATTTCCCGCCCCCGCTTGTGTTCGTAACAAGTATACGTTGGATGATATCATGCACACTTGTATCATTCTACACACCATGATTGTAGAGGATGAACGTGACCTGTACGAAACAGGAGATGACGAGTTGGTGTACGACCCCCTCTAGAAATGTCAAGTTGGACACCACTGGAACAATGGCACCAAGGAGGGCCCTTGGCCTACCGATACCGATTGGCTGCTTGACTCAATATCACAAGTGATTGGATGCACCGACAACTACAAGAGGACCTTATTAAGCACATATGGGGTCGATTTGGAGCGCATTACCATTCCGACGACGAGTAAAGAAATATTTTTATATGCATCACTTGTGTACTTGATGGTATTATTCGGGGATGAATAAAATTATAAGTTCCAAATTATTTTAATTTATGTTATTATTAAATATTTATGTCAAATTTATTTCAATTTTATGTAACATTTATTATTTTAAATCTGAATTTAATAAAATCAACAAAATGTCAATTCAATATACCGTCAGCATTCATAATAAGTTTTTTTTGAAACGGGTAACCGAAAACTTTCATTAATACCAAAAGGTAATCAAACAGGATGAGGCGTGACCACCTCGGGTTCCAGATATTTGTCCGGGCCGACCGTAGCAAGTCCGGCGCTCATGGACCCATAATAATAGCCCACTTGAAATCGTGGGCACAAACTCAAGACAACTCCCTACCATCGTTCCAACATAACGAGGCAAAAAATACCAAGTTCCAAAATCCACAGAAAATAAAGTATCCCAACAAAAACACAAGCAATAACAGAATAAGTAAATAATAGGTGCTGATAATGCAGGCTGCCCGGGACCTCCCAGCAGTGGCTGTCCCGGGTCTGTAGGTATAGTCTGGGGCCAACTCCACTCACCCCTGCTGGGGCAGATCATTCTTCCATCGGAGACCTCAGTGCCTCCGCTTCATCTGCTCTTCCCTCCCCCTGGAAAGGCGGATACCAGGGATGCTGTTGGGAAGCCGGATCTCCCTTCTGCTTCTTTGTCTCCGGCGGGCGTGCATACAGCGAACCACTCCTAGTCATCAGAGTGGTCATCTTGCCTTTGCCTCGATTGGGCCCTCCTTTCTTTAGGCTCTCCTGGGGGTCTCTTTGATATCCCCGTGGATCTGTCTCCTTCCCCTCCCTCATCATCGCATTGTATCCGGGGTCGGCTCGGATCATAGAGTCAGCAGCAGGGTGGACGTTAGCCAGGTAGTCAGGCTTCGTGGACTTGGGTGGCGGTGTGGGTACTCCACGGCCACCCCCTATAGTGTATTAGTTAACCCTTCTTGGTTAACCTTAGCCAGGTAGTCAGGCTTCGGGATGCCTGCATCAGATGATTCTGCGCCCGTAGTGATTTCCCTAGACCGAATCAGAGGGTTCAGGGATAAATCACTCAGAAGATAACTGATCGTCGGGTGTGACGCCGAAGGGGGCGCATCCCAGACCGTACGCAGCAACCGGTCCACGTCCAGATCCCTCGGGACCAGAATAGAGTGGTCATATCGAATTTCCTACCCGACCAATCCCCGACAGCAGGGTCTGGCAGCCCGAGATCCTATGTGTCAGCATTCCGCACCTGCGACAAAAATCTACCACTCTCTCGTACTGTAGATCAATCATAACAGAAGTATCAGTACCTGGGAACCAGAGACGGGTTCTGCGCCGTAAGGGTCGAGACAGCTCCATCCGAACCCTTAGCCAGAGATGCATATCCTCACGTCGAGCCGTCGGGATTGGGACCGACATGACTTGCGTGCCTATGCTGCCTGCAACGAGACCCCGGATGTAGTGATTTCTGGCTCCTCCCGGGATATTCAACGCCCGGACCCCAAGCTCCACATGATTGAAGGTAATCTCTTCTGCCCGATCGAATCGCCTAAGCGGTTCAAGGAGGAGGGGAAATCCCTTGAAGCTCCAGGGACCCCTGTGACGGATGTATTCCTCTGCTTTGGATGACGGGAAATGGTATATCGTGACCTCGGGGGACATGAACTCAACCTTAATCCCCGTCACTTTCTATTTTCTCAGCATCATTGCACAGACGATGTGCTGGTTGTAGGTCCGATCCCCTGCGACCTTCGCTGCGAGTGAGAATTGGTAAGACCCGGTGGTAAACAGCGGGACTCCTTCTTCCGACACCACGAGCTCGTCGTCCTCATCCTCCCAGTCCGGGACCGGGGATATAAGTCTTGGTTGGATCTTAGAAGACGACCCCGACGAGCTGCCAGCGCTCGGACAACCAGACCTTGGGACCGGTACACGCTCCGCCGGCGGAAGATAACGAGTCACCATCGGAGAAGGGGGTGGCCGGGGGAGAGAGATCAGATCCCGATGGACCTCCGTCGTCGTTGATGTGTTCCCGGTGTAGGGCGGAAATGGCACTGGTGGATCTTGAGACACGCCGACGGCCAGGGGCGAGCTCGGCTTGTCCTTTAGATCTACAGGGTACGACGACATCCGAGGGGGGACTGGGTCTGGGCCGAGCAGTGACGGAGGAACGTCGGCGTGGTTGTCGTCTCGCTGGGCGGAGACCTCGAGGCCGTGAGCGACCTCTGCATGGGGTTGGATCTGATCGGGGAGGGCCATTTCCGGCTCGTGGGGGCGGTGGATGGGGAGATCCGGCATCGGCTGGGCCGAAATGGACGAGCTTGCTGAAGGAGTGACGGCGGTGGTTCTGCAGATGCAGATGGTCGGGGCTATGAACTCGTGGAGATGGAGAGCAGAAGCACGACTGGGGGCAGTGGTTCTATAGAGGAGATGGTTGTGGGTGTGATGGTGGTGATGAGAGAGGTAACGGATGGACGAAGGTGGTGGTAGACGGCGGCAGCGACCCTAAGCAGGGTGTGAGGGGGACCTCACTTGGAGGTGTGTGGAGAGCAATTGGAGCATTCATAATAAGTTAGTTCCTTATCTGGCTCTCAATATTTGAGAAAACAGTTAAATTTAGAGGCTGGAAACCATTATTTTGTATAGTCAATATACATATATTTCTAATACGATTTTTTCATACGGAGCTTTCAACCGTACATGCTTTTAAAACACATGATCCCACAACTTTGTCTAGATACATTCAAACTGTATTATCTTTTTCTTTTTTCTTCCCCGATTTTAGCTGACAAGGATTAAAAGATCACTACGAAACTACCTCTTTAAGTACAGCACTCGTGTAGTGACTCGTGATAAGACGAAAACATCGTATTCATGGGTCCGAAACTCAAAATCAACTTCCCTACTTTCATAACTGCACTAGATATGTTTCCAAAACATTTCTAATAGAATCAATTAATTTGTTCTCGAGCATATTCTTTACTTAATCTACCTTCACCTCTCAATTTATTACATCCACCAATAATACTCAAGTCGAGAGTCTCACACATATCTTGTAAAGTTACAATAATGAAATTGTATCTTCAAAAATTATCTTCTTAATTTTCAAATTGTAAATTTTATATAGAATGGATTAAATACGTGACAAAAAAATATTGATTTTTTTAATTGAAATATGATCATAACTTTCACGTATAATTTATCATCAAATAAACAAAGAAAAGAAAAACTTTCGTATATCATTTTTTTTCTTATTTTTTGTTAACAGTAAACGTAACCATTTTATTTAAATATCGTCAATAAGGACAAAACGGAATGAGTCGGGAAAATAACCTTCGTGTCATTCCTAGACAGGGGAGGAACAACCTGCCCTGACAAGCCAATGAGTTGCTTTATTCGCTGTCCGCTTGACGAACTCGAGTTACACAACCTCGAGTTTAGATAAAAGGGAAATACAATCGCTAACGACTACCCCTAGAGGGGAGGAAGATCCTCCCTGTTTGTTGATCATATCCACTGTGACCTTGCAATTGCTTCTAATGATGACTCTGACGCAGTTCTTGCTCGAGCCACTGCAGTGCGTCTCTGATAGCATAGACTTCAATCAAACTCGGAATCTAGGGAACTAGAGAAGATGTGGACCGTGCTCGTAACAGGTGACCGGAGTCATACCTGCATACCCAACCCGTTCCCACCTGACTTGACACGGCGAAGAGGACCCTATCTGTGTTGATGGCCAGAGTCTCCAGTGGAGGGGGGAACCAGAACGCAGCCGCCCCCTGAGTGGTATGATCCGGGCGTACCTGATATCTTTGATGGCGATCCCTTTCCTCCTACCAATTGTATTAAGAAGGTCGGTCGTGAGTTTTATAGTCATGGCCGGAAGGGAGATATCTTCCCAGACCTTCTTGTTTCTCGCCTTCTATATCTCCCAAAGCAAGCAACCCACCTTTCTCTGCTTATATGAAGTATCTACCCTGTGTGTTCGTAGTCTGGTTGCTACTTAAGAACACCCTACACACATACGCCAAAGGAAAGAGCGTATCTTAAGGAGCACATTTAACTTCCAAATTGTGTTCCAAATGTCTGAGGGGGGACTTGTGAGTAGGTGGCCTTGACTAAGGAGACTGTAAGCCGAGCGGACTGAATGGTGACCTAAAGATTCCCTTGACTATTACCAAGAATCCGTAGAGGCCGATGCACTGATAGGAACCGTTAGAATAGCATAATTATCTTGTTCATTGAAGAGGTCCCGGATTACCTCCTCATACGTCATGAGTCCTGCCATATGATGATGTTTTAAATCCCCACCTAATGAGGAGATCAAGGGGTCCAAACTTGTGAGCCAAGGGTGGAAGAGCACTGACATTTTTGTTCTTGGGGCGATTGATCGTCTGACCCCTTGTTTTATTAGATATTGTGCCGACAAAATTCTTTTCCAGATAAAACTCTAGTTCCTCCCCTTAGAGGCCTCCAAGACAGAACATTTTGGGTAGTACCTTGCTTTCAGCACTCGGGTTACCAAAATGGTTTTCTCTGTGACAAGGTTCCATAGTTGCTTCCCTAATAGAGCCGTGTTAAAATCCAGTAGATTCTGAAACCCCAGTCCCCTTGTTTCCTTTGGTCTCGACATGACCGACTAAGATTTCCAAATTATCGGATTGTCTATATGCACACTAGTTTATGTTTAAGTGATAAGTTGTTAGATGTTATGAATCTCGTGTCATATTGTGCATTTTCACTGATAGTATATATAGTGTATAAAAAGTTAAACTAACTATAACTATAACTATAACTAATACTAATACTATAATTTTTTTTAAAGCAAATACCAAATTTTATTAATCAATCGAGATATAAACATAGAGGAGAAATCAAATACAAACCATGTCTTAACCTAAAAACTAGAGAACCAATCTAAGCTATCTATTTTAAGAATGGATGGATGAGATGCAATTGAGTAGTTGACTGCAAAAAAAAAAACAGCACTTTTTAATAAGTGGTAAGGGCTTTTTAGTAAAACTATCATGTTATTTTTTTTTAATAAATTCACTAATTTAATTTTTCCCGCTTCGTTTGAACTCCGATTGGCTTCAAACTTGCGCCATTAGTTTTGTTTTTTAAGGGCTTTAAATCAAGATCAGTCATGAATATATTTTGAAGCATGAAAAAAATAATAATTTCGGTGTTGATTTTTTTTTTAAAAAAATCTGGGTAATTTTTATCAACACTTTGCTCTGAATTTATCAACACTTTTACACTGGTTTTATCATCTCATTTTCCAAAACTGATCATGTTTTTATCACCTCATCGCGTGCTTTTTATGAACACTAGTTTTATCAACACTAAACAGTAGGTTTATCATTCAATTACGTGTGTTTTATCATCCCCATCACATGGTTTTTTTGAAGCACAATTTTTTTTTTATTTCGGGGCTGGTTTTTAAAGAAATTATATCTGGCTAATTTTTATCAACACTTTGCTCTGGTTTTATCAACACTTTACACTGGTTTTATCAACACTCTACACTGATTTTATCACCCCATTCTCCAAAACTGATCATGATTAGTTTATCACACTTATTATCAAAATTGAACATGGTTTTTATCACCTCAGTACATGTTTTTATCAACATTTAGCACTAGATTGATACCTCCGATATAAAACATATATTAATGAAGATTTATCAACACTCTACATTTTTTTATCACTCCGATATACCTTTTTTTATTTTCGTGCTTCAAAATATATTCATGATTGATCATGATTTAAAGCCCTTGAAAAAAATAAAAATATTGGCGTAAGTTTGAAGCTAATCAGAGTTCAAACGAATCAGGAAATATTAAATTAGTGAATTGGTGAAGAAAAAAATGGACACTTGTCCACATGACACCATGCTTTTACAATTATGCCCTTGCTTGTGTGAGAAAGGATGAAAGTGGCGTGAGTTTGGGTGAAATTGGGATGATGATGTGGCATCATGGGGAATGTTGGATGATAGGTGTGTGTGGCTAGGATTGGTTCTTTAGTTTTTAGGTTAAGAGTGGTTTGTAGCCGATTTCACCTCTTATTTTTATTACCAATTCACTAATTTAATTTTTTCCGCTTCGTTTGAACTCCGATTATCTTCAAACTTGCGCCATTAGTTTTTTTTTCAATGTCTTTCTATCAAGATCACTCATGAATATATTTTGAAGCACGAAAAAATTATTTCAGGGCTGATTTAAAAAAAATTAAATATGGGTAATTTTTATTAACACTTTGCTCTGGTTTTATCAACACTTTTACACTGATTTTATCAACACTTTACACTGGTTTTATCACCTCATTTCCAAAACTGATCATGATTTTATCACATCATCATGTGCTTTTATGAACACTAGTTTTATCAACACCAAACACTAGGTTTATCATTAAATTACGTGTGTTTTATCACACCCATCACATGTTTTTTTAAAGCACGAAAAAAGAATTATTTCGGGGCTGATTAAAAAAAATTATATCTTTATAATTTATATCAACACTTTACATTGGTTTTATCAACACTTTACACTGGTTTTATCAACACTGGACACTAGTTTTATCACCTCATTTTCCAAAACCGAACATGATTTTTATCACCTCATCACGTGTTTTTATGAACACTAGTTTTATCAACACTAAACACTATGTTTATCATTAAATTACATCTGTTTTTATCACTTCATCGCATGTTTTTTTATCAACGCTAAACTCTAGTTTATCACACTTATTGTCAACATTGAACATGGTTTTTATCACCTCATTATTTTTTTTATCACCTTAGTACATGTTTTTATCAACATTTAGCACTAGTTTGATACCTCCGATATAAAAATTTATTAGTGAAGATTTATCAACACTCAACATTATTTTTATCACCCCGATATACCTTTTTATTTTTCGTGCTTCAAAATATATTCATGATTAATCTTGATTTAAATCCCTTGAAGAAATAAAAATATTGGCGCAAGTTTGAAACTAATCGGAGTTCAAACGAATCGGGAAATATTAAATTAGTGAATTGGTAAAGAAAAAAAAAAGGACACTTATCCACATGGCACCAGGCCTTTGCTTGTGTGAGAAAGATGAAAGTGGCGTGAATTTGGGTGAAATTAGGGTGATGATGTGACATCATGGTGAATATTGGATCTTAAGTGTGTGACTAGGATTGGCTCTAACGGTTTTTAGGTTAAGAGTGGTTTGTAGCCGATTTCACCTCTCCAAACCATATAACAAAGTATATACACCAAAAATATAATAAAGTATACCCTTAAAGTATAATAACTGTACTTCTATTAGAGTCGATAATTGTGGCGTCTCTTTAGAAACAACAATATAAACATTTATTGCATGTCTATCCCTCCAAAACAATTTAAAAAAAATAATATGAACTTGTCAAATGTTGATTTTTTGTTTTTCTTGAGATGAGTCCATATAAATTTTGAGCATACAAAGGGTATTTAATTATATAAATAAATGTAACATACAATAAATATAACGGACTACTGACTAAATTTTAGTCCGTAAACATCAAACACTAACTTTATAACAAACTGACGACTAAACCAGGGGTAATAGTGGTGAGACCATTGCCTCGAGTGGATGGGTAGATGATATGACGTCGTTAATATTCACTTCCTATGTTGACTTGACGATGCCTGCATCAAAGAATCTGGGGCGCTTGACGGGATAACGGGCATCTAGGAAGTAACCCAAGAAGTAGGGGAAACATGGGGTCTGTTGTTAATCGACCATGGAAGGCCGAGGTGTGCTTCCCCACACACACCCTAGTGCTGATGGGACAACTCATGGGCTCTAGCGAGACCGCTTGGTTGGTCTTGCCTTGATCGTAGTCAGAGAAGTTTTGTATGTTCCCCTTCCCTGGGCTGATCGACCGTTAGAATGTCGTAGAGGACCTCTGAGGCATAAAAAAGCCTTTAGTCAACCAGAGGGACCCCCGTGTTAAGCATGATGTCTTGTATCTCTTTTTCCTCTCCTGGTCCTGGGGTCCGCCCTCCATCGAAAGTCTGGTTGGAAAGAGTGGACACAACACACCCCATCCCCACTAATGATAGTACTTTAAGATCATGTACCAGTGGTGGGTTGAGGAGGGACCAACATGCAAGCCTTGATATGGTAGGAGCCTAAGAGGAGTCGGGCGTGGGGTTACCCGAGCAGCATCATGTATTCTCGTTGGTTGCTGTTGGAGTTTCTCCCACCCTAGATGCTCCATTTCTTAAGCCATTGTCGGGTAGTGCGACGGGGACGACGGATAGTAATGGGGCTCGCCCACGACGTTCAAATCCCTCCGAAACAGGCCACAATGCCATCCTTCTGGTTAGCAGCATCTTGGTGGCGACGTCCTCATGTCGTAGGATTCCCCACCTAGGGTAGGTTAGGGAAGGGATTGATTCTCCAGAGCCGGAGTGGTTCGGACTCTCCTACGGCCAGCGAGGTGAGCCAACTAATTACGACATAGCAGGAAATGCAGACCACCCAACCAGGAAAAATGGTAGGCATAAGAGGCACCCGATATAGGCCAGGGTCATCCACAAAGGGTCGGGATCCGGTTGCTTCGTCTTGTCACAGAGGTGACGACAGTTGGTGGACCAGGTTTCACCGTACCCATTCTTCTAGTGAGGCATGGTTGGGAAGGAGGGCGGAGCTTGTTTGGGTTGGGATGGGCAGATCAGACGAGAAGGGAGGTTTGGGGGTCGTTTTTTCCTCTGAAACCACTTCGGTTTTACAACCTCCAAGGTGGGTACCGAATGTATGATGTGAGGCGATGGGACATGGCGAAGGACAACCTTGAGTTGAGCAATCACAATCGCTTGGGAACTCGTCAAGGGAGTAGCTTTCTCGGGAGGGGGGGGGGAGGTTGGCATATGGGTCGTTGGGGTAATAGGGGTCGTCGGTGAAAGTTGTGGCATAGCTAAGATGAGATCGTCGAAAGCTACGACGACGTATAAAAACGAACGAAGAGAGGTTGAAGAGGTAACCTAGAAAAACAATGGTGGAAACTCAATAAGTTTTTAAAAAAATTGAGGTAATTTGTAGGAAGTTTATTCAGTATCGAAAGCCAATAACCCCAAAAGGAGTTCTGATAAACAACTTACGTTTCACACCCAATCAACCCATAAAACAACATTTCTAGCTACCTCATTAGTTACCTTATTCGCAGTTCTGCGTACATGAACAACTATAACCCCATTTAGAGCCCTCAATAACAACTTCCAGTCTTCAGTTATCGCCCCAACGGAGTAACTACGGTCTCCTCACTGTTGATGGCCATCACAACCCCCAAACAATTCGATTCAATGGATCCATTTGTCATTCCCTTGTCAGTTACCCATTGTAAGGCTGAACCCATTGTAAGGCCGAACTAACTATTAATGGTTCAATAACTTTTGGGTCGAGAAGTCCCTACCAAACCTTACAGAGAAATGTTTGAACCTCTTCTTGATTATCTCTGCAAATAATCCCCCACCTCCTTCCACCTCCTTCAAAACTATTCCATCGACATTCATTTTCTACCTCCGTTCCTTCGGTCTGGACGACCGGCCTTGGACCGTCCCTCTTACCGGACCTCTAGAGTTTGTGTATGAATGGACCTCTTTCTACCCTTCAAGGAGCGACACTGCACCTCTATAAATCCCCTCCATTGAGGGACTGAAACCATCCCAAACCCGACGGTTTCGGGCTCTCCACAACTCCCAACACCCAACCCCAACCATCTCAACCAACCCCTTATGCCCCGTCCCCCAACTTTCCTCCAAACACTCTTTAAAGAATGATCCCGATCTCATACGGAGCCCCAAAACACGGGTCCACATTGCCTTGGCCACATGACAATGAATCAGAGCATGTTCGACTGTATCCACTTCTCCATAGCTCGGACACCCCAACTCCACTTCAACTCTATGAGCTCTAATATTCACATTTGTAGGAATAAAGCCCGAGACTTCTCTCCATAAAAAAAATGAATAATTTTATGTGGCACTTTCAGCTTCCATAGCCTCTTCCAGAATAAGTCCATGTCCTCTGGTCTCCACCTACCAGCCTTTATTTGTAAAGCTCTGTAGGCTTCCCAACACTATATATCTCATTCCTTGTTCCCTTCCAATACCAACCATCAGTTTCTAGGTTTGAATTTAAGGGAACCTGAAATATGGCTTTTTCTTGACTTTCAAATTTTTACAAAATTAAACTCTTGTTCCATTCTCGCTTCCCATGTACGAATAACCTATCCACCATCTAGAGTTCAATTCTCTCCGGTTCCTGCTCAATAACTCCCGAGGCCGAGTGCACCCAGGGTACCACCAACACCCGAGTTTGGTCACCCGGCCCAATCCTTTTCCGTAGCCCCTCCACCACTAATTCCTGGCTCGCCAATATGCTATTCCAAATAGGACTTTCACCTACTATCTTTGTAGCATGAACAAAATATGATAGCGGGTGATAACGGGCCTTCAATATCCTAGCCACCTGACTTCCAGGGTCAATCATAAGTTTCCAACCCTGCTTCCCCTACATGGCTAGATTAAAATCGTTCAACACTTTAAAAATCATACCACCTTTGAGTTAATGATCACCTAACCCTTCCCAACTCCTCAATCTAATCCCCTTCCAAGATCTCCCCTCATTAGACCACCGGTAACCACTCATGGCTACCTCCATCTCTTGAATCAACCTGTCTGGCAATAAAAACACACTTATAACATAGGTAGGCAAGGCTTGAATAACCAATTTCAACAACACCTCCTTCTCCGCCTTACTCAAGGTCAATTCATCCTAACTCCTCAATCTTTGTAACACTCTGTCCTTAATAAAATCGAGTGTCCTGTACCTTCTCCTACCCAATACTGTATTACCGTGGTCAGACCCAAGTATGTGCCTACTTCCCCCACCGTGGACATTTCCAAAATTGCACCAATTTGCGCCTGAACCTCACTTACCGGATTCGGACTAAACGAGATGGTGGATTTATTATTATTAGTTTTCTGCCCCTATGCTTCCTCGTACATGTTCAATAAATATCTCCAATTTATAGCTTCCTCTTTAGTTGCAGTGCCGAAGAAGAAGTTGTCGTATGCAAAAAATAAATGAGACACCGCCAGAGCGGTTCGAGATACCTTCATCCCGTGTATAAGTCCTCTACGCGCAAAGTCATCCATGAGTATGGATAGCCCCTCTACATAAATAATAAATAGATGTGGGAACAGAGGATCCCCTTGACGAATACCTCTCCCTGGAATAATCGGACCCAGTCTGTTCCCCTCTACCGCGATCCATAATCTAGGTGTTCGAACACTACATGACCAGCTCCACCCTCTCCTATCGAACCCCATAGAAAACATGGCTCTCTTTAGATAAACCAACTCCACTTTGTCGTATGCTTTACGCGTATCAACCTTTAGCGCCATACAATCCTTCTTCCCTATTCTCTTCGACCTTTGAGGATGTAACACTTCTCCCGAGACAGAAAAACGCTCTGAGACTTGGAAATTACTCCATGCAACCCCCCCGGTCATCCTCTTAGCTATCACTTTTGTCACCACTTTTTATAACACATTACAAAGTGCAATCGGTCTAAACTCCTCCATTTCTCTCGGTTTTCTCCCCTTCGGAATCAAAACCACATTAGTATCATTTAAGGAGTTTGGAAGCTTACCCGTTCGAAATACCTCCTGAACCAGCTGAATACCCGTCCACTGAATACATGCCAAAACCATTGCAAGAACCCCGGGTTAAAACCGTCCGGACCCGGGGCTTTCAATGGTTGCATGCTGAACATGGCCCTCCTAACTTCCTGCATGTCCACTGGACGGAGAAGCTCCATGTTATGCTCCCTCGTTACCGTCTGAGGTACCAAACTGCTAATCTCATCCCTCACTTTCTCCCCTGCTTCGAACAATTCAACAAAATACTTGGTCATAACAGGTTCGAGGCCTTCTCCCCCTCCCCTCAGCACCCCCAGTTTGTCAACCAATTTTTCCAATTTTGTTCCTACATCGGTGAGCTGACGCTTTTACGTGGAAGTACCTAGTGTTACGATCTCTACAACGATAGCAATGTTGTTTGTCACGATGGCGCCACCTGTCATCTTTCTAGTTCACTAGTCTCGTAAGCTCCTTCCGAAGCTGAACGATATGTGCCTTACTTCTCCCTTCCCACCGAACCTTGAGACGAATAATCTCATCCCTGCACCTACAAATTCGAATCCCCAACGGATCCAAATATGACATTTCCTATGTTTGTAATTTCTCATCCACGTTCTCTACAAGTACCCCTATCTCCACCTCAGTACCTAAGTTCTCATCCACGTTCTCTACAAGTACCCCTATCTCCACCTCAGTACCTAAGCCTCATGTCTCTTCGACAACCCATTCTATGTTAGGCTCCAGACACCAAGCCTCTTCGAACCTAAAAGGACGATTCCTACATTGATAAATCTCCTTCTTTCCATGCAAAATAATGGGTGTATGGTCCAAAGTAGATAAACCACCGTGCTCCAAAATCGAACCCATGTATAAATTATCCCACTCCCTATTAACTGCCGCGGGGTCTAGCTTGCTCTTCATCCTCTGAGAGCCTCGTTTGCCCTGTTCCCATGTATAACGATACCCTCGAATGTCCATGTCCCTCAGCTCCACATCCTCTAAAGCCTCCTGAAATCCTCTTTGTAGGTATAGAGGATAGGGGTTGCCCCATTTAACATCTGTATCAGTCATGGTGTTGTTCATTTCCCCAACTTCACCCAAGGCCTGTTTTCTCTTTCCTTTGGAGACCGAATCAATGTCCACATTTCTCTTCTTTTATCCTTCTTAGGTTCCCCATACAAGCCGATCACCCTAACTTTTCTACATTCCCCATCCAACACCTCAATGTCGATATGATTTGGTGAATATGCCAATAGTGAACCCTCATCGCTTCTGGCCCACAACATTGCCAATCCCTTACCTCCTCTGACAATGTCCACTACAAATACCCCTTTCATCCCCAAACTTCTTTTCATTCCATCAATCACAAATCTGTCATTTCGTTTCAGAAAGAAATATAACAATGGGTTTCTTTTGAGACACAAGGTCAATAAGGAACTGTTTTGCCCCAGGGTTCCTAAACCCTTGGTAGTTCCAAGCTAGAATAATTATTTCTCCTGGCGGGGTTGCTTTGCAACCCTCGCCAAAACTGTCATCGAATCATCCCGTGTCTCAGGGACTAACGTCCTAAAATTCACATGTTGATCTACGAACACCCCTTTCCTTTCCCCCCTTGCAGGATCTTGTTGAATTGAATCCCCAAAAACCCTGTCATTCTGTCTGACTCTTCTAAACCTTCTCAAACTGACCTCTCCTCTACTACTGATCCCTTATACCTCCTACCCCCACTTCTAATCTCAGTTCTATCGGCCTCCGCCATAGGAGTTTGTTGAGGTCCACCTCCCTTCTAGAATTCAACACCACGCCTAGAGCTTCCGGAAGATCGAGCATTAGAGCTCCCACCCCTTCCGCCACTTGACTCCCCCTTCTTGCTCAGAGTAAACAATCGTGCCTTCTCCTTTCTCTCTACAACCCTTTGACTCCCTTCTCTGCACCTTTCACCAAGGTCGTTGTCCTCAGAAACCTCTCTATCTCCTTCCTTATCTCCTCGGTCCGACTCAGAACTTGAGACTTGTCTCTGTAACGGATTTCCCGGTTTACTACCTCCTGCACTCCGAAAACTATCTGAAGTTCCTCTCCCTTTTTTATCCATCCCTGCCAAACCCGATCGAACCACCGATAACTCCCTAATTGGTACATTTTCGTCCTCTTCCTCCTTAAGCCGTCCTTGTTTCTCCGACATGTTTGGCAAGAACGGCCCCATTCTTTGCCTGCCAAAGCGTATTTATGTTTATCGCCGCCTTCGTTCAGTTCTTCCTCTGGAATTACCAACTCATCTTCCTCCTCTTCGATTGTGATCCCCCCGAAACGATCCGCCAAACCCTCCAATCCTTTATTCGTTTGTAAACCCATGATTAACACTACTGAAAACTCCTTGTTCTTCCGTAACAACTCCACCCACAGATCTCCTTACCGCGCCCTACAGCAGAACGAGCCGACACCATCCTGTACGATTTAGAAAAATCGACAAACCCTACTCTGACGTCCGAGAAATACGGAGCAGAGAATTCACTTTCTATCTACATTCAGATACGTAGTAAGTTTAAAACTTGATTCATGCTAAATTTGAGTATATTTTTTTAGTATTGTAATTCTATTGTTTTCAATTTAATATAAAATATACTGATTTTGTTTTTACTTTGTCAGTATGACAAAATCAGCTTTGCTTTTTAAGAATGAGTCAAGACGTAACCAACGAAACAAAATTATAATAAAGTAGAATTATTTTTTGGGACTAATTAACAAAAATGGAGTTGAAGTGGACTAAAGTTACACCATATTATACTTAGAAATTTTTTTCTTTGAATAAAGGGTTTACTCCATGTCCTAACCTCGTACTACACTTAATTGTCAAATCCGCACCCAAGTTTTGGAAAATTATCAAATAGTAACGAATTTCAAAACTGAATTATTAAAAATCTAAAAGTACTATTTAAATTGACTTTTTCCGTGAACAGTGAATCACATGCTGCCCACGTGACTCATTTTATAATGGAGCTTGCGCGAGCTGAGGTCACGAAGAGATGAAATTCGAAGCTTGGACACAAAGAGATGAAGTTCGAAGAGCTGAGATGAAGAGATTAGGTCACAAAGGGATGAAGTTAGGCCAAGTTAACATCCGTAGGAAGAACATATTTGAGGGTAAACTCGACTTTTCACTTGTCCAAGTTAACGTCCGTTTAAAATTAGAAACAATTGGCAATTTCAGTTAATTGACCGTTACTACATGACAATTTCAATTGTACAGGGTCTGGATTTAACAATTTCTGAAAGTTGGGCGTTAGGACATGGAGTAACCCCTTGAATAAATAAACAATTTTTTCATTAATAAAACCTTTTCTGAGTAAAAGAGGAGGAACACAGGCCAACAAGGACACAAAGAGCGATTCCCTAAAATGATCATATGCCATCTATAAGGAAGATCAACTACAACAGAAAAAAAAACAACAACAACACCAATACAAGATACAGAAAAAAAGAACCACCAACAAGGACAGACCACAAGAAAAGCCACCAAGAGCTACAAGAAAAGAAAGTGCAGATTACAAGAACCGCCAACAAGGACAGACCACAAAGGAAGGCCAGACCAAACGCCCCTGAAGGACCAGGCAAGGCAGCAACCACCAACCAAGAAATGGCCACCAAGAAGAGTAGGCACACAAGAAACACTGCAAACCTAATCAGAGTTGAACCAAACTCTCTGTATCATTATTAACACTCAATCCTAGCGAGAAACAAATTATTAAAAATGCTGGTGGCCAGGACCACGATCGAAATATACAGTATCAATGAAAAATCACTGAGACACACCACACCCAATCAAATAAAACGAAAGGCTTCAGACCAAGGAACAGTCTAAAGGACTCGCCGGCGGCCAACACCACCACCTAGAACCGGCGAGCTCGAACACCAAACAATGGGTCGAGAAGAAGTGAAGCCAATCGAATTAAATGAAAGGGTAGTGTGAGAGAGGAATTACCAACAAAGATCGTTAGCCAACGAGTCACACCACAGAGTCCAAGGAGTACTCGGATGGTTGAAGCACCAGAAGCAGCTAGTGAAGCTCAACAACGATCCACACCCGCTAGACTGTAAAAACGCGTCCCACGACCTAAGCAGGAACAAGACACCTCCAAGACCCGAGAGAAGGTCCACCTTCAAACCACTTTGTCTAGATCGCGAGAGACAGGGCAGACGAAGAAGCTCGCACTCAGCCCTCCGAAACCTAAATTCGGTAAACACCAAAAAGAGGCCCAATAAGGCGGAGGACCGGTATTTCTACCGAGTACAAGCTCCGAACACCATGCTGGTAGCAGCACGTCAAAACTCTTGCGAAGCCTAAACTGAAATGCGAGCTGAGCGTTCCGAAACCAAAGCAGGTAACCCCTCACCGGCAATAACAAGGACCCTAACAGGAAGGCCTGTAATAATACTGAGCTCAATCAAAACAAGACTACAATAGAGAAGACTCTGAAACCAACTGATGGGCAACAAACTAGCCCATAGCAAGACCAAGAACTAAACCCAGGCCCAGAACTATACCTAGGCCCGGAACTAGACCCAGTATCCATGCCCAGGACCAGACCCAGGCCCAGGACCAGACCCAGGCCCAACTGACCCATCAAGGCCCGACCCGCGACCCAGCAAATCACCTAGATCTGATGGGACCGACCCGTTAGAGTTGGGTCAAACCCAACCGACCCGGGTCAGCCCTACCCGGAACAAAAAAGACCCGACTCCCGACCCTACCGCCTCTCGAACGTACATCTCCCGAGCCTGCCGCCTCCGAGCAGCCCCCGAACCAGCGTCCCCCGGACCTCCAACCACGGGCACAAAGCTTCCAAGCTTCGGAAAAACCACAGACGACACTGGCGAGCTGAGCATGAACCAGTGACGGTCCGGCGAAACGTCAAGCCAAAGGAGATCGGGCCCTACTGGTCTGGCAAGGAACCCCGACCTCCTCTGAACCCCGACAAGAACGAGTTGTATCAAAAAACCAACTCCAGAAAACAAAATCGGCAATACTTTAGCAGCAACTATCGGTCCGAGCAGCAGAAGAAGAAGAACTGGTCGGAGCCAGCTGAAGACGGACGACGAGCATACAACTAGAGAAACAAGGAAGATGGAGAGAATAAGAAGGATAAAGGGAGGTGGAGGAAGGGACCGCCGGCGAAGACCATGGCCGAAGGCCAAGCTGTCGCCGGCAGAAAAAGAAGCACAGTATAGTGATGACTAGGGTTTTGCAGAAGTAGAGAGAGTTTCGTACGATAATAGACCCATCTTGTCTTCTCTATAATTAGAAGTGTGACTTTTATACTGAGAACTGATATTGAATTTAATAACAAATATATTATTAAGATCTGAAGTTAGGAAAAACACTAAAGCGGCAACACACATTGATGGCCTTGGCCATGACCATGGCTCTTTCCATGACTTCCATCATTTTTGCAGATGATCCTCTAGGCCAATATGGAAAAACCCTAGCCATCAAAGGAAAAAAAATCATACTCCGCCTCTTTTTCTCTCAAACCGCCGTCGGCCACCACTCGCCGCTATGGTTGTTTTCGTCGTCGTTTCCGCTGATCCATCTCCTTCGGGTCGTCATCCTCTCAAGCGAAGGAGGGCACCACTGTATGATCCTCTGGTTCAACGCTTTCTGCTTCAATAAGGACTTTTACGGTTCATTAGGTTGGATACTTTAGTTAGTTTGGTTCCGACTCATGTACTGTTTTAGGATTTCGTTTTTAGCTCGTTTAAATTTCTCGTTTTGTATCTTTGAAATGTCGGTAAGGAAATGTCCTCAGTTAGTATATGTGAGTCGAAGCAATATTTTTCTACGTCTCCATAAGCGCAGAGTCGATTACAAACAATCATGACATATATCTGGAACCTAGGACTTTTACGTCTTACCTTATATGATTTATTTTTTATATTAATGCACTTACTCGTTTCAAAATAAAAAAGCTACACGATATTAAAAGTAGTAGTACAAACAATAATTTTGAAGTATAGCATATCTCAATGATCTTATCTTATTCTTCAATCGGCCAAGTATGAGATTGGTTAAAAAAAACGTTGCTGAATCCAAAAAAATGTCCACCACCTAAAATTAGGCTATACACAAAAATAAAAAACCAATCAAATTATCTTATCCATAAAAGCCGTCCGACCAATAAGGGCCCGAACAGTGGAATTCGAAGCAAATCACGTGCCCCAAACTTCAAAACGAAAACCCCCAAACTTCAAAACCAAAACGAAAATAATAATTGAATAGGTATAGTATTGACTGAGTCTTCGTCTCAAGGCATTTACAATCATTTCGTCGGTTGTTGGTTGGGAGGCGCCGATAGAGAGGATTAAAAAAATATGTATTTTCTTTTCCAACCAGCTCACCGCCTGTACAGGTTGCAGTGATGATTTTTGTGTTGACAGGGAGCTACCGGCAGTAAGAAAAAAATATATTAAATATTATATAAATTCTGACGGAAATGAAGACGATAATTTTTATCAGTACACACAAGATTGAGACAAACAGAATGGAGATTGCATGTTCACGATTTAGAGCTCGTGAACGTACTAGAGGAACTTGGGCTGGTCTTTAACGACCTCCCAAAGCGAACACTTCGTGAACTGGTGGCCATGTCGTCTAACATACCCGTCCGCCGCTGCAGATCGAAAGTAATTTTCGGTTTGTCCCGGCGGGGCAGCCTGAACTGCTTCACGGTAGCAAACTTCAAAACGGTGGATTTTCTGGGCTAGATGCTGCCAGTGGTCCCTGCACTGCTTCTGGGTGCGCGATGGGGCATCGGTCGGAGCATTTTGGACATAATTGGCGAACACTTCCGGCCAGTACCTATTATTTGGCCCCGACCGAGCATCGTGTAGCCAACATAAATCCAACACCATCTCTTCCTCGTGGCTTCAGGGGTGTGCTGCTATGTCGGCCATTGGACATTCGAACAAGAGAAGAAATTTAGAAGGAAAGAAGCTCGGGAGTAATAGAGCTTGTTGGGTGAAGAGGTGTGGACAAAATGAAAGGATGGGGTGCCTTTTATAGGCCAAACCGCCGACCATGTAGGGGTATTTTGGTCCTTTTTCATGCTCATGGAAATTATGTCACACATCCCAAGAAACTACAAAGCATTTAATTTTAAAAAAACTATAACTTCTTAAATTAAATTAAACCAACAATTCATTACATTAAACAAACTACAACATAAAAAAACGACAATTCATTATCGAAAAACAAACTACAAATTAAAAAAACAACAAAAAAATTAAAATAAATAAGCAAGACCGGCGACACTACTTCATCAGATCGCGTAACATCGCAAGGGTCGCATAGTGTGCCTCAAGATGGGGGGGGGGGGGGGAGTCATGGCCGACGTGTCCTTCGCTTCCTCTAGCAACCATCAATCGAATGCCTTGAGCTTCAGCTACGCGGCACTTTCTCTTTGCCTCTGCTCGCTTGCTTCTTTCGCCACTAAATGGGCCTGCTGAACACTATTCGCAAGCTCTTTCTTTGATGCTATAGGGTTTTTACTTTTGAGCTTCGCAACTTTGGCAACCTTCTGACCCATAGGCCGCTTGTATGCCGTTTGGCACTCCGTAGTAGCACACGTGGTCTGCTGACTCTCCTCAAACATCGTGTCTTCACGAGTGCGCTTGCCCGAGTCAGTAGACTCGTCGACATCGAATTGACTACGCGGTGTGCCTCCGTTGACTTCCTCGGGCTGCTCGACGTCAAAATATTTTGAATTCCACTTCTGTTGGTCTTTGACTAGGTTCCACCAACGTTTCCAAGTGAATGGATGTCCTTCCTTCTGCTCGTACTGTTGCTCGGTCAATGACATGATTTCATCATCGGAACGGCCGCTCCTATGGTCCCTAATGTTCCGGACGAACATCCCCTGAAAGTTCGTCACTCTTGAATTGACTTGGGTCCAGTGGTCTTTGCACTGCTTATGTGTCCTTAACGGATCATTTGGTCTACGCGTACCAGCAACTTCTTTGACGATGGCCGCCCAATACTTCAGATTATGTTTCTGATTCCCGTGAATTGAGTCGTAAGAATGGTGCATCCAAGCTCAAACCAATCGCTGGTCCTTATCGGCGCTCCACAGATTTCGCTTCCCTCTAGGTTTTGGTGGAACCACGCCGGCGTCCTCGGGAAGCGTTGGAGATGCAACGTTTGTCGGATCGGATGGAAGGTTTGGTGGAAAAAAACTCTTCCGTCATCGGGTCGTCCTGCAACGACCTAAACACGTGGCCCCACTCGTTGAGATCGAACGACATTGTAAATTCAAAATTGAAACAAAAGGGAGAATAGGGAGAAGAGAGGTAGAAGCGTGAGTGAAAATTGAACTAGAAGTGTTGGTATTTATAGGGGGAAAGGGAAAAAAATAAATGTTGGCTGCCAGCCAAGGGACACGTGTCGCCCACGCGTCAGCAGCCAACGGCCGGCGGGACGATCAATGCAGACTAGTCAAACTCGCCAGCGAGTAGTGCTGGCGAGGAACTCAACGGTTACCTTCCCCGCCAGTGACCTCCCCGCCAGGTCCCAGCCTACTCAACGCCTCCTCTTTGCCGGCGTTTTCTCCCCGCCAGCGCCTCCTCGCCTACGACTATGGATGGCCTTAAATAGACGTGCAAAGTTTTTTTGAAAGACGAGCTGAGGGATGAGAACAAAATAGTGTCCGGGCCTCCCATAGGACACTCATCGCTCTGAACTCGTAGAAACAGTCTAGTTGACATCCTAGACAAAAACGAAAGTACATGTGGTCAAGATGATCAAACCAAACGAAATAACCTAAACGAAACACCAAATACCAAATTCCAAAATAATACTGAAAGGAAATAACAGAATAGGAACAACAAAAATAAAGCGGATCCTCCAGTAGCATCCTTTGCTCCAAATTCAAATCGTCCGACCGTTGGTGCCGCATAGACAGACCCTAATCTATCAGTCCTCTTCCCGGATCCCAAATCCATCGTCTGTATTGCTCCGAGACCTTTCCCCAATGGTTCGTACAAGTGTTCGGTTGGTAGAGTTGTACAAGAACCAAACCTCATCAAATCGAAACCATTTGTTGATGGGATCGATATCGGATTAGCCCTAAAATCTCTTCATGATCTCTTAAACTCAAAATAAAGTCTCTTAGACTAAGTAGAGAAATACTGTGGTTGTGATCGTCTAGAGAAGAGAGACCATTGTCGAACTCGCCTTTCCTCGTCCCCATCGAACGGTTGTCGCAGCCTCGCCAGGAAATCATACGATTGAGGACGTCATCTCCCAACATCCTTACCGTTATGATCAGTAGGAATAGAGCCATGTCGCAGGCCATGGTAAAAACCATGGCCATGGCCATGGCCATAGTGGTGTGCGGCAAGGGTTATTTGAAAGTTGGAACTTAAGTGTTGGGTTTGGGTAGAAAAGTACGTGCGAAGGTTTGTTGATAACACGTAGTGGTGGGGTTTTAAGCACCTTTGGCTCGTTGAATGAAATTGAAATGGTCTAGAGGAAGGTCAGTTGTATTTATCAATCAGAGTCCAAACGAAGCCGGAGCGAGCAAAAAAGGAGCAACGAGTCAGAGCCAGACACGTGGCGCCGCCTTTCCCCACACACCTGACGAGTGGCTCCCCTTCGCCCAACATGTGGCGTCCCTCAACCGCCATCTCTCCCCCACCTAACATGTGTCCTGTCCAGGCTGGCTCTCCCCTGCTGCTGACGCATGTCCAAGCCGCCACATCTCCTACTGTTAACACGTGTCCAATCCAAATCTCTACTCTCCTTCTAACGCGTGTCAACACGCAAAGACAACCCCATTTTCACCTTTGTTGCGTCGCAATCAGTTATAAAGGGCTTCTTCATTGTTTGAAAGAGGGGGCTTCACTATTTTTTTTTGATACAGAGAGAACACGCGTTAGTAATAGGGGAGAGTCGGCCTGGACAGACCACCGCACATAAATCCGTCGTCGACCACCAAAAGACCCCTCCTACGATTGAGCAAACCCTGCTAGGCATCCTCACCACCATGCATGACCAGCCTTATAAAGGCCGACCTCTCCCCTATTATCTATGTTGGCAAAATGTGTCAAGACAGGGGATGCTAAAAACTTTCCGTCGCCCGTTTCTACCGTGGCCTGAGGCCTCTGGCTGGTGTCCCTTGCTCTAACACGCGAGGGCTCCCCAGAAGAACCCCCTGCTAGAGACCGCCATCCCTATTATCCCCCGCCGTTGTAGGTAAACGGTCTCCTTCTCCTACACCACATAAAGAATCCCCATCTCCGTTGCCATCGCTTTTTCGATTGGGTACACGCTCGGGGAAGAGGGAGGAGGAGAACTAGACTGACCAGTGGATGAGCCATCGGACACACCGTCGAAAGTCGTCATTGTCGTTTGAGTTATTCTACTACAAACCCTATTGAGCCAGGGCATGCACTTTGGGATTGCCATTGTGCTGCAAAGCTGGGAACGATCACCTTGAACACGAAGTTGTAGAGATCTCTTATACCCATTGAAGATGGTTCACTTTGATACCAATTATCGTTCGGGACGTTGTGCGCCAATTTCCATCCGTACCTATCGAGGCAACACAAATCACATTCATCGCCCAGACGTTAGCACCAGCATGGACCGAGGCTCATCCGCGCGAGCCAACATCCCTCCGCGGGACCCATCCGGCCCGTCAAGACGCACCACAAGTCTCTTATCTGCACCTGGCGCGCGCACACACACTAAGCCTGGCCAAAAAGAGCTCGGCTAGCCGACGGGGAATCCTAGTCACTAAGCCCAGACTCGGAGACCGTCCATCAAGGCCCTGCTGAAGATGGGCGACCATCAATCCCGTCTAAACCCAAGACTAAAGTTCAAACGCTCTTAGCGTCTTTTAGAAACGCCAACTCAACAGATGGATGGTTCAAGCTTTATCTCCATCTCCAAGAGAGCTCTCATACTTCAACTATGAGAACTCATCCTCATCTCTTCTCTTTGGCCAACCAAAGAACGACAAGGTTCGATGAACCTTGCTCCCTAAGCTTCTTAGTTCTACCTAGACTATAACTCTCCTACATATATATATAAGCTTGCATAGGCCATGTATGGGCTTTGGAAAAGCATTCTCACAACTAATGAAAGAGGTTACACACTTGTAGGATTACTTTCTCCAATATAAGGCTTGAGTTTTACTATTTCCGTCTTATTTCATAATGCACTTGCTAGTTTAGGCTTGGTATAAGCACTTCTTTAAACTGTCGTACGGATCGAGGTAAGCTCTACGCCTTCGGTCCGTAACAATTGATATCAGAGCCTGATTCGCAATACAACTTTCGCTCTACTGGTAGCGTTTTTTACAACCTCGACCCTTTGCAACCACCATACCCTCTCCTCATGGAGCGAACCAAGGTGCCCACCAAGGAGCCTCCTCAATTCCAAGGCTGATTAGACAAGGCCAGCGAATCCTATAAGACCGGACGAGATAAGTCCAATCGCCGACTATCAGAGGCAACAGAATCCTCCTCGGACCAACAAGTTCATGACGATCTCATCGGTAACTTACAGTAAAGGACTGACCAACAAGATGCCAAGGTCCAACTTTTCCGCGCACTCATGGACGAATTTCCTAACACCGTGGCTGCCGAGTTCCATGAAGATCTTCTCCGCCAGCTTCGCGAGATGGACGCGGCCCAATAGGAATGGAAATCCACCACTAGAACCTCTTTCCAACTCTAGACTCATAATCTGAAGGCCAAAATAGAACGATACACGCGTTTTATCCAGACGAACGACGTCCCCGTACAATCCACCCCGCTGAACCATCTTCGGACAAGGACCTATTCGGAATAACGGGATGCCGAGGAAATTGACAACTTACTTTGGCATATGGACGTGGACTTCGAGAACCACAGCATTGTGGACAAATCCAGCCGTATCCTGGTAATAACATATTATCTCACCGACATTGTAATCGGATGTTGGAGAAGAAGACACACCAAGATAGAACGCGGTGAACTCAACATGCCCACTTGGGAGGAGTTTAAACTTGAACTCAAAGCACATTTCTACCTCAAGAACGCAACCATGGAAGCTCGTAAACACATGTGAGACCTCAAGCACACCACCTCCATCAGAGATTATGTCAACCAGTTCAACGCTTTGATGATATTGCTCCCCAACATGAATGATGATGACATGCTCTTCAACTTTCTAGAAGAGTTACAACCGTGGGCGTATCGAGAACTAACACGAAGAAACATTGGGAGCACCGAGATGGCTCTCCTCCTAGCTAAACAACTAATGGACAGTGAGGACCAATAACACCTTCAAAGGACACGGCTGACATCCCTACTTAAAGAAGATGAGCTCGAGGAAAGAACGAGAAAACAAGCCACTATGGCCACCTTTGTAATTGGCGTTCGGGTCCGGGGAACTTCCCCAAGGTGAAAGAAGATTGCACCACTACGAGCCCAATGGCCTGCAACACCCAAGACTGGGTGTCACCTATGCGAAAGTCCCCACTGGATGGGCGGATTCCCACACCGGGCCAAGATGCGTTTGCTATGGGAAGAAGAGAAGATCCACAAGAAGAAGCTCAACTCGAGCCCTGGAAAGACCCTTAGAGGAGAAGAGGGTCCATCTCCGAAGTAGACCAATCGAGCCATACCCGAATCTTGGGATCGGAGCACCCTACTGGTTGACCACCTCCGCACACGCCAAGGAAGATGCAAGCCATCAAACTTTCCAACTGGAAGGACATCCTTGGAACCACCCCACACTTAGGTGACCAACAAGCGCTTTCGTCTACTACTAGAGACATCCAATAATAGCTCCTAAAGTTTAGAGGAAGACCCTGGAGACGACTATGACTTCCCGTCTCCGCCTCGGAACCTCCCACCTAGGACCGACACGCTACCAAGATGTCGTTGTCGAACCAAAAAGAGGAAGACCTTTGACATAAGCCGTCTTGCGCACCGCTGGAGCCGCAAGCAGAAACTAGCCATTCAGGCCTACCTGTCTTCGTTGAAAGTTTCAAAGAAGCCACTGAATGACGAGACCCGAACCGAAGCAGACGATGAACCCTAGGCCACAATAGATCGACCGTCCTTACTCAGCCCACCCCACAAAGACCAGCCCCCCTCCGCAGCAAGGGCATTTGCTGAATAGGCGGGAAAATGTTACGCCCTAGATCAAAACCCTATTTTGGAACCCCTCTCTCGCGCCGCCCTTCCCATCTAAAAGTCTCTCTCTCCGCCTCTTTGTTGTTGGCGGCTTCCTGTGGCTCTGTCACTATGGAAGTCTCCGTCCCTATTCACCCCCTTCTCCTTCTTCTAGTTGCACCTTGCTTTTGAGGCCTACCTTGTTTGCAGGTCGTGCTGCTGTTGCACCAGTATGGGTGGGGTGATTGGAACCCCACTACGTCTTACTCCAGTAAACTGTTCCTCAGGTGAAGTTGGGGTGGCCGAACCCTTACCGACAGACCCTTCCTCTGATCAGCTTGTCCATAGGAGAGGTTGGGGTGTCTTGAACCCCAACCAGCATTCCCTACCAACGTTTTCATCCGGCCCCTTTCGTGAGTGTCACCTCCAGAGGAGAGAAGTCTCTCTTAAACCAGTCCTTCCAACCGCTAGTCCCTGTTGTGACCAGCGACACCGAAAAAGGGGGGTGTCTCGAATACTTGGACCGCTCCAACAGGTTCACCGGCGAGATGGGCTCTTATTGACCTGTTTTTATTATGTCTGTCCCTGCAACCATCGGGTCCATCTTCGCCATTGGTACTAGGTTTGTCCTTTTCCTCTATTTTATCTTTACATGTGTTTCGGATATGTGATGGTCTTTGGACTATCATCGGTATTAGGTGTTGGCCGCCGGTATTGGTCGTCCCTTGATAGTGGTTGAAAGTAAGTTTGTTTGTGCCAAACACCAGCTCCGTGACGTCTATTTTGGTGTTGGCCATCGTCGAGGTGGCTCAGTCTTTTCATTTGGGATTGAGTACCGTACAATTCCGGTGGTGCTATTATGAATCCTAGATTCTTGGTGGAAGGTGTACGTTGTCGACTCACTTGGGGCAAATGCTTAGGTGTTTTCGTCGACGCGCTTCTGTGTTGGTAACCCTTGGCTTATAGGAGCTTTTCTTTGGGACCTCTCGGGCCACTTATTTGGCCCGGTCCATAGGATTTAGGGGTGTTCCCGCTTTTTTTATTTTATTTTTTCTATTTTGATGGCTTGTGGTTCTTATACCGGGATTCACATTATCTTATTTATGCTTGTTTTTCCTGATAGAACAATATTGTTTTATAAAGTATTTATATTCTAATTTTGAATGTACCATCCAACTCATAAATAATTTAATGAATAGTTATTAGTACTAATCTTCTAGTTGTTATTATCTAATAAATTAATCAGTAAAGTATAATAAATTGAAAATTGTTCTTATCATAAAAACTATGAAAATTCATTCATGTCATATATACTTAAGATCCAACATTTATTATGATGCCACATTAACACTATTAAAACATCCCAAAGCACAAAAAAATCCATTTTTTTTCTTCATACAAGCAAGGATATAACTATAATAACAATGCGGTACATGGACAAGTGTCAATTTTTTCGTGACCAATTCACTAATTTAATCATTACCACTTTGTTTGAACTCTGATTAGCTGTCAATATATTTCTTTTTTCAAGGGCTATCTATAAAGATCGGTGATTAGTATATTTTGAAGCACGATTTTTATTATATAAGGGTGATAAAACTGGTGTTGAGTGTTGATAACTCTTCACTGATAAAGGTTTTATATCGGGGTGATGAAACTAATGTTCAATATTGATAAAACACATGTACTAAGGTGATAAAAAAAACAAGTGATAAGATGATAAAAATCATATTCAGTTTTGATAACGAGGGGATAAAACAAATGTTCAATATTGATAAAAATCACCCGGATATAATTTTGTATTGATAGATATACCATGAAAAAAATATTGGCACAAGTTTGAAGCCATTCAGACGTCAAATAGAGCGAGAATGATTAATTTAGTGAATTGGTCAAGAAAAAAATTACTATTATAGTTGTTACTAAAAAGCCCCGACCACTTTCCCAAATATGACATGTTTTGCAGATATATAGTCAACAAGTAAATTGCATCTCTAGCATCCATTTATAAAATGAATGGTCATAATATATTTTCACCGTTTTAAGATAGAGATGGGTTTGAGTAAATTTCTTCTCACGAATTAGTTACTAGTTACTTTTTCAATATTGAGTTTTTGAATGTTCTTAAGAATTAAAAACGAAAAAGTGAAAGTCATTCGTTGATTTAAGGAAAAACCAACTTGTATTTTTTTTTTAAATTTAAACAAGACAATACATTAACATCACAACAAAAAAATGAAATATGATCACAAGCTACATAGAGAGGAAAACAAAACACAGAGTTTATAATAAAAAGCATAAATTAGCTAATAGAAACTTCACTTATGCCATCAACCAATTTTTGTTGCACATAACGACGAACCCCTTGGGACCAACCGCTGGAAGAATGTACGATAGATTTAACTTGTCGACTATGGTGATACTGAATAGGGAATAGGCACATGTCCCCCCTCTAATAATATTGAGGCCCAATGTTTATTAGAGTTGTTGAATCTCGACTAGACATAAGGCTTCCTAAAAGATACTAAGTGGAGCCTATGCCACCTTGGTGTCAGTAGATATGGCGTATCAGCCCATCCATCGACCCTTAAACATCTCATGGGGAGAAGTATGGGTACTTACCAACCCTCACCTGACTGGATCCAACGTCTTTTGTACTTCCCGCCTCCATGGGTTCTGATTCTTGGAGGTTGATTTCTGACCGCCTCCTCTAAGGGTGTGGGTTTCTTCCATGGTTGCAATACGTGCTCTAAATCTTTATGTCTAGAATATCCCCGCTGAAGGAACATGATCCCATGAAGACGCAAATGTTGAAAAGGTTTGTTTTCTACCTCTACACCCTTCCTCTCATACCTAGTAGAGACACCTTCTCCATGAAGTTACTTTTCTCTCCTTGAGGTGGTGACAACAATTGATATGATTGTGGGAGAAACTCGGGATTCTCATCACTAACGCCGATTGTCTCAGCTTGAAGAACGATGATTGGAAACCTTTTTGTCCTTCCAGTCGATTATCGATTGCGGGGTTCGGAAAGAACAGTGGCCGGACTCGCTCTTGGGCAGGAACTACATGGGTGGCCATAGACCCCTTGGCCCTACACCTGATCCATCGAGATGGGACCAGATAGATAGAGTTGTTCACCGATGGAATCGAGAGAGGATCCGGATTGTTCCCCACGTGTTTTCGTTACCATTCATCAAAAATTTACTCCCTCTGCTCCATAGGCCCCTTCGTAGAGATTCCTATAGGAGGCCCTCCCATTTCCACTCCTCCAAACACTACTTTTAGTCTTTGATGATGTGCCCTATCCGGTCACACATAAAGAAATGGTCTGGAAGCCGTTTATAGTCAAGATCAATCTCAACCAAAATTCCCCCATCCCATATCCTAAGTAACAACTTCCGATGAGGGGTCCTCCCAACGAGATACTAACACGGATCCATAGGTAATCCCCCAACACCGACTGTTGGTATGGTATCACCATCGATAAACATGCATGTCCCAAGAACGTTCTCAATCCAAAACCCTACCTTGCGATTCATGGCTCCGAAGGGAAGGTTAGATGGACGAACCCAAACTATATTGTGGGAGAACTTGATATCAAGCGATCGCATTAGAGGAGTCAGATCCTCTCATTCCAAGAGACCCCAAATGTTTTTGTTTTCCCTCTTCAAGATTCTACTTCTGCTCTATATGCACCATAATGGAGCTCCTTATCAGAGGCTCTCCCGTTTTCACTCCTCCAAGTCTTATTTTGCAGTCTTGGATGAGGTGCCCTTTCCAGTCACACCTAAAGAAATTTTCTGGAAGTCGTTAATGGTTGAGCTCAATCTCAACCTAAATAGCCCCATCCCATATCTCAAGCAACAATTTCCGATAAAGGGGTCTTGCCAACGGGATACCAAGACACATCTAGAGATAATACCCCTAGCACCGGCCGTTCGTATGGTATCACAATCTTAATCATACCTGTCGCAAGAGCAGTCCCAATCCAACACCCTTCCTTGCAATTCATGGCTACGATAAAAAGATTGGATGGACAAATCCAGACCGTTGTGTGGGAGAACTTGATTTCAAACGATCGCATTTAAAAAATAAGAACAATCAATTCCAAGAGAGAGTGGTAGAATGTCCATGATTCCCCTTGTAATACACAACTAAGTACACTTCTTATGAGTGACCAAACCGCTAGGTCCGTTATCTTCCAGAGCACCCCGTCTACTTCCTTCACGAGCATAAAAACGAAAAAATCTTCCTAAAATATTTAGCTGGCACTTTTCTAGGTTAACTAACTAATGTTTTACAAGATTTTGGTTAAGGTCGTCGTAATCTTTGCTTTCACACGACCGAAGTTCAACTTCAATTCATCACCCCTTTACTATTACGTTAGAAATCCTCCATATTTTAACGGATAATGCTAATTTATCCACAAATATTAGTAAGTAAATTGTTTGGTTTAACTTAATAAAGACAAACCATAAAGGAAAAGGGTCCTACCTTAGCTGCTCAAATTTGACTAGTACACTCCATGCACGGACTTAACGTCTCACCCACAATCAAATCCAAATCTCCCAAACCCTACAAAACCATCTAGTGGTCCAATCCTCCGATTCCAATCCTCACCGTTGATTCGATCATCCATAAGATGCCAAGAGCCTCTATAAATAGAGAAGAACTCACACACTCTTCAATCACTCAACCAAAGCTACCTACATATCTAATATGGCCAACTCAAGAACCCTTCTCGTTCTTTTCGCAGCTTTGGCTCTTGTCCTCGTGGTCTCAGCTCGTGATCTCTCCGAAGCCACCACACAAACTAGTACGTTCTGATTAATTATACTATTTTTGTTACATGTACATACTCTTGAATCTATGATTATAAATACATTATTATGAGTAACGTATATATATATATATATATCTAGTTATGATTATGCATGAAAGTATCTAATAATATGTGTTTTGCTCTTGTGTAGAGAGCGTGGAAGCAGATGGTTATCACGGAGGAGGGTACGGTGGTGGACGCGGAGGGTACGGTGGTGGACGCGGAGGTTACGGTGGAGGACGCGGAGGGTACGGTGGTGGACGCGGAGGATACGGTGGAGGGCACGGTGGATACGGTGGAGGGCACGGTGGACATGGTGGACACGGAGGACGCGGTGGACACGGAGCAGCTGCCGAGACCGAGACCAAGAACTGAAGACCGAGTCATGGTGTAATGAGGGTTACGTGAAATCGTTTATCGGTTCCGTAGCTATCATTAGTGTGGTTCTGTGTTGTGTGTGTGTTAAGCCTCTGCTAAAATAAGGAATGCGACGTTGCATGCAGGGTTTGGGTTAAGTATATTATTGTACTGTCTTTTTCAATAATCTACATGCATGTGCTTTAGATATTTCAAACACGGATTGTCGGTAGATTTATTACGCGTTTTTTGTTTTTTACAAAACTAACATTCGATTTCTATAAAATAAAAATACAACCAAACGTGATAAACAAAAAGCGTAAAATAAATGACCTAAAACGATCTCCATCATGAATCATCACTTTCAAAATGTCGAAAAAGCCTCTGAACTCTATGCTAGGGTTTTCAAAATACATCGTTCGTCGTCTCTCCCGGCCAAGTCCGGTCCTTCTCTTTTGGCCAAGTCCGGTCCCTTTTTGTCGTAATGGCGCCGCTCTACCCCCGGCACTCACTCCCTATTCATCCGTCCGCACCCACCACATCGATTCCGTCGTAATCACCCTTTAACCTCGATCATTGCCCCCGCTGTACCGATCTGCTTCGTAGTCCTAAGGGGAAGCCATCAGAACTGCTGCCCTCTGCTCAGCACCTGCCACCCCTGAAGTCGGCGTCAATATCCCCGTCCCCTTGGCCTCCCCCGAGGCCTCCTCTTCGATATTTGATTGATTGGTTCTCGTTTACTTTCTCTGTTCTACTATTTTTTGCAAGGTTAATAATCAATGAGCAATGATTCAGAGATATTTCCCAAGGAGTCAAGGACTTTTACCGAGAGGAATCCATGATTCACAAATACCATCATCGCTATCCTATCAATCTCTCTAACGACCACATGTTTGGTTTTACATCAGAAGAAAAGTGTCACCTTCGGGGGACCCAGCGATTTACATGCCCTATCTTGAGTAGTGTTCGTCAGTTTTCCTTAGTTTATGTCTTATTTAGCCTTTGTGGCGCATTGTCAGAACGTCCTAGACGTTTAATTTGTCTTAGAGTTAGTTGATTAACCCGTCTGGGCCTTCAAGCATGTATTATCTCTTTTTGAAAGGAATGAAAGCTTTTGTTTACTCAAAAAGCGTAAAATAAAAAAGTTCTCTACTACATCACCCAAAGGTCATGGCCATGACCACGGTTTTTACCATAGCATATGCTATGGTTATGCTTCTCTCGTCTACGCATCCTCTCCCTTGCACCTTCCCTATGGATCCTGCGAAGTTTTTTTTCCTGATAGGGTGTTTTTCGAGCCGTCTCTATCCACCGCGACGTTGACCTTCTCCCGCCACCAACGCAGCATCTCCTAACCTGTTTCGGTCCCTCCTCTACAACTCTTGGGGTTTTCTCCTCTGAGGCCATCGTCTCTGATGCTGCCGCCGCGGTCTTTGAAGTTTCCGCCATCTCTGATGTCATCGCCGCCTCTGATGCCGCCGCCGTCTTTAGAGTCATCTCTGAAGCCGTAGCCGTAGCCGCAGTTGGCGCGCCCTTCTCCCTGGCCTCCACCGCCGCAACCGCCTCGACCCCTTTCTAGATTATGGATCTGACTAATCGTGCAGGTGTTTTTTACTTTATTTGAGCTTGTCTTTGCAGGTTCAATGCTCAGTGAACAGAAAATCAGGGATTTTTCTAGGAAGGGAACCTCAATTCATGTATTGCCTCCCACTATTATTGTTGAAGTCCTTGGCCAATTTTCGGAGCAAGAATTCCAGTACCACCTTCTCAACCCCCGTCTTCCTTCCCTGCCTATACGACATCCCATCTTAGTATTAGTTGGCCCACCCAATACCGTCAAGGACGGTTGTAGTATGAAAAGAACTGCGACACCTTTGTGTTGTTTGTCTGTTCTTCGTGGTCAAGGATTTATCTCTGATACAATCAGATGTATTTGAAGTTTAAATTAATAAAGTTCACCTTTCGTTAAAAAAATGCCTAAAATAAAGCAGTCTTACTCCTCTTGTTTTTTTAAGAGACTTGCTTCATTTCTTCTCACCATCGAACCGGTTTGTAATCATCGTCCTCCACGTAGATGACTTTTTTTCTCATGTCCGTTATCCTTGACGCCTGGTTCTTGTCCGCCCCTCCCGTTTGTGTCACATAGGTCCTTACGCAGAAGGGCTACTCCCTCCTCCTTTTCTTGCATCGCTATCCCTGTGATCCGGCGATGCATATTGTGTCTGCCACAGAATCTCTAGCCTCTGCGCACCCTTCTTTGAGGTCCGTGAATGGAGAGACTTTGAGGAAGCCATCGACTGGGATCACCAAGAGTGGCATATCCCTCAATTTCTCCATTTGAGCGCCACCCCATGGTGCCCCATCCACTATTCCCTAGTGATGCTCGTGCCCTAGGCGCTGATCGATGGAGAGGGTACTCACCCCACCACGATGGACATAAGACTATCTGGAACGCCAGCAACCGCCGAATCAGGGTCTCTAGTCGTTCACTTTACGAGTTGGTATTGAGATGGGAAGGGAGAACGGCCATGCATGTAGGGGCTAAGGCCCCTCGTTACGTTCAATTTTGAAACCGATCCCATCATCAAATCCCCTACCAAAGCAGATGGCGGATCTAAAGGTCCATGAGACTCATATCCTGGTATTCATGGAGGTGAATTCCGACCTATTCCTTGGCGATCACCTACCCTCATCGACCAGGAGTTGTATGACTAGACGGGTGAAATTCTGTCCAGGCACATGTTCCTTGGCGAGCACCTACCCTCGTCGACCAGGAGATGTACGGCCAGAGGGGGGAACATTCGTCCGGGCACATGATTAAGCTTGAGAAGAGTGGTTAAGTGCCTGAGAAGGTTTCAGCAACACGTCATCCATCAGGCTATGTTGGATGTTTTCTATGGAAAGGGAATTGAGGTATTACAAAAAATAGGTGCACAAACACCGTTACCCTGAGAGTTGCATCATAAAATCATACATTAATCATCAATGTGAAATGTTTATCAATTTATGCCTCGGTAAACGAACCATGGAACCAAAGATGCTTCAGTGAAATATTTCAATTGTTTCCCCACAAGTGATTCCATCAATTCAGGCGTGGGACATAACATTAACCAAGGTAGAAATACATATCGCTCATTGGAGATTGATGTATCATTGTGAATAATTCATATCGTCGATGAATGATTTTAAAGAGGATTATGAAGGTGAATACCCTGGATCAACCGATTTAAACCATCGAACAAATGCATTCTGCATGATGCTCAAGGAAACTGCAAGTTCATATGAATTTAAACGTGTATTGCTAAATTGTCACGATTGGGTATTAATTAAGGTTTTAATTCATGAGAAACTCGGGATTCTCATCACTAACGTTAGGTGTCTCAGCTTGAAGAACGATGATTCGACATGTGAATAGACCTTTTTGTCCTTCCAGTCAATTATCGATTGCGGGGTTCGGAAAGAACAGTGGCCGGACTCGCTCTTGGGCCAGAACTACACGGGTGGCCCTCGAGCCTACACCTGATCTGTTGAGATAGGACCAGACAGATAGAGTTGTTCACCGATGGAACCGAGAGAGGATCCGGATTATTCCCCACGTGTTTTTGTCACCCCTCTTCAAAAACTTACTCCCTCTGCTCTATAGGCGCCTTCACAGAGATTCCTACCGGAGGCTCTCCCATTTCCACTCCTCCAAGCACTAATTTTAGTATTACATGTTGTGCCGTATCTGGTCACACATAAAGAAATGGTATGGAAGCCGTTTATAGTCGAGATCAATCTCAACCAATACACCCCCATCCCATATCTCAAGTAACAACTTCCGATGAAGGGGTCCTCCCAACGAGATACCGACACGGATCCATAGGTAATCCCCCAACACCGACTGTTGGTATGCTATCACCATCAATAAACATTCATGTCCCAAGAACGTTCCTAATGAAAAACCCTACCTTGCGATCCATGGCTACGATGGGAAGGTTAGATGGACGAACCCTAACTGTATTGTGGGAGAATTCCATATCAAGTGGTTGCATTAGAGGAGTCAGATCCTTTAATTTCAGGAGATCCCACGTGTTTTTGTTGTCCCTCTTCAAGATTCTACTTCTGCTCTATATGCGTCTTCATGGAGCTCCTTATCGGAGATCCTTCTATTTCCACTCCTCCAAATGCTACTTTGCAGTCTTGGATGACGTGCCCAATCCAGTCACACATAAAGCAATTTTCTGGAAGCCGTTCATACTTGCGGTCAAACTCAAACTAAACAACCCCGCCCCATATCTCAAGCAACAATTTCGGATAAAGGGGTCTTGACAGCGGGATACCGACACATATCCAAAGATAATACCCCGAGCACCAGCCGTTGCTATGGTATCATCATTAATAACCATACATGTCGCAAGAGCGGTCCCAATCCAAAACCCAACCTTTCAATTCATGACAAATCTTTGCTTTCACACGACCGAAGTTCAACTTTAATTCATCCCCCCTTTACTATTACGTTGGAAATCCTCTCTATATTAACGGATAATGCTAATTTATTCACAAATATTAATCAGTAAATTGTTTGGTTTAACTTAATAAAGACAAACCATAAAGGAAAGGGTCCTACCTTAGCTGCTCAAAGTTGACTAGTATACTCCATGGACGGACTTAACGTCTCACCCACAGTCAAATCCAAATCTTCAAAACCCTACAAAACCATCTAGTGGTCCCATCTCCCTCTTATTCCAATCCTCACCGTTGATTCGATCATCCACAAGATGCCAAGAGCCTCTATAAATAGAGAAGAACTCACACACTCTTCAATCACTCAACCAAAGCTACCTACACATCTAAAATGGCCAACTCAAGAACCCTTCTCATTCTTTTCGCAGCTTTGGCTCTTGTCCTCATGGTCTCGGCTCGTGAGCTCTCCGAAACCACCACACAAACTCGTACGTTATGTTTTCCTTGTTTGTGATTAATTATACTATTTTTGTTACATGTATATATATGATTATGCATGAAAGTATCTAATATCTGTTTTGCTCTTGTGTAGAGAGCGTGGAAGCTGATGGTTATCACGGAGGGTACGGTGGAGGACGCGGAGGGTACCGCAAAGGGTACGGTGGAGGGCACGGTGGACGCGGAGGACATGGCCGTGGAGGACACGGTGCTGCTTCGGAGACCGAGGCCGTGGAAGCTGATGGTTACCACGGACATGGTGGACACGGACACGGACACGGGCACGGAGGACATGGTGGACACGGCGGGTATGGCCATGGAGGACGCGGTGGACACGGAGCTGCTGCCGAGACCGAGACCGAGAACTGAAGACCGAGGCATAGTGTGATGAGGGTTACATGAAATCGTTTATCGGTTCTGGTAGCTATCATTTGTGTGGTTCTGTGTTGTGTGGTTCTGTGTTGTGTGTGTGTTAAGCCTGCTGAAATAAGGAACGCGACGTTGCATGCAGGGTTTGGGTTGAATATATTATTGTTGTACTATCTCTTTCAATAATCTACATGCATGTGCTTTAGATATTTCGAACACGGATTGTCGGCTAAATTTATTACCCGTGTTTTTTTTACTAAACTAACATTCGAGTTCTATAAAATAATAATACAACCATGAGCTCTAGGCGACGACTTTTTTCTAGGGCCGTCGACGTTTCTTCCGGCCTCAATCCGAATCCGATACTTTTGTTCTGCGATGTAGCGCCCATCCTCTTCACCCTCTCCTGCTCGTCCGCTGCCCACGAGGGTCATCACTACCCTATTCCCATCTTCTCTTATTTCCCAGTCTCACCCTAAATCCCATCACCACAATCAAGCCGCCGCCAACATCGCCTGTCCCTTTCCCATTCTTTTTTTGCGGGGGGGGGTGGGGGGGGGGGGGGTGGGGTCTCGTCTGCTACTGTCTCTTCTCCAATTGATCTCGGCGGTAATTCTCTAAAGCCTCCACCGCCGTGTCTAAAGTTGTATCAGTGGCCGCCTCTGAACCCGCGACCACCGTTGCACACCCTTCTCCCTGGCCTCCACCACCGCACCCTCCTCGACCCCTCTCTTGATTCTGGATTTGGCTAATCGAGTGGGTCTTTTTTATTTTATCTTATTTTATTTTTGCAGGGTTAAAAACTAGTACGCATAGATTTAGGGATTTGTGCTCTAGGGACTAGCCCTTGAAGGGGTCCCTTGGAAAAGCTCTGTCTCTCGAAGAAGTGGATGATAGCAGGTTCGGTCGTACTTTATTGTGCATACACCGTTTAAGCAATCATGGTGGGATGATCAAGGTATCATAAGAGATCTTGAGCATAAAGATGTTGTGCAGACCATTAGCTCCATATTACCTAACTACATCCCAATGGACAAGCCTTCGAAGTTGGATGAAAACGATCAGGAACTTCTGTTCTATCACCTAAACATAAGCACATTAAACCTTTTGTTCTTGTAAGATGCTTATTTAGGTATCATATATAATTACTAATGTGTTGCCTTTACATAGTGCACATAGGATTTTATGGACGAGATCCACTATTATGCGCTTTTAGAATAGATCATGGAACTGGCCTCAGGCCGTTTTAGAGATTGAAAGCACGACATAAAGTGTTATGTATTGCTTTAATTAACTTTTATTGTCGTTTGAGTTACGTGAATAGAATTTTATATTTATTCTATTATGTTTTGTCAAGTCTCATTCAAACTTCTCGTTGTATCTCAAGTAGAGGCTATAATAATTATGGAGGAAGCACAAGAGAAGTACTCGCCATCATTGGTGACCTAGTCCGAGGATTTCTCCCTCTCTAAGATGCCGATGACTCTGGAGCAAGAGCTTCCTCTCATCCAGCAAGTCTCACACAAAAGCCAGAAGGGGGGATTGCAATCCGACCTCAGAAAGGAGGTGAAACTTTCAACAGTAAGGGAGATAGAGGGTGGTGGTTGCTCCAATGCGAGGTTTGTAAGATCCTATGAGGAGATAGAAGAGTTTTTTTTGGATAAGCTCATTAAATTTTATTAATAAAAGAAGGGATCCAAGGAGGATCGATCCAGAACACAACCTAACAGAGGAGTTCTCAGCTGGAGTTGCGGGAACAAACCCCGAGAAAAGAGCAAACCAAACATACAAGAAAAAATAAACCTGAAAACATGTTGATGAATAGTGACTCAAGAGTCAAAAAACCAGGCGTCTCACCCGAACTGATGAACGGTACCTCAGGGTAGACATGGTGAATCCTTTGGTCCCAAGGGGACTAAGTAGTTCATGCCCCTCCTCTATCCTAGCATATCGGCCCCAAAAGTCTCCCCGGATAGTACTCACCGGACCCTGATGGGAACAAGCGTAACGTAGACTGACTCCTGAACAGGCACTCATCAGACCCAACTCGTCCACAACAGGACACAATCACACTCTATCAAACAGCCGCCTCCCCCGCTTACTAGGCCAGATGCACCACCCAGGGCGACGCTGCAAATCCAAGAACGAAACTGAGGCTCTCAAAGAACCTGCTTGCCATAGCACACAAAAAGAGTGATTTTGAATCTTCCCAAACACTACGGCACTGCAGTCCATCACATCATTAAAGATCAAACCATTACGAAGAAGCCAAATATGCCAAATAACGATATAGCAAACTCTAATCCACAACTTCCACTAATGATTTGAACCTAGACTTTTCCAAGAACATAAAGTCTCACCAAAGGTCCTAGGCATGACCCACACCACTCCCCACCATGCATTCACAAGGCTCTAAATCCACCAAGAATCCGAGCAATGTAACAGTAAATGATCAGAGGTCTCCATACATGTTTTGCAAAGGGAGCAAAACATCTGGCTAATGGTCGACGAGATACCCCTAGCTTCCAAGAAAACCGCAGTAGGAAATGCTTGCTGAGCCGCCAACCAGACCATGACACAATGTTTGGGCGGGATGCCAGTAACCCACAACACAAAGGCCCACGGTTTTGGGGAATAATTCTCCTCACCCATGAGAAGAGAATACGCTACAAAAACAGAGAAACCCAACCTGTTTTTCTTCCAAATCAAACAGTCATCCAAATCTGGATAAACCATATGTTGGGAAATAGTCTCCGCAAATGCCTCAATCTCAGCCTTGTCCCAATCCCAACCGGTCCACCTCAATTCTACCGACCACCCCGAACAAGTCCAAAAATCAGCCACCTTCCCTTGCCTATTCACAACCAAAGAGAAAGCTGCAGGAAACCTTTCCCGCAAAGAAGCTTCCCCTATCCACACGTCTTCCCAAAAGGAGACACAGTCTCCCTTCCCCAATTTCCACCTGACACCTTGGTTGCCAAACAAACTGCAAAAAACTAGGTTAGCATCCAGGCTAAGTATATGCTTAAATAAAAAGCAATTACCATCCTTATAAAGCCTACAGAGATCCCAATCCTCACTGGACCACCTCATTCGAATACAAATCAGCTCTTTCCAAAGGGAATTAGGAGATATGGCAAAGCGCCACCACCATTTAGCTAGGAGTGCCAAATTCATTTCCTCTAACCTTCTAAAACCAAGGCCCCTCAATTTCTTCGGGGTACACACAATGGATCATTTGACTTTGTTCATGACCCGTCCATCCCCTCCATTACGCCATAAAAACTTCCTTCGCATAGCTTCCAACGCCTTGATAACACCTTTAGGTGCCTGCAATAAGGACATGTAAAATAAAGGCAAACCAAAAAGAGTGGATTGAATAATAGTGATTCTTCTTGCCATGGTAACATATTTAGCATGCCATAACACCAAAGTTGACTTAAATTTGCTCAAAACCGTATCCCAGGTGGATAGCCTTTTCGGCGAAGCCCCGAGGGAGAAACCTAAATAAGTCATCGACAGCTCAATGACCCCACATCCTAAGGCCAGCTCCACATCATAAGCTGAAAAAGAACATGAGGAGATAGAAGAGTTGACGGCTAACATTGTTGAGTAGGGGACACAGTTCTCCCAGATGATGAGGAGTAGCGCAAACAAATGGAGGAACATCATACAGTTGGAGGAAAGACTTGTCCAGGAAAGGGCTGGTTCCAAGCATCCCTGCATGAAATGATGTAAGAGATGTTCTCTAATTGGTTGAACACCCAGTAATCTGTCGGCCTGTCATCAGCCAACCCGTTACCAGCCTCCTCATCGTAATATCATTCTTGAACGATTTCATCAAAATTTTATTTACTTTCGTGTGTGTTTATTAATTTGACTGTGTTAAGAGTACTGTGCAATAAATAATTGATATCTTCTGTTAGAATATGTTGTATAGGCTCAGCTATGTGGCTCGTTAGGGTTAACATCGGGTTTAGGAAACCCTAGTGGTACAACACCACTATATATACAAATGTACATTGTAGGTTTATTTATCGAATACAATACAATTTGCACAATTGTTATCATGGTATCAGACCCTCTATCGCTCTAATATCTCTTCCGCTACAGTCACCGCCGCCATTCACCTTCGCTGGACGTTGCCGACATTCTCTCTCTGATCAGCCGCTGCTCCTGCTCTAGTTGCCAACGCCGACGAGCTCCGCAGCCACCAGCGAGGAGATTCAGATCACCATAGCCACCGGCAAGACGATCTCGGTCGACCACGATCCACCACGTCTCCGTCGCGCCGCTCCTTGCTCCCGCCGTCCCGATCTGCTTCTCCGACGACGAAACGCAGACGCAGACGGAGCAACTCCGACGAAGCAACGCCAACGTCGTTTGCTCTGTCGTCTCCGAGCCTCTCGTCGTCTTCCAGCTCGCGTGCTTGACAGCTCCCGCCGTCTCCCAGCTCGTGTCGCCCGTGCCTCTGAAACACACCGCAAAACAAGCTGTGAAACTGCGCGAGGAAGACACAGTGCCGCCGCCTGCAAATCTGCGCGAGGAAGACGATGCGCGTGCACAACACGCGCCCACGCGCACGTCCCGTACACGCGCCCACGCGCCTCCGACGCTGACCGCGTGAATCACACGCGCCATTGACCGTTGACTCTCAAAAAAAAAACTAATCTTTATTTATGTGTTTTCTTTTCAGGTATTCCTAATGAAGAAATTTGAAATCACGCCCCACTGTACGTTCTGCAACAGATCTGGACATGTCTTAACTGAATGTAGAACTCATGCTCGTCACCTTCTTTCCTCAAACAACCCTCGATGGGGTAACTCCAGGCCCTCTCCAAACTTTAAGGGGGGGGGGGGCGTGGCTCCCGTGGGGATCATCGGCCTTCCAACAGGCCCAATGGCACTGTTGCTGCTCCACCTGCTGTGTCTGCTAAAACTCTTGACATGACTGCTCTCTTGGGTGACATACGAGCGCTCCTATCAGCTCACACTGCCTCGTCAGGTAGCTCATCCATTGTTGCTGCTACACCTGTTGTGTCTACCAAATCTCCTGACATGACTGCTCTCTTGAGTGACATACGAGCGTTCCTATCAGCTCACACTGCCTCGTCAGGTAGCTCATCCACTGCTACGCCAGGTAGCACATCCACGTGGTATCTTGATTCTGCCTGTTTCAATCATATGAGCCCGCAGTCAGATTTGCTCACATGTGTAACTCCGGTCACCAAGTCTCCGTCTATTCGTACTGCTGATAATTCCACTTTGCTTGCCAAACACTGTGGTACCGCAACCACAGACCAGCTATCACTGCCGAACACCTTGCTTGTCCCAGATTTGTCACTAAACCATGTATTGGTTGGTCAATTGTGTGATTTGGGTTTTGACGTTAACTTTTCTGGTCGTACTTCTTCTGTTCTTGTGCAGGATCCACTGACGGGAAAAATCCATGGGACAGGACGTAAAGTTGGTCGCCTGTTCGAACTCACCTCACTGGTGGTTCCCTCACCATCATCATCATTCTCGTCTACTTGTGGCACTGTCGTCTCCGTCGATCTCTGGCACTCTCGCCTAGGTCATTCCTCTTCATCTCGTTTGCGTAGTCTTATTTCTAGTGGGTTGTTGGGGTCAGTTTCGCATAACTTTGGTGATTGTGTGTCTTGTCAGCTTGCTAAACATCATAAACTGCTGTTTCCTTTAATAATAATACTTCCTCTGCACCTTTTGATCTTGTTCATTCTGACTTGTGGGGAGCGGCACCTGTTCCGGCCATGGGGGGGGGGGGGGGGGGGGTCTCGGTGGTTTGTCATATTTGTTGATGATCATACTCGTTTTACTTGGATTTATCTCATGCATAATAAATCTGACTTCAACAAAATTTATTCTGAGTTTTCTGCCATGGTTCGCACACAATTCTCTAAAGTTATCAAAACACTGCGTATGGATAACGGCATGGAACTTAAAGAGTCATCCTTCCTTGCACAACTTGCTTCCACCGGTACTATCGTTTCGCGCTCCTGTCCTGGTACATCGCAACAAAATGGTCGAGTAGAACGCAAACATCGCCATATTCTTAATAAGGTCCGTGCTCTTACCATTGCAGCTGCCTGTCCTGAACGTTTTTGGGGGGAGGCTACCCTCACAGCCGTCTACACCATCAACAGGGTTCCATCCCCAGTCATAGGTAACAAAACTCCTTACGAGTGTTTGTATGGTCGTCCTCCAGTTTATGATCTTCTTCGTGTCTTTGGGTGTGTCTGTTTTGTTCATCCACAACCTCATGAACGTACTAAACTTGAACCTCGTTCTCGTCTTTGTTGCTTTATTGGGTATGGGATCGAACACAAAGGGTACAGATGTTGGGACCCGGTTTCCAAACGTCTCCGCATATCTCGCCATGTCACATTCTGGGAACATAAGATGTTTTCTTCCATGTCTTCTTTTCACATTCCCGAGTCTACTCCTTTCTTTTCTAATCCTGATATTGATCTGTTTTCTGATGATGATGAGGGTTCTCTCATTGAGCTAACTCCTGCAGGTGCTCCGACATCTCTGCCTCCTACCGTGGACCATGTTCCGCCAGAGGATCCTGTGCTAGAGGATCCTGTGCTACCGACTCGACCACAACGTCATCGGCAACTCCCATCTCTCCTCCAGGACTTTGAGGTAACCCTACCATCTCGTGTTGTTTCCATAGTGTCCTCTGTTTATGAGCCTGACACCTATCGGGAGGCTTGCACTAACCCCCTGTGGCAGCAAGCAATGACTGAGGAACTACAGGCCATGGTGAAGACTCATACATGGGATCTAGTACCTTTACCTCAGGACAAACATGTGGTCGGTTCTAGATGGGTATACAAGGTGAAGACCAAGGCAGATGGTTCTATCGAGCGCTACAAGGCACGTATTGTGGCTGTGGATTTACCCAAGAACATGAGGTTGATTATGAGGAAACATTTTCTCCTGTTGCAAGACTCACTTTTGTTCGCACCATTCTTGTTGTTGCTGCTGGTCGACAGTGGGACGTTTTTCAAATGGACGTGAAGAATGCTTTTCTCAATGGAGATCTTACAGAGGAGGTTTATATGAAGCCCCCGCCCGGCTATGATCATCCCCCACACATGGTTTTCCGTTTGCGCAAATCCATTTATGGACTCAAGCAGGTTCCGCGAGCATGGTACTCTAAGTTCAGTAGTGCGATGGCAGTCTTTGGTTTCATCTCTAGTCCGCATGACAGCTCCCTGTTTGTTCGTCGGACCTCTCGGGGCCATACTCTCTTACTTCTGTATGTGGATGATATGATCATTACTGGTGATGATGCTATTGACATTGTGGATCTTAAGCGTCATCTAAGCGACCAGTTCGAGATGAAGGATTTGGGTCATCTCTCTTACTTTCTTGGTTTGGAGATTTCCTCTCTGTCCTCTGGTTATCATTTGTCCCAAGCCAAGTATGCAACCGAGCTCATCTCCAAGGGGGGACTAACCGATAGCAAGATCGCTTCCACTCCCATTGAAGCGAATGTCAAGTATCTTCCATCAGATGGTAAAGCTCTCGAGAATCCCACTTTATATCGCCGATTAGTTGGAGGGCTGGTATACCTCACTGTTACTAGGCCTGACATTGCATATGCTGTCCACATCGTCAGTCAGTTCATGTGCGCACCTCGCACTACTCACTATGAGACCGTTCTTCGGATCCTGCGCTATGTTCGAGGCACCTTAACACAAGGACTACATTTCTCTTATGGCTCACCTTTAGTCCTACAGGCTTATTCAGATGCAGATTGGGCAGGCGATCCCACAGACCGACGATCCACCACAGGTTACTGTTTCTTTCTTGGTAACTCTCTGATTTCCTGGAGAAGTAAGAAACAAACAACCATTGCCCGCTCCAGCACGGAAGCTGAGTATCGAGCCCTTGCTGATACTACTTCCAAACTCATATGGCTTCGTTGGTTACTACATGACATGGGTGTTGTTCACAAGTCAGCCACTACCATTTATTGTGACAGTCAGAGTGCTATTCAGATTGCTCATAATGATGTCTTCCATGAACGCACCAAGCATATTGAGATCGATTGTCACTTTGTCGGACAACATCTCAATCAGGGCACCCTCGCTCTCCGATCTGTCTCCTCTAGCGATCAGATTGCAGATATCTTCACCAAGGCTTTAATCCAAGGAAAGTTCAAACCTTTAGTTGACAAACTCAACTTGGGTTCATTACCACCATCTTGAGTTTGAGGGGGGGTGTTAGAATATGTTGTATAGGCCCAGCCCATGTGGCTCGTTAGGGTTAACATCGGGTTTAGGAAACCCTTGTGGTACAGCACCACTATATATACACATGTACATTGTAGGTTTATTTATCGAATACAATACAATTTGCACAATTGTTATCATCTTCTAGTAATGTTGGGATATTTTATGTTTATAGAATGTTGTTGGATTATTAGAACATGTATATACAAGTAATATGCACATTTGGGTGCTATAACTTGATTTTTTATTCTGGTTAAAATTTGCCCGACGGATACAATCCATCGGTATAGGGTGCTTGGCACAGGATTTCAGCAACGAAACAAACCGTCAAACAGATCAATACTTCAACAACGGATAGCATTGGTCGGAAAAGTGAAAAACTTCAGCAACGAATAGCATCCGTAAAAAGATGAAATACTTCAGGAATGGATAGCATCCAAAAGAATAGTGGTCTTCTTCCGCAACGGATACACTCGTGGCTGAAAGAGTGACGTTGCAGACGAACATTCTAATCCGTTGGTACAAAACTTGGGCAACACGACTTTACCGATAAAACCTTAACCGACAAATACATCCTTCGATAAAACATTTGACCGACTGATATAACGGGTTAGACAACAAATATCATCTGCATGCCAACAAAACATCAACAGTAGTTGTTCATCATCATAACATTGGTATATATACACTACACGTACATGAAAAGTAGAGTATACATGACCATAAGCAACAAAAACATCAAGCGTCATCGGTGACGTAAGTGTTGAAGACAACAGTTTCATGTATGCTATACCTATACAACCAATTAGTAAATTGTTTGGTTTAAATAAACAAAGATTAGACAAGCCATATGAAAGAACATGGTCGTGCTTTAGCCGCTCAAAGTTGACTATTACACTCCACGGACGGACTTAACGTCTCACCAAAAATCAAATCAAAATCTTCAAAAACTATACGAAATGTCTTGTGGTCCCCATCTCCCACTGATTTCGATCCTCGCCGTTGATTCGGCCATCCACAAGATGTCAAGAGCCTCTATAAATAGAGAAGAACTCACACTCTTCAATCACTCAACCAAAGCTACCTAAGAAACTCTACCATCATCTATACCTCTAATATGGCCAACTCAAAAACCCTTCTTGTTCTTTTCGGAGCTTTGGCTCTTGTCCTCATGGTCTCGGCTCGTGAGCTCTCCGAAACCACCACACAAACTCGTACGTTATGATTCTTTTGATTGTGATAAATTATACTATTTTTGTTACATCTATGTACTCTTGAATCTATGATGATTAGATACTCGATGTATTAATACACAGCGTATATCTGGTGATTATTTATCAAATATGATCAATGTTTACAATTACTTGTTCGTGTATATAGTGGCGAACCTATGAAGGCCCTAAGGGGCACGTGCCCCTGCACAATTTTTTTTAATAAAAATTTGTACTAAATTTTTGAATTTTTTTAAAAATACCCCCTAAGTTTTTTTGTTATTTTTTAGTTGCCCCCCTCCAATTTCTTTAACGTGTGTGCATATATATATATATATATATAATTTTTTTGTTATATTTTAGTTGTGTCCCTCACATTTCTTTAACGTGTATATATATATCGTTCAAAAAGATTAGTACCCACCCTAAAAAAACTAGCTCCGCCACTGCGTGTATATATATGATTATTCATGAATATCTAATATGTATTTTGGTCTTGTGTAGAGAGCGTGGAAGCTGATGGTCATCATCACGGTGGGCACGGTGGACACGGAGGGCACGGAGGGCACGGAGGACATGGTGGACACGGCGGTGGAGGACACGGTGGTGCTTCCGAGACTGAGGCCGTAGAAGCTGATGGTCACCACGGTGGACACGGCGGACACGGCGGGCACGGCGGACACGGAGGGCATGGAGGGCGCGGTGGACACGGAGCTGCTGCCGAGACCGAGACCGAAAACTGAAGACCGATCGAGTCCTAGTGTTGTGTGTGTGTTACTGTTAAGGGTTCAGAAATAAGAAATGCGACGTTGCATGTAGCCATGTAGGGTTTGGGTTGAGTACATTATTGTACTTAGCTCTTTGTGTGATCTACATGTGCTTTAGTTTATTATCACGTGCTCCATTGTCTTGTACTTCTTGTGGCATTATCGTATAAACTGTTATTTTGGCATGGCAGGTAGAATAAACTTCTCACAATTTTTCGCAGCACAAGTTGTTGTTTTTTTTTATCAGTAATTTTTTGAAATTTTATAAACCGAGTCTTAAAGACTCGGCCAAAGGGATTACCCTCAAGGACCAATTACAAACAAGAGAAAACAACATGTTTTCAAACCAACTTTCTTGTCTTGCAAGAAACATCCCAAGAACACTATCTTGCAGTGCAAGTTACACCCAAATCAAGAGTAAACAACAAACAAAATAGGATCTACAAGACTGACAGAATAACACTAAGCATCCCCCATTTATAAGTGATAGAACACCCTCCCCAAAATATCAAACCAAGTTAAACCAACCCACACCTCTATTCTTCTAAGCTGTTAAACACACGGTAAGATAGTTTAAATTGTTGAGTATTATTCTATTTGTAACTCTCTATATAAATACAATTTACAGGATAATATCAGTTTCAAAACTATACAAAATATATCCTTAGAGTTTGAATAATATCAAACTCTCTATACAAGATAATGTCACTAAAGGATAATATCACTAACACGCCCCTGTAGTCTCAACGGGAGGCTCCGGACGTTGAGGCTGGATCTGAAATCAAGAAACAGGACCCGTGGTAGACCCTTGGTGAACACATCAGCTATCTGGGACCTGGAAGGAACGTGTAAAACCCGTACGTGTCCCTTAGCAACCTTCTCCCGTACAGAATGAATGTCCAACTCTATGTGATTCGTACGCTGATGTTGGACAGGATTACGGGCGAGGTAAATGGTACTAATGTTGTCATAATACACCAGCGTAGCTTTAGATACCGGGTGGTGCAACTCAAGAAGCAGATTGCGAAGCCAGCAAGCCTCAGAAACAACGTTGGCAACTCCACGATATTCGGCCTCAGTGCTGGAACGAGACAATGTCTGCTGCCGTTTAGAGGACCACGAGATCAGATTATCTCCAAGAAACACACAGTACCCTGACGTGGAGCGTCGTGTGTCTGGACACCCGGCCCAATCATCATCAGTATAGACAACCAGACCTGTAGAGGGTGAAGAGTATAGGTGAAGACCGAGGTGACTAGTCCCCTGAAGATAGCGAATGATCCTCTTCAGTGCAGCCATGTGAGTAAGACGAGGGTCATGCATGTGGAGGCAGATCTGCTGAACTGCATAGGAGATATCCGGCCTGGTGAAGGTAAGATACTGAAGCGCCCCTGCAAGACTGCGGTAGAGTGTAGGGTCCTCGAATGGAGAACTATCTGAAGCGCTCAACTTGCCCTGAGTGTCTACTGGGGTGGCTGAAGGAGAACAAGATGTAATTCCAGCTCGAGCAATAATGTCGTCGGTGTATTTCCGTTGTGACAGAAACATACTGCCGGGATGTCGAGTGACGGAGATGCCCAGGAAATAGGAGAGAGGACCTAAATCCTTCATAGCGAACTCCGAGCTAAGGCGAGACATAATGAAAATCCGGAGAGCATCACTGAAGGACGCAAGGATGATGTCATCCACATAAAGAAGAATATATGTCGTGTCCTTTCAATGACGATATATGAACAGGGAATGATCGGACCTGCTATGCGAGAAACCAAAAGTGGAAACAAAGTCAGTGAAACACTGATACCATGCCCGGGGAGCCTGTTTCAGGCCATAGAGTGATCGATGCAAGAGGCAAACATGATCAGGATATAAGGCACTCTGAAAACCGAGCGGTTGATACATGTAAACCGTCTCACTGAGATTTCCGTGCAGGAAGGCGTTCTTCACATCAAGCTGATGAATGGACCAGGACTGAGAAACTGCCAGACTAAGGACTGTGCGAATGGTAGATGGTTTGACTACCGGGCTGAAAGTCTCCTCGCAGTCAACTCCTATCTGTTGAGATCTACCATCCCCAACGAGTCGAGCCTTATAGCGCTCAAAGGATCCGTCAGAGCGAGTTTTGTGACGGAAAATCCACATCGACCTGATAATATTTTCACCTGCATGACGAGGAACTAGAACCCAAGTTTTATTGTTAAGTAAAGCATTAAATTCATCTACCATTGCTGATTTCCAGTTCGGATCAAGGAGAGCATCCTTGGGGTTCCGAGGTATAGGGGAAATGGTAGTTGAGGATGAGAGGTTAAAAAGAATCTTGGGTTTAATGATACCCAATTTTCTACGAGTGACCATGGGATGGGCTGGAGTAGATGGCATAGGAGCAGGTGGGCTCGGTGATGGGCTTGGGATCGACATGAGCAGGTGGGCTTGATGTAGGAGGGTCTAATCGGGCGAGTGATGCAGATCGATTTGGAGAGAGCGACGCGGAGGGCTGGGCCGGATCAGGTGAAACAGAGGAGACGGGAAGTTGGGCAGGCTGGGCCGGGCTGTGGACTGGGTGTTGGACAGGCCCAAACCGAGCAGGCGAGGCTGAAGCTGTGGGAAAAAACAGATGTGGTTGCAAAGCAGGTGATATATCAACAGTTAAGAAATCATAGGATCCGGGTGAGGTGGGTAACATGGATGAGAATGGAAAAACAGTTTCATCAAATATAACATGCCTCGAGATAATGAATTTCTTAGTTTTAAAATCAAAACACTTGTACCCCCTATGATTCGGTGGATAACCGACAAAGACACACGACATTGATCGAGCCTGCAATTTATTAATAGAAGTAGAGGGAACCAGAGGAAAACATAAACAACCAAAAATTCGAAGGTGAGAATACGAAGGAGCACGTTGATACAAAGCTAACGTGGGAGACGAAAAATTCAGTAACTTAGAAGGAAGAATATTAGATAGGTAAGTAGACATGGATAGGGCATGATGCCAAAAATTGGGTGGGACACTAGCATGTAAAAGCAATGTACGAACCATATTATTTAAGCTCCGGATTTTCTGTTCAGCACGTCCGTTTTGAGAAGAGGTGTGAGGACATGAAAAACGAAAAACCAACCCTGAAGATGTACTGAAGTTATGAAAAGGAGTGTTATCAAATTCTTTTCCATTGTCACACTGAAATGTTTTAATTTTGTAACAAAATTGAGTAGAGACAAAAATACTAAATGATGTGAACAGTTGAAATACTTGAGATTTATGTGTCATAGGAAAAGTCCAGACAAAATTTGTATAATCATCAAGCAGCACCAAATAATATTTATGACCTGAAGAACTCAACAATGGAGATGTCCACAAATCAGCATGCACAATATCAAAAGGAGCATAAGTAACAGACAATGAATCCTTAAATGGTAATCGAACATGTTTTCCAAACACACAAGAATGACACATAGAGTCCAATTTATTACATGAAATCAAATTAGAACGACGAAGCGAATCAAATACCGGAGGACCCGAATGACCTAAGCGAGAATGCCAAATTCCTGGTGATAAAGCAACAAAAGCTGAAGACTGAAAAGACGAACTGGGAGGAGTGACAGGATATAAATCCACGGATGCCCCGTCCGAAAATCCTTCACACTAAAACCAAATGGGTCAAATTCGATTGAGGCATTATTATCTTTGACAAAACGGCGTACCGAAACTAGGTTCTTAACAATTTTGGGTGCATGTAAAACATCATGTAGGATATAGTTAGGATGGGTAGGAAAAATAGATTTCATGCCATAATCGGTAATTGGAATATGATTTCCATCACCAACAATAATAGATTTATTCATGCTAGAATTAACAATAAAATCAAGGATACCTGAATTCGCTTTCATGTGAGAGGAGGCTCCGCAATCCATATACCACGTGGAGTCGGGTGGTTGTTGCATGGATAAATTTGCCATAGCTGAGGCGATATCCGTAGGAACAACAACATGGGCCTGCGAGGGAGAGGAATTGGCTGGACGGGGGCCCAAGACACCAGCTGGCTGTGGAGAAGCCCGAACCCACTGCCCAGGAGCAGTCGGGTATGGGCTGGGGGTGGATAATTGTCCCATGGACCAGCTTGATGAGGCCAGCCCGTTGGAGCTTGGCCCGCCCAGAAGGGATATCCGGCCCATTGCATGGGCTGCTGATTTGGGCTCCAACCTTGCGATGGTCCATTTACTGCAGAACCAGTCTGGGACGAGTTACGTCCTCCTCGAGCAGGATGTTGCGAAGACGATCTGCCCCGTCCAGAAGAGGTCCGAGGGGAACCGTGTGAGCCTCCACGCTGGCTGGACCTGTCACCAGTCTCCTTGGGTGCCGGAGATGATGGAGATGCATACAAGACAAAGTCGGTCGAAGCAGCTGCAGATGCAACCTGTTTGGATTTGCAAGTCTCCTCCAAAATCAGCTTTGAACGAGCCTCATAAAATTGAGGGAGAGGATCGCTCTGTTGTACCAGCGTTGCCACATTGTCGTAAGCCTCGTACAACCCGGAAACGAGCTGAAGGACCAACCGATTATTCAAAATCGGAACTCCCAAATCCGATAATTGATCTGCAACATTTTTGAGTTCTTGACAATAACTAGAAATATTAGAGAAATCGTCTAGTTTAGTTGTCGAGAACTGGTGTTCGAGATAAACGGCACGAGAATGCCGGTTATCCTGAAAAATTAGGCGAAGAGCCTCCCAAGCTTGTGCTGCAGTGCTATCAGGAATTATAGTCGTCTGAAGCAAATCAGAGGAGACCGTACCGTAAATCCATTGGAGAACGGTAGCGTCGAGACGGTCGCTAATATCTGCTGGAACGTCCGTGGAGGCAGAGGAGCCGAGATCGGCTGTGGTCTGAGGCGAAGTAGTCGTGACTGAAGAAGCTGGAGGAGCCGGGGCAGAGTCGGCTGCTTCAGTGTCATCCGAGCTTGTCTGCGAACCGGATGCAGTAGTGGTAGGAGTTGGAGCAGCCGTTGGTGGAGAAGACGGAGCCGGAACCAGTAATGTCGTGGCTGGCAATATGTGATGCAACACCTTAAAGACCCTGCAATGGATCTTTAAAAGTGCTGACCAGGACGAGTATTGTCCTTTGTCCATCTCGAGGGTGATCGGGATGGAGCTACGGATGTTGTAGACGGTGAGGCGGGGTAGCTTCTCGGATCAGCCATGGGAGCAGCTACTTAGATGTGTTCTGCAGACGTGTTTTGTAGACGTGTTCGTGAAAAGAGATGAACACGGACGCAGAAAACGCAAGCAAAATGGAATACGAAACGCGGAAACGTAAAAAAAATTAGGGATATAGGTTATCGCTCTGATACCATGTAAGATAGTTTAAACTGTTCAGTATTATTCCATTTGTAACTCTCTATATAGATACAATTTACAGGATAATATCAGTTTCAAACTATACAAAATATATCCTTAGAGTTTGAATAATATCAAACTCTCTATACAAGATAATGTCACTAAAGGATAATGTAAGAACCGCTCCCGGTCGATCCCGGTCGAACCAGTGACCTTTAAAGACAAGTTTGACTTTCGCCGGAAAAGTCAATCGGGGACGCAGGAAGTCACTCGGGGCTTTTCCGGGGCCCAACGAGCTTAGCCATCATCACGGTTGGCTTAGTGGGGCCATTTCCTTCAGTTTGACTGTAATATTGAATAGGTCAAAATTCGGTCAAACGCGGACTTTATTTCGGACTTTTTCCGATAAAATCTTGAAAGCTGGAATTTAATTAAGTAAAGATGACTCACACATGACACTTGTCATGTGTGGCTTGGAGGATGAGAAAGGGAGCTTAAATTGACTCTTATACCCTCCCAAGTTACCTTTAAAGGGATAGGACCTTAAGGACTTTTTAGTATTTGGACCAAATAGGTCATTTAAAGCAACTTGAGCACACAAAATCAGCTCACACTCTATTGTTGCAGCCGAAAATCACAAGGGAGAGAGCAAGAGAGAAGCTCATTTCTTGAGGAAGAAGATAGTGAAGAAAGCTTGGATTTTGGAGCTAGTTCTTCATCCTTTTGACTCCATTTTGCTTCCCTCTTCTCCATCTCATCATCCTAGAGGTATGGATGCTCTCAACTCTTCATTTCATCTATTCTCAATTCTTGGGTTTTGTGGGTTTTGGCTTGAAGTTGTTGAACTAGCCTTGTGTTTGTCTATTAGAGAAGGAGTAGTGAAGTAGGATGTTGAGATGTTACTTTTGTTGAAGTTTGATGAACATTTTGGAGCTTTTGATTTGATTGTGATTTGGAGAATCATTGGAAACTTGTTTAGTTGTTGATTCCTACCATGGGTACAGGAGTTTTGGAGGTATTTGATGGTTTGGGAGTTGGAAATGGTTAAAAATGGAGTTTGGTTGTGGATTTTCGGAGAAAAGGAGCTGGAGGTTGAAGAAGGGCGGAACTGCCCTGGAGCGTCACGGATCCGTGACGGATCCCGTGACGGGTGGCGTCACGGCTCCGTGAGGGAGACCGTGACAGCACACATCACGGCTCCGTGACGTCTTCCGTGAGGGTCGGTGTCACGGCTCCGTGACCGTGTCCGTGACCGACCAGTCTGGGGGGTTTTTGAAGGGTTTCTCCACCGTTTTGATCTTGTTTTGGAGCTGAACTTTTGGAAGGGTTTTGGGGGACTGTTGTTACTGTTAAGTATGACCTAATTAAGGTTGTTTTGTGTTCAAGACCTCAAGATCTTGAAGAACGAAGAGCTTGAAGAACGGAGACCTTGCCGGTACCCGTGTGAAGAACGGTGTGGTGACTCTCGTTTGTGACATCAGAGTGTTGAGAGGAAGACCGCGAGGTAGGGAAAGTCTTAATTACTTAATTACCGCTTAGAATGCATGATTAGGATAATAAAATCAGAAAGGTCCTAGAATTGCCTATAGGATGCGAATAACTAGAATAATCGTATTTCAATTACTAATAAATGGATGAGTCTAGTATGCATGCTTAGGACGATGACAATTAGTGAAGTGTGCTTTCAATACTTGGGAACTTGATTTACTGGTAGAGAGGCTGTGAAGAGCTCTCGGATTAGTTGTGACCTAGGTTCACATGCTTGATTGATAGTTGGCGGGTTAACTTAAGAGTCTAATGAAACTAGATTAGCTTGTCTTATCGAATGCCTATTTGTTCGTTCACATGACGTTTGTATGGTTGAATGTATACTTGTTGATTGAGTGTTTATGTTGCTATAATTGTTGGTTGAACGGATGATCGAGTATGACTGATTGTGCCAAAGGGGTACAATCAGGTGATCGATGTACCGATGGTTGGAGACATGTAAGTACACGGTAAGTATGAAATGGTGTTGTTTGTCTTGGTTGTGATGAAAGTGTGTTCCGATGTGTGCCGCTTGATGGATGAATGAAGTGTTTGTTCCTTTATTCTTATTCTTGAATGTATGCTCATTTATTGGTTTGTCTATTTGTTTGCTTGGTTTGGTACTACACCGGGGGGGGGGGGGGGGGGGGGGGGGGTAATCCGGTGCCGTTGTGGTGGTTGGAGTTGGACAGAGACAGTGAGTTATTGACTGAGTATTGAGAGTCTGAGGGCATTGGTTACTGAATATCACGAGAATTGATTGTTGGCAGATCCTGCGGGATATTCATTGGTTATTGGGCCTGCAGGCATTTGGTTATGGGACCCTGCGGGGCATTGATTATTGGGCCTGCGGGAAATTGGACATTTTACCCTGCGGGGAAAAGATTACTTATGGTTTCACCCCAAGGAACTGCATCCCAGTGGGTGCACTACTTGGTCCCCTATGACATATGGTCCTTAGGTGGCATTTCCGAATTGGTTTCGGTGCCTCGATGCATGTACCTCCTCTGGACCGAGGGAAAATCTGATGTGATGTGGATACTCTGGTGGATCGGATTATGGGAACCGAGGTGATCCCATAATCTATCCACGGATCGGAGGCTTGAGAAAGCAAGTGGTTGGCAAGATACTGATATTTCCCAGTTTACTATTATTCGTCCTTTAAAATATTTATTATAAACTTATTTATGTCACTGTTACTTGTATATTATTACGTTGTTGTAATTATTTCTGATTCTTTATCACTTCCTTATTTATTATATTGTTCTGTTGTTCGGGTTACATTCGTAGACAGTTTATCTTTAACTTAAGGGTTGAGTTATTAAGGTTTTTCCTACTGAGCGTCAGCTCATCCCCTTTGGTTTCTAACTGTTTTACAGGAGTACCGGATGTCTAGGGAAGTCGAGGCTAGGGAGCTTTGAGACTTCTTCGGGTTTTTACTAGAGTTATGTTGGTCTCTTGTGTTGAACATCCTTTATTTGACTATTTATGTTGAGCTGTGACTCACGATGTTTTAAACCATTTACTGATATGTCGATTTTGACAGAGTTTGTATGAGATTTTGGAACTTTTATCTATCGTTTACGTTTTCTAATTATTTCAACTCAGGTCACGTCTCGAGTCCGGTCAAAACCGGATTTGGGGCGTGACAGATAATATCACTAACACACACCACATAAATCCAACAAATAAGACACCCAAGCAAGGCCTAACCATCCTTAGCAGGGTCGCCTCAAGCTTTAAGCAACCGCTTAAGGCCTCAGATAAAAAAAAAGCCTCATAAAATTAAGTAATTAGTCTTTTAAAGCTTTGGATAAAAAAAATACCCTAAATATTAACGATTTGTTACTATTAGATCAAATCTAATCAAATGAAAATTTTAGACTTCTAATTTTGAAATTAAATTTTATCACTAGTTGTGTCAATATTCTCATCTAGTCGGAAGACAATTTTCTTGATTGTTGAACTATCTAACAACTCTATAAATCTTTATTTAGTAGTGAAAAATATTGTTAACGAAATAAAACATGTAAGTTTAATTTACCAGTGATTAGTGAACTAAAAATAGGGATAAAAAATGGAACAACATCAAAGAAAAAAGGTGTAAATATGTATACACACACTATAGTATTTGTTTTGTTTGAGGAATGACAAGGAATTTATCAACTTCATTACAAAAATGCTTAAAAATAATAATATTAGAAAGTAAGTTGTCAAGAGAAAGAGAAACTCTTTCAATAGGAAAATGATTCACTTATTGGAGATGGAGATGTTTCCCAACTGTTGACATGAAGATGCCCAACAAAGAGCAAAGATTATAGGCCATGAACATGAATGATGATTTATTTCTGGTTCCTTAGTCCAAAATCAAAATGATCAATAAACATGAACTTGTTTATAAGCGTCTTTAATTTTTAGAGAACAACAACAATTACATGAAGCTGGACATATATCTTGAGGTAATCAGGAGAATGTGTTAGACTTGTCTTGTTTTGTTTTTACCGATTAAACGGCGGGTTTCAGTATCGAATACCCTTTGTTCTTGAAAACCTACCTACTACAATGCACCATTATTCTAAGTCATAATGGGTTTCTTATTTTTGGTTATATTTGGTTGATCATAATTAAAAACTCATATTTAGTATTTAAAAATTATTTTAAGTGTAGAAATTTCTATAAGATAACGACAATCGCTAGTCATACACGACGTCACATATATTCTAGATAATTTAGTGCAACTTTATATAATTATCTTGAACCTATCTTATCCAAACATGAAATGAATATATCTTATTTATGGATAAATGTGAATCCTTAAATATTTGGATTTTTGTATAAAATTTTAGACGGTAAATCTTATCCATCAAGGGTGTCTAGTTAGAAACTAATATCCATCATCTATTTTAAATATTTTTAGTGTTACAAATAAATGTTGAAGCTCATTTTATCAATATCATCCAGTATAGTCTTATTATATGAGAAAGTTTACTTATTTTCCTATTATATTTTTCATAAGAAAAAAAGTTATCGATCAAATTCTTGCTTTAGGCCCCAATAATCATTGGGTCGGCTCTGATCCTCAGTTCCAGGTAACCTCAAAGAAGAGGTAAGAAAAGATATAAGACGAGCATTCGAGCTTTTACAATTTTGTTTTCCCATTATTACTCGTCCAATCCGAATGTAAGATAGATAATCACTAGCCGTGTTCAGGAATAGTTGTACTATCCTCCACAACATGATAGTGGATAATGAATTATGTGCATACAAAGCAACTATTGACCCGTCGGACATCAAGGAATCATCCACATGGGTGACGTATTGAGGCTCGCCCCCGATGCCAATATGAATATATTTCATGAGGAATGAAACAAGATTCAAGAATTAGGACACTCATTACCGACTCAAGGAAGTCATAATCAACAATATTTGGAACAAAATTTTCTTAAGTAATACAATGATTATTGATGTGGACGCAAAATGCATCGTTTTCGATGTTTTAAAGCCCACATCTTAAGCTTTTCGGTCCCGGGATTGGGTTGTTTAATGCATTTCTTCTTAGTTTCGTGCAGTGAGCCCTGAGTCTAGAGTTTCCAGGTATTTGGAGCGAAAAGAGGGTATTTATCAGAACAAATAAGCCGAGCAGCTGCAGGACAGAAGATCGAGCCAAGAACTCAGAGCCATACGGTCCGTGTGGGAGACCGGGCCGGAACAAGGACCGTTCCGTATGGGAATCCGGGCCGGAACAACGCCCGTTCCGTGCGACCTACCGGGCCGGAATGCCATACGGTCCGTGCGGGTAACCAGGCGCTTAGAAGGAAAAAGAGTTGTGCTCTCTATTTTGATATGGAACCTGACCCGGTCCATATTTCATAGAGGGCCGGTATGTGATACGTTCCGTATCACTTAGAGGGTCGGCACATGACACGTTCCGTACCACTTAGAGGGCCGGAATGTGGCATGTTCCGTGTCACGCGTGTTCAAACCTGCGATTTTCAGTGCCCTATATATAGTAATTGAAGATTTATTTGCAAGGGTTACGAATTTTGGGAGCAAAAAGGAGAACTTTGGAGCTAGGGTTTGGAGCTTGAAGGAAGAGGAGTGTCTTAGAGCGAGGATTGAAGAATAGTTTGGGTTTTACATTTCGTACTTGGGTATTGTGTATCAAACTCATTACATTATGTTTATCTATATGTCTTCTTCATCCCTTTTCTTGTTCTTCTTCTCCATCATGAGCTAAACTTCCATTGATCTAGGGTTAGGGGAAACAATATGAGTAATTGATTCAATGAGTTTGTAGTTATATTGTGCAATTTGTGTTTAGGATAATGTTTACATAATTTGGATTTAATGTTTCATCAAATTGATCACTTGATAGTGGATAATGACTACAATTAAATTAAAATCCTTGATTTTTTTTTGCAAAGTCATGAATGAGGCTATAAAATCAGAATTGAATTGACAATCAATTCTAATTATGGCAATGAATTGGGGGCTGAAATCGTGGGATTTGTCTCCCCACGCATTTCCTTTTTTGCCCTTCCCAAGAGCCTATTTATACATATTTCCATGACTTGAAAAGTCATATCAAAAACACATCAGATTCTCATCTCTCAAATAGTTTTATTCCCTTTCTCGTTTGGTGACGGATCAATCGGCTTCGAGTTCGTTGACGATTAGTCGTATTATCTTGGGAAACCGCTGCCATTACAGGGCAGCCAAGAGTCTTAAGGACACGTGATTACCTGGACTCGACTAAACTCCTTTCCGATTCCTCTATTTTCTATCAGTCGTTTGGTATTGTTCTCCAATTTCTATAATAATTTGTATCTGGTTTTCGTTATTGTACTAACCACCTAACAAATACAACCAAACACCCAACTAGGGGTGAAACATACATCTAACAAACATGGATCTTAGTATCCCAATTGTCCTAACATAAAGAGCGATAAAAACAACAAACAGATTTAACAAATGCCTATACCCAGATCACAGACATGAAACAAACTAAAACAAAAACACAGCTCTTGATAGCCGGAAAACACAGGCCTCCCAACTTGTATAAAGTACAGGAAGACTAGAATATAATTGGGCATAAACAACAAAAAATATCAAACGTCACCGGTGACGTAAGTGTTGAAGCCAACAGTTTTCATGTAATGGATACAATTCTGGGACCCGATACCGACATCACGACATCTAATTCAGTGTATCCTTTAACTTTTGTTACTTTGTCTATAAAAGAAAGTAATTACATCGACCTAACAACCCACTAAGTACTGATTAAACCAATAACCATACAATCACATCTATATAAATGAAATTAAGATTCGTGTATATCTTAAATTTGACTTTAATTTTATGTCTATAAATTGACGAAATATATATTAAATTCTTATATTATGTTATTTAAAAATTTAAATACAAAATATCAAATTATTTATTAAACTATGACATTTCTTTTTTTCTATTTAGATCATTAGATGTGATACTTAAACAACTGATTATATAATTAAGAACCTCTAAGAGGAAAAGAGATGTCTGAATACTCCTTTTTGGGTGCAACCTTATCTTTTTTAGGGTTTCATTTTTGCCGTCCATTTCTCCACCCCACTCAATCTTACCAGTCTCCGCCCCCTTGTAGCTCCCCTCACCGGTTGCTTTCTCCCTCCTCGAAAGCTCCCCTCGACTCGATAACCTCGTCCGCTCCACCCTTATGGATCCCGTCCAATCACGCCGCCCCGATGTTGCGTCACAATCCCCATCGGGCTTTCTCCCCGACGTTGGCTTCTCTCTGCTGACAGTTGACAGATCTGTTCCTCTGTCGACAGGACACCAGGACCTCGACCGCAGCGAGTCCTCGCCGCTGAAGGACAAGCCGGGCTCGGTCGGGGCGGGTGTACTCGTCCTCTACGAACCCCAGCCACCGGAGACGTTGCATCGGTCATATGCAGAGATCGGCGGTGCCCACTTCGAGCTACTACACTGTCGTCGCACCCTACCGTCAGTGTCTTACCCTAAATACCGTCCCCCGAGCGTGCATGCCTCGACCTCGGTGGGTCGCCCGACGACTGCCACCAGATTTGGCTCTCGACAAGATGGGACGCCTCCGGAACATATCTCCCCGGTGCCAGATTGGGAGGACGAAGATGAAGAACTAGTGGTCCCGCTCAAGGTTGTCCCAGCGGCCAAAAATGGTACGTACCAACACTCCCTAGCGGCACGGGTCGCTGGGGGAAAGACCCACAATCAAAACGCGGTCTGCGCGTTGATGTTATAGAAGTGGAAGGTGGACGACATCCAGATTGAGTACTTGTCGCCGGAGGTCACTAGCTTTCATTTCCCGTCCAATGCGACTATGGAGGATATCCGTCAGCAGGGGTCGTGGATCTTCAAAGGCTTCCTGCTGCTATTAGAACCCCCTCCGACCCTACATGCAAGCCAATGATATCGAATTCAGTCATATCGAGATCGGGGTCCGGGCTTTGAACGTCCCGGGGGTGCCCGGACTCCGAGGGTCAGTGACCTAATAGCCTCCTCCATGGGCACTCAGGTAATTTCGGCTCCCTTACCTTTTGTTCGGCGTGAGGACCATTTCCTATGAATGAGGGTCTGAATGGAAGTGAACCAGCCGATGCGGAGACGCCTTCGTCTCCGCTTCCCAGGTAACACTACCTCCTCGCTGATTGAACTGCAGTATGAAAAACTGCCGGGTTTCTGTCGCTGGTGCGGGAGGTTGACACACCGCCTATCGGGGTGTACGACCCAATTACCGGGGATAAGGCGGGAGGAGGTCCGCTATGATAATTCTATACAAGTACCGAGACAACTGGACGTGGAGCGTCTGTTGAAGACGGTGTAGCACCCACCAAGACGCATAGAGGAGTCGGAAGTCGATGACCTCCTAACAGGCTCGCACGGAACCCCATTGGTAGATCCAGGGAGGTCTCCCCGGGGGACAGAGCAACCGTTGCAGACTATCATCCGAAGTCTGACAACCTGGCTAAGACTGCCCCGGAAGGGGTGGTCAACATTCTGTAGGGAGGATCCCCGAAAGCATGTGGGGGGCCGCCGGGTTTTACAAAGTTTGACAACCTAGCTAACGCCCACTATGATGGAAGTCCTCTCTGCCTAGATAGTCCTACAGGTGCATTGGGTATACAGGCAGTGAAGGAGAAAGACCCCAAGGAGCTGCCTGGGAAAGCAAGCCCCATCAGGATTAAGGCACTGAAGGCAAGCTTGAGGACGAGGAGCGGGCATCTGTATGCTAGAGTTCCTGGGTCGAAGAAGTCTCTGGACCAGCCGCCGGACAGGACCGAGGAGGACCAGATAAATCAGGCGGAGGCTGAACAACCTCGTATGCAGGAATGAGCTGACCTGGCGATGGTGGGGTTGGTCGTTGTTGGCCTATATCCACAGACCCGGGACAGCCAGTGCTGGGAGGTCTCGGGAAGCCTGCATCAACAGCTCTTTATTTATGCTCGTTTTTACATTATTATGTTTTTTGTTGGAACAATCTGTTTTCTGTTTTGGTTTTGACAATTTTCTTTATGTCTCGATGTTTTGAGACGTCGGTAAGGGAATATCCTCAAGTCTTGTGTACGATATCAAGTAGGCTATCTTTATGGGTCTATGAGCGCTGAGTTTGCTACGGTCGGCCCAGGACAATTACGCTCTACTATGTATGGTTTCTTTTTTCCATTAATGCACTTTCCCGGTTATCCGTTTAAAAAACAACTGATTATATATTTATGACAATTGCCCGTTAAGTTCACTAGTTATAAAACTCAACGAACTTGATAATGCATTATGTAATATATAAACTTTTCTTTTATTTGTTTTGAAATGTAAAAGTGTAAACGAATTGTGTCGGATTTGTGTTTGTACATTTTCATTGAGGCAAACAAATTTATATTTTTGAGCTTATGCAATCTAAAGCTTAAACAAGACTAAATATCGATTACAACAAATTAAAATGATGTATTTAATATATCAATTCAAAACAAATCATTGAAAATCCTACTCGCATGTACATGCATATATACATAGTGGAATGTGGATAAGTGATACGAAAACCACCCACTATGGTATCAATAAAAACAATAACTTTGAAAGGTGACGTGAGTATATGGACAAGTACGTGGCAGCTGATTTTTGGAGAACATGCATGCTATGATTTACACAACCTAATTGCCACGTCTCACTGATTTATCATGAATTTATTGCAATGCTTTCACACAACGAAAATATAACATTGATTGATGGACAATTACATCACCACTTTAAAATTTTGGATTTTATTTTAATTATTCTATTTTTTTCGTTTTATTGTTTAGGAGTTTTGTTTGTTTCAATTTAGTACTTATTGTTATTTTTTTTGTCTATTTTCGAAAGAAAAATCGTAAAGTGCTTGACACATAATCTAAATGAATCTGAAAAATGTCAAAATTGTTTTTCAAGTCATTATCAAATCCTTCTAACTTGGTTTAGTGAATCAAAGATAAACTGTTAGGAGGAAGAATTTGAGAAGTAATTTCGATATTTTTTAGAATTCGGTCATGTGTTAGGCACATGACGATTTTTTATCTAAAAATAAACGAAAAGTTAAGCATGAGTACTAAATTTAGACAAGCAAAATTCAAAGTTGGCGAGACAAGAAATTTTATGTTTGGAGTAATGAGATAAAAAAATTATTTTTAGGATAAAAAAATAAAATCCAAATTTTTTATAGTAGTAAGATGAAATTACCTCAAAATTAATCATCCACTCCTTCAATATCACTGGATAATGATGTTTTGATCACAACTAATCAATAAATGGTCCTACCATAGGCGCTCAAAGTTGACTATTACACTCCATGGACGGACTTAGCGTCTCACCGGCAATCAAATCAAAATCTTAATTAAAAAACATACGAAATGATCTTGTGGTCCCATCTCCCTCTCATTCCAATCCTCACCGTTGATTCGGTCATCCACGAGATGTCAAGAGCCTCTATAAATAGAGAAGAACTCACACACTCTTCAGTCACTCAAGCAAAGCTACTACATCTAAAATGGCGAACTCAAAAACCCTCCCTTTTCTCTTATTCGCAGCTCTTGCTCTTGCCCTCGTCGTGGTCTCAGCTCGTGAGCTCTCTGAAACCACCACTCAAACCCGTACGTTTATATTAAATAATTAGAGAGCATCGGTTTCTTTGTTTATATGGTTATATTATTTGATTAAACGTCGTTATTTTTGTACAATTTGTACGAACATAAATGTGATTAAAATCTTGAACTGATAGTTGAAGATCAGTTAACATATGTTGAATACTAGCTCAACTAAAAAGTTTAGTTGGCGAGTTAAAAGTCCATTTGTAGTTATGTAATTTGACAAATAGTTCTTCTTGTGTTTTTTCTATTATGTAGAGACCGTGGAAGCTGATGGCTACGGAGGGCACGGTGGTCATGGAGGGCACGGTGGACACGGAGGCCACGGCGGTGGTGGACACGGTGGTGCTTCTGAGACTGAGGCTGTGCAAGCCGATGGTTACCACGGCGGGCATGGTGGACAGGGAGGATACGGCGGCGGTGGACACGGAGGATACGGCGGCGGTGGACACGGAGGATACGGAGGGGGTGGACATGGCGGCGGTGGACACGGTGGTGCTTCCGAGACTGAGGCCGTGCAAGCTGATGGTTACCACGGTGGGCATGGTGGACAGGGAGGATATGGCGGCGGTGGACAGGGAGGCCACGGAGGATACGGAGGGGGTGGACACGGAGGACACGGCGGAGGTGGACACGGTGGGGCTTCTGAGACTGAGGCCGTGCAAGCTGATGGTTACCACGGCGGGCATGGTGGACAGGGAGGATATGGCGGCGGTGGACACGGAGGACATGGAGGAGGTGGACACGGAGGACATGGTGGCGGTGGACACGGTGCTGCTTCCGAGGCCGGAAACTGAAGAGTGATCACATAACTAGGGTTACGTGAAATCGTTCATGTATCGATTCCGGTAGCTCTGAGTATGGTTGTTGTGTATGTGTTTACGTAGAAATAAGGAATGCGACGTTGCATGCATGTATCGAGTATAGTATTATTGTACTAGCTGTGTTTCATCAGTGACGTACATGTGCTCTTCTGATATTTCGATAATGGATTGTCGGTAAATTCACCACGTGTTTCTTCTTTGTCGTGTACCATTCTGGCTTCATCCTATAAAGATCGAGATATTTTGGCGTTACACGTTTGTTGAATTATTAGGATGTCCGATCTCAAACTTTTATTATCATTTTTAAACAATCGTCTAAAAAAAGTAAGCCTTGTGTGTACATAATGAAAAACAAGAACTACTTGTATTAACTTCAGGATTAGATATTGACAACCTTTTTATTTTATTTTCACGGTCTTTTTTAGTCTTAATTTCTGCCCTCCTCGCCTCCTACGGTAATTTCTGCCTATATTCAGTGACGGATCTAACTTTTCATGTGAGGGGGCACATATTTTTTTTACACAATAATAACAAATGTCAAAATAATACAAAAATAAGTATTAAAAATATTATTATTGCATAAAAACGATAACTACTTATAACAATGAGTGGCATCGAGATTTCATATTTTGAAAATATTGTAAAATACAGTCATTATCAATACAATCAAAAATATCTTTCTCAATGTATACGATCATACTATCATTCATCCATTAGTCTCCCATTCGATTTCTCAACCGAGTCTTGATGATATTCATAGTAGATAATACTCTCTCCACGGTCGCAGTAGCGACTGACAAGATCAGTGCCAATGTAATCAACAAATAAACTAATTGATATACATCATCTCTTTTTGTCTCTATCATTTTCTCTGCAAGAGCCCCAATACCTTTCAAATTTTTAAAAGCTTCGGTCGAACGCATATATGTAATGTAAGTGTCAAGTTGTGTCTCACGAATAATAAGATCCATTGTAGAGAAATCGTGAGGATAATACCCAACAAGTTTGATCAATCTTTGTTTGTCAAAAGTTACGAATAAATCATCTGGACACAAGCATGCTACACATAGAAGTAAATTTGTATTAACCTCGTTGAATCAACCTTTAATTCTTGAAGCTGCATATCTATAATGGAATTAAAATTCTCCACACGGTAATGATGCAAATATGTAACTTCTTGACCTTGGGATTTGGGTCGTGATCTACCAGGTTCTCAAAACTTGTCATCCATGTTAGGAGTATCAATACTATATTTTTCACAGAATAACATAACTTTATCCAGAAGAGTATCCCACTTATGCTCCCTCATCGTTTGCAAACATTCTTTACATATTCGTACCAAATTCATTGCATTAACAATGTCTTGATCTTTTCGTTGTAATGCCTTTGAAAGATCATTCGTAACTCCGAATACGTCTATCATCAAATGAAGTTCAAACACAACCTCAAATGATTGCAACTTCGAGAATGATACACCTGACTCTCCATTTTGCTCATTATATGATGGATCCTCCACAATTTTTTCTAGAACTCCAACTACAGAAGAGAACATGGTAACTAGTCGAAGTAGCGTACTATAATAGGAACCCCAACGTGTATCAATGGGGCGCACTAAAGAAGTTTGTTGATTTAGTCCTCGCCCACTTACACGCTCACCACTTTCAACGGCTTGATTAACTATCTCAATTTGCATACCTTGAAGAATATCATACCGTTTTGGTGATGCCCAAACAATATTCACCACACTTCCAACCAGCCAAAAACGTGAAGCAAGAAAACTATGATGTTTGGCCACATGTACAAGTGTTAATTGCAGTTAATGAAAAAAAAATGAACGTGAAAAGCACATGGATTTTCTTTCAGAATAAGAGTTTTAAGGCCACTCAACTTACCTTACATATTGCTAGCTCCATCATATCCGTGTCCTCGCAATCTTGATATGCTCAATTTGTGACGGGAAAGTATTTTCTCAATTGCTTGTTTCAATGAAAGAGCAGTGGTGATACTAACATGCTCAATACCCACGAAGCATTCAATAACTTTTCCTCTTTTATCCACATAGCGAAAAACAACTGCCATTTGTTCCTTCACAGAAATGTCACGAGATTCATCGACCAGAATTGAAAACAATGCTTCTCCAAGATCATTAATAATATCATTGATCGTCACACTAGCAGTTGCATGTACTATATCTTTTTAAATATTAGGGCATGTTAATTTGAGATTTTTATCAGCATTCTCCAATGTTAAACCTCTTACTTGTTCATTATGCTCAACAAGAAATCATAAGAGCTTAAGAAAGTTACCTCGATTGCTTGACCACGAAATGGAAGACCTTGCCTTAGAAGAAATCGAATACAATCTACTGAAGCAGTCAATCGAATACGATACTCATTACAAGCTTGCTCTGTTTGCCTCGATATAATATTCTCAATATTTTGCTTCTGATTCCTCATAGCTTCCATGTCTCTAAGAGCTTCATTGTGAGCACTATCATGACTTTCAACATGTTCTTGCAATTTTTCATTTTTATTCCAATTAGAAAATACTTTTCCAAAAAATGGTTATCCACCTGATGACTTCTTGATACATGGTTTTAAAAGATAGCAACATAAACAATAAGCAGCATCCTTTGATATGCTATACTCTAACCATTTCGAGTACCTCTTAAACCATTCCTGATTGAATTTCCTTAATTTCTTTCTATGTTGTGTTAATGGAAAATCATGTTGATGCGATTGACAGAGACCCCTCTGTAGAAAGAGAATGCCAGGGAGAGAGGAAAGTGCCGAAATGGAGATTCGATGAGGTGTGGGCCCGGGCCAGCGAAAACCAGATTTGCGTCCCCAGAACCACCGCAACAACGGCCGCCACAGGAAGCGAGTTTGAGACGAGACCCGACCGGAACAAACAACCAGCAGCGACCTACGACGAGACCGTGAATGCGAACGACCAAGAACCCGAGGTGAGAAGGCCGGGGAGTAGAGATGAAGGTCGAGGGAAAGAGAAGAGCAGTGTGGAACAAAGAAGGGAAGGGAAGGTGACCTACCGGCGACGTCCATGGCCGAAAAGCATGATGTCGCCGGCAAAAAACGCAATACACAGGATAGTCGACGACAAGAGTTTGAGGGTTGGGTGTCGAAAATTTAGAGAGAGAAACTAATTTACTTATATCTATAATTGAATGCGGAATAAAATTTATTTAACTCTCCTCTTGTTAGAGAAAAAACTAATCATTCTATTGTTATAATATTTGTGATAAATATCATCTATAAGTAAAACCAGTTCTAAAATTTGTAACTTTGTATACATTTTTTATTAACATCTTTAAGATATTGATTTAAACTGAGAAACTCCGCTGCTCAATGTTGACTATTACACTCATCACTTGACTTAATTAACTACTTAAGTTTTTGTCTAGCATGTTCCTAAACTTTATAATATTATTGTTAAACCTACCTCTTTGTTTAATCACGCTCGATCTACGGATGAGAAAGTCTATAATTAGAATAGCACCAAGACCATGCTCATCCACGAACCCAAATCAAGATTTAAATGCAACTATTTCAACTTTCTACTACACATTTTCTGATTTGATTTGTAAAATGGCTCACTCAAAAATTCTTCTTGTTCTCGTTCTTTCATTCACTGTTCTTCTCGTGACCTCCTCGTACGTATTAGCTCGCGAGCTCGGATCTCATGAGTTCATTTATCGATTTCTAATCTCTAACATTTACACGTAAAGGCTCCACGACGAACAAGATCTATAACGTGCATGTATATATAGTTGTTATAAGGGATAATTCCATTTTAGTACCCTAAAACTTTCGGATTTCGTTTTTAGTACCCTAAATGTTTTTTGTGCCACTTCAGTACCCTAAATCTTCGTTTATTCCAGTTTAGTACCCAACGTCTGATTTTTTATCTATAAAAAGTCATTTTTATTTTTCAAAAATTCAATTTGTTTAAACTACCGAAGGGTAGTTTTGGTATTATTATAAAAGATAGGGTCATGTGCAAGGCACATGATGTTTTTCCATCAAAAAATGGATGGAAAATCAGACATTGGGTACTAAACTGGAATAAACAAAGATTTAGGGTACTGAAATGGCACAAAAAATATTTAGGGTACTAAAAACGAAATCTGAAAGTTTTAGGGTACTAAAATGGAATTATCCCTTGTTATAACTTTGTTTTGTGTAACAGAGGGTACCGTGGAGCCACACCATGGCCACGGACACAAAAAGGGTCACGGTGGACACGGACATGAACACGGGCACGGGAAGGGTCACGGTGGACACGAACACAGTCATGAAAAAGGACACGGGAAGGGACATGCCGAGCCTCACGGTGAGATTGAGAACTGATGTACGCGATACGATCGTTTTATTTTTGTGTTAATGTTTGCAATAAGAAATATAAAAGATATTGATGCGACAATACCTATGTATTCGTAATTTGCTTTCGTATCTTTTGTTCTTTGATTTCATCATGTGTGCCTACGTTACGGTCTTGTTGAGCTTGATAGAATCATAATGGAATGGATGAGTTGAAAAGGAATCGTTAACATATGATTGTAATTGTGAATTGGTGATTTTAAATACTTAGTTTCTCGATCAAAAACAGAATCGAGTTATGGAGATTCTCTATGGCCGGTTGGGAAGGTAAACATGGTGGAAAAAATAGAAATATGGGAAAATTTCATTTTATCACCCTGACAAATATTTAATTTCAGTTTAATACCCTGGCATAAATTTTTTTCAATTTCATACCATAACCAAATATTTAACTTCACTTTCATACCCAGCCGTTAACTTTCTGTTAGTTTGGATGAAAAAAGGTAAAAAGACCATAATACCCCTAACTATTACTCAAATTTTCAAACTCATGCCATTGGTTCAGAATTTGAAAATAAGTGAAATGACGATAATGCCTTCATTGTTAGGGTATTAAACTGAAAATTTCACTATTTTAAAAATAAAATCAGTTTTTTTATTCAGTTTTTATTTATGAAAATTATTTTTATTTTCAAAAATCATATTTTTATTTAAAAAATACATAAAAATCAGATTTTATTTTAAAAAATATATAAAAATATTTTTTTATAAAAAATATCTATAAAAATCAGTTTTTTTAGGGAAAATTTCATTTTACCACCCTAGCAAACATTTAATTTCAGCTTAATACCCTAGCATAAATTTTTATCACTTTCGTACCTAAACCAAACATTTAATTTAACTTTAGTACCCAACCGTTAACTTTTTGTTAGTTTGGATGGAAAAAGTTAAAAAGACCATAATACCCCTAACTATTACTCAAATTTTCAAACTTCTGTCATTGGTTCAGAATTTGAAAATAAGTGAAATGACAATAATACCCTACATTGTTAGGGTATTAAAATGAAAATTTCATTTTTTTTATAAAATCAGTTTTTTTATATAAATTCAATTTTTATTTTCAAAAATTCATATTTTTATTTAAAAAATACATAAAAATCAGATTTTATTTTTAAAAATACATAAAAATATATATTTTTTAAAAAATACATAAAAAATAAGTTTTTTTAATACATAAAAATAAGTTTTTTTAATCTAATTAATATTTAATTATATTTGTTTTTTTTCATTTTTTTATTTTTCTACCCCCACACTCTCTCTCTCTCCTGTCTTCGTCTCTCTTCTTCATACTGCTTCCTCTACCCAGATCTGTACAACACTCAGTCAAATTCCAAATCCACCATAAGTGTTGCTTCTCAAATTCACCAGCAACTGCTTCAAGTCCAAGGAAATTTCAAGTCAACAAACCAATTCAGACAAAGCAACACAAGCAACCCTAAAGGGCAAATCACAAACATCAACAACAAAAAAGGAAAATCAATTTGGGGGTTCCGGTTATCGGCGTTCGAGTTTCGGGCGATGAGCCTCCGGTCATCGGCGTTCGAGTTCCGGGCCTGGCTGTTGCTGCCGTGGCTCCTCTCCGCTCCTCTGGACAGAGCCGGCGCGATGGGCCTCCGGTCATCAGCGTTTGAGTTACGGTTTGTTCCATTCCCTTTGTGAAACTCGAAGCTGATAGCACCTCCAGAGATCTCCTTATCCTCCATTGATCTCACTGTCACTCAAACAACAGATTTGCACCCCCAAAAACACAGATCTGGGTAGAGATGGAAATAGTATGAAGAAGAGAGACGAAGACAAGAGAGAGAGTGTGTGGGTAAAAAAATGAAAATAACAAAAAACATAAATAATTAAATATTAATTAGATTAAAAAAAAACTGATTTATATATATATTTTTTACAAAAAAATAATTTTATATATTTTTTAAAATAAAATCTGAATTTTATGTATTTTTTAAATTAAAATATGTTTTTTTTGAAAACAAAAATAATTTTCGTAAATAAAAACTGAATTTTAAAAAAACTGATTTTATTTTTAAAATAGTGAAATTTTCAGTTCAACACCCTAACAATGAAGGGTATTATCGTCATTTCACTTATTTTCAAATTCTGAACCAATGGCATGAGTTTGAAAATTTGAGTAATAGTTAGGGGTATTATGGTCTTTTTACCTTTTTCCATCCAAACTAACATAAAGTTAACGGCTAGGTATGAAAGTGAAGTTAAATGTTTGGTTAGGGTATGAAAGTGAAAAAAAATTATGCCAGGGTATTAAACTGAAATTAAATGTTTGCCAGGGTGGTAAAATGAAATTTTCCCTAGAAATATTTAGAAAATGGACTGATTCTTTTTTTTCTTAACGAAAGGTGTAATAATATTTAGCTTTCAGTGCTGAAAATACATTGAAGTGCATCGGGTAAAGGGCCCGACCACAAAAGAACATGTATTGACCGAGCCTCCCTTGCTAGTCAATGGGAGGTATTGACTGATTCTTAGTATAGGAAGCGAATATGAAACTCTTCTTATTGTCACCCTTACATTTTATTTATGCATATATGTCTTTGCTCTCTTAGAATTAAAATTAAATCCCTTCTAAAATTTAGTTAAATAATCAGGATTTAATCATATAATAACATAAGGTGCGTACATGAATCTATTGTTAATAACAAGAACAAGATCGATTTAACCTTCTATAGATGAATCCCTTATGCTCTTAATGTGTTCACACTCAATAGTCGGGACGGGGGTGAAGAGAAATGGATGACTTATCTTGGTGACCAAATCCAAATTACCAGTATATATATAAACTCTAATTAAAGTCCATTACTCTAATCAGACTTATATTGGGTATCACATATTGCCAACATACATAACTACAATGCTTTACATTGGGCTTCTTAACTAGATCACTTATTGTCAAGCCTAATACGAATTATTGACCCCAAGTATATGTCTCAATTTAGAAGCTCACATGTTGGATTATAAAATAACTCAACAGTCTTCCACTTGGGCTACAAATTGATTCTGGATGATTATTATATATGAAAATTTAAGTGTGCACAAAATGGTCAATTATTATTAGAACATCTTCTTTAAACAATCTGGTCCATTTTCTGTACCAACATGAGACCAAAGTGGCCTTTACTACATTTATTGTAACTAGACCCATCAATGATCACCACATCACATACATTCAATGACATAGATCAAGTATAGATATGTGACTAGAAATTACATATGATCTGATCACATTCATGCATATTTTCGATTGGTCCTAAATGCTTACGTGAGATCAATATTAACTCTTTCAAAATTTCACGTTAAACCACAATTAAAAGATAAAACATTCAGAGCATAAATGATAATAACATCAACTTTATTCTGCAGAATAATGAACGTACATAATGTCAATCCAAATGAATCAGCACAAGCAACAAACTCCAACTAAAACTGCATATCATCAATTAAGACAACACCCATATGAGCAGTATGTTCATGAAACAAGGTGTCAAGCTCTTAGTTAGTGGGTCCGCTAGCATATAGTTTTTTGTTATGTGCTCAATATACACTATTTTGCTCTGAACTCTTTCTTTAACAACCGGAAACTTAATGTCTGTGTGTTTAGACTTTGACAAGCTTCTATTGTTATTGGAATACATAACTGCAGAAAGATTGTCACAATAGACCTTTAGAGCTTTTTCGATTCCATCCATAACTCGCAACCCGGTGATAAAATTTTGCGATCATATAGCCTGATTGGTTGCCTCATAACAAGCAATGAATTTTGCTGCCATGGTGGAAGGAGGTATATGTGTCATCTTAGCACTTCTGCAAGATATAGCTCCTCCAGACAAGATGCAGACATAACCAGAAGTGGGTCTCTTAGTATCCTGACAATCCACAAGATCATAATCAGAATACCTATTGATCTCCAAATTTTCTAACTTCCGATAGGTGAGCATGTACTCATTTGTTCTCCATAAGTACCTTATAACCCGTTTGGATGCTTTCCAATGACCATACCAGGGTCACTTAAATATTTGACCAAATTCTCACTATCTATGCCAAATTAGGACGGATACATACTTGAGCATACATAAGACTCCCAACACCCGAAACATAAGGAAAGTTCAGCATTTCTTTTCTTTAAAGTTCATTATTGGGGCATTGTTTGAGATTAAACTTGCCTCCTGCAGTAACATGAGTATCTTTAGGTGCATGTGAGGTTGTCCTGGCAAGGTGTATTGCAAGACGATTCCGCGCTCCTCTTAGAATTTGGCAAAGGGTCGTGGACATTGTTCACCTAATTTGTCGTATTGACCATAATACTCACCACCACGATCATATTTGACATCCTTAATCTTCTTGCTTAGGTGATTCTCAACTTTGGCTTTGAAGGCCTTAAAAACATCCAATTATTTTGACTTTTCATGTATCAAGTATAAGTACCCAAAATGAGAATAATCGTCTATGAATGTGATAAAATATTGTTGTCCATTCCAAGAAGTTGTAGGGAATGGACCACATATATCATTTTAAGACGTCAGAGCTCCTATTAGCACTTAACTTCCTTGTGTTTGTTTGTTTCCCTTTAATACATTCTACACATACACCAAAGTCTGATTAGTCAAGTGTTTCACGAATTTCAGTCGACACAAGACTTTCGATTCTCCTTTTGGAGATGTGCCCTAATCGCTTGTGTCATAGAGTGGTGGAATCAAAATTTAACAATTTGTACTTTGTACCTCTTGATGTGATTTGAAAGGTTTCATTAGTCGAAATAATCGTATTTATCATATAAAGATTATCAACCATTGAACCAGTCACAACCAAAGTAGAATCAAGAAAGAGACTAAACGTATTGCCTCCAATTGAACAAAAATAACCCAACTTGTCCAAAGTAGGAAAAGAAACCAAATTCCATCTAAATGACGGTACTACATAAGTCTCTTTTAATTCAATAAAACGATCAATGTCAAAAGACAATCTAAATGTGCCAATAGCTTCAAGTGGAACTGCTTTACCATCAGCCACATAGATGAATCTTTCAGCATCACTTGGAAACTAATTTCAAATGCAACCCTACATAGAAACACTTGTGTGAGTGGTAGCACCAGAATCTACCCACCAAGTATTGCTTGGTACAGAAGTCAAATTAACTTCTGAATAGACAAAGGTAAAAAGACTACCATTCTTCATACATCATGCAATGAACTTGAGACATTCTTTTTCACATTCCCAACTTTATTACAAAAGTAACAAGTAAATCCTTCACCTTGAGCCTTCTGTTTCTTGGGTTGTGAAGTTCCCATTGTAGTTTCCCTTTTCTTAGCCCTCTTTCGTTTGTTGCCCATCGAGGTCATTGCAACATGAGCACTTTCAATCTTTTCACGTTTTAATCGATCCTCTTCTTTCACACAATGAGAAATGATCTCATTAAGAGTCCATTTATCCTTATGGGTATTATAGCTAACTATAAATTGACCATAATGTGCAGGAAGAGATATGAGTACCAAATGCACTGGCAAGTCATTAGACAGATCAAGCTTGAACGCCTTAAGTTTTGAAGCGATGTTAGACATCTCCATAATGTACTTCGTTATGTTTTCTTTTCCTTTATACCTCATATGTACAAGGCCAGCTAAAGACTTTCTTGTCTCAGCTTTTTCGTTCTTTGCAAACCGACTTTCAATTTCTTGAAGTAAACCCCTTATAGTGACCTCGTTGGGGCATACCGCCTCTAAATGCTTCTGGAACATTGCGTTGGATCATCATCATACTTATGCAATTAGAACGTTCCCACTTCTCAAAGTTCACTTTGTCCTGAGTGGAACTTTCCTTCGTAAGAGAAGAAGGTTTCTCAAACCTAACCACATAGTCCAAATCTAAGCAACCGAGAACTATTAGAATGTTCTATTTCTAGCTCCTAAAGTTTGTGTCCTTAAGCACAAGAATTGCGTTCATGTTGGCAGTTATATTAGCAGTAGATGCAGTAACTATAAAATACAAAACAAATAAATACATAAGCTCATACATTTAAAATCATGTTATAACACACAAAGAACAAGCAAACAATTCTCATGTGATACATAATTTTCTATTAACTGAAATGATGGGTCCCTACAATCAAGATACCTAGCACAACATTAATGTTCAATATTTGGGTAGAAACTTTAATTTGCAAGTGGTACTTTTCACGCAGAAATCAACTGCTGAAAATAAATTCGATCAAATAACATCCTTCCTTTGGGATGATATGTTATTCATATGACTATTTTAAAATCGTCACACACCATTCCCACACGTGCATTCATTGTTTGGCTCATCGATGACCTTCCTTTGGGCCGAGCATTGATTTCATAAACAATGAACACACACATCCCATTATTTTAAAATAAATAAGCCTACACAAGAGGTTACTTTGTAAAATATATGTGTCGATTCACTTACTTAAAATAGGGGAAAAATATTATAAGTAAGAGCTCAAAACCGAAATTTTGATATCAGATATCAAAAATAAAAATTATTTTACCACATTATTGATAACGAGAACAAGGTTGTCTTGGAGTCTCTGGTGCATTTCTTTATTCTAGATTTGGTCATGGTGATCTAATACCACATTGAAACTAGGCGGCGACCTAAGACGAAAATGAACTCCTGATCTTCTACGTATTTCTTCATCACCCTCCACCAACTGGACGCGTGTATAGGGCGTACTGTTTATCCTCAATTATCATGTTGTGAAAAAATGATGCAAGCATCCACATGATATCCGTTTGTGTGGACCTTTTCCAAAATCGACTTGGTTGGCTAATAATGTGTCACGAAATCTGGAGAATTTCAAACATTCGTTCAGTATCCTTACTTGACGATTCTTGGGTTCGAGCAAACTCTTTGTGGTTCTCTCTCACTATTTTGGATATACTTTTGACAAATGTAGTCCATAGAGCGTGAATATACCATTAATCAAATAATAATCATGATAGTGGTCTATATTTTTTTTTGATAAGCGCAAATTTTTTATTGAAAGTACATCCTCCAAGGATGAGAATGCAAAAATAAAACGATTACAAAAATCTCCATCTAGGAGAAAAAGGGGAGATGTCCCTTACAAAGAAAACAAAAGCTACCTCGAAGCCAACGAAAACTAAGAAAGAGCGATAGCTTACTCTTCCTCATACCATTCGCTATCTGACAACTGGATCGGATCCCTAGGGGACTTAAAGTTGAGGGCTCGAGACTTGGAACTGGTATTATGAGTCCGAGGAGCATCAGGGAGAGGTACCAAATTTTTAGACGGTCCCTTACGAGCCTTATCCTTGAGGGCTTCCTCCAACCACCCATCGAAAGACTGTAGACGATCTATCACTCTTTGAGACACGTTCTGAATGGGTGGAAGCTTTACACCACAAACTTTATCAGTGACGTAGTCCGAAAGATGTGCAGGAGCCCACCTTACGCGTTTCGGAGGTTTAAGGAGGACATCTTTCCATAGACCGTATTGGTCCCCGAAAAACCCATCCTGCGACTGACGCGGCCCAACCCCAACTACCTAGGGCTGACCTAGATCATTAGAGGAGGCCTCTTGACACATAGCCTCAACTGAAGGGTGACTTATAGCCCAAACATCTTGTGTGGACTGCTCAATATATAGCCACCGAAACTTGAACCTCATCAGACGCATGCCCAACTGGCCCATACGGTCCAACACACGCAGCAGGTTCAACCCCAACAACGGGCTCCAACTCCTCCTCAGACGCAAAACACGCAACTTCTTCGTTGATGTTGGATAATATTGGTCTATATCTATTATTGTATAGTACACACAATGGTTGGTTTTTTTGCAGAATATTTGAGAATAATGACAATTAGTGTAGAATGTTAAGGTTATTGTAAGAGCTGGTTGCACTGAAATGAGCATGTCATATACATATATCCACGTGTCATGAGATGCAATTTCTACGAGTATCTGCATTCAACCGCCATGATCAATCATTGTGTATGTGTTGCTCATACTAAGACGTTTGATAATTTTTCTATGACTAGTAGATGTTATATAACATGGTAGGGACGCCACATTACTCGCCTTCTTGTAGCAATCCCAAGTGTCATATTTATTGATAATGCATACTAAAATCCTCGACGATGTTCTTACAAGATTTCCTTACACGTTCTAGCACGGTGATTTTGTCCGTTCAGACATTTCATCAGCACTACCTACAAAACCAACGCAAATTAACATCTGGACTGTTATCGTGTATTTTTTTAATATGAATCTCGCTCTAAGACCGTATTAACTATTAATGAAAGATCTCTCTGCTCCTTCGGAAGCTACACCAAAATGTATTTGGTCCCCATATACCAACAATTCCAAAACTTTATAATGTTACTATCAGACTCACCTCTTTGTATAATCACGCCCAAACTACGGATCGGAAAGTCTATCAATAGAATACCTCTAAGACCATACCCATCCCAAAACCAAATCAAGAATTTAAAGTAACTATTTCAACTTCTACGACACATTTTTTGGTTGATTTGCAAAATGGTTCACTCAAAGATTGTTCTTCTCGCTCTTGCATTCGTTGTTCTTCTCTTGACCTCCTCTTACGTTTCAGCTCGCGATCTCGGTGACACTACTCAATCTCACGAGTTCATTCATTTTTTTCTCTTCTCGAACAATTTACATAAAGGTTTCACCATGATCAACATCTATAAATGTTGTAACTATCTTTTGTGTGACAGAAGGGACCGAGGACGTACATGGGCACGATCACAAACACAAAGACGGACATGGGAAGGGTCACGATGGGAACGATCACGATCATAAAGATGGACATGGGAAGGGTAAGGACCATGGAGGAGGAAATGACAAGCCTAAGGAGGATGACGATGACACGATGGATTGTTGTGAAGGGATGTAAGAGATCGATGAGGCAATGCTTATGTATTTGTAATTTGCTTTCATATCTTCTATGTTGTATCTTGTTGTACTCATGAATGTGATAATTTCATAATGAAATGCACCGTTTCATGAGTTAAAAAAGTATCTTCTAGTGTTTGGAATTGGGATAACTCCGAATCCAAACGGTGTGGGAAAGGTATATTTCACGTCCTAACTGTGACTCACCTTTTGTTACATGTCCTATACCAAAGATCACTTTTTGTCACATGTCCTATACAAAAGGTGGTTTTTTCTTACAAAACATGAAAAATGACACCAAAAAAAGTGTTTTTTTTTGGTAAATTTATACCACCTACCTCTTGTAGTGCACTGATAAACGCAAGTTATACAAAAATTAAGAGGAAAACCATCGAATGCGAACGTTATACCACTTTTTTGGTCTCATTTTTCATGTTTTGTAAAATGACACTACCTTTGGTATAGGACGTGTGACAAAAGGTGAGTCACAGTTAAGACGTGAAATACACATTTCCCACACCGTTTGGATTCAGAGTTATCCCTTTGGAATTCAAATAGGGACTAGAGTGGTGTGTGGTAAAGGGGTGGAAAGTATAAGAGGTGCAACCGAATTACTTAAATGTTTTTTTCTTCATCGATCGGTTGTAGAAGGACATATTCTAGCTGATATTCGGTCTCCTTTAAATTCTTTAGAGATTGTGGTGGTTCTTAATTTACGTGCCGTTAACTTTTTATAATTCGATGGTTCAAGATTTGGATTCTACTTTTCTCCGTTTTCTTCTTGTATTGAAATACTTTTTCTCTTTAATTAATTTTTTTCCCTTTCTAAAAAAATATTGTTAAAATATCGTTTTTTGTTCTCACTTCAACGAAATTAGACTCAAAAGATGTCGATCTACCAAACCCTAAAAAATCATTTTTGGAGATTCACCCACATGCCGCATCTCTTTGCTCCTGCACCGTTGCCTCCCGCTGTCATGTTTTTCTAATTTTTTTGTTCCTTCATTTAAGCTATTTCCCGATATTTTATGGGTTTTTGTATTGTGGAGAAAATTGATGCTAGATTCATCTGATTTATTGGTAATAATTACTCTATTTATTCCTTTCAATTTGAAATTTATGTAAAAAGGAAAGGATATGTGGGATCATATTGTTGGTCCATAAGATATTGTTAAGCGGATGTTTGTTTATAAGACAAAGAAGTAGAAAATTAACAATAATAAGAATTAAACATGAACGGAGTATTGAATCGTAGTAACCTGAAAAATAGTATTTTTTTTATAAACTCGAAAATTTATTAGAATAGAGAAAATTTCCAATGCAGAAAGGGTCTAAGAGGTGCAACGATTACTATGAAGCTCCAATAAGGGGAGGCAAAAGGCCAAGCCTTTTCCTAAAAACAAAACAAGGAACAAAAAACAAAAATGGTAACCCCATCAATCCTTGCCTCCCGAAGTTAGAGAAAATTTGCCGCATCTTTCTTCTTGGATGTCAATGCACTGAGTGTGGTCCTTGTGTCGGTCCCATGAGGCGAAACGACTTGAGTAAGTTTACCGGTTCGACCTTGCTCAACCTGTTTCCTAATATTGACGGGACGAACATATCGTTCTCGATCCAAAGAATGATCCCTTAGTTTACAATAAACGGTATAAAATTGATAAGTGCTTGGGAAGCCGACTCTCCCGAACCTGAAAAATAGTATTTGAGACGAGATTGGGAATAAATTGAGGCATGTATAAGCAGTTTCATTAAAACATTTACTAGTCGTATGATAAGGGTCTCTCAGGATACGACGACTTCATTAGTCGAACTCTAACCAGTAGAGAAATCACCAAGTACGAGAGGAGAACATAAAGCGTAAACGGAAGAGAGCAAAACGATTTTCGGTAATTGACGTTTTGGATGTATTTCTGGAATGACTAATGAGGGTGGTATAAATAGCTCTCAGTTAGGGGTAAAAGAGTCATTTCGTGGGGTAGCAAATCGCACGAATCCTCCCCAAACTGATCATGACTAACCACCTTTTAATTGGTCAAAATCTTTAAATTGTCAAAAACTAGAAATCAAATTAAATTTAAATTAATTAAATCATATTCCATCATAATTTCTCCAACAATCCCCCACAAAATGTGATGAGTACGAAGTGGAAAATGAGGAAGTGATGATTTCTCAAAGTTGATTCCTGCATAGGATAGGTTGATAGCATCCTTGAACCTTCCCTTGTAAAAGTATATTTACTTTGTTGACTGACTAATAGACTTGATGTCCTTGAACTATTTTTTCGTTTGTAAAAATGATGATATACTCCACATAGATACCAACAAATACGGTTTTGGTTTTCATGATTATGTTCGTTATGGTCATAAACATTGCTCGGTCCTAGAAGAGTTTTAAATGACTAGCATCATTAGTCTCCCTTTAAGCAACCCCACTTGACTCTCATAGAGGTGAGTTCTATGCTCAATACTCTTGATGCACAAAGAACCATTAAAAGAAATGTTTATCCTTTATATGTTTTATATCACTACTTTTGCATCACATGATTGAACTCGGGGTTGAACCCCCACGGTGACCTTACAAGGTTATGCCATTAGGTTCTTCCATTGAATCTAGATCTTGGATCTCTGATGAACTAGGTTGGGGTTTCCTTCACATAACGCCTTAAATGTTTACAGGTTTTATTCATATTCCCTTAGATGCATTTCCAACAAGATCTCGATTTAACGTTTAGGTTAGTAGATCCACTATGTTACCCTTTGAAAAATCAATAGTGATAACTCTCATTTGAGATCAGTTATTGTGTCGGTAGCACATGTGTTTATTCAATTATGTGCCTTATTAGTTACTGCTTGATTATGAAAACATATCTTGGACATAATTCTTGGTCATTCTGAGATTTTATGTTAAAAATTTCTTTTTGTAGCATGATCGACCCCCACATTACCAAGTAATTATGCAAGATTTTCCCTTCTCATAATTTGTGTGATGTTGTTGACTCAACAAAAATTTCACGTCAATAATAGTTTGTGTTCATTTATGTTCGACATTTTCATGTCATGCGTATAATGAATCAATGAAATCACTGTAAGAAGCGTTCATCTTATTTTATTCATTTATTGGACTAAATTTAAATTATTATATTAGAATTCATCTAGTTCAAACTATTAGCATCACACACAAAACTCATCATCTAATGAACCTCTTGGAGTGTCTTCCACGGCATTCACTCCATATGGCTTGAACCTCTTTGGAAGAAGGCATTATGAGGATCTATAACCCATTTTGTTGCGGTTGTAGCATTTCCCATTGAACTTGGGTTATTTGTTGATGCCTCCTCAAGGTACCAAATATTGGACCTTTCTTGAGGTTTCTTGTCTTTCCGAATGACCTTCCTACCTTCTATCATATTTACCCTTTCTTCAAAAGGACCAACATTAGAAAATTTCTTGTATAAATTTATGTTATTTTCCTCGACTCAAAGTTTAACAATCATGTCCTCCACAATCATTTTTTCTGTTTATGCGTGAGATAGTTCTTTAACTGCTCCCAGTTTGGTGGTAGCTTCTCGACGAATTACTCTATTTGGAAGCGTAAACCAATTGTTATGTTCTCATCTAGTATACTTTGAGTGATTAACTGGAATTTTTGGACTTGACTCACTATAGGTTTGAAGTCAACTATTTTTTTTAGATAAGCGCTAAAAAACTTATTGAAGGACGATCTCCAACGGGGAGAAAGCCAAAAGTTCGCAACCACGATTAAAATAATCTCCGAAAAGGAAACAGGGGAAAATCCCTTAACAATAAAATTAGCCAAAACAAGTCCTAATCTTCTTCATACCACTCGCTCTCCGATCTCGGATTACTAGGATCCTTCCGCTTGAAGGCTCGTGTCTTGGACCTGGTATTACGAGGTACCAAATTGGATTTGGGTCTTCCTTTACAAGCCTTAGACGCTAGGGTTTCCTCCAAGCCTTAGAAGTCAACTATTTTGAACTGAAGAAACTCGACCACTAAGAACTTCTTAGATCCAACGCCTTCAATCTTGAACTTCCTAACTAAGGAGGTCCATAGTTTCTTGGTCGTTTTTGTCGTACAATGTACGTGATATAGAGCATCCTATATCCCGGTCAAGATCACATTGTAACACATGAAACTCTAATGTTTCCATGGATCTAATACTCGTTTCATGAGATGATCAACCTCATTCTCTTTGACAACAAATGGATCCTCTTTTAGTAGATGTGTCATGTTCAGTGTCGCTAGGTAGAACAACAATATTTTCAGCTACCATGTTTTGAAGTCTATCGCAGAAAATTTCTCTGGCTTCTTACAGTGTGTGATTGGCAGAGACACTGACAAACGTTCAGCCTCACCGTGTTCATCGACACATACATCGGATAGTAAATTAAAGTCCATTTTTTCGTCATCCATTTCTGAAATTTGAACCAATCAAATAATCAGTTAAGTATGCAAACAAACTTTTTTTGTTTGGAAATTTTGTTGTCATTAATCGAGTATTTCTCAAACATTGAAAACTCTTTCAAATTTTTAATATGTTTGCGTTTAGAACTGAATCATAAGAATTTTACGGATTCTACATGGATCCGTATATTTGATCATATTTATGTGCTTCCAAGAATCAAAATCAATCAATCTTCCTGAGAACGTTTTTTAGGAAATATTTAAAACTTCTTTTTGAAAAATAGGAGATCGTTTAGTAAATAATTCCAATTTGTTTCCTTCTTGAATTTTTGAGCAATCGTTTAGGAATTTAATTCTACATTTGTTTCTCCTTAAGTTCAATCTAATTCATATTTTTTCTTGGAAATCAAACAAATTTGAAACATAATTTAATTTCCCAAGTAAAAAAATTATCCCCCCCTTTTTCCCTTTTATTTTTTTCTTTTTCAACCCACGAGATATTGCAAGATATCTCGAAATTCTATTAATTGTGAAATAACGTGGTAAGAGATTAATAGATATCACCCAAACTGGTCATGTGTTTCTCACTATTGGTCAAAGATGCATAAATATAGAGTTATATTGTGGGATCCCTACCTTCCAAAACATTATAGTTGATAGTTTATCTCGTATCTAAACCTAATAATGCTCTCATTTTGATTTTACTCTAAATTTTAATAAAAACTAAGGACACGTCTTACATTCTTAAAGGTCTAATTTCACACATCATAGTCCCAGTTTCGGTCTAATCGCACAGAACAACAATTCAAATGATTTTCAGATTTTGGGGCCTAAGTGAAGCTGTAAATCGGACGTTTTTATAGATTTTGGGGGCTAAGTGGGGACTTTTACAACAGTATTGGCGAATCACAGGACAGTGACCATGAAACTATACTTCATTGTAGATGATTTTTTTTTTATCACAATGCTATTGTGTGGGCCAACACACCCACAATTATATTAATTGAAGATACAACATGATGAACCTTCCTGTGTGATAAGAAGACACAAAAGACAAAAGAAAATTGTAAATCAAAATATGGTAAACTTGCCAATATCTGAATCTAAATCCACTGCCAACAAAACTTGGCTTAAGTGAGCATCTCTAAGTTAGCAACATTGCATACTCATGCACACAGATGGAATCAGGTGCAAGCTCTATCTCTCATTGTTTCGACCGGTCGTAATGAACTATAAGGAACTACAAAAAGCTTTCACTTTCTCGATGATAACTTGATATTCATGCACCTGTATAACCCGATATGTTCCAAAATCAGAATCTGAAATCAGGCTCCACGTCCATCGCCCACGAAAACTTTGCCAGAAGAGATTTAGTGAACATCTGCCACATCAGCAAATAACGAAAAACTTAGTACTAATCTCTTCTTAATCAATAAAGAGTGGTGATGTAAATATAGCCAATGCAACCATTTCATCGAGATGAAAAATGAGTATAGAGACTTTTACCTTCTCAATGGGAACTTCATGTCGTTTGCACCAAGCAACGGTGATCCTAGGGTCAAGGTAGTTGATTTTTGACGTCCCAAGTGCAACAGTTTTGAGATCTTCTTTTGTCAGCATATCCCGTTCTGTCTTCTCTATCTTTACATTAATTTGAGCTATCTTTTTCTCCCACCTGCATATTATAAATTCATGAAACACATTTATCGGTCAATGGATGGGCTTAAACAGGGGAGAGTTTGTTACGCTTCAGGATTCAAGTTTCTCTTTTGCTTTCCATCAGCATCCTTCAATGGCGGCTTTCCCTTTTTTGCCCGATCCAAATCAATTTTCAGTTCTTTCAGATTAGCCTACAATGAAGCCAACAAAATAAAATTTGTACACATTAAGATAGGCTTGAAAAAGCACGAGAGAATCCTAAAATTAAGGGAAAATCTTATTCAGCTACCCCTAAGTATGCACTTTCTCAGCTACCCCCTTAGTTTAAATTTTTTTGACAATCCCCCTAAGTTTTTATAGTCTCACTTCACCCCAATTCCGTCAATTTTGGGGTGTCAAATGACAAATATACCCTCATGAAAAAAGGGTATTTTTGTCATTTCACACCCAAAAATTGACGAAATTGAGTGAGACTAAAACTTAAGGTTGTTGTCAAAAACTTTTTAAGCTAAGGGAAGTTAATCGAAAATGGTGCATACATTGAGGTAGCTGGGTGAGATTATCCCTAAAATTAATATCAACAACCATATCAAAGAACAAATAAGTAAGCATTCATCCATGTAAGTTATTCATAAATAGCAAGCCAGTCAAGTTATTCATGTATCAATTAGAAAATCAGACCAAACCAAACCAAAGCGGTACCAAAATTCCAACAATAATATCACCTTCAGATCATTTAACTTCTCCTCCAACTTTGTCATTTGTGTAGCATGTGTTTTTGAGACAGTGCGTTGATGATTACATATGATTGCCACCTGTTTGTTCGCGTAATTATAAACTGCAACTTTTTCTGGAAGATCTCCCTCCTTTGTCTCGCTGTACAACTGTCAGGCGGATCAAATTTTACAAAACAAAACACAACAGAGCTTTAGTATATATCGAACATGACAACACAAGTGAAATACCATTTTCTAACATCTTTTACATGCCACCATCAGCTTATGTCCAACCAGCTATATTACTGAAAAGTATTTCACTTAATTCATAACATATTTACTCATTATGCAATCTGATCTTTGCCAGGAAAGGAACCATAACGTGTCCCAGCGTGCAGCTGAGCTGTATATCTAATACAATTTCTATCATCAGCTGGATAGCAATCCTAGATAGAAATATTCATATCCAAATGACTGACTAATAAAATGGGTTTTCTGGACACATGATTACCCTTGTGATTTTTCACAGTCACCATCATACAAAAGACAGAAACCATCATAAAAATCTTCCTTTTCGTCACAAGACTTGCACAAAAAAAATTGATTTTTTTTGTATAGTTTCTGTATATTTTGTTGGGATGGTGACACGTGGAAATTCATAAGAGTAGAAATTGTATGGTCATGTGTATGTGGAAAGCATACTATGGGGTCATGTGTTTGAGGGAATTCAAAAAAGGTAGTTTTGTGCAACTAACCCTAGTTATAGATATGACAATGACACCATAAAAGGGTGGAAGATATAGCTAATCCTTGAACACGAAACAAAGAGATAGTTTAAGGCACGGAAAGTTCTACATAGCACTTTACCATCTTGTCTAGTGTAATAGAAGCATTATATGTACGGAACACTTTGGCTGTGAGGCCAGGCATGAGTTCCTTCAGATGTGCATTGAGTTTGCTAGTATCCAACTTGTCAAAGAGATCGTCACCCTCTTTTTTCCCAGCTTGGAATTGTAGAATTGCCTTGTATACAAGCGGCTCTACTTCCACAACATTTTCATATTTTATTGAATCTTTACCAAGGAAGTTGAACTGAATACAGAGAAAATCAAAAGTACACGGTTTAAGATATTAGAAGGTAACGAATCATCTGTGAAGATTTTAACCATATACGAATCAAACCCATTATACCTCCAAATTGTTGCTCTGAGGAAGTGCTGTTACGTTTTCTATTTTCAAAGTGCAACAACCTACAGTATCAGCTTCATCATCATCCTGCAAAAGGTTAAACCATAGTATGATAAATTGTGCTTCATGTGAGTATCTCCAAGGGAACAAACTTTACTCAGAAACAAAAATGAATGGGTTAATTGCAGAGAGATATCTCCAACTTTAAACTTTTACATCCAGCTACCTAAACTTTCAATAAATTGCATATAACTCTTTTTCGCCAGAAAATGACAAAATTGCCTTGACCTTAGTCTCAAAAAAGACTCCATAACTACCAAAAAAATAATTAGATATAGAAAACTGTTGAGTAGATGCCAAAAGGCTCCTTAAAAGATAAAAAATATTAAAAAGACGAAAAAAATAGTATTTTTTGGGATTAGGTCAAAGGCATTTTCATCATTTTTTTGGCAAAAAAGAGCTATCTGCAATAATAACAAGGGATAATTATCATTCCCAACCTCCAACTTTACGTCAAATTCATATCCTAACCCCTCCTCACCTTTCGTTTCAAATCCTAACCTCAACTTTCGTTTTTTTTTCAAAACCTATCATTTACTGTTCAAATTAACGGAACAGTTAATTTGCTAGTCACGTGCACACTTAAGTGACCCCATATTTCGAATTTATTCCCATTTTGTTTCCTTAAAACTACTACTTAAGTGTAAGATTGTGAATGTGAATGGATTTAGGAGGGTATCAATTAGAAAGGGTCAAGGGTAAAAATGGGAATAAATTCGAAATATGGGGTCACTTAAGTGTGCACGTGACCAACAAATTAACTGTTCCGTTAATTCGAACAGTAAATGATAGGTTTTGAAAAAAAACGAAAGTTGAGGTTAGGATTTGAAACGAAAGGTGAGGAGGGGTTAGGATATGAATTTGATGTAAAGTTTGGGGTTGGGAATGATAATTATCCCTAATAACAAATCTTTTGCCACATTATGTTCATACATAATAGTATGACAAAAACGTTTTTTTATTAAATAAACAAATATTAATGTATAATACATCTTTACTAGGCAGGTTATTTTATGTTAAGTGGATAATCCAAGTATATCCACACACATATTTACCTTCTCATTGCCTGCCCTCAGGGCTAGTTTATCGATAAGATAGGTAGCAACTGCTATTTGCCGCTTTGTAACATCTTTACTAGTAAAAGCTTTGGTGTAGGCTGCTCTTATGTTTTCTATATAACCCTGCAACCAAGTGTCAAAGCTTAAGCAATCAGATGAGTGTTCACATTATCTATCCAAAAAAAAACAGAAATGGCGCCTATAAAAAGATTATAGATATGGCAAGAAATGTATGGAACCTTGAGCAATCTGGCTTTCTCGTATTTTTCCTTGTCACTTTGGCCCTTCAAGGAACTGCTTGCTGCCAGGAACACATATTTAAACTCCTTTGGATTGATTGGATCGTTCCAGAAAGCTAACCATGTAACAGTATTGTCGTGCCTTATTTCTTTCCAACTGCCATAGATCACATATCTCAGAAGTTAAGCTTCTTCCACAAAATATAATATATTTTAAAATAATAATAATAATAATAATAATCATTTCTTCGTGATATTAAATTGGTAAAAACTATGTCTTTAGAAAGATAAAATGAAACGCATTACTCTTCCCCGGGGATGGGACATTCTGGAACCGGAGCGTCCTTCCCAATATTTATAGTAATGTCACTTGGATGAATGCGCCTTTTCAGCTTCCCCATCTGATACCACATATATAGCAATTTATTGCAAAAATCAGATTAAATACTTTAGAGTTGGTGCAAAGATTTCATCATACGACAAAAGCTAACTCTTTCTTGTGATTTATACAACCTTTGGATGCTCTCCACGTCCTCGGAACAACCCAGGTGGTTCGACTCTGAAGTTACCAACCTGAAGATGAGATCATAATCAAGAAGATAGTTCATCAAGAGCACCACAGAACAAAAATCTAACATCATAAGTGATCAAACCTTTAACTTGTTTGTAACAGGTGGTCATTGACACAGCAATTAGCAATTACCGTTTACAGTACTAAGTGCAGACTTCAGATATTAGGTATTATTTAGAATGATTTGCTAATGGATTTATATAGTTATTTACCTTAATTATGGGTTTACTTTGTTCAGATTTCCAATCCCATTAAGGATTTTGGCTGGTATCCTATTTGTTAGGTTCAGTACGGATTAATATATCTGACATTTGTTAGCTCCATGGAGCGGAATTTTGAACTTTGTCATTAAGTACAAACTTAAAGCCTACCTTCTCTTTAACACCATCAACAACGGCCCACGTATACTTTTCTTCTAATTTAGACTTCTCTTCTTTCACCGCCTTCTTCTCCTGCACAATAATAATTCCCATTAAATATCTTAAACAGAGGATCTCCATTAAAACCTGGCTAACTTTATGGGTTAATTACCTTTAGTACCCCTTATGTATTGGTAACGCACTGGAAAAATTTTAGGTCAAGGTTATGCCATTTTGATGATCTGTGACCAACTCATAAGGCATGTAATTGTTCTGTTACCAATGCATAAGGGGTATTAAATGATCTGTGACCAATTCATAAGGGGTACTAAAGGTGTGTTACCGAAACGTAAGGACTCTTATTGAACGTTATAAAACTTTGGGGTACTAAAGGTGTGTTACCAATTCATAAGGGTACAATAGGTAATTAACCCTAACTTTAACATATGGAGTCCCACAGTTTGTTATTTAGAGAAGCAATTGGTTGCATTTTGTAAAATTCTTTAAGGAAAGGAAATATTCTTTCACTAGTTGTAATAACGCAACCAGTTAAAGTTAATGCAATAGAAGCTAAAGGTCAAATAATATTATTCAATGAAAAATACAAAATAATGTGGCTATTATCCATAACTGGAAGTTAATGTAGGCATAGTGAATGTCTATGCCATCAACCAAAACCTAACAAAAAGAAACTCTTGCAATCAAAAACTCAGATACAATATTCTTAAAGCAGTAATATTTTCTACCTAAACAAGTAGTATTGTTATCTTTTTATCGTGCATGCCACCCAACTACCCAAGCCCTACGGAATAACTTCTGAACCATTGATAGTCCACATAGTTCATAACTTAAAAGACCCTTATGAACTAGAAGTCAGATGAGATTTTAAAAAAAAAAAAGCAGAAGAAATGAAAAGTATATTTCTGTACTTCTACACCACATGAACCAGATCACTTTTTTTATTTTCTGAGATATGAAAGCAAAAGCTTTTAACCTGCAGTCAAGCTCAAAGTTAGTCTAACAAGTCTCTGGTCACTGACATAGCTTTAATCTTGATACAACCAAGATAATACATAGATGATCTTGTAAGCAAACTAAAATAAATCCATAAAAGGGAACACAATAATTAACCATCTAGATGGTTTGCATAAAGTTTATCTATCAACCAAGGAAGTATTAACTTACTTCTGAACTCATTTGTTTCTTCTTTTCTTTTTCTTTCTGATACCAATCATATATGGGGGTGAAATCACAATCTTCCAAGTTCTGAATCACATGTTTTTTCCCAAGTATTTTTTGCCAATCCTCCCAGAAATTCTCTTTGAATTTCTCCTTCTGCATGTAATCTGTATCTATCATCATTGCATACATGGTAGCAACCTGCAAATATAAATTACACCTAAAACTCAAACAAAAAGCGAAAACTAACTGCATATAGACGCATGAATGATGATAAAAGAAATCAGCAACAGATCATCCGAGAGAGAGAGAGAGAGACTTACTTCCTCTTCCTCGGGAGTCAAATGAACTGGCTTCCCACGATAGAGCATCTTCACTTCGTGTGGCTTATATGGAGGAGGGAAAATGACACCATTGTGAACCAAAGTTGTCCACTTCTTCTGTCCATCTCCAGAACTTGGTGAGACATTTGTCGAAGTGGAGTATTTTGAATCTTTTGAAGCTTTCTCCGGTCCCTTGGATGAAGAAGCCAATTTGGGTTTTGTGGATGACACATTATCCAATTTAACTGGCTTCCTCATTTCTGCTTTAACGGAGACTTGACTGGATTTGGATGGTACAGATGAACCTGAAAGTTTTTGCTTTTTGGATGCTGACAACTGGCTAGATGAATTGGGCTTTTCTAAAGGCCTCTTACTTGATACTGTAGAGGATTTCCCTTGATTATCCCTCGGAGTAGAACCATTTTGCTGAAGTTTCGAAGCCAAAGGTTTCTTGTCCTCGTAATCATAGGACTTCTTCCCCGATGTCCCTGCACTGGATTTCGATGTGAACCTTGAATTCAAAGGCTTTTCATCATCTGAATCATCATGGGGGGTTTTGACAGTGGTCTTCGGTATTGGTGGTGGTGACAAATGAGGGTTCCTCTTAATCTTAGTACTCAAAACTTTATCATCATCAGAATCATCATCATCATTATTCGATTGCCTAGGACGTTTAACTGAATTGGACCCCTTCTCCTCCTTAACAGAAGTAGAAGCAATCTGTTTTGATACATTGGAGTTAAGCACTTGTGACCTTACCGGGGATACTTTTCCGGCCAAAACTGAAGAACCCTGCTTTCCTGATTTAGAGTTAACCACAGGCGACTCCTTTCTGGCTGATGTGGACGCTTTAGGGCTTGCTAGAGGTGATCTCATTGACGATGGCTTGTCTGGCGGCACAACCTTACCCTTTTGGGCATTAGGATTAGAGCTCGAACCATTTGGGGGAGAATGCAAATTAGAAACCTGCCTCCCAGTTCCAGATTGCCCATTTGGGGGTTGAGATGAAGACTTCTTCACCTCTGGGTTTGCTTGACCCTGCCTAGATGATGGGGTACTCCTCTTAAACCTCAATGGCATTTCCTCATCCTCATCATCATCAACCTCACCCACTATATCCCTCTTCACACAAGACTCAACAGCCATTATCCAATGACAAGCTCTGCTAGCAATTTAGCATGGATTGTGCTATGGAGCCAAAAAAAACACAATAAATTATTTTGAGGACAACCCAAAACCGAAATACAATCAAAACCCATAAATGACTCAGGAGCTAAAACATGAGAACTGTCACCAAACTAAGCTACACATCATCAACTCATGGAAATCGAGATAAAATACATAAATGTGGTTTCTCATTGCAATTACAGTAAAGGGTCTTCGTATAATTGCATGTGGGCAGCTATCATTCTATCAATTTAAGAAGAAAACAGAAACCCACAAAGATGAATCAAACGAAAAGCCCCAAAACAACACAAAACTGGAAGAAAAAAAATCAAAATTGTTTTAAGTCTATGAACTGACCTGCGCAAGCAAGCGCGGGTCTTGAGAGAGAGAGACCCAGATGAGAAAGGAGAGCTTTGCTTCCGGTCCTGGTTTTGGGTATGGAGCTGGAGGGCGATTGTGCCCTTTTGATGTGCTTCAAAGGCCGAGTTTTTTTTCTTCTGTAAAGGCAGAGAAAATAGAAGCAAAATCCAGATTCAGATAAATTTTAAAGCAGGCCCTACGGTGTTGGTGGTGATTCGTATTTGGGACAATTTTTAGGACAGAGCTGATGAAGAAGAAGACGGACAACATGCAAATACATACAGAGTCCAGATTTTTGGAAACATGGGGGCACAAAGCCCAAATCCATGTGAACACACTTGGAGCCCTACTGACATAATCTAATCTTCTTTCATTAGATATCGATTACTTTTTTCTCTATTAATTTACGAAAATATCATGGAAAATCGGGTTTCTCTAAATGAACGGCACGTTAACTTCACCCTCCAAAATCGAGAATTCGCTCGAATTTTCGTTGTTAGTCTTAACGGTATTAGATTATTAGAGCTATCGTATTATTAGTCTAGGATTTCTCTGTTTAACCATAGGGACTTTTTCAGGAGCGGTCTGGGCTAATGAGGCGTGGGATTCCTATTAGAGTTGGGACCCAAAGGAAACTTGGGCATTTATTACCATACGCTATCGATATTTTTTGGAATAGAGTCAAGGACAAAGACTAAGACGGTCGACAAAGCGTTTAATTATGAGCAATTTTGTAATTGTAAGCCTATTTAGACAGGGAGCATTTACCTGTAACTGAATTTTTTGTAACGCAGAAATTCAACTATAAAAAAGAAAATACAGTGGATTCTTCTTATATAATAATGCCTATAAATGTTATTAAAATTTTCATTTTGAACCATGAATAACCAAATTCGTAATAAATAATTACAATTAATTGATTATAACTAATTATAATAATTTAAGTAATAAAATATTAATTCCTTAGATACATTAACTTATTTAATTGTTTTTTTAAACAAGTTGTAGCTTTCCTTAATATAAACTGAAACTCATTACAATGGTCATGGCCTTCGAAAAGGACATGGTCTAATAAGTCTTAGAGACGAACTGATCCAAAACAAACTCAGTTATGACAAACATCACAGTGCAGGTAAAGTAACTAAAATAGAAAATAAAACCAATAGTAAAACAGAAAAGCAAATCCAAAGATGCCTATTACCCGGAACAGCTCAAGATTGGGCCTAAACGCTGCATGATCCCTATTTTCCAAGGACTCGTCTCGTCGACCCAAAGGCCGATTGAACCACCAAACTTGAACAAGGCAATAAGGTAGGGAGGAACAGCTCTCCCCAGGGACCCCTCCCGGAGTCGGTCCCTAGAGCCATGAATTCTTCTCATTTCTCCTGGTGATGCTGTTTTTCAGCCCTCGCCTGATCTTCTAGGGGCTCCCCCGATGTGTCCCTCTTCTGCCCACTCGGCCCCTACTGCGAACACATAGGTTGCCCTGTCGTAGAAGATTGGCTGACGCCCCAGGTGGACGGCTCCTTTCCCAGTCGAAATTGAGCTCGTAAACCCGGATTAGGTATCGGGTCCACGGTCGTACTGGTTGTCTTCTCCCGGGCCAATCTGGTTCTTGCTATTGGATCCAGGGTCAGCGAGGCAAATCCCGGTGTGGTGGTAGTGGACACAGCTCTTTTCCCCAATCGGTCTCGTAGGGCCGATCCGCTTTGACGGTCTTGAATTCCAAAAGGGAGTCCTCATAATGAGGAACTCTCGGGACCTCCCACTCTCAATCCCTAAGCATGTGGTCAATTCTATCACAGTTGAAACTGAAAGTAGGTAGCTTAACATACGTGAGGGTGACACGGACCGGCTCTGGGTAGTCTCAGTAACTCATAATCATTGTACGCCGGAGAGGTCTCTTCACGTCCATCCAGAACCGGACCTTCACAGTTTAGCCCCAGTACTTACCCCACTGATCACACGGGGTATCTACATGTTCTCTTAGGGCTGCTCCGATTGCCTCCCCGGTGGCCTTTGTACGGACAAGAGGTGGGATACCCCGAGCAAAGACCTAGAGCTGGTACCTGTCCCACCGAGGGAGGTCCCTAAACATGGGATCCAAGATCTCCCCGAGAAGCAGCAGATGGCCATGGAAGCACTATGGTTCATTCTAGCGAACCCAAGTTCTATCCACCGATGACCGGAAGTAAAAAACCAGAGTGCCCGGTTCGAGATCCTTGACGACCACCCCCGTCGCAGCGCGACCCCAAGCCTGAGTGATGACCTCCAACAGGAGTTCCTTCCACGGTAGAGTAGGAGCGGCTAGACGGCCCACCAAGCCAAACTGAAGGCGAGCTAGGGTTTGTGGATCCGGCGGGTTGTAGAGCACCACCACCACGACCGCCTCCTCCTCTGTAATGCATCATGTCGAGAACTCCTCCTGAAGATCCCCCATAATAGAGGGGTGAGTAGGAGGGGTTGAGAACCCTTCATGCATGACGGATGGGTTGAAAGCCATGACCTGTCTCAGATCAGTCCCTGTGGCGCCCGGAGCCGGAGAAGACGAGGCCTGCGTAGGGAAGGATTGTGCCGCTCCAGTCAAAAGTTCGGATATTGAGGGCTCAACCCTACCTTCCGCCACTCCCGGGAGGAGAAACTTTGGGAAGGGTAGCTTCGGGATCGCCAAGGACAGACCCGAGGGAGGCTGCGCCTTGGGTGGCCTTCCTCGCTTTGGCCTAGGGTTTCCCAAAGGCGACGTCATGGCTCCAGGCTCGAACACCACCAGTGATTGCTCCTTGAGGCGGGGGAAGTGGCGATACAACTTCCGGAACAGAAGAGGACGATGGTGAAGGAAGGTTTTGACGAGGTTTCCTCTTGTTCTTTACCCAGATAGGCTTCATAAAACCTTTAGGGGGAGGCGGGGGCATAACAAGAGGAGAGGGAGGAGGATCGCCTGGGGATGGTGACCCCTCAATAGCAGGCGAGAGTAACAACGGAGACGTCATAATTGCAGAAGGTGCAGACGCAGGCGACGCAAAAAGTCTAAGATAGAGAGACAAATTCTCAGTTAAGGTCATGTTGTCAATTGCTAATTCTTTACTTACTTATTTAGTTATATTTACTCAATTACAATCAGTTATTTATATTTTTTTATTAACTCTTTATAATTTTCTTTAAAAAAAATAATTTTCATTAAGTTTTTTATATTAATATTCATTAAACTTTTTTTTAATTAATTTTCATAAAAAAAGTTAACTAAGCTTTGTTCCTAACTGGCACGTTTACTTCAATTAATATAAGTAATCAAATCCTTCTAAGTACGCAGCTCTGCTAGGGTTTCGACTGGTTTAGGGTTTTGTGAGTCTTCGTCCTTCTTTCTGTGTGCCATCATGAGTTCTAGGTCGTCGGAGGAGAGATCGATGTCCCCTATCTCGGCTGGTGAAGCAGCGAGTGGGGTTGGGGAAGAGGGAAGTTGGCCGGGGAGTCCGTGGCCGGAGCGAATCGAGGAGAACCTGGTTCGGGTTTTGCAGGGAAGTCGGCCGGGGAGCCCAGGGCAGGATCGGGAAATGGGGATGATGGCCCGAGAAGGGATGGGATGGCAGGAGGAGACGGAGTAGACATCGGAAACTCCGGTGCTCTCTTCTCCGTCCAATTGGTCACCATGCAGAACGGATGGGAGGGGTATGATCTTCTCGGCGATGCAGGCGGCGAAACCAGCACATGAAGATGGTCGGCCGGCTCGCCGGGTACAGGCGATTGGTCCGCGGTCGAAGATACGGCGTCGTCCGGTTGTTCGTGCGGTTGAGGATGAAGTACCGAGGGAGGAGGATGAGTCGGGGGAGTCCCTCCGGGATGGGGCGGCTCTAATCCCGATTGTGATATCCTCGGCATCGGAGGTGACGGAGCCGGAATCTCCGGAGGCGGCGGCGTGGAGACTCCGAAAGGGCAAAGCGTCGGCGACCATGCAGGAGGCAGCCATGCAGACTAGGGTTCCAGATGGTGCTGCTAACAGGGTAGCGGGCTTGGGCTTGATGGCGGACGCGAGGCGCGCTGGCCATCTGAGTCGGGCTGGGCCGACTGGGTCTCACAGGCGTAGTGCACCGCCACAAGAGGACTGGCATCCAAGGGCGGGGTCGGGCTCGATGGGCCAAGGACGTGGTCCTCACCCGGGCTGGACTCGAGGAGGACAAGATGATGTGGCCCGTTGGGCGGCACGGTATGGGCCGAGACCAGGGCAGCCTCAGGGTGCGAGGGTTGCGGATCAGGGCCGGACGAATCACGCTGGGTTTCGTGTGGTTCAGCCGAATGGGGATCAGGGTTCTAACCCGTTTGGATCTCGAGGGAGTGGGGGTCAGGTTGGTGAGCTCGATTCCCCGATGGGGGCGATGAGAATCAGGGAGGTGGTGGTGTCGGTGCAGGAAATCACATGGCAGAGTAATCTGTACCGATTTGCTATGGCAGCCAAGGTACTATCATCCAAGAAGATTTACTGGAAGTCTGTGGCAGAGAGGATGGAGGATGCATGGGGGATGAAAGTGGAGGCGAAGCCCTTAGTGGGTGGCCTCACTGCGTTTTTTTTCAAAACAACAAGGGACAGAGAGAGGGTTCTTTTGGGGGAACCTTGGTCCTTCAGGGACTCTCTCATTCTATTTACGGATCTGCGAGCCCATATGCAGGTCCAGGAGCTAGAGTTCCATCACTTCTCTGTCTGGGCCCATGTGTCGAATCTACCTGTAGGGGCATGGACGAGGGATGTGGGATTCCGAGTGGGGAATGCTCTAGGTGTTTTTCAAGGTGTGGATGTGGATAAGGATGGCCTATGCTGGGGAGATTTCATGAAGGTCAGAATCAGGGTGGACATAAGGGTCCCGTTGCAGAGCCAGTTGTGGTTCCGAATGTCTGCCTCCTAGGTACGTACTAGCTTGTTGATTTCATACGAGCATCTACCTGAGCATTGCTTTAGGTGATGTTGCGTGGGTCATCTGTTCCCGGTGTGCCCAATGGTGGGAGGCAAAAGGGGTCCATCGCTGAAAGCTCCGGCGGATCCGAGATTTGGGTTAGAAAAGGCAAAACATGGGAAGGCGACGCCGGGTACAAACTGGACTTATTTGAGAGGCTTGGGGAAGGGGGAATCTTCGTCGGGTGGACTACACACCCCTTCGAGGTCCCAGGAGCCGAGGCCGCATGGTAGACAAGCGAGCTTCAGGGAGGAGGAGGCTCCGGTAGGTTGGCTCCCGCGGGAAATGTCGCCAACGCTATCAGGGAAAAAATGCTTGGAAAGGGAGATGGAACCGGTGGAGGAGGAGACCTCGTCGGCGTCATAGGGGTCAAATGCAGTGGCGGGGGGCTATAAGCACCCCCGCCTCCAGGAATGAGTGTCGGGCGTCCCAGGAAGGGTTTGCTCGACTGTATTCCCTTCCTGGCAGTTTGGTGGCAATGGTTCTGCCAACAGTCAAGAAGATGCTTCCCTACCACTTCGGGGTCAGCAATCCCGCGTTCAGGAGCCCTACTCTTATCATTCAAGGGAGGAGGACGCACGCTGACTTACCGGGGAAGTTATCGGTCCACCATCGTTCAGTTATCAACTGGTCTGCTCGACCAATATTTTATGGTTGGCGCATACTTTATCGGTATTCAAGGATACTACTGCAGTTTACCTCCCGACCGCCTCTATGCATATGAGCACCATTTATTTCTCAGCATTTATGTTCTAGCTTACGTTTCGTTACTTTATGGGATTGTAAGGGTCTTGTCGCTAGACGGATTCCTAATTACTTTGCTTGTTTAATAATAGGGAAAATTTCATTTTACCACCCTGACAAAAATTTTATTTCAGTTTGATAGCTTGGCATAAATTTTTATCACTTTCATACCCTAACCAAACTTTTAATTTCACTTTCATACCCAGCTGGGTAAAATGTCCAAAATACCCCTAACTATTACTCAAATTTTCAAACTCATGCAATTGGGTCAAAATTTGAAAATAAGTGAAAAGACGATAATACCCTTCATTGTTAGGGTGTTAAACTGAAAATTTCATTATTTTTAAAATAAAATCAGTTTTTTTATATAAATTCAATTTTTATTTTCAAAAATTCAGATTTTAATTTAAAAAATATATAAAAATCAATTTTTTAAAAAAATATTTTTTTTTATTAAAAACAGTTTTATTCCAAAAATCATTTTTATGTATATAAAAAAAATTCATTAATAATTTTTTTTCTTTACCCTTCTCTCTCCTCAACTTCGTCTCTCTCTCCTCCATTTTCAGTCCTCTCTCAGCTCCACTCTCAGATCTGTTTTCAATCCTCTCTCAGTTTATTTTAAAAATAATGAAATTTTCAGTTTAACACCCTAACAATGAAGGGTATTATCGTCATTTCACTTATTTTCAAATTCTGACCCAATGGCATGAGTTTGAAAATTTGAGTAATAGTAAGGGGTATTTTGGACATTTTACCCGCCTGGGTATGAAAGTGAAATTAAAAGTTTGGTTAGGGTATGAAAGTGATAAAAATTTATGCCAGGGTATCAAACTGAAATTAAATGTTTGACAGGGTGGTAAAATGAAATTTTCCCTTAATAATATTGTCATTTCCTCTCAAAAAAAAAATCCTTCTAAGTACTATTCAAGAAAAAAAATCCTTCTTAGTTACAATTACTTATTTAAGTACTTACTCAATTACAATTATTTTTAACTTTTACTAATTCTTTTTAAATTTCATGTAGTTCATCTTTTGTTATTTTCATTAAGTTTTTACATTAATATTAACGGGTTTTTTTTATCAATTTTCGTTAAAAATGTAATAAAGTTTTGTTCCTAACCCACACGAATCTTTTATTCGCTCCAAAATAAACAAACCAACTATTTCAAGCATCGGATGAATTAATTTTCCAATTTGATAAAGCACCAAAATCAAAGATCGAAAATTTAGGATGATTTTTATTCTTTGTTGAAAGAAAGTCCATTTATATTTTAGTAACCAATAATTGGAAATGCATAGATTCATTGGAATTGTAAGTTTTATGTATGAGTTCCAACCTTTGGTTTGAAAACATATCTTCCGTTCAAATAACAATCCAAAATATTTCATAATTTCAATGAATTCAATATTTGTAGCTATAGTGAATTATAAGCTTTTTATACTCACTTTATGTTTAACTTAACTTTTACATTCAGCTCTTTTTCACTAAAAATGAGGAAAAAGCCTTTGGCCCTAACTCATTATAGATATCAGGATTGACAGTTTGGATGGAAGTCAAACCAAAATTTGATGTTACAAAGAAGAGCAAGTATGAATCAAAATCTATTTTGAATTTGCAGGCTCGGTGCCAATTTGTAATATGTATGTAAATGTAAACTATGACATTTTTTACCATAAATACAAAGTATTTCGCCTACTTGGTTAGACGGTGAAGAGCTCTTCACTATGTCGCTTCTAAACGGGCAAATCACTGTTAGTGTATTTGGTAAAGATACACTTGAAATAACAAAAATAGAATTAGTTTTTGCTTAATAAAAAACTACAGTTTTAACCTCAATAATAATAAGGGGAAATCTCGAATAACTACATTCAAGTATACACGCTCAGACCGCCAAATATACTTAAGATTCCAATTGTCACAAACTTATACATATAGAAACAGATAACTAATTCTGCATAAACCATTCATGACAAGAAAAGAACATTTACCATCTCCAAATAAATACATCAGTAGACATAAAAGAATGATCATGATTCATGGATACATCTTACTTCAACACTAAAAAATGAAAACAGACAGCTCGTGAACCTCTCGAGAATGGTTGTTCTTACACTAAACGAAAAAGAATGGACATGCCTACAATACTATAAGATACTACAGCTCAAAGAAAATCTGGACTCTGCCATGAGTCTTACCAGTCTCAAAATAGGATAAGGCTTCCAAGCAAAAAAGCCAGACTCAGAAGCAAGAGGCAAGCAGAAGTTTTGGGCTGTCCATTTGATGCTGTGGGAGGTGTAGCTGTCCCTCCGGAGCTCGAAGATGGAACTTTAGCTGAAACGGGCGGCAAAGGTGCCTCTGCCACATCAGACTCTGTCAGGACCGGATATGGAGCCTCAGCTGGTGGCAAGTACTGAGTTGTTATGAGTTGCATGAGAGTGCCGGGCTGAACAGAGCCCATGTACATAGGTGTGTCCTTGCCCAAATTTAGACATTGGTTCTCTGCATTTTCCACATATAAATGAGTTAGAACATACAAGTGACTTTCACTGAACTATTCTTTTAGCGAATAGAACGACAACTCGGGAATGAATAGTTATTGAAGGTAAATCTGCGACTCCAACGATCTACGATAGTCAGGAAATTTGAGGAATGGCAGCATATTTGGCAAACAAACTTTATAATCAGCAGAAGTTTCAATCAAAACTCATATGTTATCCTGCTATTTTGAGATGATCCTTCACACATCCGCAAAAGTTTCACAATTTGGTATTTTATTGACTTTTTGCAGGTAGGTGCCCTTATCTACAAACAGTTACCGTTGGTGACCCTGAACTTGTATTTTATTTCACCTTTTGTTTAATAGTTCCAAAATGACGATTTTGGCTTTAAAACTATAAATTAAAAAAGTAGAAATTATGTAATACAATTCTAAATAAAAAAGGTCAAAGTTATGAAGTATTTTTGTTCCAAAATAAATAAATTAAATTGATTTCATGTATTTATTTACTTTATATTTTTTATTTAAAATTTAAAGGGAGAAATCGTCATTTTGGAAAGAAAAAAAAGCGACACAAAGTGGAACAATATATATGTTCAAGCTCACAACCTGAAATGTCTGAAGATAAGGGCACCAACCTGTAAAAAGTCAATTGTGCATGGTACTTTTTTGCAACTGTACTTTCTTTATAAGAGAAAAAAAATCTGGTTTTTATAGAAGTTTTACTTCTTCCTTCGTTGGAAAACCAAAAAAACAAACAAGCTTAAACCTGATAATGATGATTGAAGATTAATGAAATGCAAATAATTTATAGAATCTGAGTGCTCTTACTTCGGTATGTAACAGCTGTCTTGGGGAACTCTGAGATGATGCCATCAACCTCAGCTCCTTGAACATACGAATTGATCTCAACAGTTGCATCTGAGAAGAAGTCCCATGCTTGAGAAATAAACTCATTGCGGAAGGTCTCTACATAAACAGAGAGGTTAGCTTTTTTCAGCTTCGCCACAATGTCTGTAGAACCGGTGAGGAAAGCCTGATTTACAGGGAAGACAGATGCCTTGCCCACGACGACAGAGCCAGCAAAGGACTTGATATCATCAATGGTTGGGAGAAGAGCATCACGGATCGTTTCATCAACCTGGTATACAAGCTCGTAATTGCTTTTCTTCTTGAATTTCATTAGAACTGAACTGTTAGTGGACTGAATCATGACTTTTTGTGTGGTTGTGTTATCATAACCAGCTTTGCTTAGTGCATCAAGGACGGCATCTGTGACACTTAAACCCTGATTCTCTGCAAGATATGCTGCATTCTGAAAGATAAAAATAGAACAGAATAAGTCGCCTTCATTAAAAATAGGGATAAATATCACAGATCTGCCCTTCAGTGTGTACCATTCCCAATCAACTACTCCTAAGTCTTAAAAGTTTTTGACAACCCCTTAAAATCTGTCAACTTTTGGGTAAATGAGGCTATTTCCATCATTTCACACCCAAAAGTTGATAGAATTGGGGTGCAATGAGACTAAAAAAAGTTCAGGGGGTTCTCAAAAAAATTTAGAACTTAGGGATAGAATTTTGAGATTGGTACATACTTAGGAGTTTGGAGTAGTTGAGTGAGAATATCCCTTATAGCAATATACATATCTTGGCCACTACTTCAATAAACAAAACAGCGAACATAACCATTGAATTTACATATTTTTCTCCTCTCCTAAAGAATTGTCTGCATGTATATACCAATCATGGATGCATATATCTAGGAGTTAAAACATGAACCTCAATTAAGGGACCATGTGATTCTTATTTGGTTACTATCTTTTGGGTTTAACCTCATGATTCTTATTTGGACCATGCGAACATAACCATTGAATTTACATATTTTTCTCCTCTCCTAAAGAATTGTCTGCATGTATATACCAATCATGGATGCATATATCTAGGAGTTAAAACATGAACCTCAATTAAGGGACCATGTGATTCTTATTTGGTTACTATCTTTTGGGTTTAACCTCATGACTGCTATCAAGTTGCTCCAAGATCTCTAAGCTGGCATCATAGATTCTTCATATCTAGCTTATATGTTACAAATTCATTTGACTCTCCTACAGTTCCTTCTCTTTCTATCTCTTCTTGTCTCAGTCCAAGTTCTTAGTGTCTCTCTTGTGGGCTTCAGCTAAGTTATTGGGAAAGTCGGGTACCTCAGCAAGCATTCAAGTCCCAAATAACCAGATGTATGTTCTATAGAATCCTCTAGTGTACCATAAGAGACAGCCTCTAATTACTTAACTATATAGTCATAAAAAGCAGGGTACGCCTTACCTCTATGCCAATCAAGACACCCATAAGGGAACTTGTGTTTTTCGTCAAGGCTAGAAAGTCAGCCAAGGATAAGAGCTTCCCTTTGTTTCTGTTTTTTGGATTCCGGAACAAACGGTATGCTGGATATGGGTTTGATATTGACGCTGAAAAGAAAACAAAAGGTAAGTATATATAGAGATACTCTTACAAGGTCAAACAATTTTAAGAATTGAACAGTGAAGCTCGGCACCTATAGATAACCGCGTTTAAAATAAGTTTTAGGGTTTTTGTTATCTTTTTGGGCAGGGCTAGGATCATACAACAAACAAGCTTTGAAATGGGCTCAAGTAGTGGTATATTTGAAGCCCATACATACATTAAGCGGGCGGATCGGGTGATCCGCGGATCACCCTATTTCGATCCGCTACCCGCCCAATCACATGCGGAGTTACGTATTTTCTGTCCGAACCCGATCTATAATCCGCGGATGTCTTTTCTACGGGTCTCGGATTGGGCGGGGCGCGGGTGACGGGTATTTTGCACATCCCTATGCACAACCATGCAATGCAATCACAGCAAATTCTTCTTCATTTCTCAGTAAATTTCTCTCTATACTTTGTAACCTCTATGTCTATATTGAACTCGTTGTAGATCTTTTGCACTAAAAGAACAAGCAAATAAGGACCAAATTGAACTTACGTGTCAATGTCTGAATCTCGTCCCATGTCAAACTAAAGGCGTATATTCCACGGCCGGCATTAATTTCTGGAATGCTCACTGAACGATTGCTAAACTCGGATTGAGCAACTGTTGTGCCGTTCATAAGATTCATACTGACAGAGCAAAACGGTGTCCCATCCTTTGCCATTTGAACAGAACAGTCAAGAATGTCAACACCGTCTGAAATTGCTGTATTATATGCCATATCAGTACAGCCAGGGTAGTCTCCACTTGCTCCATTTTTTGAGATAACAAGTGTCTTCACTGGACCATGAGCAAGGTGAAAGAAATATGTTAACATTTCATGTTATAGCAATTGGCTGCTCTTAAATATGTCATTGACATACTTAGGGCATCATAAAGTGAAAATTGATAAGCTGCATACCTTGTGCTGAAGCATTTTTTCCTAGATGAGAAAAGCAATCTGCATTATGAGAAGATGAATTAGCACAGAAAAGAATATATTTATCACAATGACCAAGACTAAACACGATGATCACAGTGATAACAAGATTTTAATATGTAATCGATGTAGCTTAGTAAAAAAATTTGAACTTTGACTAGAAACAGGGAAATTGTTCAGAATCCATACAAATATATGTTAGGGTTAATTGCATATAGCTATTGTGCGCTATACATCTTTTGCACATAATTACCCCCAACTTCAAACTCTTTTTTCGTCAGGAAATGATGGAAATGCCCTTGACCCTAATCTAAAAAAAGATAGCAAAAACATTTTGATCAGATGTAGAAAACAGTTGAATAGAAGTAAAAAAGGCTCCTTAAACGATAAAACTATTATAAAAACAAAAACAAAAACAAAAACGTATTTTTTTTAGATTAGAGTTAAGGCCATTTTCGTCGTTTTTGGCAAAAAAGGGTTGTGTGTGCTTTTCAGAAAGTTTGGCTGGTTGGATGTTAAAGTTTAAAGTTGAGGATAGTTATAGGCAAAAGACGTATAGTATGCAATAGCTATCTGCAACTAACCCTATATTTTATTTAGCATAGCTTTGTTCTCCTACTAGAAGAAGATAATAGCTCACCTATGGCCTCAGACGGAGTAATTGGGAAGTCAGACAGGACACCATCAACAGAAAAATTGCCATTGTCAATGAAAGACAGATACTCAGCTAGCGGATCATATCTATAGTCGTAGCTCAATGAAGCATCATTCATAAAATCTGAAGCATGAACTTCTAGTTCTGCCTTGTGAGCATCTGAGACAAGAGTGGTATGAGGTTGTAGATACATAGCTGCATCTACAGGCCAAATGTAGGTCTTTGGGACAAGAATTCCAGAGGCAAATGTCTTGATGAATGTAAGATTTGTTAAGAGAGAGCCATAAGTCTGATTAGTAGAAGGCTCGATCTCATCTTTTCCTAGAAACCTGAAAATCAATTTTGTGGTCTTTGGACTGAATCGGGTCACAATGCTTTTCAAGAAACCCACTTCTGGTGATGAGATGTAATTAACAACTACACGTCTAGAGACTGCAAGTACATAGCTTCTCATACTCAGTTTATGTTGTGTGTAGAATGCATCATGCTGCAGAAGTACAACAATCAAAAGGTTGGTTAAAGATACACGACTCCACTGGAGAACGTTTACGGTGGATCATAAGAGAGCGCCAATATAACGTTGAGAGATTCATCATTTACCTGAATATTTAACCACAAGCCAGGTGGTTTGAATTGTGTAGCAACATCTTCAACGGTGAGGATTGGGAAGAGATTGCCATCAAAGCTACTCGTTCGAGAATATATTCCTTGCGTCACTGCCAAGTAGCAGAAACTTTCAGTTACTCTAGATTCCTTATTATGAATTTATTAAACACAAACTGCAATCATGAAGAACATCGAATGAAACAGCAAAAATTGCAGCAATAAGAGTTCATAAATTCAGGAATAACAACATATGAAACATCAAACAACCTAACCTAGTCTACAAAAACCCAAGTAATAATCTCATGACTTCTTATGCAGGTAAGGTTGTTAAAGCCCAACCCACATAAAAAGCTCGAACCAATAGGTGGAAGCTACAAGATCTGCTTATCAAGTTGCAAAGGGATCCACATCTTTTTGATGTGAGATCTTGACAAAGTTAACGAAAGACTAGTAAAAGACCCACCATAACAGTTACAGACTTATTGTGAATGTGGCAGAAAGTATTATATTTGGTTCATCAGATAGTTGATGTACCCAGTAATAACATGAATGAAGAAAATTGTTGAAGATAAAAATGAACTCACAGACGACATTTGATAAGTCTTTGAGGGTAAAATCCACAGAGAAGAAGGCTTTGGTGGAGATTCCATTAACAGGGTAAGTGTTATCCTTATCTTTTAAAACACTTGATATGTCAGAAGCATTCTCTAGCTTGATATCTGGGAAGCATATTCCAGCGGCATCTTTCGTCAATCGCACATCACACCACAAGACTACATTTGGTAAACTAGTTATCAATGCCAAAGTGAAAGCACTAGAACTAGAATCTGGAAATAATCCCGAAAAGCCACCACGTGCTATCACTATTGGTGCATCACCTGCAAAATGAACCAGATGAATAAGACTACTACACAAATAATCAGAGAAATCATAATTAAGAAGCTCTGGTTTGAACCCAAAAAGGAAAAATAACCCTGAAAACAGCATTAATAACATTTTCTGGAGTCAGAGATTTGGATATTTTGTAATAGTCCTTCCAAGACCAATTTCTGGTCATTTTCAGCCTTGTGCTATTGAAAACCAAAATCAGCTTTCACTTGCTACAAACAACCGGATCGACAGAATTGTTTCATTGAGTTCATATTTTGCAATCAAGGAATAAACCATTTCTAGAACTCCGCAAACTTAGCAGTCATAAACATGGAAGTAATATCAAGCAAGGAGCAAATTAGTTATTTTCAGATATTAATTATTGGGTTAGAACTTAGAACACACACAACCAACTCCATTAAACTTTTCCTCGCAATAAAGTGATTATGCTGCTCTCATTGTTTCGACAAGAACCAAAAATGAATGCTCAATAGTTCAACTTTCTTCCCCACTTAACAAAGCAATAGATCTACAAGAATCAAATTTTGATGAATAAAAAAAAAAATATTCCAACCAGCAACAAAATCTGTGCTAATCCCTCAAACTGAATACAAAACTCAAGATCCTAGAATTCAACAACCATAGATTTCTCCGTATCACCATCAGCAGAAATAAGTAGTGGCAAAAAACAAAACAGCAAGATAATTAGAAACATCAAAATAGAAGATTGAAAACTCAATGCCTGCATGCAACAACTCTAGCACAAATCCCAGCTAATCATAATTAAACTTTCCCCAAAAACCCTGAGATCAGACCATCAGTAATCGCTCAGATTCAGAGCTGAACGTGCTTACCTTTTCCTCCACTTTCTCAGCAGCCAAACAAACTTTAAGAAACAAAGCATCTCAACTAAAAATAGAGAGAAGGAAGTTACAGGCTCACCGCTTAGAGTAGGCCAAGGACTGGGAGCGGTAGATCCCTGAGCAGACACCAAAGCTACCACTGAATGAAGAACAAGCAACAACAGTGCAGCTGAGTAAACAACGGAGGCGCGTGCATTACACATCTCCGGCAGATTTCACCGGCGACGGCGCTGTCGTTTTGCAGTCCCGGAGATCTCTTCGGCCGTGGGGGTTCGACAGGTCGTTTTCGGGAAATGTGTGAGGTTTTCAGGAGAGAGAGATGGTGAGCTCAAGCTCTGTGCTTTTTCAGGTTTTGCTCTGCTTTTTCATTTTTTTATATTCATACAGAAAAAAAAAGATTACTTTGGTCTTAATTTAATTAAATTAAATTAAATGAAATAACGAGTTTTCACATACGGTTCGATAGTGTCTCGAGCCGGTCCCGGCCGGGCCGGGCCGAAAGGGACGGGTACAGGGGTACAGCTAGATAAAGCGGACCCCACAAAATGAACATTGCCAGCCTGGCAAAGGAACACGTGGCAGAAACCTACCATGTGGGTGAGGTCACTGGAACGCTCACAGTCACGTTCTCTTCACTGATTGGTGGGGACATTTCCATCACAAGCACCAACAACGTAGCAGCAACGACACGTCGTTTTTTCCCTCACTGCATTTTTTTTTACTTTCTGCTTCTGATTTTATTCGTTTTGTTAGATAATTAAAGCTTCACTCGTTTTTAATCATGGATTAGTGAAATTACATTATTGAATATTTTTTGTACCAAACTATTCAATAATTTGAATACTAAAGTTACTCATACATATTACATTTAAGATTACTATTATAAGGGTTTTAATTAAACGTTTTGTTTATTCAACTCACATAAATTTGACATGAAGTGAGTTTGAATTATTATGAAAACATAATTAGTGTGATAATGATTGAGTTAACGTTAATTTTGAAGATAGGGTTGACAAAATTGTAAGATGCTTTCTGGTAAGTATCAGTGTCCTAAAACCAATGTGAGCTATTACCTTATGAGCCACGGCATTGCCTGAATAGATGGTTTACTAGAAAAGAGAAAGAAATGCATGCATGGCTATTTTTAGTATTGTGTCGAGATCCCAAGGGCACAGAAGATGAGGAATGATGATTTTGGAAGGTAACTGGGTTGTGGCGGGTCAAGATGTATCCGGGTTGGGTTTCACGGTAAGTTCTTTTTCTGAAACTTTATATAGGAAAACTAGAGATACATATTTTTAAACTTAGTATGTTTAACTGATGTTTATCCTTAATTTTTTTTAACTGATACATATCCTAAAATTAAAATTACAAGTCGTAACCAGAAATCATTGCCGCCCACTTTTTTATTCATATTCTGTTAATTTTTTTAAAATACCCTTATTCATTAATAAATAAAATATATATAAATACTATTAAACAATAATTAAGTATAACAAAATAAAATACAAATTATAAACCTAATCGATTATCTAAACCTGAACCTATACACATCTATCTATTATCTAAACCTGAACCTATACACATTTATCTTTTTTTAGAGGAATTGGAAATATTATTAAGAAAGAAAAATAACTAGGTGTTGGTCTAATGAGTAATACCAGAGGGAGTTGTACCAACTTTCCCTACTAGAGTTTTTTTCGCTCTCCCCTCTCTAAAAACCGAACCCTAGATCTACGCTTTTCTTGGCCGCCATCGTCGCCTTGCTGGCCCTTGTGGCTGGCCGGTCGACGATGGCTGCCTCTCTTCTTCTTCCCCTTCCTCCTCCCCTACTTTCCCCCTTGTTATCTCACTTCTCAGATCGGTTTTTCAACTTCTCCCCCACCTGCGAAACTCTCTTTGGCCTCCATCTCCGAAGCAGCGGCGTGGTCTATTCTCCGGCGAGGACGGTCCCAGATCTAGTGGGACGCTCTTCTCCATCTTGTTGATGGCGAGATCTGGGACTAGAGCTTCGCTTGGTCTCTCGTCTTCCTCAGATCTGGCTTCTCAAGGCGGCTCACCTTTCTCTGGTTACGTTTCTTCCTCTTCTGTTTCTTGGTGATCCGGGCCTTGTCGACCCAGCGACGAGGGGTTATGGCCTCTTTTGGTCTCGATTTGGAGGAGTCGAAGCTCGGGGCTGGCTGTGTCTCTTCGGCGGTCAATTTCTGGTGTTGCGGTGTGATTCTTCTACCGACCTTCTCACGTTGTTCCTAGGTAAGGTTATGTTTTCTTTCCACTCTTCTTCATTTTACTCCACCCGGGCCAGATCTATAGTCTAGCACTTGCTTGGACCTCTCCCTTTGGTCGTCGGGTTGGTGCTGGCCACCGGCGAGGTCTCGATTGAGACCTGAGAGATAGATCGGGCCAACCTCTTCTTCCCCTTAATCCTTAATGTACTCTCCCCTCTCTCTCTCTTTTCTTTATCCACTTCTCCTTTTCCTCATCTTCGACTAGAGGATGAGGCTCAACACTTGGGGTTGGCCAGTGTTGGGTGTTGCCTAACGGCGTGTAGAAGAGTGGGTAGAGATTTGAAGGTTTGGGTCTGGGAGTCATAGGATCACGGGAAGTTGACCTGGGTTCCCTCATTTGGGCCCCGGGTATTTGGGTGGTGTAATTGTGAAGAGAGTTGGAACTCTGATCTCTGGGGACAAGGTGTTGTTTGGGTTGGTAGTTGGGTGAATTAGTGTTCTGTGGTGTTTGGTGGTGCTGTTGGGGCTTTGTGTTTCTGCTCTTCTTCTTCGTGCTTCTGTAGGAGTTTGGTTTGGTTCGGCCGGTGGTGGTCGTCTGGTTGCAGTGTTCGTTGAAGCTAGTTGAATTGGGTGGTTACTTGTTGCCTCATAGGCTTGGCTGGAGCGGGGCTTGTGGTGGGTGAGGTGTTTCTTTTGTGTCGATTTAGGTTTGGTCTGTTCAATCCCTGGTTGGGCCTGGACTTCGGTTCGAGCCTGATTGAGGATTTGGTTTGGATTGTTCTTCATCTTAGTTATCTTGGTATTGACCTGTTTCGGTTTCAATCCCCTTGGTGGGATAGGTTCATCCCCTTGTTGGGATGTAGTTTAGTTCTTGGTTCGTACTTAACGTTAGGTATCTAGGTTTTTAGACATGTGTGTTTGTAATCCCCTTGTTGGGAATGTTGGTTCGAGGCTACGTCCTCTGGTTTGTAGTATCGAGGGTTCGCCCTTTGCTTTCGATTTCATTTTGAAACCGTTGGTATTTATAAAAAAAAATTGCTGATAAAAAAAAACTAGGTGTTCGTCTGTCGACGAAAACCTTACAAAGCAGTAGTTCGAAAAGAAATAAACTGAGACAGAAATGCTGAGAAATAAACTGTGCTTATATGCATAGAGGCGGTCGGGGGGGTTGACTGCAGTAGCATCCTTGGATACCGATACAGTATGCTCCAACCAAAAACGCTGATCGAGCAGACCAGGTGAACGTTGAACAGTGGTGGACCGATAGCTCCCCCGGTAAGCCAGCGTGCGTCGTCCTCCCTGGAGTAATAAGTGTAGGGCTCCTGAACGCGGGAATGCTGACCCCGAAGTGGTAGGGGAGTACATCATCGACTGTTGGCATAACCACTACCACCAAACTGCCAGGAAGGGGCTACAGTCGACCAAACCCTTCCTGGGTCTCCAGGATCTCATTCTTGGAGGCGGGGATGCTTACCGCCCCCACCACTACATTCGATGCTCCCTTCGAATCTGACGATCCTGACTCTTCCTCAGGTTCCGCCTCCCTTTCGCCGCGTTTCTTGCCAGACAATGATGGTGACATCTCCCTTGGGAGCCAGCCGACCGGCGCCTCCTCCTCCCTGTAAAAAACTTGCTTCTCCTGCTCCCGTGGCTCCTTGGTCTGTGGAAGAGTACTCGGCTCCCCAACCCTAACGCCCCCACTTCCCCAGCCTCGTAGGTACATCCAGTTTGTTCCTGGCGTCACCTTCCCATGTTTCGCCCTCTCCATCCCAGATCTGGGATCCGCCGGTGCCTTTAGCGATGGGCCTCTTTTACCACCCACCACTGGGCATACTGGGAACAGGTGACCAGCACAGCAACACCCAAAACAATGCTCAGGCAAGTGTTCATATGAAATCACCAGCAGAATCCATTCTTATCGGCATCCACTCTTTGGCAAACACCCAAGGCATTCCCCACCCGGAACCCCACATCCCTTGTCCACGCCCCTATTGGCAGATTTGATACTCGCGCCCAGACTGAGAATTGATGGAACTCCAGGTCCTGAACCTGCATGTGGGCCCGCAAGTCTGTAAACAATACTAGGGAGTCCCAAAACGACCATGGCTCTCCTAGAAGAACTCTCTCTCTCTTTCCTTTGCTGTCTTAAAGAAGAAAGCTATTAACCCCCCCTCAAGAGGTTTGACCTCCACTTTCATTCCCCAGGCATCCTCCAATCTGTCCACTATTGATTTCCAGTAGATCTTCTTAGTCGTTAGCACCTTTGCTGCCATTGCAAAGCGGTAAAGATTACTCCGTCCCGTGACCTCTTGCACCGGTACCACCACCTCCCTGATCCTCATCGATCCCATTTGGGAGCCCAGGTCCCCCACCTGATCACTCGGTCAGTACCCAGGAGATTCCCGTGATCCGAACGGGTTGAAACCCGTGCAACCATGGGAAGAATGAAAACCCGGAGCCGCATACACTCGTTTTTTTTCCGTACCCCACCCGAGTACCCTGACCCGACCCGGGTGCCTCCACCCGCCTCCCAAACCGACAGCCTGACCCGATCCCGGCCCGAACCTCACCTCTTGATCCGAACCCGCTTGCAGGATTCGACCCGAGCCCGTCCCATACCGGGCCGCCCACTGGGCCACATCGCCCTGGCCGGCCCGGTTCCATCCCGTTCTGGGGGTCCCCCCCGAACCTCTTGGGCCTGAGCCCGTCCGAGGTTGCCAGCCCGATCTCCTCGCGTCTGCCATCAGGCCCCGACCCATCATCCTATCCCGATCCTCCGCCGGAACCCTAGGTTGCAACTCCGCCGGCGCCTTCCCCTTGCGTATCCTCCACGCCACCGCCTCCTCCGATTCCGTGGCCTCCGATCCCGTCGCAGATGATATGACGATTGGAATCAAAGTCGCCCCGTCACGGAGTGACTCCTCGGATTCATCTCCCAAACCCGTCACAGCCTGCTCCACCGGCGTCACAATAGGACGCTGGAGCGTCCTCTTCCTCGGCCGAGGTCCGACAGCTTGCACCCGCCGCGATCTCTGGCCTTCACCCCGGCCGACTTCCTCAGTCGCCGCGAACTCCACCGGCCTGTCCCCATCCTTTCCCGGAGACCATGCCGGGTACAAGACCACCGGAGTGGTCGAGTCTCCCTCTGCCTCCATCGGACGATCACGTCCCTCCTCACCGTCCCAGTCCGTGCTTCCGTCCGTCCCGAAGATCACGATGTCCTCTCCCCCGAGCTCCCCCGGTACAGCACCGGTCAAGTCCGACGACTCCGCTCTCCTCTCAGCCGCAGTCATGCTCGGTGGTTGATGAAGAAAGTCGGAAAAAAACTAAGCTCGAGCAGAGAGTAAACCCTAGCAGAGCTGTTTTACACATTTATCTTCTGAGTTATATGTATCTACAAATTAAAATATGGTTTATATATAAATTAATAAACAAAAATTATTTTTAAGATAAAATTTTGATTTTTTTTAAATACAGCTGTTTTTTGCGAAATAAAATAAATTTTTTATATATAAATGATTTTTATAAATAAAATGTTTTCTAGAAATAAAACTGATTTTTTTAAAATAAATCAAATTTTACAAAATAAAAGCTGATTTTTAAAAATAAATCTGATTTTTTAAAAGTAAAATTATATTTTTATAAAATAAAATTGAATTTTTTAATAGTAAAAATTAATTTTGAAATTAAAATGTGATTTTTTGAAAAATAAAAGTGGTTTTTGAAAAATAAAATTGATTTAGTGTTGGATTTTAAAAAAAATAATTAAAGAAAAAAAATAAGTTTAGAGCTGGCAGCGTGGTTGTGTAATATTGAAAGATATGTAAGGTTATTTTCGTCATTTAACAAAAAATAGACTGACAGAGTTGGACGGAAGGGGTTTCTGATTACAAGTTGTAATTTCAGGATATGTATCGGTTAAAAAGAAACTAAAGGTAAACATCAGTTAAACGTACCAACTTAAAGATATGCATTTTTTTTCCACTTTATATCAAGGTTCTAAAAGTCGCTAGGCGCTTGTCGGACGGTTATGGTCTTCGGGGATCAATCGGAGACTAGACGGAGATTAATTGGGGACTAATCGGATTTGTATTTTTTTTATTTTTAAAATTTTAATAGATATATTACTATATATCGAAACAAAATATGAACTTTCTTATATTAAAAATGGTAACATATATTTAAAATACCTAAAAAATAACACCAAACAACTTAAAAGTACAACTCATAATATCACCAACACCGAACAACTATGGACAACCATCTAATTATTTTAATTTAGTCACTATAATATGTAAAATTGTTCTAGGTGCCTAGTCGGATCGGGTAGACACAAAATAGGACCTAGGCGGGCGCCTAGGTGGCGACCAATCGAGATTTTTAGAACACTGTTTTATATACATGGTTTTCATTACGAACGCAACGATAAAGTATGAGGCTTGAATTGTTGGGCCATTTTCTCTTAAACATTCTAATAAGTTAATAGTATCCTCGTAATTAGTTTTTATAAGTTTTGGTATGAATTAGATTGACATTAACCTATAGTTACAATAATTAAAATAAGAATTATCGACAAAAAAATCCATAACTAAACGTTTCTTTTCGGTTACTTGTACATAAACAAATTGCTTGTACAAGTGAACAATTTTCTTGTAACCAAAAGGTAAGGTATGGGCCATTGCATAGCCACCGGTTACTAAATTTAGAAAGTTCACGAAAAGTGCTAAAAAGGGGGCCTTTTTAGCACTTTTGTTTATTGACACTTTTCAAATACAGTTTGCAAATTGACATTTACTGGGCAACAATTATTTATAAAGAAATAAATAAATAAATAAATAAATAAGATAAAATAAGATTATAGCTTTCAATTATTATTAATTTTTGACTAAAAGGTATAATTTTATTAATTTAGAATTCAACTACAAACGAGTATATCAAGAAAAACAATTATTGTCCATTAAAGAAGAACAGACATGGAACATAAATGTTCGCTATTCTTATAACACTATAACCGTTATAAACGATATTGGATCGCCACACAGGCATGAAGGAGAAATGGGGATTGGAAAACGAAACTGGAAGTCATGCTCAAAGTAGTGCCTAAACGTTGTATCGCCGGTGGGAAGTGATCGAGCTTGGACTGTATTAGTTGTAGAAACAAAGGTTTTCATCAGGAACCCCTTCCGGAGCCAGTCCCTGAAGCCCGAGGGCCCTAACATCCCTCCTGGCGAGGTTGCTTACAAGCCCTCGCCTGATCATCTCGGGGTTCACCAGCCGACCCCCTCTTTACTCCACTAGCGCCAACGTCATCCTTATCTCTGTGCCTAGGCACGATGAAACCTGAAACTTCGGTTTTCTTTCTATTAGAGAGCTGGCCGGCCATTAAATTCTTCCATCCCGGATCGACTTTTTCGGACTGGATGTTGACCCGAGGGCCCTACCGTTAGGTACAATGACCGGGGATACAATTGAGCCCCTTCCTTGAGGTGAGGCACCCTTAGGTACAATGCACGAGGATACAAAACCTTCTTTTCCAAGTAAGCTCCAAGACTCCTGCTTCCCCCAACCAGTCGCGTATTGCTTTACACTCCGCCCCCTCTGGTACTCCAAATGGATGAGTCAAACTGAGGTGTACTATTCTTCTCTCAGTCGTACTCCTGGATGACATGTTCGATCAACCCAAAATTAAAACAGAAGGATGGCAGCTTCGTGTAGGTGAGTGAGACTCGGACCGGGTCCGAAAAGTCCCTGGACCGTAGCAACAGATGGCGGCGCAGAGGGCATTCCATAAGGTGCCAGAACCTCACCTTCACCGAAGCCCCCAGTAAAGGCCTCATTGATCACACGGGACCTTCATACAGAGCACGAGAGCCGAGCCAATTGTTTCCCCCGTAGCTCTAGTCCGAACGAGAGGAGGGAGACCATGGGCGTGAACCCGTAACTGTGTGTAAGCGATCCAAGGCAGGAGGTTCCCTCACCATCAGTTCCAAGTCGCCGAGAAGAAGTGGGTGTCCATCGAAGCACCAGGGCTCATTGCCCTAGACCCATGCACGGGCCTCCTCCGACTCGAAGTAGAAACCAAAGACTCTCGGCCCTAAGTCTTTGATCACCAAGCCCTCCGCGAATCTGCCCCACTCCTTCGTGATGACTTGGACCAGAACCTCCTTCCGGGGAGGTTTCAACGTCCAGAGTTTTCCCATTATCGCGAACTACTAATGGGCTAGGACCTCTAGTTCATCCTCCTCCTCCAACAAGCACGAGGAAAGGCCATCTAGGAGACTGACCAGGTTGAACTCTAGAGAGTCTGGCGGCGCTGATGTCACCGAGGCAGAGCTGGCTTCACGCGGCTTTGGCACCCGTCGTCGACGAACCATGCCCAGAGGCATGATGAGTAAGGACGGGATCACAGGAACCCTTGTCGTATTAGGGATCGGGACCCTATCCATTAGTGCCTCCAAGTCCGCTCTCCCATCTTCCACCATTGGCGCTTTCCCACGAAGAGGATCTCGATACAATGGAAGCGGCAAGGCCTCGTCGAGAGTAGGATCAACAATTAGTGGAGGCAGCGGGACTGTGCCAGGGCTAGGAGCAGCGGTCAATAGAGGCGGCGAGATTTCACCAAGGTTAGGGATAGTCGATGGTTTAGTTGCAGGGAAAGCAACTGTTGATTTCTTCATCGGACAACCTCGCCTTGGCTTCGCTGGTAGCATTGAGAACCCCGGAGAGAATGATACCACCACCGTGGATGGTGGTGTCGGTAGTATCGCAGAAGATAGTGGGGGAAGAGTAAGTTGAGACGAATTATCGGCTATGGTTTGCTTCGACCTTATGCGGTGTCGAGTCCTTAAAGGAGACTCCACCACTGAGGAAGGGCGAGAGGGTGGGATTGCCGAGAAGCACATGAGCACAGTCGGTGATGGGACATGATCGACAGGTGAGGCAGGCTTGTCGGCGGCAGTGATAGGCATAAGGAGCTCCATAGGTGACTAGGACTAGGGTTTCCTCGAGAGAAGCTCTCGATAGGTTTAGCGAGAGATAAATTTTTTCCAAAAGGTTGTTTAGCTTTCAATTATTAAAATACAATTATATTAGCTTTCGATGGTACTTTTTGTGAACTGGTAACTAATATATATATATTTTGATCAACACAGATTTTTATTGAAATAAGATACTTTCCAAGCAAGAAAGCATCAAATGGTCAAAAGATCAGAAAACACTATTACATAGGAACTCCTGACAATAAAGTTTAAAGGAAAAACTTTTAAAACCAAAAAAGAGTAGTCCTCTTAAAAAAACAGCCCAAAGAAAAACGCAAGATTAAATGTTGTTCTCCTTAACTCCTGAGAGAGAATCTTTACGGAAATTAGAAGCCGTCTGATTCCACATACCCTTAGCTGAAGGAGCAACTAAAATAGCCCGTTCCCAATTAGGTTAGGGCTCAAGCAAAAAATGAACATAAACCACATGATACAAAAAAAAACTATCACCACAGACGACAATACAAAGACACTTACGATAGTTTTGACTCTAAGTGAAAGAGATATATTACAAGACTAACCTACAATACGGTTTTTAAATATGAAATAGTATAAGTTAGTGGTTCATATCTTAAAAAATAAAATATTCTATGTCTTCCCTTTTTATCGTTAAATGGCTCTTTGTAAAGTTCTCGCCTAAGGCCACCAAACATGTAGAGACGGACCTGGTTGTACGCCTTAAATTATCGTGATATGAACAAAAGAAAAAAAAATATTTTCCTAAATATTAGCAGCCTAGATTCTAGAATTAGTTTCCTAAATAAAAAAGGTTTAGGAAACAAAAGAAGAAAGATTTTCCTTATAAAAGCGCAGTTAACCTTAATCCCACCAGAAACAACAATGTCTGTTTACGCCGCTTCTTTGTATTATCTTAATCCCACCCTCACCGGCCACATCAACTACTCCTTCACCTGCACCCTCCAATTAGGGCTCCGATCCCCCAAAAATGACATAACCACCGACTATCCCGGACCATCGTCAGCCGAGTTCCCATTACACGAGCTCCGCCGCCGCCCCGACCCCTCCTCGCCGGCTTGGAAGGCGGTGGAAAAACTAATATCGTCCTTGAAAGAGTTGTCGTTTCTAGAAGATGACGTTATTATTCAGTGGAACCCAGAAGAATACCATAACTTGATCCAAGTCAAGGAGGAAAATCTCGTCGGACATGTGCTCGCCACCGCACACAACATGGTCGCGCGTCATCCGGTGGGAAAGAAACCTAGTTCCTTGTGTCTGAAGATAAAGAGGGTGTTCGAAGTGCCCGTGTGGGAGTTCATGTTAGAATGGATCATGCCGAGGATGAAGCCGTTTAACTCCAACTCCTTGTATGAAGACTTCAAGGGGATATTCTCCGAGGACGTCGAGGCTGCTCGGATCAAATGCCGTCGTCTTTGCCTAGTGATGTATCGGGATTTCGGCGTCGCCGTTCCTGACGAGAAAGGTTTGTATTGGTTTTCCGTTAAGTTGCGGGAGTGGGAACGGGAGGAGAGGGATTGGCGTCGCCGTTTCCAGGGCCGGCCCAATAATAGTTGGGGCCTTAAGCGAGAATTTGATCGATGTCTTTTTTTCTTATGGAAAATTATAATAAGAAAATAAGTACATTTGCTCATAAAATTATTATACTACATCGTATTGAGAAAATGAACATCAACGTCTATTTATAACACTAAAAAATCTAAAATAGGTGGCGTAGATTAATTTCTAACCAGATACCATCGATTGATATGATTTAATGTCTAGAATTCTATATAAAAAATCCAAATATTCAATGTATTTTAATGTTAAGTTTAGATATGATAGGTTCCAGATAGTTCTATAAAGTTACTCCAAATTATTCTAGCTTATATGTGAACTCATGTGTAGATTTTTATTGTCATCATACTAGACTCTAACTAGTGTTAATCATATATAACAAAAAAAACCGTTGGAACCGACACTAACGACGCAAGGTAGTATCCAGGTGAGAATTTTCAAGCACTAAGGGCATTCGGTATCGAAACCCACCCGTTAACCAACACAAACAAAATATGACAATGCCAACACATTCTCTCGGTTACCTTATGATATATGTTCAAGTTCATAACTATTATTGCTCTTTAAAGCTTAAAGAAGATTATAAACAACTCGTGCATTATTATTTTGATTTGTGACTAAGAAATCACAAACAACAATCATTCATGTTCATGTCTTTTGGTCTTTCCACTCTATTGAGCATATTTATTTCTTGTGTGTAATAATTTATCTGTAGTCTGAACTTTCCGTTGAACATCTCTATTTCCATGATTGATAAAAATCTCAATCTTTACGAGTAAATCATTTTCTCTTCCAATAAGATAATATTGACATTCTTGAACACTTATCTTTACATTTGAATGTATAAGAACTTTATTTATAAAGTTTTAAAGAAGCAGGATATATCAAATCAACACTTATTGGATTTTTTGTACGTTTGCTTCACATTTTTTTACTCTGATCATAAAAATTTATATTCAATAATAGATTTTTTTTCTAATTTCAATCCGAGGTCTTAAGCGGTTGCTTAACTCGCTTAAAGCTTGAGCCGGGCCTGTGTGTACACTATACACAACTCGATTGGAGTAACAGGAGCACTCAATCAAGCCGGCGGAGCAGCCAACCAAGCCGGAGGAGTAGTCAATCAAGCCGGCGGAGTAGTCTATCTGCCGCACCGAGATATTGAAGATGGTGGAGGAGGTGTCCCGCCGGATTACATGGGCTCGCAACCCGACATACCCCTCACAACACTTCAAGGCCCAATCGGTCCAACAGGCCCAATTGGGCAACAACAACCAGTGGCCGACCCTGAAGTCTTCCATTCAGGCCATGGCACACTTCTGGGCGGCCCGAGGAAAGGCAAGGGAAAAGTAAAAAATTTTGCCCAATCTCACCGGTTCCTCGACCAACCCAGATTGAAAAGCCTTTATCTGCAGAGTCGAGTTGCTTTTTAGTTTTTACAATAAAGCTTAGTAGTTAAAAAAAAAGTTTAGTTATAATAATTCATGTCTAATACTTTGTGTATTCGGTCATAACTATTGACCAACTAAGTAATAAAATTCCATTAATTACACTTTACACTAATCTATCTTATCTAATTATAATTATGGCACTCTCTCTGGGCTCTTTGCTTCAAAGGATAGCTTGCTCTTCCTCCTTTCCTTACTTTCTTCTTCAATTCATTCCTCTGTGGTACTCCTGAGTATCCTGATTTTATTGAAGATGTCATTAGATCAGGGTTTTGCTTCTACTACGGTTGTTGATTCTACATCACCACTCCTTCCGAAGCTCGCCAACTCTATCCAAAGAGCTCTCACACACACACATGATTTAACAATGAAAAGAGATTGACTAACAACACTATCAAGCTCAATCCTTATGCTCTGTATGCTTATGATACTGTTTGGATGATTGTAAAGTTATTTTTTGATTGTAATTTTTTTTACTCTGATCATAAAAATCTATATTCAATAATAGATTTTTTTCTTTCTAATTTCAATTTGAGGCCTTAAGCGATTGCTTAACTCGCTTAAAGCTTGAGCCGGTCCTGGCCGTTTCGTATGTTATATGCGGAACCTATGTTGTAGGTGAAACCGAGTCGCTCTGTGTGTTTGTTTGTATATTTTGATTTTGCATTGTTTTTTTATCGGTAAAATAAATTTAATTGAAACCTCCGACGAGAGGAAAGAGGAATTACAGCCAAGACTATCAACCCAGAATATAAACACTGAACCGAACAACATTCAAGAAATACAACCGGTCAACAGAACACCTACTAGAAAAAAAATACAAAGAACATAATGGAATAACTCTTAAAAAAACTACCAAAAATGTCCGAAAAACTCGGATGAAACCACAAGAAGTGCAAGAAGGGACACCCCAACAAAACCTAACAATCCATGAATAATCGAGCGATCGACCGGATACCTCTTTGATTTTGCATTGTTGAAGTTCAATAATTGATCTCCTTTTAGATTTATATTATTTTGAATTAAACTCAATTATCGAAGTTCATCAGATCGTATTGACTGTAAAAGATTCCTATTTTTACATAGTTGATGGACGTGTGGGTAGATTAATAATAGGACAATTATCTTTAATATATGAAAAAATTATGGCCCCTATGCATAATACTTTACTTTTAGAGAAGGAAGTCACTGTCTATATCAAAGGCTAAGGCTCATTTGTACAAGAACGACGATAAGATACACAATTGAGAGAAATAACAAAGAGAATAGCATATTGCAAGAACTTCCTCTCTCTTTTATTTTCATTGTCACGTATACGTTTTTGTTCATTCATCCTTGTGCATGTTAATCATTTTTGCTATCAAGACGTACGTCTCTTATTTTTGTTCCTTGTTTATAACACGCTATCATTATAAATCGTTCAAACCGATTCAAGTATCAAAATTTGATATTATTATAGGTTTGTTTTATTGATTTATTCTACTAACGGTATTCATAAATTTAGTTATATTTGTTCCATTTGGACTTATATCTATTACTCGGTGATCATCAATAATGTTTTGGATCTTTTACACCAGAAAACGTGGCAGTATCAAAATTTCGGTTATATATTAAATTTTGTTTATATTGATTTATTTTATTAACGTTATTCTTATATCGAAAATAAATCAGTGGAGACTAGAAGCTCCAAATGCTAAATCGCAAGTCTGGGGCTTGATACATGCCTTTAAGATATATGCTTTTTACGGCCAAATGATATATTACAAGAAACTCGGGGTTGATGCTTTGCTTTTACGTCAAATGATAAATTACAAGTCTGAAGCTTGATACTTTCCTATACGGTCAAACAATAAATCACAAACCTAGAGCTTGATACTTGTATTTACGATCGAAAGACAAACCACAAGCCCGAAACCTGTAAAATGTCCTTAAAGGCAGAATACAGACCATAGGCATGAAGCATGTAACATGTATTTAAGGTCACAAGACGAAACCACAGGCCTGAAGCCTGTAACTTGTGTTCAAGGCGTGAAGCCTAAAATTTTCTATTTAGTTATTTATATTTATTTTGTCTACTCCACGAGCTTGCTCATAGTGCGGTTATACATATATTTAATTTCCTGTTTATCATGGTTACCCCACGAGTTCGCTCGGTGTGTGGTTATGTATATATTTAATTTCTATATTTGTAATACCCCTCGAGTTCGCTCATTGTGCGGTTATACATTTTTTTTTGGATAAGCTCGAAAAATTTATTAGAAAAAATTAGATCCAAGCAGGATCTAATTAAAGACAACCATTACAATGGAGCTCTCAGAAGGAGCTGCAGGAACAAAACCCGAAAAAAAAACAAGAGGTAACACAAAATCACCCATCAGTAACCCACTCTTCACCTTCTGAAGTCAAGGTCGGATCATCAAAAGCCTTAGCTGCATGAGCCAGCTGAGCAACTTGAGTTTGTTGTAAAATCTGCTTCCCAATGTCCACAAGATTTACAACTCTCTCACGACTTCTAGAATGGCCTGGTTTGATATAAACAGTATAGTAATCCCCTAAGAATTTGGGAGGCTGACTTTGACGGTTCGAAGTTCTAGAAGGTTGCTTCGAATGTCGGGCCTTGTTCAAAGGTTTAAGATTCGAAGGTCTAAGGAGAACCTCCTTCCATGGACTACTTTGAGAAACCCCGATCAGATCACCATTCTTCACCCGGTGAGACACAATATCTCCCCAAAAAAACATAGCGGGTGTTTGAGTATGAGTCTCGAGGCCCGAAACCGACCCATTTGAAACGAGCCCCGATTCTTAGACCTTATCTATTGGATGGATTGGGCTCAAAATGGGCCCAATCATATACCCAACCGAGTTTGGTCTCGAAATAGACCCAACACAAATGTGCTAACCAGTCGCAGGCCCACACGTAAACATAACCAAATCGGGCTGGCCACTAGGAGGCCCATCCAAGCTAGTCTTGCCAGGCCCAAAATTCTGAGTCAAACTTAAGTCATCATCTCCACGATGCTTACATAAGATGCCAACTGAACCAGGAATTAACGCACCGTGATCCACGCGATCTGATTCTACGGGATCCGATTGCACAAGATCCGATTCTACGGGATTGATGGAAAATTGAGGATCCGAGTTCGAAGGAATATCATGAAGAACATCCTGCGACTTCTCCGACCATCTAACCTCCAACTCCGATGAACTTTCCGGCAAGGCCATGGGTCTTCGCTCATGACCTGCTAAACCGAGTTCGCTTCCGATCGGACCTGATCTCGTTACCTGCGACGCCGAAATTGGGACAACTTGCCGAACAAAAACTATGCTCTATTTTGGAGAACTCACCGGCTCGATTTCCCGGCATCGGGAAATGGTTACAAACAAACTGAAGCCATTTACCTTGTACACATTTAGGTTGGTAACTACTTGGTTGGCCTCCTCCTTTGATCGGTATCGCACAAAACCAAAATAATTACCTTTACGATTTGGCCGGAGTAAAACAGAGGAGGTGACGATTTCTCCAAAGGTTCCAAAGAAGTTCCGGACCCATTCGATTTTGGTATCATAAGGTAGATTACAAATGAATACCTCATCTTCTTGCAACTGAAAAAGCGGTCTTCGAAAGGCGAGGACGTGATCCAGAAGCCAAACGCCTCTCCTTGCTAACCGGAACAACAATGGAGTCTAAGACCCCACTCGGCTCGATCCCACCAGAAGCTTGAACGACCTCCTATGCAAGTTTTACACCCTCCGAAGACTCTGCATCTGGTCCTTTAACCAGTACCTGCTTCGAGGCTTCCGAAGGCTCTGCAACTGCTCCTTTAACCTTGGAAATAACCTGCTTCATCGCCAATTCAACCCTTCTCTTTTTTGCTATCTTATGTAAATGAGACTGACCAGAATACGACCTGTCCGGAGCATCCTTGGTTTTAGAAGTATGGACAAAACCAGTCCCTCCCTCCTTTGGTTTGACTGATCTTTTGGGACTCTTCTTGGCCGTGGAAGCTAGGCGAACACCAGCTTTGACCGTGATCTCACCGGTCACTTTAGCATGCTCCGAAACTATGGTGAAGTACTCACCATAAAGGGAGACCAACTTAGAGCAGAAAGAGCCAAACTAGAGCATCTGTTTAAAAAAAAAGAACTTTAAACATGATTTGATTATACAAAGATAGATTATTATTCTTAGCGTAAGAAACTTTATTGATCATAACTGGAAGATGGTACGAGAAGAATATGTGGATAATAGTCCCTCCATAGATAGACCACAACTAATCTTAAAACAGAGCCTGAGGCATCGTCGGCCTTTAAGGTGGGAGTATAAGAAAGAAAACAACCAAAAACTATAATGAAACTAAGAAGCCAAAATATAGCAAAAACAAGAATGAAAACCAAAGAAAAACCATCTCCGGATCGATCTAAACCCGACCACTGTGGCCTAAACGTTAGAAGGATTTCCCATAAAATCACTACAATGCAGAGGAATACGCCTGGTACATGCAGAGATCTTTGACTACCATCCCCTCCGCCGCTAAGGCTCATACTCGTAGAATAATCCCCATCAAGAATAACCATATAGGTGTTCGAGGAAAGAAAAACCTCCCTGCCAAATTAAAACGCATGTAGACCAGGGAGGGAAGTTGCGATGTGGGGACCTTGAAATAGCATCCTCGTCCGGTAAGGGCCTACACATCTCCAATGAAGCTCCTATGTCATACAAGGGCGGGAATATAATCGTTACTAGTGGTGACATGCTTTTTGGAATCGATGGCGTCCTCTATACCCGTGGTGGCCAGCATGCCTCTACCCTTGATATCTCCTCTTCCTTCTGGTTACCTATTTAAGATAAAGGCGGAAAGGATAGGGTTGATACAATTCTCGGGGCCATACTGCGGGGGGGGGGGGGGGGGGGGGGGGTATCCATCAACAAAAAGGAGTCCACGTGATTGGGTTGTCACTTTTGAAGGAGTCGGCTTCTTAGGTCATAGTCCCCGTACCCATGGCAGCAAAATCTGGAAGACGAAACCCCTGTTGGGTCTTGAGAAAAGACCACTGGAGGAAGGGATGTCATGGCCGATAGGGTTGTAACATTCGTAGGATCCGGCAAGAGAGTGAGGGGATGCGACGTAGGAAGTACCGACAACCCTTAGGGGAAGGTCATTATCGGGCACTACGTCATTGAAAGGGAATCGCAATTTTCATATAGCCCACTGATAACACTAAAGGGTATACCAGTAGGGTTTTAGTTGACTATAGCCCCGATGAGGTAGTCTGGATTGAAAATCGCTTAGGCTTTCTAGGGGCCCACTTGGGGAGGATGACCTCCTGAGACGGTCGAGGAGGGGGAATAGGCACCGGTGGGGATCCCCTGGAATGACCTTCCATCGGAGGATCAGAGCTATCTGTGAGGAGTAGCGATCCCAATGCCGAGGAGGGGGAGTTATGGGCGACAAGGTGGTGGATTTTTTTTTGTAGGCGTTCCTCCATCTGACCGATTATGTGAACGCTGTGAGTGGACAGAGAAGGAGAGTCGATGTTGGCAAGGTCAACAGAGTGGGTGGCACAGGAGGCAACATGAAAAGAACAGTGTCGATCATGGAGACGGAAGACAGAGACGGTGATAGAGCTATTAGGACACCAATAAAGAAAATAACTAGGGTTTCTTACCATTTATTTTTTATCTTTCAAGAGTACAAAAATAGATTGTAGTTGATTCATATCATAATGTGTGCACATTGTTTTCCAAATGATTTGATACGGCCAATATGAAAAATAAAACAAAGATTTGTATCTTTCAAGAGAGAAGGGATATTTTTAAACAATGCTACGCTAATTACTGCCATGAACATGTTAAGAATCCATTTCCTCGTAGAAAAAATACCCGCGTACATTTAATTAAATATTATGATTATTATAACAGAACACACAGAAAAAAAGCTCGCTATCAGTAAAGGAAAAAACCTTAGGTACCGTTGTCGGCGGCGACATCTCTCTCCTCTTTGTTCCTCTTTCTTTCTTATTTATTTTTTATCGCTCCTTTCTCTTATGCAGTTGTCTTGCTCTGAAATCCAATTTAAGGTCGGCATATTCGATTTTCCGTATTGGATGAAGTCGACTTATAGGTTGCCCGTTTGGGTGAAGTCATGTTATGAGCTGAACTTTCGAGGGATGCTGTTTTATAAGTGAACCTTATGGGGGACGTCGGTGTTTGAGCCAGCGAGGATCCACCTTACCGATCACATCTAAACGCAATCCCATGCGTGGGAGGGACATCTCGTATGATTCTGGTGAATCAAGACGATGGACTAACATGACCATAACGCCCCGCCGCGAAAGGTTTGGGTTTTAGAAGAACTGGTATCGCCGACTCTGTAGTTTGCAGATGATTTTATATTCTTCATAAAGGCTAAGTTGCAAGGAGTTACAAATCTCAAATATACTCTTCACATGTTTCAATTAGAAAGTGGCTTTAGAGTTAGTTTTCAAAAATCAATTGTTGTTCCGTTAAATCTTTCAGAAGATGAAGCTACAAATTATCATTCAATTCTGGATTGTTCTTTTGGCTCTCTTCCCATGACTTATCCGAGATTCTCTCTTGGTGCCAATCTTAAAAAATTCTAACCTGGTTGCTCATTGTGGAAAGGTTCAAAAAAGATTCAGGTTTGTAGTAGGAAAATTTACTGTCCTTTGGAGGCAGAGTTACTTTAATTAGATCCACATTATGGGCCCTACCTTTCTATTACTTCTCTATTCTCAAAGCACCAACATGAGTTACCAAGATGCTAGAAAGTTGACTAAGGAGATTTCTTTGGTATGGGTCCTCTATAGCAAATGTCTTTTGTAAGGTCAATTGGAAATTGTTTTGCAGATCAAAAGAAGATGGTGGCTTCAGTATCAAGAATTTGACTCTTATGAATGTGGCCCTCCTTGCCAAATGGTGATAGAGATTTGCATTAGAAGGCAACTATCTCTAGAAACTTGTGATATGTTCCAAATTTGGTTGGGATTCATCTGTTTGGGATCTATCTTCTTTCCCAGAAGTTGGTAACCAAAGTTTCTTCTCCCACATCCTCCAACTCATAAAGGAGCCAAGATTTACTGACTGTTTTGATGTAAAGGGTTTATATTGGTCTCTAGGATCTGTGACTATGATTCTATTTTGGTACGATGTCTGGTGGGGTTCTTAACCTTTGAAAGTTCTCTTCCCATGGATCTTCCTTTTCTCTCAAGAAAAATGTGTGTTGATAGCTGAGACATGTATGCCTAATGGTCTGAATCTTCAAAGGGACCCTAGAGGGAGGGAGGTGTCTGAATGGTCTATTCTATCCTCCTTAATTGCTTTAGTTTAGTTCTCACCTCTTATGGATGAACTGATCTAGACTTTGGATGACAAAAGGTTCTCAGTTAAGAAGCTTTATTCTTTATTTGCAAGGCAAGTTACTGATAAACCTGAATGGGATCACACTCTCTAGGCTCCTAGTGTTCTCCCTAAAATCTCTACATTTTGTTGGTTGGCTTGCCTTGAAGTCATCCCATCAAAATGCTTCTTGGCAAACAGAGGCATGCCTCTTACATTTCAGGAATTGATCTGTCCAATTTGTGAATGGGACTTTGAGGATGGATGGCACATACTTCTTCACTGCTCAAGGGCCAAGGAGGTTTGGAATCTGGTTCTATCCTGGTGGGGGATTCAATGGGTAATTCCTGGCTCATTTGTGGATCTAATGAAATCTTGGTCTCATCTGGTTCCAGCTCAATTTCATATAAGATGGGACAATATTCTGAAAATTGCATGTTGGTAGTTATGGTTACCAAGGAACTCCTTCATTTTCCACAATTTCGTTGAATCCTCAACCATGATCTTCTCTAAAATTGTCCATCATGCTTATAGCTGGGAATGGGGCATACTTTTATCACTCTCATTTCTTCTCATTTCATGTCTAGTCCACAACTCCAACATCTTGTGTCTTAAGGAAGAAAAGGATGATTTCCTCTTAGCTTATTTTCCTTGGTGACGTTTTGAGTCTTGTTTATTGTTTGGTTGTTTACTTGGATCATGCTCTCTTCTCAGTCAATCTCTGGTTTCAACTCATCCTAGTTTCTTCTTCCACCAGATTTATCATCTTCTAGTTATCAGTTTTCTTTTGTATACATTCTCATGATCATTCTCTTTTTATAGCTCAATTTCCACCGTAATTGTAACATTTCTCTACCTCAGAAGAGGCTTTTAATACATTTGATCTCATTGATCGAAAAAAAAACTTGAAATTAATGTTATGTTACTTGAACCATATGTACTGTTTTAATACAAACTCTAAATCTAGTAGGCTATTTTTTGGAGGAAATAATGCCAAATTTTATATATCAACGAGAAGATATAAATACATCTGATGAATACACATGACAAATAATAACAACACGTTATAGACTTCATACCAAAACAGAAAATAATGCAACGTAGTATGCAAAAACAGTGCAACAAATGCACACATATTCAGGGTCGAACTCAAAACCTCTCATATGAAAGATTGAGCCTTTATCATTGTAATGTCTCCTTGAGGACCAAATTTATCAGACTATAATATTACAAATTCTAATTTAGTTTGAGTAATGAGACCTACCATTAATTGTAAATGAACATAACTCGCATATACTTAACGATTATATCGAAACAAAAATCCAAATAACATATAATGTATTATTCTTACTGAATTATTATGGTCAATACTGGAAAGAAGCCCCATCGGGATCCATACATTTAAGGATTGGTAGTCCGCCCTATTATGCCCCTCCACCATATCATATTATCCTTCCCCACACCACACACGTCTTTCAGCAAGCTAGAGATTCACTTTGGAGGATCCAAAAGTTTACAGGCTGTGATGGGTGGGCTCAGGTCGAGACGCGTATGATTTTGGATTTAGGTCTAGTTAATTGTTTTTGGTTTTGTTGCACGAGTCTTACTTTATTGTTTTTCAATTTTGTTTGGGTAGTCTCATAGTCATTAGTGTTGGGTCTCGAGGTAGGGTTGGAGATGAACCAACTCGCAGCGGAAAATCAATGAAAACCAAGAGACAATTAGAACCATGAAACAACTAACAAAGAATGGATTAACAAGAGAAAAATTCAGCACTAGTTCTTACCAAAACAAGAACACCGGTTAACGAATGATTGGCTTGAGTCTCCAAGACGCCTACGTATCCACATGGGAATCAAAGCCACGTAGTTCTTCTCTTTGAGGACTCAAGAACACAAAAATGGAGGAGGAAACTAGCCAAACCCGAAATGGCCATGGAAGAGGGAGAGAAAATGTGTTTCCTATTCTTGTCTTGTGTTTGTTATGTTGAAAAAAGATGACTTAAACATAACAAAACCCATACTTGTCCAACTAAAGGCATGGGACAAGTATGGTGTCAAGTAAGGTGTAAATAGGACAAAGTATGGCAAGACAAGATTGGGTTAGGTGGTGAATCACCAACACCTTAATCCTTGTCTTGCTTACTTAGTACTAATTAATCAAGACTTGATTAATTAGTTCCATGGGCCTTGGTTGCATGGGCCTTTCATGGGCCTCTTGGAACATGGCCCGTGACCATTTCCAACGAGGTCCCGTGATTCGCTCATCGCCTCCATGCCTTCCATACCGGAAATGTCCAACATTATCCGACGCGATCAATCCCAAGACTCCAAGCCTTGTCTCGATCCGTAAAGTCCTATTCACTTACGGGCACATGACCCAAAACCCAGTTTTGGTCATGTCCCGAGACAACTCCCTTTTGGCCATTCTCCATAAATGTGTCAATGAGTTTCATCCTCCGGTGTGACCCTTAGGTTTATGCATGTCAATAGATCAACGTAAAATCCCATTTTACTTGATCCTATTTAAGTGGCAACTAACGAGACTTTAGTATTGCCTGACACTACATAACGAATCGACCCTGTCGATTCTAACCTTTCCGTCGTCCCTGTCATTATCCTTTTATCTCCGATATCCTGATTGAGATAAGGAATAGAGCCGTCATCCTTATTATTCTCAATCACCGTTCCTTGATATGTGAGATGACTGAAGATATGATACCCAGTATCATGTGCATGGCCATGCTATTCTTCCAGTCACTCTCGATCAAGTGGCCGAGAACCGATATCTTTCCCATACCTTAGTATGAGGGATAAATCCCTTAGCCGTCTTTCGTGTCACTCATGTAGCCCGTCCCCAAGCCAATCCTGGCCGTTATGGAAGCCCTGTTACGGACAACGTTAGGCTCAGGTCAAACTCAGTTGTTGACTACATAGCGATCACAAAGACTCCTTGGTCTAAGGATACATGACAAGCTACAACACTGAATATGTTCATGACTTAATCTATGACACATATTCAGGGCGGGTCGTCCAATATCATGTCCCACATGATATCTATGATCAGACTCCGGAATCCCATTCCAATGACTAACAGAACGTAAGCCATAAAGAGCCATCTTTCATACTAGTCACTTCTAGTGAAGCTTTGTTGACTAGGGACCCATCGAGTGTGATCTATCTCGATCTATGGTTCTATTCGCATGGTGGGCATAGATCAGAGCACACATCGATATATTACTCCAACACATAAGTAATATAAAGCCGCTTTAATTTTATTGCTAACGATGATATATACATTTGGACATTTAGGATTGAACTACGGGCACTAAGACTAACAATTAGGTCTAGATGTTTGATCTTTCAAAAACTTGCCTATGACTCAGGTTCGTTTAGAGAATTATTCGTAGTTTGTCTAAGGATGTACTACTCACCCACTATTCTTCTGGTTGTCTCATTTCCTTTACATTAATAAAAGTTTTCTTACGTTAAAAAAAATCTATATTTGCTAGGCTATAACATTACACATTCTAAAATGGGTAGGAGTAACAATTTTTTTTGATCGGCGAATGAATATTTAAATTAAGCCTCTTTAGAAGATGAAAATGAGTACATGAAGATGGTCTACCTACAGACCAATGAGTGAATCGAGCGCTGACATGGCAACTCAGCCTCATGACAACCCCACCACGGGGAGATACCTGAAACATGAAAAAACATTCTTATACAAAGAACCTCGGCTTTCTAACATGGGAGCAAACTAGACAATGAAGGTCTAAAACCTAGATTTTACAACCATTAAGTGCAAAACAAGTAAAAGAATATGTCATAACATCTGGATTTTACAGCCATGAAGCTCACAAAATGAAATAGGTCTTTAACCCTGATTTTACAACCATTAAGCACAAGCAATACTGACATAAAACCAACCAACGACCTAAGCAAGTAGAACACCATGTCTCATTAGAACCATCAACATGTCACATATACTGGATGACGAACACTAGCACGTCGACAGCCAACACCGCAAGCGAAAAGGACAGTTCTGGTGAGTAATACCCACCCAAACACAGAAACCCCTAAAACGAATATGAAAGTAAGCAGTTGAAAGGCACAATGGCCTAAACACTCACCGGTGGACAACACCTTAAACCGGCGAGTCCTAAACACAAAGGTGGAAGGAAACATATGCATATCAATCAGAAATCGTTAAAGGGGGCAATATGGGGACACAAAACTTAAGCTGAAGAGAGGGATATACCAATATTAGTACCACGACGAACCGCTAGATCCACGACGATCAATACCCGGGAGGATGAAGATACACGTCCCACGACCGGATTTGAAGCGAGACACCTGGTAAACAAACGAACCACCAGATGTACCTAGAGCAATTCCGCAACGGTCCATATACTGTAGGATGAAGAAGCGCGTCCCACGACCAGAGTTGGAACTGGACACCTCCAATGACCCGAAAGACGCTCCACCAACGAGACCGACCGCAAGTTACAGAAAAGACATTGGAGCTCAAACTCAGTCCTCCGAATCTTAAATTTGGTCAACATCGAGATAAGGCCCAAAGGGGTAGGACCAGTATTTCTACCGAGTACGAGCTCAAAACTCCCAGCAGGCAACAACAAATCACCACTTCTAGGATTCCGAAGCTGGAACTCGAGTTGAGCGTTTCAAAACCGAGACCAGTTACTCCTTGTCGACAGAAACCAAACAAGCACTCGTATGGGAAGGCCTGTAATGATATCGATCCAACCCATACCCGAACCGTTCTGACACCAAAGCTAGAAGAGAAGCGCAATGCCACACCAAAGGTCGCACCTGTTCCGAGTTATCAGAACCCGACACCGGCGAGAACCTAAGAATCCGATACAAACGCTCTGGGAGACCACACCACCAAAGTACAAACTTGCTGAACTTCACCTAGGGCACATGCACTCAGCCAACTGGACGAGACATGGACTCCAGCCACCAAGGCCGAAAAACAAAGCAGGGTTCCGACCGGAAAAAACAAAGGCAGCCTCCAAAATTTTCCAACGATCTGGAACTCACGAGCAGCAACAAAGAACCTGCAAACTAGCAGCCCATAAGCACAAGAGAATTGGACTTCATCCACCAAGGTCGGAAAACAGAGCCATACTTCGGTCGAAAAAAAAGGACATGCCTTCAAAATTTCCCGGCGAACTGGAACCCACGAGCAGTACCAAAGTACCTATGAAACGAGCACCAGTAGCACTTGAACGAGAGGACCTGAAGGAGCGAAGTTTGAGCTGAAGCTTCCGGTTGGGACAAAGCTTCAGATTCCTGATCTGAGGCGAGGTCGAGTACCCCCACAACCACAACCCCAACAAACGCTGTGAGGAGACGGCCGAACTGCGAAGGACGCTGAGAAAGACAACAAAGGATAGTCAGCCGAACCGTGAAACAGGACAAGAGAAACCAGAAAATCAGAACCGAGAAGATAGAGAACTCGAAGTGGACCGGAGAAAAGAAGAAGGGAGAAGAGGAAAGGAGGGGAAAGGTCACCACCAGCATCAACCAAGACCAAAGACCCTGACGTTGCCGATGTTGAGAAGGGCAAATTTTATGCACGTTTTAAATGAACATAATCTACGTATCGCTTATCAATCAGATATTAACATACACGATATAATGAATACGTAAAAACCGTTTAACAAGTACAAATAACATTGGTTACGTTGTTCTGACTGACGTACTGGTGTTGATATCATGGGTACGTTGAAAGCAAATGCAATCCCGTTTCCTGTCGGTTCAAGATCGTGAGGATCACAACTAGTTGACCTATAATGCCAAACATAATAATTATCTCTGGTCAATTTTTCTTACCATATAGATCTTGTATTATAAATTACATAACTGTTAGGAGAACTGTCAACTCAACATGTATGATGATGTATTCAACTCATGCCTAACCATATTTATTGTTAGTTAGGCCTCCTACTCAAATAAATACTTAGGACATTCGAGTATGTTTATTAATGATCTCTAAATTCAGCTTTCAACTTTTTTTAATATCACATCAACAATTAGATTCCTTTAAACCTGCACTCTCTAGAGTTTAATTCAATTTGATCATCAATCACTTTCAAACTTATATCAATGGACACTCCTAAAAAGGATACACATATTAGATATATTGTTACTTATTTCAAAGAAAACTCCTAAAAAGGATACACATATTGCATATCTAGTCCTCTCATACTTTTCAAGGGTTAGAAACACTACATAAGCCGGGTAAGCAAAAGTAATCGGTGCTTGAGTATTTTGATGTTGAATATAAAGCTCGAAACTTGTTTCTACACGTATTATTGTTCAAAGGTTAATGGATTTTATTTTCATGATTTATTGTGATAATGTTCATTAATTCGACATCTGGAGCTTAAGACGAGTCAACTTACCCATTCTAGATGATGCAATTTTTAACTTTTTTTGTCGTTTCTTAATTTGACCCGTTAAAATTTATTGTTAGTTTAATTATTTGTGGCCTTTTCTGTCTTAATATAAATTTTTGATTAGTAAAAAACCCCAATAAGTTAAACTCCAAGTATATTTCTCAACATTCCGAATAATAAATCCTAGGATGGAAAACCTCTCTGCTAGGGTTTCGACCCCCGCAGGATAGGCGCAATGTTGCCGTCGCTCCCGGCTTATGTCCGGCACCACGACGTTGGCTCCCCTCCGCCACCAACACCGTGTCTCCGGTCTCGTCTCCGGCCCCCTGTGGCTGCTAGGGGTTCCTTAGCCTTAGCACACCGCCGTCGCTCCAGGCCTATGTCCGACTCCTCTCTCCCGCCTCTAGTCCCCACGGTGTTGGCTCCTCTCCACCACCAACACCGTGCCTCCGGTCTCGTCTCCGGCCCCCCTCTGAAACTCAGGTGGTCGCAACCTGCTCCTACTCGACATAAACCGCCATCCCCGTCTCAGATCCTCTTTTCTATGCAACCCCCGCCGCCTCTGCAATCGCCAGTGAAGCCGCCATCACTGATTCCGCCTCCTTGGCCTCCACCGTTGCCTCTTTCCCGATCTCTATCCCAGTTCTGGGGTAAGATGATCACCTGGTTTTGTTCTACCCAAGGATTCAAGGACTTTTATCGGGAGGGATCCCTGAATCACATCTATCATCGTTGCTTTGACGTTCACAAGTTCAGTTTTACAACGGAAGAAACGTGTCACCTTCGGGGGACCCAACGGTCTACAGGCCCTACCTTAAGCAGTGTTCGTCAGTCGGTCTTAGTTTTTAATTTTGTTCTACTTTATGTATTAGTTAGCCTTAATGACACCTTTATTTTCTTTCATGTTTTATTAGCCTTCATGACATTTCAATCAAAAACGTCTTAGACGTTTATGTCGTTTCAGAATTATTGTGTTTGTCCCGTTAAGACCCTCAAACATATACTAACTCTCTCTAAAGAAATACAAGTTGCATTTACTAAAAAAAAATTAAACTCCAAGTATATCAAATTGTAGTGAACAGTTTGTTAACTTAATTTAAGTTAAAAGGCCTAAATAGGTTATTGGATAGAAAGTTGGTTACTCTAATCTAAATCCCCAAATCATCTCAACCACGAATAACAAAACGGTTTGTTTGTAAAATCCTAAATTTTTGTGAGGTAAGAACAACCGATTTGGGGCAGAATAAGGACAAAAACAATATCGTCTGCTAAAACTTCCCAACCACGTGTCCTCAAATGATCCCGATCTGGCGGTCAGAGGGAGCGAGTGCATTTCGTTATTCTACACTCGCGCGTACGCAATAACCGCTCGCCCAAATCCGATTTCAGAGACAGTTTGCTCTCGGCTGTCCTCATGGACCGTCTCGCTCCGTAGCCCAAACGCCTCTCTCTCTCCCCCATTTTTTTCGGTTGCTCTTCCCCGAAGAAATATCGATCCCACCTCACCATTCCCTTCCTCGCTCTGGTTTCTCTCTCTAGAATCAACGAAACAAAGTTCTGGGCTCCGACCGGCGTTGAATTTCCGACGTAAAGGTCAGTCTTTTGATTCAAATCCATTGCTTTTCCAACCCGGGTCTTTGATTCTTAAGAGGTATGAGCTTCTGGGTTGTTTTTGGTTTCTGGGTTCCGACGTTGGGTCTGCATTTGATTCATCGTTTCGCGTTTTCGGAACCCGTTTGGTCGAATGTGCAAAATCCTCTGTTTTGGGTGATTAGGATTAAGCTATGGCTTGATTAGATTCCATTGATTGCATTTGTTTTCTGGTTTGTTCATGTGCATCTGTGATCTCGTTTCTGACTTCCTTGTGTTGAGGAAAGGGTAATGGGTGATGATATGTGTTTGTTTCGATTGAAATTGTTACTTGTTGTTGGGTTTGATTCGTGTATGGATCTGAATCTTTGTTGTTGATGCTGGTTTTGGCTTTTAGGGTTCTGGGTTAGGATATTTCAAGGGGGTTGTTGTCGGTTTGGTTGATTTTTGGAGGAGAGACTTGGAGCATTGCTAGTGGTTGTTGTGTCCCTCGCTGTGCAATTGGAGATGGCAGGTATTAATCCGCTTCAAAGGCAGTTTTCTCAGGTTGAGCTGCGCGGCCTTCAATCCAAAGTAAGTTTGTATGAACTATTGTTGATGATTTATTGATTTTCTTATCAGATTGATTGTCCGTTTTTGGTGATTCTAACATAATGTTTTGATTTCTTGTAATGGTTATTAGTTCTTATCCATAACAAGGCAATATGGTAAGGTAACATATGAAGATCTGCCGCCATTGTTGGCGAAATTGAAGGCTTTTAGTGGAATGTTCGGTGAGGAGGAGATTAGAGTAGTCCTGGAATCAACTGAAACCGACATGGAAAAAGAGATTGATTTCGAGACCTTCCTAGGGGTAAGTTAATATGTTTCCAGTTGAGCCTCTTGATCAGTTTCCGAAGACCAATGCTTCAATTTAAATTGTGATGGAGTTAAGAGGCATGGGCTTTAGCATTTGCATTTAAGATGGATAAGAACACATTAGGTCGTTATGTAGTTATAATAATGGAAGATCATGTATTGTTATTAATTGGCGTGGGCAGGCATATCAGAATTTGGAAGGTATGGCTTCAAGAAGAAAAAAAGGGGCTGTAGCAAACTCATCCTTTCTCAAGGCCACTTCAACCAGTAACACAATCATTGAATCAGAGAAGGCATGTTATGTTGCTCACATAAACAGCTTTCTTAGGGATGATAAATTTTTGAAGCAATTTCTTCCTATAGATGCCGCTGGAGACGATCTATTTAGACTTGCAAAAGATGGAGTTCTTCTATGGTATTTAAGATGATAAATTTTTATGTCAATAGTTGATATTCCATGGTAGAGGTTAGCGGTAACTTCATTAACACACCCACTTTGACCTTTGTATATCAATAACACATCGTAGAGGTCAGTGCGTATCAAGTGCAAACAGTCACCTTTCACTATCATCAAAAACCCACTCAAGAATAGGTTTTCGGCAGAAAAACCTGGGTGTATCGTCCCGAAACAGGGTGTTTTGGTGCAAAACCCACATTTTCAGTGGTTCTTTGATGATATCGAAAGGTGGCAATGTGTTATTAATAGGCACTGACCTTTATGGTTGGTTGTTGATAAGGAAAGGTCAAAGTGGGTATGTTAATGATATTTTTCCTAGAGTTTATTTACTTTATTTGTTCGTGCAGTAAACTCATCAATGTTGCTGTACCGGGGACGATTGATGAACGAGCTATCAACACCAAACGTGTACTTAACCCGTGGGAGAGGAATGAGAACCATACCCTTTGCCTTAACTCTGCAAAGGCTATTGGCTGCACAGTGGTTAACATTGGCACACAAGATTTGGTTGAAGGAAGAGTATGTTAAGTTTTGCTTCATCTTTTCTTACAAGTTAGTTTGATAAAATGCTAGTTGTCTGAAGGTCATTGTATTTCTCTGTGTAGCCTCATTTGCTGCTTGGGTTGATATCGCAAATAATAAAGGTACTAAATTGATCTCATCCTTGACGTTAATTCACAATGTTCAGCCCATACTCTCCATACTACTTTTCTGGTGAATTCGCTAACTGTGGTAGCTTTAGATTCAATTGCTAGCAGACCTCAACCTTAAGAAGACACCTCAGCTTGTGGAATTACTGGATGATAATGGGGTAATCAATTGTGAATTCATTATGTTTCTATTTTTGTAACATTGAGGGTAATTTATTCACCACACATCATTGCGCCGTTCAGGATCTTGAGGAGCTCTTGTCGTTATCTCCTGAGAAAATTTTATTAAAATGGATGAATTTCCATCTCAAGAAGGGAGGTTACAAGAAACCAGTTGCAAATTTTTCTTCAGACCTGAAGGTATGAAACAACTTCGATTTTCTATCCAATGACAAGTTGGGAATGCAATTTTGTAGGTATCCAGGGTTTGTTGTGTGTAAAACCAGTTGATTTAATATTTATGTTTCATTGTTGGAAGTTGAAGATCATAGGTTTTTGGATAATCTCACTCAGCTACCCTTAAGTATGCACCTTTCTCAATCAACTACCCCAAGTTTCTAAAGTTTTTGACTACCCCCTAAGTTTTTTAGTCTCGGTTTACCTGATTCTGTCAAGTTTTGGGTATGAAATGATGAAAATACCCTTATTTTTATCGTTTATATGGGGGTGTTTTCATCATTTCACATCCAAAAGTCGTCGGAATTGGGTTATCGGTTTTTTTTCAAACTTTGGAGTAGTTAGTTGAGAGTGGTGCATGCTTGGGGGAAGGTTTTATCATGATGAGCCTTATACATGCTTACGGTATGCATTAGGAGCTATAATGAACCCTTATATATGCTTGCAGGATGGGAGGGCATATGCTTACTTGCTTAATGTTCTTGCACCCGAGTTTTGCAATCCAGACACTTTAGAAATCAAGGATAACTATGAAAGGGCAAAGCTGGTACTTGATCATGCTGAAAGAATGGGCTGCAAGCGATACCTGTTCCCAAAGGACATTGTCGAAGGCTCGTCAAACTTGAACCTTGCCTTTGTAGCACAGATATTTCATGAGAGGTGGGAGATAAAGAATTTCAAATATCTTCTATCAAGACCTTACCATAACAACTGAACATTTTGTTACAGGAGTGGCTTGTCTACAGATACGAAGAATATGTCATTTGCTGAGATGATGACTGAAGATGCTCAAACAAATAGACAAGAGAGATGCTTCAGACTGTGGATCAACAGTCTCGGAGTTTCTACTTATGTCAATAATTTGTTCGAGGATGTCAGAAATGGGTTGGTGTTCCAAATTTCGTTCTGTGTGATAAGTTGTAGTCTAAAGTTTCTCTGTAGGCCATGGCAATGGGGCGATAACAAAGACATAATAATCAGAAACAATATGCATAATAATCATTGCTTTTCCATTTCCACGTTCTTGCATGAATATTTTCTGTTCTTTCTCTTCGACTTTGTCATCACCACCTGACTCTGTTAATTTTAGTGTTGTTAAATGGGATTATTGCAAAAAAGTACCCCGATGTATTCATTTTTTTCTATTTGTAGCCCTCCTATTTGATAATTACAAAAAAGTATAATTAACTCGTTCTGTTGCAATTTGTATAAAAATAATGATTTTACCCTTACAATTTAGATTTAAAAAATAATAAGTACAAAACAAAAAAAATTAAAATTTTCATAGCCCTTAATTTTCTTACTCTTTGTGCAGTACAAAGAGTAAGAAATCAAAGAGATGAAAATCTGGATTTTTTGTTCTTTAATTATTATTTTTTAAATTTAGGTTTCCAACTTTTTTGCAATTTTCAAAAAAGAGGGCTACAAATTGCAAATTGTGAATGCCTCAGGTACCTTTTTTGCAATTATCCCTTGTTAAATTCATAATGCTGAATCTGATATTGCAATTATTGAAATCCTAAACTCGTTTGGCCTACCATATTGAAATCCTAAACTTGTTTGGCCTACCATATTTGCAGATGGATACTTCTAGAAGCTCTTGATAAGGTTTCTCCAGGATCAGTCAACTGGAGGCATGCAACAAAGCCTCCAATTAGGATGCCTTTTAGAAAAGTTGAGAATTGCAATCAAGTCATAAAAATAGGAAAGCAGATGAAGTTCTCACTGGTGAATGTGGCTGGAAATGATATCGTACAAGGGAATAAGAAACTCATACTTGGTAAGTTTCACTTGTTTACCATCAATTGTCCAACATTATCATTCTCTGTTGAGATGCTCAAAGTAGTAGATGTTTTCAGCGTACCTGTGGCAGTTGATGAGGTATAATGTGCTTCAAGTCCTGACCAACTTGAGGTCACGCTCACAAGGAAAAGACATAACAGATGCATACATTTGTAGTTGGGCAAACAGGAAAGTGAAAAGTATTGGCAGAAATACCCATATCAATGGCTTCAAGGTAAAAAAACTGATTCGAGGGTCATACTCATACTTATTTATCTTTATAAAAACATTGCATTAAAACAACTTCATTGGTGGTATTTTTTCTACTCTGTTCTTTTAGGACAAGAAACTATCAACTGGTATATTCTTCTTTGAGCTTTTGAGTGCTGTAGAACCAAGGGTGGTGAACTGGAATCTTGTGACATCGGGTGAAACTGGTATGAGAGCTACTTGTACATTCCATCCATGGAGTGACAATGAAGTCTATTTGTTTATAAATCTTGTATTATTTAGAGTATAAATCTTGTATTATTTAGAGTATAAATTTCATGGAGTTACATGTTTTTTTTTTATTGTCATTCTTATTCACAGATGATAAGAAGAGGTTGAATGCCACGTACATAATCAGTGTTGCAAGGAAGCTTGGTTGTTCACTTTTCTTGTTACCAGAGGACATCATTGAGGTACCAATGCTTCCAATCGAATTGTAGTTATTTATTCATTTGGTGGTGGTGAGAAAGCAATGTGCCATGAATGATATCGTGTTTACCAATTACCATTGTGTTTTACGTACCATCCTAGTTCAATTTTTGTGCATTTCTGGGCTCAAGACCTTGCTTATGTAGAAGTACGGGAACACCAAACAACTTTTGATTCTTAAAGAACTTAAAATTGATGTATCAAGCTAAAAATGTGATCCATTACGTTGAAGAGAGCACTAAATTCTTGACCCCCACCTTGAGAGAGGCCCAACAAGGGCTTAATAGAGACAGGGAGAAAGAGAGGCTCAAAGATCTGAATAGAGAGGGAGAGGGAGATCCAAATGGCTGAATAGAGAAAGGGAGAGAAGCCCACCAAAAGTTAGGAAGAGAAACAAGAAGTGAGGTGCTTGACCAGTTGTGCATTGCTTATTAGATTCTAGTGTAACTCTACTCTTACTGTCAAACCAGTTGTGATTCCAAGAGTTTGCTAATAGTTCAAGAGTACTTAAACATAAAGAATGCATAGCATCTGAAACTTGAAACATCCCAATGTAAACATAATACACTCTTGCAGGTAAATTCAAAGATGATGCTTATCCTGACAGCGAGCATCATGCACTGGAGTCTCCAACATCAGGCTGAAGATGGAGACACATCTCCAACCCAGGATGATGCTGCAAGTACCATCACCGATTCATCCCCTGCGCCATCACTAGTGGGAGGTTCATCTCCTACACCCTCTGATACCTCTTCGATGTATGGTGAGTTCTCCAACTTCAACGTGGATGATATGGCCTCAGAAGCCACGGTCTCGTCTCACTCATTAACCTTTGAGAACGACGAATCTCCAACCGGTTTGAACAAATGAAGCCCGCTTTGCTGATCTATAGGTGAAGTAGAAAATGTGTAGACACTTTCACAGTTCAGTAACCCTTTGACGATTTTAAGGTCACGGGCTTGTATACCACACTTGGAAGCAAGAGGAAGAAGAGAAGTCTTTCTTGTACAGATAAGGAAGTTGTGAACCTGTCTTTTGTTAAGAATTGAAGACATGATGGGTTTTACAGTGTTTTTGGTCCCCTTTTCATGTTCTTGGATTAGAATGTTACTAAATGTATATTTTTGGATTATAATCTCTTGATTATTTTGAATAATATGTGATGGTAATTCATTTGGTCCGGATCATGAGTATTTTGGATTATAATATCATGATTATTTTTGAATAATATGTGATGGTTACTGTTACTCATCTGGTCCAAATTTTGAGTTGTAATGATTTTTTTGCTATTAATAAGAAATTCGAAATATCGTGTTTGATATTATACAATTTAAGATCAATCTATAATTGATTCGAATGAGATTATAAAAGCCACCAATAATTGATTGACTAATCAAACCACTGCCACTGTACATGATTTACTTGGCACAATCTGTACCCATTGCATTGGTCCCTATGTGGCTCTTTTTAGTAAGAGAATTGACCCAAACCGAGAATTAATATGAACACAATCTTCATCCATGTGGTTCCAATACATTGCACGTTGACACTTCTCTTCTATCAATCAACTTAAACCAATTCGCAATCCGTAATCATTTTCTTTCCATGCTATTTATTTCAAATGAAAAGAATACACGACAAGAAAACACAGCTTAGATCAAAACAAAAAAACGGATGCGTATGTATCTTAAAGTAGGCACAGAAATTGTGTTATTATTTGGGACATGAAAACAGTGGTGATCACTAACGGGTTAATCGGCTTAGTAATCTTATATCTTTGTTAGACTAGTTATTTTGGTTTGACTTCTAACGGTATCTATACGAGTAAAGTGATCTCACAACAAAAACTTGTTTAGTGGCTTTTGAATTTTTTTTCCACTTACTCTCTTTTATGGTAATTGAAAATTTACTGTCTTTTTTTATTATTTATAAACAATAGATTTATTGATCTTTGAAATGAAGAACATTTACAAAGATAGAGCCGATCAACCGAAAGATCAGGCTCGAAACTGAAAAAATGAACTAAATCACCACCACATCAACACAACTACACTAGCACCACAAAGAACCAACAAAACCACAACTAAACATCTCTACTACGTCTGTCAGAGCTCACTCTAAGCTTGTAATTTTCGACCAATACGACCGTATATTTATAGGCTTTGATTTTCCTTAAATCAGTTCCTAATAGAATTAAGATAGTTTGCAAAAGGGGACACCCAAAAGAGTTATTTCTTTTGTTTTAGTTCAACTAAACTTTATCCTTCCCTTATTCTAACACAAACAAAAGATCAAATATACACATACTACTGGGTTGGCTGAAGTCACTATTCATTGTATTTGTGAATTTCGTCCAAATCCATATATATTACATATTTTAACGTTTTATTTGAAATAAATAAATATCATGTAAGGTATTAAAATAAATATAAATAACAACATTATTTCTTTAATAAGTCATTAAATAAATAGGTCAATTATAATCTCACTCATTTATTTAATTCGAACTTCAAAAATTCATGATGTCGTAGGCATTATTTTATTGTGTGTGATCTTTTAGGTTTATGTAGTTAACATTACGTCAAATAATAATGAAATAAACCTTTCCTCCAAACTATCCTCCCTTACTCTCTTGCGTCTCTAACCCAGCTCTTGCCAACCTCCTCCTTTGACCCCACACTCCCGTTAGTGACGGTCGTGGCTGGGACTTGGTCATTATATCCTTTGGTCAAGCCATCACTTTACCCACGTATGTGGCATACGTTTGTAAAGTGAAGTACCTTCACTTTACCAACGGATACAAATACTTGGGACTCGGTTATTATATCTGCTGGCCAAGTGACAACTTTACTAACAGATGCATACATTCGTGGGTAAGTGTCAAAACTTTACCAACGATGTATTTTATCTGTTGACCAAGTCAATTTATGCAGTAGTGTTTATGTATCCTTCCCGAAAATTTCTCAAATGGGATGAAACGTCTCAAGATGTACTTAGATCTCCTAGTGAACCCTCGGCTCCTTACCTTGAGTTATTGCTCCATTGGTATCCCATAAAAAGTTCACCAAATTCGATATGTTGGATATGACACCCAATTTGGTGATAAAGCTCTTAGTCCAAATTGGTTTACTAGTTACATCCCATGCAACTATGTACCGTGTTTTTGTTGTAGATATTATCAATGGTGTCTCTCTTAGCTTTTTAGGCCTATTGCATCGTTTTAGTCAAACAAAGTACGCAATCAAGCATTGATTCAATAATCTCCTAGTCAATTTAGAAGTGTATAACTCTTTATAACCATCTTATTTCCTTGACCTTCCTATAGAAAAATCATACTTAAGGACGTTCTCTTATAATATCGTGACTTTTACCATGAACTGATTAATACCTTATCGGCGCACTTCAAGCATATAATGTATCAGGCTGCGTATCTAACTAACTAACTAACTAACTATATATATATATATATATATATATGATTGAATCAGTAATAGTCATTTTTCGAGACAAATATACAATTTACATAGTCGACAACTCTATTTAAAATCTCTCATACTTAACATGCATGATAAATATTATCTTTTAATCGAACAAACAACCATTAAAAATACTCTTTGCAGTCATTTTTCTTGAAACATATCCCTATCGTGTCCGAAAACTCAACAATTATTAGTTTTGTTTTTGATGTGGACCAACCATTCTCAGCTCAACCACCATAAATAAATTCTAATAATATGTGTACAAAATATGAATCATTATAAAAACTGAAAAAATTGAGCATGAGCCATTAATCAACCAACAAACAGACATGGAACATGAAATACAGAGGTTGATAAAGGTATGGCTTTTAGTCCTCGCATCCCTCTGCTACTGCTACTCATTCTCTTCCACAATCCCTAAAGGCAAGCTCAGGCTCTTCTCTCTCCTCCCCGTCTTCTCCCTCTTCGCCGCCGTCCCTCTCCTCCTCTCCGCCGTCCTCCCCACCACCGTCACCACCTTCTTCGTCACCTGGCTCTGCAACTTCAAGCTCCTCCTCTTCGCCTTCGACCAAGGCCCTCTCCGACAACAACAACCCTTCTTCACCTTCCTCCTCCTGGCTTGCTTCCCCGTCAAAATCGCCTCCAATCGGCCATACCCATATGCCCAAAACTCGAACTTGCCGATCGGATTGGCCTCCAAGGCCTTGCTCTGTTTTGCTCTGCTTTTCGCTTGTGATTACAGAGACCTCTGGCACCCGAAATTGGTGCTTGTTGTGTACAGCCTCGCGATTTACTTGCTGATTGATCTTATTTTGTGGGTCTGCAACGCCGCCGCGTGCTCCGCCCTGGGGGTGGAGGTGGAGTCGCCGTCGGATGAGCCCTACCTGACGACGTCGCTGCAGGATTTCTGGTCGCGGAGGTGGAACCTCATTGCGAGCAATTCCCTGCGCCACACCGTGTACAAACCCGTCAGGGCGGCTCTGGGGGATCTGGTGGGGCCGCGGGGGGCGCAGGTGGCGGCGGTGATGGCGACGTTCGCGGTGTCGGGGTTGTTGCACGAGGCGATGTACTACTACGTGATCCGGGTGGGGCCCACTTGGGAGGTGACGTGGTTCTTTGTGCTGCACGGGGCGTGTGTGGTGGTTGAGAGTGATGTGAAGAGGTGGTGGTTGGACGGCGGAGGGCGGCGGGTGCATGGGGCGGTGTCGGGGCCGTTGACGGTGGGGTTCTTGGTGGTTACGGCGGAGTGGCTCTTCTTTGCGCCGCTGTTGAGGAACGGTGTGGATGTGAGGATCCTTGGTGAGTTTAAGGGGCCTTTGGTGAATATGGGTTTGGTATGATGAGGCTTAAGAAGACAAGTGCAAAATTGTGCACGACTTTTACGTGAAATGCCTAAGAATAATAACCCAAAATGGTAGTTTGATTATTATTGCTATATATAGATTTGACGGTATTATAAGTTTTAGTTAGTTACATGCTAAATAAATGTAATATGAATGTAAACGACGGGTGGATCAAAAACCCTAAAATCTTTTATGCACCACGTCTCTTTCAAAAAAATTCTTAGTCGTCGGCGTCCTCCATAATTGTGATCATGGAGGTTGTCGGTTGAGTTCTCTTCCCCTCCTTCTCTTCCTCTCGAGTATCTCTTTCAACAGTCGTCTTCGTTCTTCGCCCGAGCACAACAGCTCTATTAGCCGCTGACCACGGATCCACCAAAAGTGCTCCGCCGCCACCTTCCACGATCCATCTCCGCCTGCCATGCTCTGCCACCAGTTGTGCTTCTCCGCCGCCCATAACTCTCCTCGCATCGTTATCGGATTCTGTTGTCAACGGAATTCCCCCTCCTCCCTCTTCCAAACACCAAATGGACTTTACACCGAGTCTAAAGGACTACAACGAGCCTCCAGGGCTATTCCAATATCGACCTCCACAGCCTATGGCCTCCATTTGTCGAGGTTTGGTTTTGGTAAAATTTTACCAACCGAACACCCATACGAGTCGTTTGGAGAAGGTTTTGAAACGATACAGTCAGTGGATTTGGGATCCGGGGCCTACCCGTCATGACCCGGGACCGACGTTGCTTGGTCGTCCCGGGAGGACCAAGAAAGTAGCTCGCTTTTCCTGTTTTAGTTTGGATGCAGTTTTAGTTTCAGTTCTGAATTGTTTTAATTCGATTTTATTCTGCTGTTTTGTTTTCAATTTTAGTTTCAATAATTTGGAACATCTAGTAAGAGGTTGTCCTCAGTATGTATCTACGATGAAAAGTAGAGTTTTCAACGAGACCATGAGAACTGAATCGCCTACGAAAAGTTCGGACATTATTCTGATGCCCATGACCATTTGGCCCTACTTTATAATCTTTGGATTGGTATAATATTCACCTTTGTTTATCCGTTAAAAAAAATGATGATAAACAACTACTATTTACAACGTAAAAGTCGTGTGTTTCATGGAAATGACAAAGTGAATCGAAGCGTGATGAATTTGACCTAATTATGGTAAGGTCATATCATAGGATTAGACACTTAAGTTTTTTTTTAAGTCATATGCTTAATTTACTCAAATCCAAAACCTTACAACAGGCAACATTAAATAAGGGAAAAATCTAACCAGCAGAGATATAGGTCGGTAGCGATCCTCTACCACTACTTGTGCTACTAGTGATCATGTTGGTGGTGATGGTGTCGTTAGAGTTGAAGCTGCGAATATTGTAAGGAAACTTCTTGATTTTCTCATGGAGGATGACATAGTTTCAAGTACTCCCAACTTTGGGCTTCAAGTGCAACATCGGCCCTGATAGTAAGCAGCCTCGGAAACAGAATGAAGCATCTTAAGGTTCTATCGTTCTCTGTTTTCTGTTCAACGTTGTTGTCTTTGTACGGAGACTACTGTAAGCTAGTTTCTCCGGCGGCGTCACCAACAAAACAGGGTAGGAGCCTCTATGGTCGACGGACTTCTAAACCCACGGCTAGGAGGCCAAAGACACATGTTGTTCGCGTTGATTCTAGACGAAATCGGCTCCATCGGAAGGAGAAAGAAGGTGCACGCCCATCCAATCCGACTGGTGGTGGGGGTGCTCTGCATATGGAGGCTACTGTGGAGTCCGATGAGTCTGTGAAACCTCTCTCGAGAACTCACCGTTCAAAGGTCAAGAGGTTCCATTTGCAAGAATATGAAGTTTTCATCTGTAACCTGCCTCCTGAGACCAAACCCGTTTGGGTTCTTAACGTTTTCGGTGAATCCGGTAAGATCAAGACCTCCCATGTTTCGCTCCGGCCAAATCGTAAAGGAAAATTGTTCGGTTTTGTTCGATTTAGCCCTCCTTTTGAGGCGAATCAGGTCGTCATCAATTTAAATGGGTTCACGATCAATGGTTTCACCATGTTTGTAGCCATCGCTCGGCGTCAAAAGATCATGCCGACGAGCTCTCTGAAACAGAGCATCGAGTCGAGTTATCGGGATCCGGTTGTGGGTGGGTTGGTAGCTACAAATGCACAACCAGATTGTTCCGACAATTCATCGGAGCCGTCTTCTCAACGCCATGATTCTAAGGGTGTTGATGATTCGCAGGAATCCGAGTTGTTATGTGATCTCGTAACTCATGGTTCTTCACTATTTTCGAATTCAATTTTGAATTCAAAACAACGTGATTTTAGGGATCCGGGTGTGGGTGTGATAGACCCTATCGTTACGTCTGCAGTAGATTCAGGCATTCGTAATACGCGTGGAGACGACGATACTGTGCTGGTTTTGGGCTCAACAAATGGATATGTGGAACAGTCTGGCCTATGGCTGGGCCGAAACTTAATGAAGTGATTAGGCCTTTGAAGCCCATACTGCCAACTCCACTTATTATAGAGGCGATTCTTGTGTCCGGCCCTGTTGTGCCTCGCTCTAGCCCCATCCCCATGAGGGAAAAATCTGAGCCAACTATGTCGATCAATAGGGCTCAGAATGTTTCGGAGGAGATGGGTAGTCCGTGGAAGGATACTCTCCTCAAAGCTCCAAAACGACAGAGTCGGCCTCCCAAATTCCTAGAGGATTATTATGTTGATAAGCCTCGGAAGTGTTCATTGAGTGGTGAGAGACTTATTTGCTCCTGTTGCTGTTTGGAAGCAGGCTGCACAAGCTCGTAACACTCAATTAGCTCAGCTTCACCAAGAAAGGGCTTTTGACGATCCAAATTTGACCTCGGAAGATGATGAGTGGGTCACTGACGAAGGTTGATCGGTTCGATCGTGTTCTTTTGTTTATGGTCTCTTGTTTAAGCGGCCTGTTTGTTTTTTGTGTTAGGGTTTTCTCTTTTCTCGGGATTTGTTCCCGTAGCTCTAGCTGAGAGCTCCTTTGTTATGGTTTCGTTCTGGATTGATCCTGCTTGGATCTTTCTTCTTTTTTAATAAAATTTTATGAGCTTATCCAAAAAAAAGATATGAGTCAATATTCTTCGTTGAAAAAGACAAGTAATTCGATACACTTGACTTAAAACAAAAACACTTCTAAAACAAATTATAGAAGAGGGGTTGCAACTGAAGATTCAAACAATAACACGAGGGCAATGGTCTAAATACTCAAAAAAGTGGTTGTCTTGGTTCACGGGGGATAAGAAACTCCGCCCCAAGGTACATGACCCAACCAAATAGAGCCATGAGAAGGTTGGGAGGTAACAATGATAAGACTGCCAACACCCAAACACCTATATAATTACCGACGAACCTGCTTACCAGCCTTCGTCGAAAATCGTGGATGTGTAAACAAGAAGAGGTATAGAATAAAAGAGGTGTAGAAGAGAAGAGGTGTGAAATTTGTTTTAAGGGGTGATAGTGTATATATAGAAAATTTTAGGGAATTTAAAAAGGCTGGCATTGCCACGTATTGCGTCGTCAGTGAGCCGATGACTAGTTATTGGGCCTGTAACATCGCGTCCCATCATTGTAGGATCCATCGACGACGCACTGTAACGACTCCTGTGTTGAGGAAGTGTTGCAGACGCTACAACAACATGACCACAACGGCCTTATAACGAACGCTGGAGGTGCTCTTTTTTTTGAAAGAGCGAACGAGGAATTTGCATTACTAGTGCACGTGAAACCTTACAAGTAGGACTAAAAAGTCCTGAGAACATAATAAGTCCGACTCTTTCGTAGGACACCTGGTGCTCATGAACCCGTGGAAATAGTCAAGTCCGCATCCTAGACAATGAAAATTATCCCTACGTTCTACCTTGTGTTGGAAATTGAAAGTACATGAACTAAACTACAAAACAGTACTAGAAATAAACAAACTAGAGCGAAATAAACAGTAGAAGAATGCCTCATGAACGATCTTGTTTTCCGGATCAGCCTGGGATGCTTCGCACGAAAAGACTTGATCAGCATGTCAGTTTGAAACGTTGGGGTAACCCGATAAGGGGTGTCGTAGATCGGTACACTGTATTACCGTCCCACCCCTGATTCCAAAGACACCTTATCCATCTGGTAATTTCCACGTAGAAGACGACGACGAACGGAAGACCTAGGGCTCGTACCTTCCCTGTATCGCCATAGGTGCCCGTTGAGCCTTGGGCGTTCGATATGGTGGTGAACAGGGCTGTTACTGTAGCATCGGTTGGAGGAGAAGCACGGAAATGGCCGGCGGTGGTGATCGGTATGGCCATAACAAGATAGCGAAGGAGGAGGAAAGAGCAGCGATGGTTGATGTTCAAAGGTGAAATCACAATCTCTTTTAGAGAGAAAGTATCTTAGACTAAAGAAAAGTAGGATTATTAATATCCCGCTGGAGGTGCTCTTAGGCCATCCACAATGGCGTCGAAATGGCGAGTCATTTGGGCGTCGAATCCGATGTGGCGTTGGAAATCTGCGTGGAATCTGAGAAACTGAGTCGGTTCTGCATCGAATTTACGAAAGAGTATATTCGACGTCGAGGGTCTTGTAGACTCAGGGACACGTATAATCGACGGATTCAGAGCCCATCTGTATCATGACCAACGAACCGTAGTGTGCCGCGTGGCATGATTCGGGCTTACATGGAATCAACGCATCATCTTCCTCACTACTTCTTTTGCACCCGTTTCTTTGTCTTTCTCACTACTTCTTCTGCACTCGTTTCTCCGACTCAAGTTTCCATGACTCCAACGTTTCTGCCACCACAATTTCCCCCGGAATATCAACATCGTGTCTCCACCACAGTTGCGCCACCACCGTTTCCCCATCAGCCTTACCTCACCACTGCTTCTTTTCCTCTATCCGTGTATCTGTCGTCCGAATCTCCTCTAATGACCGACAACAATCCTCGACAAAAATCTTCCGCGGTGTCGGGGTTGAGCGCGACGCCCCCATACAATGGTCAGTCGGAATCAGGAACTCAAATTTTATCGATGGTCTTGTACGCACGGATGAACGTCAACCCGCTGAGAATGCTACACTTGTATCGGAAATGGAGTCGGCTCGAGGAGTCTGCATTGGTGTGTATGTGGTTCAAACAGGCAGAGCAAGGTGGTAACCAATCCGATGATGCATTTTGGGATGCCATATGGGGGGAGCTCGCCCACGTGACCCGTCAATCCCTCATGACTGGGCGTTCCACTGAGAACTACAACTATTATTGGATCGTCGTCAATCGGAAGGTAAAAAGATTCAATGAGTGCTGGAGGCAGATGAAGCGCATCTACCAACCCGGTTGGTCCGACGCGCATGTGATGGACATTGCTGAGGAGGTGTATGTTGATAGACATGGGCACGAGTTCATCTGGCAACATTGGTGGATTATCGTGCTGGACCATCCAAGCTTGATGCAGTCGTAGACACAATCATAATCAAAGATAGCAAGGGTGCCGCCCGCCAATGGGCTGGAAAGAATAAGGCCCATGCTTTTTCCAATAGTGGATTGCAGACCCAGTGAGCGGAGGAGCTGAAATTGTGGTTAGAGCTATGGAAAGAATGTCCCTCCCAGGCAATACCCGAAGGCTCCCCATCGCACAATACAAGGTCAACCTTTGGCAATAAAGGATGGCGGAGGACCAGTAATTGTTTTTGGAGGTGTAATGTGCATGACGACGTTAAATTGTATCTTATTTGTCCATAATAAAAAATGACGAGTGTCATTAGTTCCATGATGGCATTGCTACAAAACACAACTAGTTTTGTCCCGTGACCGTCTCTACATGGTCCCGTGACAGAACTTGTTGTGTTCTTATAGTAATGACATTAGCGAATCCACGTCACTTGCCATCTTTGATTATGAAATACCGAGAAAACAATTGGAAGTCATCCCTCATATTTCACCCTCAGACCCATTACTCAACGTCCAAGAGGCCTACATGAAGATCATATTGCGTTGTACTCCTATTTAAACTTACGATAAACATTAATAAATGTATTTTGGTTGAGTCGGATCGTTTTGCGTTTTGATAAACACATCGATTTGAACATATTTTCGATTTTTATCCTACACAATACATTTGGAATAGATCGAATCGGTCTATTCTCACAGAGACTCTAAAATATTTTATCCTAAAAAAATATTTTATTGAATCTCCTCGTGAAATAAGTTCAAACACACAAAACAAGCAACCTCACCAACCCCAAAAGGTCATTAATCAAAATTCCATTTCTGTATTAATTTGACTCAATATCTTCACTACATACCATTTCTTTTCCACACACTTAATGGCAAAGTCTAAGAAAGGAAAGGGAAAGGAAACGAGCACAACCCACAAACTACCGATCTACTATGGAACATGAAATGCAGAGCTTGATCAAGGTATGGCTCTCCGTCCTCGCATCACTCTGCTACTGCTACTACATCTCCTCCACAATCCCTAAGGGCAACCTCAGGCTCCTCTCTCTCCTCCCCGTCCTCTTCCTCTTCTCCGCCCTCCCTCTCCTCCTCTCCGCCGTACTCTCCACCGGCATCACCGCCTTCTTCCTCACCTGGCTCTGCAACTTCAAGCTCCTCCTCTTCGCCTTCGACCAAGGCCCTCTCTCCCAACCTAAACCCCTCTTCCTCTTCCTCCTCCTAGCTTGCTTTCCCATCAAAATCCTCCCAAATCAGCCCTACCCATCTCGCCAAACCACCGTATCGCCGCTCAATTTGCCCGCCAAGGCCCTGCTCTGCGCCCTTCTGGTCTGCGCCTGCGACTACAAGGATCGATGGCATCCGAAATTGGTGCTGTTCGTGTACAGCCTCGCCGTGTATTTGCTCGTGGATCTGCTAATGGGTCTCTGCAACGCCGCCGCACGCGCCGCCCTCGGGGCGGAGGTCGAATCCCCGTCGGATGAGCCGTACCTGTCGACGTCGTTACAGGATTTCTGGGGTAGGAGGTGGAACCTGATGGCGAGCAACGCTCTGCGCCACACCGTGCACAAACCGGTGAGGTCGGTTTTGAAGGGCGTGGTCGGGCCGCGGTGGGCGCAGGCGGCGGCGGTCGCGGCGGCGTTTATTGTGTCCGGGCTGATGCACGAGGTTATGTATTTCTATGTGATGCGCGTGAAGCCCACGTGGGAGGTGACGTGGTTCTTTGTGCTTCATGGGTTGTGTGTGGTGGTTGAGAGTGATTTTAAGAGGATGTGGTTGGACGGCGGCGGACGGCGGGTCCCCGTGGCGGTGTCGGTGCCGTTGACGGTGGCGTTCGTGGTGGGGACGGGGGAGTGGCTGTTCTTCGCGCCTATTATTAGAAACGGTGTGGATGTGAGGACCTTTGATGAGCTCAAGGGGCTTTTTGGGAAAAAGGGCCAAATATTTTGATTGGTTGGAAATTGTTATTTAATTATTGCCAGCATACATGCACGTTACGCAAATTCCTCATTGTACTCATTCGAATTTACTTTTTTTTAATGGTTAAGATTTTTGTCTGAACAAAAGGTACCGATTTGACTAATTCTTAAAAAGAATCATTATATGTTTTGAGGTCCTTGAAGGACCCGGAGAATAATTTTAAGATAAGGGATTGTGTAACACGGTTTATAAAAGTCATAAAGATAGACAAAAGTTAAACTACGAAACTAGTGAAGATTGTTTAAGGTGGAGTTTGAACGCGACTTGATATCCCATGGAGAGGATTGGTTTTGTTTGGTTGAAAATCGAACCCGACTTCATCAGTAACATAGGGAGAATCGTCTTGAACCAAGGACCTCTCCTTAGGGAGGCCCTCGAAGCCATAAATGCCTCTCTTTTCTTCAAACGGGGTTGTTTCCCAGCCTCACCTATTGTGTCCCTCTCATTCTCGGTGTTGCCCCATGTAACGACCCATTTGGCAGCGTCACAAGCAATGTCTTATATGAGGAAGATAACTTCCTAGATGGGATAGGCAGCTTCGCAAATGGGGTAGACCCAACCAAACTTCCCGCGCTCGGCGTCCAGGCTGTTCCCTGATGCTCGACCCCTACCTAAGTGGTAGGTAGGGTATCCGGGGTTACAATTTACCCCCCTTCCGCGAGACCCTGGTTGCTTAAGTAGAGTATCCGAGGCAAGTGGTTCGAATCTAAGGTGTGGGTTGGTACATTCCCCTAGTCTGTTGCGTAGATCTTCTCCATTTTCTCGGAATTATATTCCAAAAGGGAATAATCAAACCGTGAGATCCCCGGTATCTCCAGGTCACAATCCCGAATCGAGTGGCCAATCCGACCACAGTTAAAACAGAATATTGGCAACCTAGATTGACTCGCGATATTCTTGGAACCTCAGGATCATTGTATTGCGCAGCGACCGATGAAGCTTCATACAAAATCAGAACTGACACTCCTGCCACAACAGAGACCTCATTGATCAAAAGGAACCTCCACACATCCCCTAAGGTTCGCCCCGATGACCTCTCTTTTGGCCTTAGTACGAACCAACGACGGCAGACCGCAAGCATGCACCCACAACTGAATCCGGTCTAGAGTGGGAAGGTCTCGAGCAATGGGGTTCATAATATCCCTTAAAATTAGAGGGTACCCATTGAAACACCATGGTTCGTTAGCACGAAACCATGCCCTAGCTTCTTGACTGGTGAAGTAGAAACCGAACGTGTACGACCCTAGATCCTTGACCACAAAAACCCTGATGTCGAGCGCCCCCATGAACACGTGAAGATTTTGATCATGAAGTCCTTACAAGGCGGTTTTGGTGAGAGCAAACAGCCAACCATCCCGTACTACTGACGAGCCATGACGGTGGGGTTGATCGGAGTGTAGGGCACCACAATATCCATGGCTTCCTCCTCAAGAAAAGAGCAGGCCAAGAGGCCAACTTGAAGAGTAACCATAGATGGTCCCGGTTCCTTAACCAGCACACCCTCCCTAGGGGTCCTCGTATTTTCAAGGGTATGGTCGTCCGAGATTAGAGAAGGCACCCTTAGAGCTACGGGAACAAGGCCTCCTAGTGGCGGTGCTTCCATACGTTGAGTCGAGGCGAACGAGTTAGGATTATGGTTAGAAACCCTAGTCAGCGATGAGACTTCAGAATCAAGTCCTTTTAGAGGCGTTAGGACATAAGCAGCAAACGAGGAGACATGGGAGAACTTCGGGGGCCGGCCATGCTTGGGATTGATCAGGCACGGTATCCCCGACCCATCCCCCAAAGAAAACACAACCAACATTGATGAGGTCATGTGTGTGAGTTCTGAGGAAAGAGAAGGAGATGAAGGTTGGACGGGTGCCTCGATCGGTGACGAGGCGATGGAGGAGGACTCTGTCTCGTTAATGCTTCTTCCAAAACCATAGTATATGTGAGCCACCATTTGGTCGCCCAACAACACCTCTGGCCTCCATAGCTCACCAGAGAACAAATTCATACCAGTACCGATCCTGAGCCCTGTAAAAAAAAGAAAAACTTGATCATGTCGATCTGAAATCGAGAAAACCCCAAAAAAGGATGAACATGATATACATACTGAAAAAAAATAGCTAGGAAAAGCAAAAGATTGGAAAAAAAAGCCACCGCCAAAAACGACGTTAACTAAAGTTAACTAGGTTCTCTCAAGAAAAACCGTTTCTTTTTTCCACACTACCTTTTTATAACTCCCATGTTTTGAATAAAAATATTTATTTCAAAACGAATAAACTAATAAAAAGAAATATCCCTACTTAGGGCTCCAAGGGTTGTACATGGATGTGGGCTTTATGCTCTTGCCCAAGTTTCCGGAAGTCCTTGAGCTCTGTCCCAAATACGGAGCACCAACAACGTAGGGCCTGCTTTGAAATTTATCTGAATCTGGATTTTGCTTATATTTTCCCTGTCTTTACCCCAAATAAAAACTTGGCCTTGAAGCATACAACACAACAAAAGGGCACAATCACCCTCCACCTCCATACCCAAAACCAGGACCGAAAGCAAAGCTCTCCCTCTTTCTTCATCTGGGTCGCTTGCTTGCGCAGGTCAGTTCCTAGACTTCAAACAATTTTCGTCCTTTATTTTTCTCTTTTGTTGTTTTGGAGATTTTCATGCGATTCATGTTCCTGGGTTTGTATTTAGCAGCCCACATTCAATTATACAAGGACCCTTTACTGTAATTGCAATGAGAAACCACATTTACGTATGCTTCCTGGATTCCCATGAGTTGATGATGTGTAGCTTAGCTTGGGGACACTTCTCATGATTTAGCTTCTGATTCATTCATGGGTTTTGATTGTATTTCAATTCTGGGTTGTTCTCGAAATAATTTGATTGTGTTTTTGTCTCCATAGTAGAATCCTTGCTAAATTGACAGCTGAGTTTGTCATTGGATAATGGCTGTTGAGTCTTGTGTAAAGAGGGATATGGTGGGTGGTGATGATGATGAGGAGGAGATGCCCTTGAGGTTTAAGAGGAGTACCCCATCATCTAGGCAGGGTCAAGTGAACCCAGAGGTGAAGAAGTCTTCATCTCAACCAGAGAGGCGTAATGGGCAATCTGGAAATGGGAGGCTGATTTCTAATTTGAATTCTCCTCCAAATGGTCTGAGCTCAAGCTCCAGTGCTCAAAAGGGTAAGGCGGAGCCACAAGACAAGCCATCATCCATAAGATCACCTATAGCAAGCCCTAAAGCATCTACCTTAGCTAGCAAGGGGTCGCCTGTGGTTAGTTCTAAAGCAGGAAAGCAAGGTACTTCAGTTTTGTCTGGAAAAGTATCACCGGTGAGGTCACCAGATCTTAACACCAATGTATCAAAACAGATTGCATCTACGTCCATTAAGGAGGAGAAGGAGTCCAATTCTGTTAAACGTCCTAGGCAATCAAATAGTGATGATGATGATTCTGATGATGATAAAGTTCTGAGTACTAAGATTAAGAGGAACCCTCATTCGTCACCGCCACCACCAATACCTAAGACCACTGTCAAAACCCTCCCTTATGATTCAGATGATGACAAGCCTTTGACTTCAAGGTTCACATCGAAATCCAGTGCAGGGACATCGGGGAAGAAGTCCTCTGATTGTGAGGATAAGAAGCCTTTGGCTTCAAAACTTCAGCAAAATGGTTCTGCTCCGAGGGATAATCAAGGGAAATCCTCTACAGTATTAAGTAAGAGGCCTTTAGAGAAGCCCAATTCATCTGGCCAGTTGTTAGCATCCAAAAAGCAAAAACTTTCAGGTTCATCTGTACCATCCAGATTTAGTCAAGTCTCCGTTAAAGCAGAAACGAAGAAGCCAGTTAAATTGGATAATGTGTCATCCACAAAACCCAAATTAACAAAATCAGCTTCTTCATCCAAGGGGCTGAAGAAAGCTTCTAAAGATTCAAAATACTCCACTTCGACAAAAGTCTCACCTAGTTCCGGAGATGGACAGAAGAAGTGGACAACTTTGGTTCACAATGGTGTCATTTTCCCTCCTCCATATAAGCCACACGAGGTGAAGATATTCTATCGTGGGAAGCCAGTTAATTTGACTCCCAAGCAAGAGGAAGTAAGTCTTTCTTTCTCTCCGGATGATCTGTTACTGGTTTCTTTTATCGTCATTCATGCTTCTATATGCAGTTAGTTTTTGCTTGTTGTTTGAGTTTTAGGTGTAATTTATATTTGCAGGTAGCTACAATGTATGCAATGATGATAGATACAGATTACATGCAGAAGGAGAAATTCAAAGAGAATTTCTGGGAGGATTGGCAAAAAATACTTGGGAAAAAACATGTGATTCAGAACTTGGAAGATTGTGATTTCACCCCCATATATGATTGGTATGAGAAAGAAAAAGAAAAGAAGAAACAGATGAGTTCAGAAGTAAGTTAATAGCTTCCTTGGATGATAGACAAAGTTTATGCAAAACATCTAAATGGTTAATTGTGTTCCCTACTATGCTTTAATTTTAGTTGGCTTACTATCATCTATGTGTTCTCTTGGTTATCTCTAGCTTTAAGCTATGCGCCTATGACAGTGATCAGAATTGCTAGACTATCTTTGAGCGTCACTGAAGGTCAAAAGCTTTTGTTTTTTCACATCTCAGCAAAAAAAAATTGATCTTCTTCCTGTGGTGTGAAAGTATAGAAGTCTATTTTTCTTCATTTTTTTTAAAATCTCATCCAACTGCCTAGTTCATAAAGGTCGTTGAAATTATAAACTATGTGGAATATCAATGTTTCAGAAGTTATTCCGTAGGGCTCGGGTAATTTAGTTGAATGCATGATAAAAAGATAATATATTACTACAAAAATATTTCCTCGAAGTTTTGATTGCAAGAGTTTATATTTTGCTAGGTTTTGGTTGATGGCATAGACATTTTCATTCTTTACAATAGCCACATTAGTTTTATGTTTGTCATTGAAGAATATCACGTGTCCTTTATCTTCTGTTGCTACTTCACTTCTGTTGCCATAATGAAGCTTCTTGCGTTATTACAATGAGTGAAGGAATATTTTCTTTCCTTCAAGAATGGTACAAAATGCAACTGATTGCTTCTCTAAACAACAAATCATGGGAATCCATATGTTAAAGTTAGTTGGGTTTTAATGGATATCCTTCTGTTTCAGATATTTATGTTTGGAATTATTATTTTGCAGCATAAGAAGGCTTTGAAAGAAGAGAAAACTAAACTAGAAGAAAAGTATACGTGGGCCATTGTTGATGGTGTTAAAGAAAAGGTAGGCTTTTAAGTTTGTACTGAACAAGGTTTTCATTTTTACCCAATGTCCAATAAAAGGTTAGTTGTGTTCTGCAACTAATGCATTGGCCCTTATTAATTGAAGGAACTCAGATATTCGTACCTTCAAAGCATTTAGATTGATTTAGATCATTTATACTAATTGTTCCGATCTACTTGTGCATCAAGAGTCCCCAATGCTTGACGCCTTAGCAAGTTTGGACACATATTTGTGTCTTTTTTTATCAGCAAGAAAGTAGGGAAATCCTACTCTAGCCTAATCTAATTTCTAAACTAACCTCTGGGGCTTGAACCTCTGACCTCAAGGAGGTCTCTGACCACTGGGCCAACCCAAATGGGCAACACATATTTGTGCCTTAATTCTAAAATTTGTCGCTTATGATGTTTGATTTTTGTTCAATGGTGCTCTTGCTGAAATATCTACTTGGCTATGATCTCATCTTTAGGTTGGTAACTTCAGAGTCGAACCGCCTGGGTTGTTCCGAGGCCGTGGGGAGCATCCAAAGGTTGAACCAATCACAAGAAATAATGAAATCTTTGCACTAATTCTTAAATATGTAGTCTGATTTTTGCCAGACATTGTTATATATGTTGTACCAGACGGGGAAGCTGAAAAGACGCATTCAACCAAGTGATGTTACTATCAATATTGGAAAGGACGCTCCAGTTCCAGAATGTCCCATCCCTGGCGAAGAGTAATGCATTTCATCATGTCCTTCTAAAGAAACTGTTTTTACCAATTTAAAATAATCAAGAAATGATTATAAATTTTAAATAAATTATCTTTTGTGGAAGAAGCTTAACTTCTAAGATATCTGATCTCTGGCAGTTGGAAAGAAATAAGGCATGACAATACTGTTACATGGTTAGCTTTCTGGAATGATCCGATCAATCCAAAGGAATTTAAATATGTGTTCCTGGCAGCAAGCAGTTCCTTGAAGGGTCAAAGTGACAAGGAAAAATACGAAAAAGCCAGAAATCTTAAGGTTCCATACATTTCTTGCCATCGATAATCTTTTTGTAGTCGCCATTTCTGTTTTTTTTTTGGGATGAATAATGTGAATACTCATCTGATTGCTTAAACATGATACTTGGTTGCAGGGTTATATAGAAAACATAAGAGCAGCATACACCAAAGCTTTTACTAGTAAAGATGTTACAAAGCGGCAAATAGCAGTAGCAACCTATCTTATCGACAAACTAGCCCTGAGGGCAGGCAATGAGAAGGTAAATATTGTAGAGATCTTTACTTTTCTTCAATGTATAGGTTATGTGGATTTTATCATACATTGTTTTACCTTTTGCAGGATGATGATGAAGCTGATACTGTTGGTTGTTGCACATTGAAAATAGAAAATGTAACAGCACTTCCTCAAAGCAACAATTTGGAGGTATAATGGGCTTGATTCGTCTATGGTCAAAACCTTCACAGATGATTCATTACCTTCTAATATCTTAACTCATGTACTTTTGATTTTATCCGTACACAGTTCAACTTCCTTGGTAAAGATTCAATAAAATATGAAAATGTTGTGGAAGTTGAGCCGCTTGTGTACAAGGCAATTCTACAATTCCAAGCTGGGAAAAAAGAGGGTGATGATCTCTTTGACAAGTTGGATACTACCAAACTCAATGCACATTTGAAGGAACTCATGCCTGGCCTCACCGCTAAAGTGTTCCGTACATATAATGCTTCTATTACACTAGACATGATGGTAAAGTGATATGTAGAACTCTCCATGCCTTAAACCAACTCTTTGTTTTGTGTTCAAGGATTAGCTATTTCTTCCATCCTCTATATGGTGTCATATTTATAACTAGAGTCAGTTGTACATACCTACCTTTTTGAATTGCCCACAAACACATGACCCCAAGAGTATGTTTTCCACATGTATATGAATACCCTTATGAATTTCCACGTGTCACCATCGTACAAAATATATAGAAACCATACAAAATAATTGATTTTTTTGTGTGCAAGTCACGTGACGAGAAAAAAACAATTTTTTGAGTGTTTCCTTCTATTTGTATGATGGTGACACATGAAAATTCACAAGGGTAGTCATGTGTCTGGAAAACCTATTTTATTAGTCAGTCATTTGTGTATGAATATTTCTATCTAGTATTGCTATCCAGATGATGATATAAGTTGTATTAGATATACAGCTCCGCTGCACAATGGACGTTGTGATTTCTTCGCTGGCAAAGATCAAATTGCACAATGAGTAAATATGTTATGAATTTAGCGCAATACTTTTCAGTAATATAGCTGGTTGGACATAAGCTGATGGTGGCATGTAAAAGATGTTAGAAAATGCTATTTCACTTCTGTTGTCATGTTCGATATATAATAAAACTCTGTTTTGTTTTGTAAAATTTTATCTCCCTGACAGCTGTACAGCGAGACAAAGGATGGAGATCTTCCAGAGAAAGTTGCAGTTTATAATTATGCGAACAAACAGGTGGCAATCATATGTAATCATCAACGCACTGTCTCAAAATCACATGAAACACAAATGACAAAGTTGGAGGAGAAGTTAAATGATCTGAAGGTGATCTTACTGCTGAAATTTCAGTACCGTTTTGGTTTGTTTGATCTGATTTTCTCATTGATACATGAATAACTTAACTGGCCTGCTATTTCTGAGTAACTTACCTGGATGAATGCTTAACTGTTTGTTCTTTGAAATGGTTGTTGATATTAGTTTTAGGGATAATCTCACTAGGCTAACCCCAAGTATGCACCATTCTTGATTAACTTCCCATAAGACTAAAATGTTTTTGACAATACCCTTAAGTTTTTTAGTCTCACTCAATTCCGTCGACTGTTGTGTGTGATATGATAAAAATCCCCTCTTCTCCTTTTTTCATGAGGGTATTTTTGTCATTTCACACCAAAAGTTGATGGAATTGGGGTAAAGTGAGACCATAAAAACTTAAGGGGATTGTCAAAAAAATTAAACTAAGGGGCAGTTAGTTGAGAATGGTACATACTTACGGAGTAGCTGAATGAGATTTTCCCTTCATTTTAGGATTCTCTTTTGTACCTTTTCAAGCCTATCTTATTGTGTACAAACTTTATTTTGTTGTCTTTGTTGTAGGCTAATCTGAAAGAACTGAAAATTGATTTGGATCGGGCAAAAAAGGGGAAGCCGCCATTGAAGGATGCTGATGGAAAGCAAAAGAGGAACTTGAGTCCCGAAGCGTAATAAACTCTCCTCTGTTTAAGCCCATCCTCCCATCTTGGGAGGATTAACCGGTAAATATTTGTGTGGTTCATGAATTTATAATATGCAGGTGGGAGAAAAAGATAGCTCAAATTAATGTAAAGATAGAGAAGACAGAAAGGGATATGCTGACCAAAGAAGATCTTAAAACTGTTGCACTCGGGACGTCAAAAATCAACTACCTTGACCCTAGGATCACCGTTGCATGGTGCAAACGACATGAAGTTCCCATTGAGAAGGTAAATGTCTCTATACCTATTTTTCTTCTTGATGAAATGGCTGTTTTGACTATATTATATGTACATGTTTGCTCTTCATTATCGATTAAGAAAAGATTTGTACTAAGTTTTTTGTTATTTGCTGATATGGCAGATGTTCACTAAGTCGCTTCTGGCAAAGTTTTCATGGGCAATGGACGTGGAGCCCGATTTCAGATTCTGAAGTTAGTTATATAGTTGGTCATGATGACAAGTCGAAGGAATCATAATTCATAGGTACAGATTGCCCCTTAGATTGCTAATATGGAATCTGATATTGGATTTAGATTCAGATATGGAAAATTGTTCTTCCCAGTATAGAAAGATTACTTTTCACAAGTCTTTTGTGTATGTTTCTTCTTCTTACACAGGAAAGTTCATCATGTTGTATCTTCATCTAATCTAATTGTGGATGAGTTGACCCCTTCACACTGCCTTCATACAAGAACTTGCTATGATTGATTGCACATGGTTTTAATTCAAAATGTTCACTAAGAGTACCTCAATTTCGGTCACATGTTTGTATGAATTCGTTACAATCACAAATTGTTTACTAGCCGTATGAATTGATCTTAATTGCATGTCTTATAAGAATTGGATGATAAGGTTTAAATGTCGAAAACTAAACAAAATGTTGTTGCATAACTTGCATTCTTAGTTTTAAAGCCCATGGACTTGCAGACTTCTCATGTGTCCATAAGAGCATCTCCACTCGTTAATAATGATGTTGGCTAAAAAACAAAGATTAAAAGAATAAAAAACTAATAAATTTTCGTACCAACCGATTGAAAGAGATATTTTTTTTACCGTCAAGAGGCTGAAAAGAAAAAAAAGTAAGAGTTTTAGTTTCATTTTTGTTGGCGTTGGCGGATAGAGCTGTCAATAAGCTTACCGATGCAATTATCCGCTAATACTTTTCCGCCGACTATCCGCTAACGTTTTGATCGTATCCTTGACGGTTCCTTTCAACCAGGGCCTATCCGCCAACTACAATCACCGATTGGAGATGCTCCATGTATCTCGAGCTATTGATTCATCACTTGCGTGTTGAAATGTTATCAGATTAGAGAATGAATACATGAACGATTTTCGGCTCCTCTTTTCACTTTGCTTTTCATTTCCACTATAGGCTCCTTTATAATGGGGGTGATAAATGGCATTCGCCAGTAACTCCGAGCTAGAACTTTGTTTGCCAAAGCAATAGCTATAACTGTTTCGAGAATCGATGTTTTAGATTTCAATTGATCATATTTAATAAATTATAGTTTATTTATTTATTTTATTTGAAAATAATTGTTTTTCCGGTTTTTATCCTTAAAAAACGTACGATTTTTGTTTCTTTTCTAAACTGTTTTAGGACATTTGTCTTTTATGTCCGCGACTTTAGATTTTAAAATGATTATATTCAATAAAACCAACCGCTCACTCCTATTAGTTTAAATATGATTATATGAAAGAAAACGAAAGACATTACATTAAGTTAGATTGAAAATATGAAAAGTTACAAATGAAAAATCCATAGGCGGTGAATACAATATTGTCCTTGATGTTAGAACATGAGATTTATTCAAAAGGGATATTGTTGGAAGCAATGACAATCCTTAAAAAGAATGTAGCCAAATATACGACCAATGAATACACCAATCTACCATTATTGGGAGCTGAGACATGTATTCCTAAAGATAAGACTCCAAGATTGGGACCAATTAAAAGGGTCATTATTCATAAGCATCCCATATATCGTTGAGAAAAATGTTTACAGAAGTTTAAAGTTGAGTCACGACCATTTACAAAGTGAGAAGTCAGGGTCGACTAATGATTATTGAAACCTAAAATAAGAATTTGATCGATATTTTTTTTAATGAAATAATATAATAAAAAATAAATAAATTTGCTCATATATAAAGACTATACTAGATAAGATTAAACAAATAGCTACAACATTTATTTATATCACTCAAAATCTAAAATGAATGATGAAGATTAATGTCTCTAACAAAGCACTATCAATGGTTAAGATTTACCATCTACAATTCTATACAAGAATCCAAATATTTATGGATTCACATTTTATTCATGAATAGGAATTTAAAGTTACATGAATCTACAAACTTTTTCACATCGATTGCTTTCATCTACGACTATGGTTTCAGGGGCTCTGTCGTATGACCAGAGATGCACCGTGCCTCCTCTCCAATGGTTAGAGTTGGGCGCCTTTTCGTTGAAATCATGTTTGGGGTCAGACCGCTTTCTTCCAGGGGCGTGGGGGAAGATCTCACGATGTTATGGTGGTTTCATGTCGTGTCTTTAGGGATTCTTTCCCCGACGTTCTAGTGGTTGTGACGTTGGTTGGGGCCCACAGACAGGTCTAATGTTCCCCGACGAGGATTATGGGTAGGGGCAGTAGAGAATGGACGGAGATGTTGGGGGAATGATGACATGGGGACAAGAATTAGGGTAGGTGGAGGTTCGACGAGCTTTGAGCGGCGTGGGGGGAACCGACCGTCGTCTCATCAACCCGATTGCCTTACCTCGAGGTTTATCTAGTACAACGGTGGTGTCATTCTTTGACCGTGCGGAGGTACAATTCCAGAGTCAGTAGCTGTCATGCCCCAAATCCGGTTATCGCCCGGACCCGAGGCATGACGAGTAATAGAAGACAATAAATTAATAAATCAACATTTAGTTCCTGAAAAACTCGAATAAGAAACTCCAATCCACAAAATCTAGTTAAACATGAATAACCCTCCGGGGGTGTAATAATAAATCTCCACAAAATCTGGTCCAACAGAAATAAAGATAAACACGAAGTCTCTATGGACACCCACACCGAGAAGCTCCCGAGCCTCTACTCCTCTATCAAGCCTGTAAACACAACAATAAACTCGTAGGGGTGAGCTTGCGCTCAGTAGGAAAAACACATAACAAGGTGGACCTTCAACTCAATAAGATCAACAACACGTCAAAAAAATACATCTTAACAAACACGGGTAATAGATAAATCATCCAATGCCGTGGCACATGAAGTCTCCACCCTCCGATCCACATGATGTGTCCTCTCGGATTTTCCCTCAAATCCGGAGGAGACGCATAACATTGAGGCGACCGGAAACAACCCTTCGGGGCGCTTATCATCGGGATTCTCAGAAACGTCTCCAAGGGATTTTATGTCCTCGAGAACCAAGGTATTACTCCCATAGGGAGCATACACTTGGACAATTTAATAATAAGCAGTTAATAATTGAATAACGCACTCAACCGAAACACGAAATAATCCAAGCTCAACAACCACCAATTCAATTCCACCCATGGCTCACACATCACCAATTCACCACAACAAGCAGTACACGAATCACGCAAACACAGCACACCAATCACACAATCCCAACTTACCGTTCACTTACCAGTTTCGAACCACCGGGGCATCGATCACCTGATTGCACCGCTCGGTACAACCAGTCATACTCGATGCTCCAAACAACCATTCAAGTAAATCAAGTAATCATTCGAATACAATCAACGAGCAAGTACGAGTGTAATCAACTAATCATAAAAACCTTCAAAAGAGCACTCACACATGCAATTCCACTAGTTTCATTAGACTCTTTAGCCTATCCACTAAGCAATCAACAACCAAGCATGTGATCCTAACACGCAACTAATCCGAGGACTTTGCCAAGGCTCCTCTACCAGACAATCAATTCCCAAGTATTGAAAGCGAATTACACTAGTGAATGGCATCCTAATCGGTCACCACTAGACACTTCCGGTTATTAGTAATTGAAAGACGATTATGCTAGTTATTCGCATCCTATAGGCATTTCTAGGACCTTTCCAATTTTATTAACCTAACATGCATACTAAACAACATAAACGAGAGGTTAAGGCTTTCCCTACCTCAAGGTCCTCCTCTTCAACACTTTGATGAAGCCCGGTGATCACCACTTCGCTCTTCACTCGGGTCCCGGCGTGATCCTTGCTCCTCTAGCTCGATCCCCAAAGTCTTGGACACAAAGAAACGCTAATTAGGCTCCACTTAATCAGCAAGAAAGACCCCCAAAACCCTTCCAAAGTTCAGCTCAAAACCAAGATGCAAAACCCTCAAGAAACCCTCACCCTGGTCTGCCACGGACCTGGTCACGGATCCGTGACGTTAACCCTCACGGTTACCGTCACGGAGCCGTGACGAGTGCCGTCACGGACTCCCTCACGGAGCCGTGACGTCGCCCGTCACGAGATCCGTCACGGATCCGTGGCGCACCAGGGCAGTTTCGCCCTTCTTCAACCTCCAGCTCCTTTTCTCCGAAAAACCACCTTCAAACCCAGAAGTTTACCCCTTCCAACTCCCAAAACAGTCCAAATCCTTCAATACTCCTCTACCCATGGTAGGAATCAACACACAAACAACTTTCCAATGATTCATCAAATCAAACCCAACTCAAAAGCTCCAACAAACCAATGATTTCTCAACAAAAAAACCAACAAAGCTTCTCATCAACAACATCTCCCACCATTTCTACTCAAACCCAATAACATCTAGCAATTTTCACCCAAAACCCATGAAAATAGATGAAGAGAAATGAGGATTAGAGAGTTCCATTACCTCTAGAATGTTGAGATGAAGAAGATGGTAGTGATTTTGAGGAGGGATGGCTAGAGGAAGACTCCAAGTGGTCTCTTCTTCCTTGATTTTCCTTCAAACCTCCATGGGAGCTCTTCTCCCTTGCTCCTCCTCTAATTTTCGGCTACACCAAGATAGAAATGAATTGATTTTGCTTCTCCAATCTCATATAATACCTAGATGTAGCAATGACCTAAAAGCCCTTGAGCTAGATTCCCTTGTAGTAGCTTTTGGGAGGGTAAAAAGGACTATGACTATCCCTTTTTCTCTCTTTCAACCAAAAGAAGACAAGTGTCCACCTAGGTCATTTAATTTTCCAAAATAATTTCCAGCACTTTAAAAATAATGCTTTAGTCGATAAAAAGTCTCGTTTTGACCAAAATTGACTTTATCCAATATTATACTCAAACGAAAGGGATTTCTCCCCTGAAGCCAACCGTGATAATGGCTAATTCGTTTGGGTTCCGGAAAAGTCCCGAGTGACTTCTTGAGTCATCGGTTCGACCGGAAGCGGGTCTTACAGTAGCACCATTTATCAGGTGAGGTATGTGAAACACTCTCATCGGAAACCATGACCGCACATGATCATAACAGGTAAGTTCTGAGGAGTACCCACTCATTCATCACGTGTTATAGTCTAGTCTTGCCTACTCCTCGATACCTTGTTCTCATTAGGTTTACCACATGATACAAAGCCAAATTAAGAATTCAAGGCTCCTGTCAAATAAGCTAGAAGGTTCTCAGGCTAGTTCGATACCAAAGTTCTTTAGTGGCACTATAAAAGGTATCCGATGTTAGACCTGTCATCTTATCAAAGGACCACAATAATCGATTTAGTAGTTATGTTAGTATATATTGAATCCTACGAGTGTGATCGAGTGGAATAAGCGATCTATAAGAAATTTAGGTTCGATATGTTTTGGTTTATTCTTGAGATTAATAGAGTCGAGGTCTTAGATTCATCAACGATTAGGTACCCTACAAAGTATGTAAGGGTATGTGTTGGTCTGGGTTTAGGATCAATTTATTACTTGCTCTCAACCTTCCATTTTACTAAGCAACAAATCCTTTTACCATAAAAAAGATATATACATGTCAAATCCAAATGCGATATGTTTAAGATAGTTTTAAACAATTAAATAAAATTAGACCAGTTTATATGTGACGTTGTGTACAATAAGATATTGTGATCAACTTCTCTAAATTTCCATACTTAAGAATATTTGTTTAAAACTAAATATAGGCTTTAACTAGGATGAATAAAATAGAATTGAAAAATAAGAAAACCACTCGAACAGACACTAACACCAAGGTAATAACTTGGTGAGAATTTTCAAGAAATAAGGTTATTCAATATCAAAACCAACCAAATAATTGGCAAAAGCATAGAACAAACCCAACATATTCTCCTAATTACCTTAGGATACATACCTAAGTTCATTTAATTATTGTAACTCTCCAAAGCTAAAGAACCTTATAAATTAAAATTTCACTCGATAAAACCAAGAAAGAATGGTGCAAGAAAACAAGATGAATCAATAACAAACAGAGAAGACATTGAAGCTACAAAAATCTTTATACGTAATATTCCTTTTCCTGTTACAGATGAATGGCTTTATGATTTTTTTGATCGTGAAGAAAAGGTTTATGAAGCAGGTGTGGTTTGTCGACCAAATTGTGGTTTCAGATTCATCATAGTTTGGTCTACAGATGCTTCAATTGTGATTACTAAACTCAATGGCATTGGTCTACTCAGCAGGGGCGGAACTAAAGGAGTATATGGTGTTCCATGGAACACCCTAAATAAATGAAAAGTTGGTTCAATGGTTGAAGTTTCTTTATTATTAACCTCCCGCCCGAGTTCAAATCCCCACATAGAACACCCTTGTTTTTCTCAGTATTTTTTTTCTGAAGTTTGTATTGGTCTTTTTTGTCCTGATTTTTGTTACGGGCTAGGCTGGGCTGTTGGGTCCCCAACTCATTAACTCATCTATTTATGACCCTTCACACTCTTTTTTTTATAGAGATAATGTAATGTTTATTTAAATATCGGCAAGAAGGATATTTTGAAGAGGTTCAGGGATATGACCCCCGGACCAATTCCAGACAGGGGAGGAACAAGCCGCCCTGGCAAGCCAGTGAGCTGCTTTGTTCGCTGTCCGCTTTACAAAAACGAGTTGCACGTACTCGAGATTAGCTAAAAGGGAAATACAATCTGTGATAATTGTCCCTAAAGGAGAGAGAAGTCTTCCTCCTTTCTTGATCATATCCACTATGACCTTACAGTCGCTCCTCACTGTCGCCCTCTGGTGTGGATGTTGCCTAAGCCAAGTCAACGCATCTCTGATAGCATATGCTTCCACCAGACCCGGGTTCTGGGGACCATGGAAGGATGTCGACCGGGCCGCTATAATACCCCCCGGTCATCCCTACCTATCCACCCTGTCCCCATCAAGTTCACCGCCGCGAAGAGCGCGCCATCTGTATTTACTACCCACGTCCCCTGAGTCGGAGAGGCCCACACCTCCGCCGCTCTGGGTTGATCATTTCCGGGTTTGACCTGCTTTTGCCTCTTCCGCTTCATAGCTTCAAGCCATCCCGCCTGTAAATGGAAGGCTGTCTGGAAAACAGCGTGCGCCTGCTGTGTCTGTTGTTCCCAGACCACCTTATTCTTAGCCTTCCACACTTCCCATAGTATGCAGCCAATTAGACCCCCACTAGCCGGAGGATTACTGCTCAGCGTCCTTTGTAACCATTCGGAGATCGAGAGAGCATCATGGGGGGTGTTCAACCCAGACTTAGTCCAGCACTCTGCCGCTAATGGACATTGTACTAGTAGGTGAAGCTCCGATTCCTCCGCCCCCGAGCAGACCGAACACACCGCTTCCACCGCCACATGTCTATGCCTGAGGTTGACTGCAACCTGAAGACATCCTGAGCACGTTCTCCAGAGAAACGCCCGCACTTTAGGCATGACTTCCAGATTCCAGATGCGTGTCCAGATGTCTGTCTGAGGTTGGAATACAGCTTGGTCCTGTTGGCACATCCCATATGCCGCCTTCACCGTATACTGCCCTAGGTAGTCCCCCGTCCAATACCAAGAATCCGATATTGCTGATGTACTCACAGGGACTGCCAGGATAGCCCTTTGATCGTCCTCATCGAACATCTGTCGGATTTTGTCTACGTCCCACCGCCGTTCGTGGGGTAACATAATATCTGAAACCGGTGTTGTAGCCAGATCGGCTCTTAGTGATCGAACTCTCGACACGACCCCCACCAGCCACGGCTGATTACCGATCATCGTGGATGTCTCTGGTCCAATCGACCTTCTACCCCGTCCCTAACAAGCTCTTGAGCCGATAACAATCTTTGCCAGACAAAACTTTGGTTGGGTTTCCGGACCGCGTCCAGGACCTAGGAGTCCGGATAGTACCTAGCTTTTAATACCCGTGAAACTAAAGTGGACTCATCCTGTAGAAGTCTCCAGAGTTGCTTTCCCAGTAAAGCTGAATTGAAGTCATACATATTCTTGAAGCCCAGTCCACCCTCCTCCTTAGGACGGGACATAGTCGTCCCTGACTGCCAAATGACTCCCTTCCCGTCCCCCCCGGAAGATTTCCACCAAAATCGGGCCAGCGCCACATTCATCTTCTCCAAAAGACCTTTTGGCAACCGCATCACGCTCATGGTATACGTATGGATCGCTTGTAGAACCAACTTGACTAATACCTCCTTTCCAGCTCCATTCAGTAACTTCCCATCCCATCTCTGAATCCGCCTGAGTACTCTTGTCAGAATATATTGGAGACCCTGCTTCCTACTCCGTCCCATCATATTTGGGATTCCCAAATAGGGGGGTGGATGGATCAGTTCCGGGATCCCCAGAATCCGGACCCCGTCCGCCCGACACGATGGAGACGTGTTGACACTAAAGAAGAGCGAAGATTTTTGTTGGTTCACAATCTGACCTGACGCCTCCTCAAACATACTTAAATAAGCCTTGACCCGTCCCATTTCCAACGGAGTCGCCTTGCAGTATACATAACATTTATCCACAAAGAACAGATGAGTCAGTGTCGGCGCACGAGGGGTTATTCGAACTCCATGAAGTTCCCCCGTCACCTCCACCCCTTGAAGCAGCCTCGAGAACCCCTCCATACAGAACAAGAATAAGTACGGGGATAGCGGATCACCTTGTCTGATCCCCCTCTTTGGCTGGACAAAACCGGCTTGTTGCCCACCTGCCACAATATTATAGGTAACAGAGTACGTGCAACGACGGACAAGATTAATCCAATCTTCCCCCAAACCAAAACCCCGCATCATGTCCCACTTAAAGCCCCATTCAACACAGTCATAGGCTTTACTCATATCCAACTTCAGTGCCACCCACCCCTCCTTTCCTTGCTTCTTATTTTTCAAGTAGCGGAGAGTTTCATATGACAAAATAATATTATCCTGAATAGAACCGCCAGGAACGAACGCACCTTGTGTTTCCGAGATCAGCTCATGCAGGAGGCCTTTCAGACGATTCGCCGCCACCTTCGAGATAATCTTGAATATCACATTACACAGCGCGATGGGGCGCAGGTCCTGTAGAACACCGCTCTTTCAAAAGGGGTTTTAATTGAATTAGGAGACGTTGAGGTGGAATTTTGCAACGAGTAAAATTTTTGAAGAGAAAATCAAAAAAAAGAGATGAAGGAAGAGGAGGCTGGGCTGCTTAGGAATTGGGCCAGGTTCAAGCCCAATTCGTGAGCCTAAGGCCCATGAGCCGTGCACGACCCAACCCTAGCAACAAAAGGGGGGGCGAGCCTCTTCGGCTCCCACTGTTCACGCACGCAACCCGAGGCGTGTCTTCCTCCCATCGCACCTCCTCTCTCGAGCGTCGCGGACCAGAGCTTCGGCCCGAGCTCTTCCTCCGTCTCCGGCCACCTCTTCCACCTCCACCTTCCTCTTCTCCTTCTGCTTCTTCTCGAGCAAGCCCCAAAACCAGAGAAACCCTCCGCCCCGTCCTCCTTCTTCTTCGAACCAAACGAACCGGCGCCGCCGGCGGGAGCTTCGAACTCGCCGTGTGCGTCAGAGGCGGTGGGTGTCCGTCTCGACCCTCCTCACGCCATCTCTCTTCCTCCCCGACCTCGCAACGACCGGATTCGTCCATTTCCGTGCTCGATTCGAGTGTTTTCAGACGAAACCCTCGCCGGCGAAGCTGGTTCTCCAGATCTGAAAGAAGACGACGGGGGTCGCGTCTCAGGCCTCGCCGTCACGGCTACGACGTCACCAGCAACCCTCCGCCCCTCGCCGCTCCGTTTCCTCTCGATTCCGAGCGTTTCTGACGCGGTGGTCGGCGGCCGGAGCACCATTGCTCGTCGGAGACGCCGCCGGATCCAGGACACCCTCGAGCTCGGGCTCGAGCACGCCTTGGGCCAGAAGACCCTTGGGCCGAGAAGGCTTTGGGCCGGGCAACAACAGAAGACGGGCTTGGGCCCAGTACACTTCGCGGGCCAGGCCATGCTCAGCAGTGGGTCTGGATCCGGACCGGGTCAGGGCCTGGATCCGGGTCAACCCAAGTCATTTAAAACTATTTTAAAAATCAGATTAAATAATCAACTTTATTTAATTAAAGCTGAGGATTTCAAGGTTTGATTTAAGCATCAGAGGACCTTTGGACTTTTATCAGTATTAATTTGGACGTTTCATTTGTCAAACCTAGACGGGACTTCGCCCGAGCACAAGGGCTTGGACCCGAGCTAGAAGAACGAAGATCACGCCGGAACCCGTGTGAAGAACGGAGTGGTGACCACTCGAGCTTTTCATCAGAGTTTTATTAGAGGAAGACCACAAGGTAGGGAAAGTCTTAACTTCTCGTTTAAATGCTTAGTATGCATGTTAGGCTAATAAAAGTGGAAATGTCCTAGAATTGCCTATAGGATGCGAATAACTAGAATAATTGTCTTCCAATTACTAATAACCGGAAGTGTCTATTATGCATGCTTAGGACAACGACCATTAGTGAAGTGTGCTTTCAATACTTGGGAAATTGATTTACTGGTAGAGAGGCTGTGAAGAGCTCTCGGATTAGTTGTGTGTTAGGATCGCATGCTTGGTTGTTTGGTTGCTTAGTGGATAGGCTAAAGAGTCTAATGGAACTAGTTGAATTGCATATTTGAATGCTCGATTGAAGGTTTTCATGATTGGTTGATTGAACTCGTGCTTGACTGTTGGCTGTATTTGAATGATTGCTTGTTTTCCTTAAATGGTTGATTGGAGCATCGAGTATGACTGGTTGTACCGAGCGGTGCAATCAGGTGATCGATGCACCGATGGGTCGTGACTGGTAAGTGAACGGTAAGTTGTGATTGTGTGATTCGTGTGTTGTGATCATGTGATTCGTGTGCTGTGTGTTGTGGTGAAACGGTGATGCGTGAGCTATGTGTGATAGTGGATTGATGTTTGTTGGGAATGGATTGCTTCGTGTTTCGGTTTGAGTGTGTTACTCAATTATTATTTGATTATTATTGAATTGCCCAAGTGTATGCTTCCTATGGGAGTAATACCTTGGTTCCCGAGGACATAAAATCCCTTGGAGACGTTTCTGAGAATCCCGATGATAAGCGCCCTCAGGGGGTTGTTTCCGGTAGCCTCAATGATATGCGTCTCCTCTGGATTTGAGGGAAAATCCGAGAGGACACATCATATGTGGATCGGAGGGTGGTGACTTCATGTGCCACGACATTGATTGGATTACCTATTGCCCGTGATTGTTAAGAATTATCTTGTTGACTTTGCTGATGAAATTATTGAGTTTAAAGTCCACCTTGTTATGTATTTTCCCTACTGAGCGCAAGCTCACCCCTATGAGTTGATTGTTGTGATTACAGGCTTGATTGAGGAGTAGAGGCTCGGGAGCTTCTTGGTGTGGGTGTCCTTTTAGAGACTTCGTTTATGTTTTTACTTCCATTTTTGAACAAACCATGTTGGAGGATTATTATTACACCCCTGGAGGGTTTTATTCATGTTTTGAACCGAGTTATTCCGATCTGAGACTTAATTGAAGGATTTATGAAATTGTTGTTGGATTAATAGCGTTGAAAACCGTTTTTACTTAGTCATATCTCGAGTCCGGGCAAGAACCGGATTTGGGGCGTGACAATTTGGTATCAGAGCCTGGTTTCATTTGAAACAGGTGTCTTGTGAACTGGTTTTCAAACCTCGGACCGAAGTCAATTAGGTGGGTAGAGTTAGGGAGTTTGAGTCGTGATACTCAGTGACGCGATTTGGAAACATTGACGCGGAGAGTTGGAATGACCTGAGTCGTGAGTCGCTTTAATGTTTGTCCTAAATGAAATCTTTACACTACAATGTTTGCATTACTTGATTGGTATCCTCTCTCTAGCGATCGGTGAAGCCGAATGGTTGAGATCAGAATTGGATTAACGGGCAGTGATCGACCCGCTAGGCATTCGTTGTAGAGTGAGCCAGTTGTTGGTGGTGTTGCCATGTTGGTGGATCATTTCTAAATTTTCGAGTTGTAGTTTGGTCGTATTCAATTGTTGACTTGTTTGATTGACCACTATTCTGGTGCATGAGTACTCCATGTGTGCTTGTATTGAGTGTTTGGGAAGGGCACGAGAACACCGTAGTCCGTTGTGTGAGAACCTTGGGTGGGGCACGAGAACCCCGTATAGCATTTGTGTTGAGGATGTTGGTGGGGCACGAGAATCCCGTGTGCCCGTGTGTGGCGAGATTGGGGCACGAGAACCCCGTGTGCCCGTGTGTGGCGAGATTGGGGCACGAGAACCCCGTGTGCCCGTGTGTGGCGAGTTTGGGGCACGAGCACCCCGTAGTATTTGGGAGAACGAGAACTCCGTTTATTGATTGTGTTGTGTACTTTGGGGAGCACGAGAACTCCGATTATTAACTTTGTCATGTAACTTGAAGAGCATGAGCACTCTTTGTATTGACTGTGTGGTGTCTTTGGCCGAGCATGAGAACTCTGCGTACTTTTGTCTTGTGAAATTGTGTTGGTGATTGTCCCGCTTAAGCGGAGGGTTAAGGGAAAAATACGAATAAGTCATGCCGAAAGTTTGGTAGAACTAAAGTGTTTGTACTATCACGGGCTGACTCAGGGGCGCCACTGCAGTCGAGCGTGATGGTTCGATGTCAAGTTGTTACGATGAGGTTTGGGGACGCCTGAATCGGGTTGTAACAACATGAGATCGACATGAAAAGGTTTGGATAGAAGTTAAAAAGTGGGAATCTAGGGAAGGGAAGGAAGGGTTAAGGGTGATTAATGAATTGGATCGTGTTGCGATGCTAAACCCCTCTTTGTGAAAGGATACCCGAGCAAGAGGTATGCCTGTTGCTTTGTGCCTTGTGTGGTGTGCTTGAGATTTAATCCTCCAGTGGGAGTGGATTTCTTTGACTTGATTGAACCCTCCTGTGGGAGTTGGTTGTGTGTTTGATTGAATCGCTGATTGTTGTTGTGAGACGCATGGAGATGCGAACTTGTGTGACTTTATATGAGTATATATATATATACCTACTAAGCTTAAGAGCTGTAAAACCTTGGGTGACTTGTGAGACGCGCGTGAACGTCCTTGTACTTGATCGAACCTTTGTTTTCTGTGAGACGCACGAGGTGCGGGGCTCTTGTCTACGTAAGTGTTACTTTTGACTTTACGACTTACTTTTGATCCAAGTGGGATCTGGGGGAGACGCACGAGAACGTCATATTTTGGTAAATCGAATCGATTGGGTTAAACCAAGTTATGAACCTATAGGTTCTAAACGCAGTGAGCGTACGAGATGTCACACGTTTATGTCCTGGAGAGCACCAAGAGTCGTTCAGTTGTGGGGCAGAGTCAGACACCAGCTGTTGTTCTGGCAGGAGCAGTGAGCGCCTAGAGTGCTGCTTCCATAGAGAACCAGAGTTTTGGGGATAGACCGGTAGGGTCACCACCTAGAGTTCCTCCAGTCGCAGAGCCGACTCAGGCGGTCCGATTAATGAGGTGGTTCGCGCAGTGTTAGCTGCGCTCAGCATGAGACTACAACACCGGCACAAGAGTCTGTGCCTACCGCCGACGCGGTCACTACCGAGATGCCAGGCCAGGTGGACGGTTACACGGCCCAGACACTCAGGAGTTTTCATAAGTTGAGTACACCAGTTTAATCCGGGAATTCAGACCCCGAGGCAGTTGTATTATGGTGGGAGTGGATAACCCACAATCTTAATACGTTTAGAGTATTCAGATATTCGTTGGAGAATATGTTCCACGACCCCCCAGCTGAGGGAGAAGCACGATGCTGGAAGCAACGTGTGCAGACCAGATTTGGAAATGACTTCCAGCCGTTCAGTGGACTGTCCTTGGGACAATGTTTCCTTCGATCTATTCGAGATGATCGACACAAGCAGTTTTGGATCTGCGGTAGAAAATGGGTGACCGTCTATGAGTATTAGACGAGGTTCATGTCCCCGTATCGCTTCGCACCCGAGATAGTGCCGACCGAGGAGAGCGCCACGGGCGTCTCGAGAAGAGACTCAACTCTTGTATCACGGGTTGAGTCATTGCTTTCAGATACGTGGACTGTTCAGTACTAGTGGAGCAAACACTAGCTTTAGAGAGTTTTTTTTTGGGAGATCGCCAAGGCGCGGGAGACCAGGCCAAGGCCGAGGGGCTTCTTGAGGCCGTCAGAGAGTCGCAATTCGAGGAGGCAGGGGACCCCAAGATTCCTTCAGTCACAGAACCAGTCCCGTGAGACACGACGGGTTGGAGAAGTAATGTCCGCTGAACCTGCCCCGGTGGCACAGTTTGCCCTCGAGCGAACTGTTAGAACGTCTAGGCCGAGAAGGCCAGTTGAGTGACGGATCTACGAACCATCCCACAGGTCGATCTACGAGAGTCGACAAGAGAATATGCTTCCATAGCAGTGAATTCTTTCATCCCATCGAGAGGAGGACCTCCGATGTGGCAGGGCCGAGCGTACCTACTTACCGAGCCCCGAGTGAGGACTTGATACCGATCTTGAGATCGAGTAGAGTACTTGTTACCATCTGCATTTTGGATTTCGTGTCAACTGACACTTGAGCATTACACTGGGTGTATTGGTTCGTGGTGACGTATTGATCGAGCGAGTTTAACACTGTTAAGCCCACCGGTACTTTCAACACATCGACTAAAGGTATGGTAGTACTGACTAACGTCAGTGGGAATTGGAAAGTGGAGTAACAAACTTAGTCAGATTGAAGGTTCTTTTCTTCTCCGATAGTGCGGATCGAATTTTAAGAACCGAGTGCTGAAACAGCAAGCGTTCATCGAGCGCCATCAGCGACGAATGCCGAACAGTGAAAGGCCGCAGCCTTGACCAGTAAACGGTCCGACCGGTCACCGGAGATGACCGAGCAACGATAAGATCAGAGTAGCGCAGCGGAAGCGTGGTGGGCCCACACCCACAGTAGTCGTAATCTACAGTTTCTTCTAACCCCGCTACAGGACTTAAGTTAAAAGATTCGAACCGTTGAGGCGATGTTGTTCAAAATCTTTGTTAGCAAACGAAGGTTGCACGAGTGTGTGCCGTACGTGAGAAACTAAATCGAGGTGTGTCTCTTACGTTCTTTTCAGAAGGACTAATCGGTTTACCGCCAGTTCACACGGAACAAACGGTTAACGCTGAGAGTTAATCGGACAACTTTCCAGCGGGGAAGAATGCGGAGAACGCGAGTTGAGTACCAAGGCAGATCTCCACCAACAGGAGGAAAGCGAACGCTAATGTCTCGCGAGGACTAAGCATAACCTTGAAGTTACATCCTAGAAGTGAGAGCACCTCACGTTGGCATCCAGCTACATATAGCTGAGGACGACTCCCACAAGCTTTCAGGCCAGTAACAAAATGGCACCGAACGAGGGATTGTAGGGTAGGTCGGATTTTGTGCCATGCGTGGGCACAGGAAAAGTTAAGAGCTAATCGTGGTTGATTTTAAAATGTCGAGTAACGAATGAAGGAACCGCGCCGGTTTCTGAACTGTTCAAATATTCGAGATCTCAGTACGTGTTGATTACCCCTTAAAGGGTGATTCGGGTGGACTTGACTATAAGTTGGTTGGTTGATAGCTCGTGAACGGTATAAGGAATACCGCCGGTTGGGATGACCTTTGGCAATCGATCTTGGATCGTGTTTCGCAGTCGAGTGTCATTCTCGTATGTTCAATTTTGGTGTCTTGAAGGACGCCTACTTTCGACCAGGTACTAGTAAGGGGTTCTATTGGTCCGTGCTTTTGTACGTCGTTCGTCCGACTAGGTGTCGGTAGAGTTCATGGTGGTACTGAACTATGCGCCGGTTCTGAGAACCATTGTCTCGTGTTATGATGATTCAGGTGAGATGACTTGTGAAGTGGTTGATCAGATGTTGAGAACTGGTATTGATGTAACGAGAAATATCGCGAGTTGGATAAACTTCTTGATTGATCACAATGAGATGTGGTTGGCTTACCGCGAGTTGAGTTTGTGGTACGTGATGTGTAACTGACCCGTACCAGGTTGAGAACCATGTTCAGGTTTAACCGTTGTGACAGATGTGCGTGATGTTGGCTGTGTGCGAGACACGTTTGTGCTTTATCGTTTACCCTGGGTGTGTGATGACCTGTTATTTGATGTGGTTGCAGTTGGTGTGGGTTCGTTCGACCATGCTTTGTGAGTGTGGTGGGGTCCTGAGTTGAGGAGTGTGGTTACGAGTTCCGTGGGGGTAGCTGTGTGACGCACCCGTATGCCAGACTTAGCATGACGGGAGGTGTTGAGTAAGTTATGTTTGAGGCATGCCGCTTTTCGACTATATGACGGTACGCGGTACCCGTTGCTTGACGGAGGTATACCTACCTTTTTCACGAGATGTGATGAAACGAGCGATTGTTCCAAACCCCACAGTGGTTATGAGGACCTTTGTTTGGATGATTATTGTTGTGTGTTGCTTGCCCGTCTGAGTGTGTTAGGTCGTGACAAGACCTGTTCGGTGTTCTAGTGTGAACTATTCGGGAGACGGTTACTAAAGAGAATTGAGGGTTACACCTTCGGATGGCTCCGTCCTTGTCCGATTTTCAGAGTTTTCCGATAAGACACCCATACCGAAGGAAGATCCCGGTATGGCATATCAGAACCGAAGTCGTTCTATCCGGTATGATACCGGTACAGTTGAGGATCATGATAAGAAGTATCTTCATCGAAGTTGTTGATGACGGTCCGCCGTCGACACAAAAAATTGGAGTCTGTTAGGGGTTGCCAAGATCGTTTCTGGTTTTCCTCAGTATCTGAGGTGGGTACGATTTACCCTTTGAGTTGCGCGTTATTGGCCCACCAGACGTGGTAAACCGATTGATTGTTCCGAATCGTGCAATGATCATGAGATCCTTTGTCTTGAGGTAGTGGTTGTTACATTTTACTTGATCAGGTAATCGTTCGTGGTTGATCTTAGCAGGGCGAATGTTGGATTTCTGGGTAAGTTGTCCCTGTAAAAAGTTACTACGAAGGAAACTAAGTGGTTATGTTTACGTGTAAATTCCTACTTCAATTCGCCTTACGAGGTGTTTCGACGCGATATCTATGACCGACGGGAGATTCCGGTATAGAATATCCAGACCGATATAGAGTACTTCAGTACGACGTCTATATCGAGGTAGGATTCCGGTATAGGATGTTTTATACCGTCATCCGATATTCCTTAACGATTTGAGTGTTCCTTGACGTGTTGGGTACATCAGTGGTTCTTGAGTTATGGCTGCATGTCAAAACTGCGAACTATGGAGAAAGGCTGTTGTTCACCGCCAAGTATGGCTTTTTGAGTAACTAGCGTGATCTAGTGAAGCACGAGTAGGTAAAGGTCGCGTAATTGTGGAAACGGTTAAAGACCGAGTAGAGCCGACATAAGAGTTACGCAGATGAAAGGCGCAAGTCTCTTGAATTTCTATTGGTGATCAGATATTTCTGAGGGTGAACCTAAGAAGGACTCCTAGCGGTTCGACCGCGTCAGAGGCAAGTTATCCCCGCAGCTTATCGAACATTCCCTGAGATAAGGACAAGGGAGAATGTTCATTGTAATTTCGAGGACGAAATTCTTTTAAGGGGGGTAGACGGTAGAACCCCGCTCTTTCAAAAGGGGTTTTAATTGAATTAGGAGACGTCGAGGTGGAATTTTGCAATGAGTAAAATTTTTGAAGAGAAAATCAAAAAAAAGAGATGAAGGAAGAAGAGGCTGGGCTGCTTAGGAATTAGGCCAGGTTCAAGCCCAATTCGCGAGCCTCAGGCCCATGAGCCGTGCGCGGCCCAACCCTAGCAACAAAAGGGGGGGCGAGCCTCTTCGGCTCCCACTGTTCACGCACGCAACCCGAGGCGTGTCTTCCTCCCATCGCACCTCCTCTCTCGAGCGTCGCGGACCAGAGCTTCGGCCCGATCTCTTCCTCCGTCTCCGGCCACCTCTTCCACCTCCACCTTCCTCTTCTCCTTCTGCTTCTTCTCGAGCAAGCCCCAAAACCAGAGAAACCCTCCGCCCCGTCCTCCTTCTTCTTCGAACCAAACGAACCGGCGCCGCCGGCGGGAGCTTCGAACTCGCCGTGTGCGTCAGAGGCGGTGGGTGTCCGTCTCGACCCTCCTCACGCCATCTCTCTTCCTCCCCGACCTCGCAACGACCGGATTCGTCCATTTCCGTGCTCGATTCGAGTGTTTTCAGACAAAACCCTCGCCGGCGAAGCTGGTTCTCCAGATCTGAAAGAAGACGACGGGGGTCGCGTCTCAGGCCTCGCCGTCACGGCTACGACGTCACCAGCAACCCTCCGCCCCTCGCCGCTCCGTTTCCTCTCGATTCCGAGCGTTTCTGACGCGGTGGTCGGCGGCCGGAGCACCATTGCTCGTCGGAGACGCCGCCGGATCCAGGACACCCTCGAGCTCGGGCTCGAGCACGCCTTGGGCCAGAAGACCCTTGGGCCGAGAAGGCTTTGGGCCGGGCAACAACAGAAGACGGGCTTGGGCCCAGTACACTTCGCGGGCCAGGCCATGCTCAGCAGTGGGTCTGGATCCGGACCGGGTCAGGGCCTGGATCCGGGTCAACCCAAGTCATTTAAAACTATTTTAAAAATCAGATTAAATAATCAACTTTATTTAATTAAAGCTGAGGATTTCAAGGTTTGATTTAAGCATCAGAGGACCTTTGGACTTTTATCAGTATTAATTTGGACGTTTCATTTGTCAAACCTAGACGGGACTTCGCCCGAGCACAAGGGCTTGGACCCGAGCTAGAAGAACGAAGATCACGCCGGAACCCGTGTGAAGAACGGAGTGGTGACCACTCGAGCTTTTCATCAGAGTTTTATTAGAGGAAGACCACAAGGTAGGGAAAGTCTTAACTTCTCGTTTAAATGCTTAGTATGCATGTTAGGCTAATAAAAGTGGAAATGTCCTAGAATTGCCTATAGGATGCGAATAACTAGAATAATTGTCTTCCAATTACTAATAACCGGAAGTGTCTATTATGCATGCTTAGGACAACGACCATTAGTGAAGTGTGCTTTCAATACTTGGGAAATTGATTTACTGGTAGAGAGGCTGTGAAGAGCTCTCGGATTAGTTGTGTGTTAGGATCGCATGCTTGGTTGTTTGGTTGCTTAGTGGATAGGCTAAAGAGTCTAATGGAACTAGTTGAATTGCATATTTGAATGCTCGATTGAAGGTTTTCATGATTGGTTGATTGAACTCGTGCTTGACTGTTGGCTGTATTTGAATGATTGCTTGTTTTCCTTAAATGGTTGATTGGAGCATCGAGTATGACTGGTTGTATCGAGCGGTGCAATCAGGTGATCGATGCACCGATTGGTTGTGACTGGTAAGTGAACGGTAAGTTGTGATTGTGTGATTCGTGTGTTGTGATCATGTGATTCGTGTGCTGTGTGTTGTGGTGAAACGGTGATGCGTGAGCTATGTGTGATAGTGGATTGGTGTTTGTTGGGAATGGATTGCTTCGTGTTTCGGTTTGAGTGTGTTACTCAATTATTATTTGATTATTATTGAATTGCCCAAGTGTATGCTTCCGATGGGAGTAATACCTTGGTTCCCGAGGACATAAAATCCCTTGGAGACGTTTCTGAGAATCCCGATGATAAGCGCCCTCAGGGGGTTGTTTCCGGTAGCCTCAATGATATGCGTCTCCTCTGGATTTGAGGGAAAATCCGAGAGGACACATCATATGTGGATCGGAGGGTGGTGACTTCATGTGCCACGACATTGATTGGATTACCTATTGCCCGTGATTGTTAAGAATTATCTTGTTGACTTTGCTGATGAAATTATTGAGTTTAAAGTCCACCTTGTTATGTATTTTCCCTACTGAGCGCAAGCTCACCCCTATGAGTTGATTGTTGTGATTACATGCTTGATTGAGGAGTAGAGGCTCGGGAGCTTCTTGGTGTGGGTGTCCTTTTAGAGACTTCGTTTATGCTTTTACTTCCATTTTTGAACAAACCATGTTGGAGGATTATTATTACACCCCTGGAGGGTTTTATTCATGTTTTGAACCGAGTTATTCTGATTTGAGACTTAATTGAAGGATTTATGAAATTGTTGTTGGATTAATAGCGTTGAAAACCGTTTTTACTCAGTCATGTCTCGAGTCCGGGCAAGAACCGGATTTGGGGCGTGACAGGTCCTTTAGGGACATCGGGCATTCCACTTTCGGAATCAGGACCAATGTCTATCTATTCAGTTCTTTTGGGATCTCCTCCCCCGCAAAGACTCTCCTAGCCCATTGAGTGACGTCCGCACCAACCGAGCCCCAATACTTCTGGTAGAAATACGGGTTCAGACCATCCGGGCCCGGAGACTTGTTAGGTCCCATAGAGAAAGTAGCCTCCCTAACTTCCTCACAGGACACCTCACTCATGAGAGCCCGGTTCTGTGCTGCTGTCACTTGCTGCTGGAACCTAGGACCGTTTATCCCATCCCCCCGAGTCTTCCTAGACAAAGTCTTATAGAATTCCCGAATGTGGTCCCCAAGTCCCGTGTCCCAGGAAAGGATATTTCCTTCTGCATCCTTCAATTCCGACACCTTGTTTATATTTTTCCGCTGCGCCGCCGATGCCTGGAGGAACTTTGTATTCTGGTCACTCTCTGTGAGCCAGTGCTGTTTGGCCCTCTGCCTCCAGAACTCCCCCTTTTTCTCCAACGCAGAGACATAGAGCTTCTGTAATGCTCGCCTACGACGAATACTCGTCCGAGCGAGGCGCCCGTTCAACCACATAATATCTTTTTCATACCGGGAGATTTTCCTAGCCAAGGCATTATAGACCTCCTTCCCCTAAACGTCCAGTGCCTCCCCAGTTTCCTTTGTCTTGACTCCGATAGCACGGTCTCCAGGGGAGCCCCACCAAGCCTGTATTAAGTGGCCACACTCCGGGTCTTCCGCCCACATATTTTCGAATCTGAACTGTCTAGATCCCACCGGGTCCACTCGTCGTTCGGAATCCAAGAGGATGGGCAGATGATCTGATGTGGCATCCGGCCACAACTCCTTCATTTCCCGCGACATGAGAGCCCTATCAAGTTGGACCGCCATTCGCGTCTCCGGTTCACTGCCACTATGCCACGTGAACCCATACCCCTGGAGTGGTACATCCATGAGCTGTGCCTCCCGCATCGCTCCCCTGAATCCGTGGATGAGGCCCATCGGGTACTGATTTCCCCCCTCTTCTCCCGTTGCTTGAGAATGCCATTAAAGTCCCCCATAAGAAGCCACCTCTCCGAAATCCCCACCCGTTTACCTAAGGACCGAATCATCTCCCAAGTCTGCCAGCGCAGATCCCGATTCGCCTCCCCATAGATCCCCGTGAAGCGAAAAGACTCCCCACTTGCTTCCTTAACTTCCACATCAATGTAACGATCCCGACTATCAATTTTCGTGACCGACACTCCCGTTGCCCATAAGAGGATAATTCCACCTTTATGACCATCCGCCGGGACCTCACACCCTCCCGCGAATCCCGTTTTTAGTCGCAGTATATCCACTTCCCCTTTCTTCGCCAAAGTCTCACTTAGGAAGATCACCTGCGGTTTCCTGCGACGAATCACCCCTTTTAGATACTCAACCGCAACCAATTTCCCTAGAACCCTACAGTTCCAAGATAGAAAACGCATTCTTCGTCCCCACAGACAGAACACCAACCTGACCCGGTGCGAGAGAGAGACCGGCACACACCCCGATACCTTGCTCAACCCCGATACCCTTCTTCCCCGTGACCAGATTGCCTGTCCTCGTTGACCCTCAACCTGAAACCTGGCAAATTCCACGCCGGTCACAACAGAGCGCGCCCAGCACCCACTCCTAACGCCGGAAACGTAAACCCCGCCGGTCAAGATCAACACACACCGAGCACCACTCCTATCGCCGGAAGACAGAATCGCGACACCACCCTCGGTCCGCTCCCCCTCCGCCAACCACTACCCGAGGAAATCAACCTCGCAAATAGTGGGGCGACCTGCTTCTTCTCCGGTCGTATTGTCACCCGGACACCGAAGTCGATACAACAACAAATCGCGCTTCCCAAACTCCACAAAGGCGAGTTTAAGACGGAGAAAACAGAAGGAGACAAGAACGTACCTCCACCTTCTCACGAACAGGAGCCGCCGGCGATCTCACGCGCCGATACACGCTCAGTTCATCACATCCGCTGATAACACCCGAGAGAAGCTAGGGCAAAGTTTTAGTGGAAACTTACATTTAACCAAGGCTCAAATGGAACTTCTTCACACTCTCTTTATTTTCAAATTATCCCTCATGATGTCAAATTCAAATATACAACGTCTCTAAAATAAAATAACAAATGAGCATATGTATCTTAAATATAAATTAAATCATCATAAAATTTACAAAATAATAATTAAATACAATATAAAAATTAATCAATAACCAACATCTTATTAACTCATCTATTTATGGCCCTTCCTACTCCTTTTCTTTTTATTCTATCCCATCTAATATCAAACTCAAATATAAAACATCTCTAAAATAATATAATAAATAAGCATATGTATCTTAAGTATAAATTAAACCATCATAAAATTTGCAAAAACAATAATTAAATATATTATGAAAATTAGTCAATAACCAACATCTTAACCACTATATTATAAATATATTAAAAAATCCTCATATTTCAATATCGTACATAACAAAAAATTTAAATTTTTTAATATGTTATAAATATTTCATTTAAATTTAATTTAATATCTTATTATTCTAAATCGTAATTCGTATGAAAAAGGATGGATCTTTGAAGATCAGATGGGTATTTTACCTCTTTTCAGTCCAAAACATTCAATTTTAGCTTCAAACTCTTGTAATTTTATTAATATTCATTTTTTTGATAAGCGAAAATTTATTAAGCAAGTGTTCTACATGGTTGTAGAACAAAGCAAGAAAACAATCCCGAAAAATGATATTTTCTTCAGACCAATACCGCTACAAGAGCAAAACAAAAAGTAAACAAAATACAAAAAACAAGCCAGAAAGTAACAAGAAAATCGCCCCACTAAGTCAAGCTGGTAAACCGGTTAGAGACCAAAATGGGTGCAATCGCACTCAGATCAGGACAATCCTCAGTCTCAAAATCCTCAGCGTCCTCCTATAACAGCTTAGAACTGAGTAAAGGAGCCAAGGCAACATGCTTTTTTTCGATTTTCTTGCTAAAGTTCCACTCACCCGAACTATTCTTCTTAGCAATGTCGATCACAAAATTTCCCGAATTACCTCCTTTATCAGCATTATTTCTAGCTCTGTTCTGATAGAAAACAACTGGAGGAGCGGGTTTTTTGAACTGTCCCTTCCTTGGACGACCACGCTTTTTTGGTTGAACAATGCTTTGAGTTTCGGTAATTGGCATCAGAGATTTTAGGAGAATATCCTTCCACGGGCTGCTCTGATGATCCCCAACAAAATCAGAACCGTCAAGCTGAGTCCCATCACCCATATCTGATGGGGAAAGGGCTTCATGCGGCTGGGAATGAGGGCCTGAAAACGAGATTGGACCCTCCTGAGACAGGTCAAGCCCATCAGAACACCTCCCATAATGAGCTACGTCAGTTGGACCAGGCACTGCCGTTTGGGCTTTAGTCACGGCCCAAGTTGGAGATAAGTCCTGCACGACACCCTGCCATGCGTTTTGAGCGTCTTCCCCAACGCAATCTTCTCCGTGAATAATTGGGTCTGGCGTAATTGATGGATCAGAATCCCCCAAATCAGGGGATATTCGAAAATCATACTGACGCGATTCCTAGGATATCCGAATCAGAAAGAATTCGCCAGTAGCCGTAATGGTTGCCAGAATAACAATATCCATCAATGTCTCATTGGTTCCCGCCGGAGTTTTGTGTTTTCCGAGCAAAACTTTTGCAGGTGTGAACTTGCGATCTCTAAATCGCACTCCCAATGAAGAACGAGGACGCGCCAGAGCCATAAATAATACATGGCCTTTGAGTTTGAAACCATTGTAGGTTTTACTGGCCATGTCTGCAGCTTCTGGCGATGCGAAAGAGACGAAACCAAATAACTTTTCTCCCCATTTGTACGCTTTAGAACCGAACATGACAGGATATCACTAAACGGTCCGAGGGTTTTGGTAACCCAATCTTCCTTTATACCGAAAGGTAAATTGCAAATGAAGACCTCATTTGGAATCGTCGGAAACTCGTGCGGCTGATCCTTTGGGGCGTTGTTCTCAGCCACAGGGACGTCTTTCTCAGTCAAAACCACATGCGAGCCATCCATCGAAAGATCAGCAACAACAGGTTCAGATGCTCTATTTTCTGGAGCCGGAACAGAGGCATCCCGTTCGTGGATCTTGCCAGGCTTCGGGATATCGGAAGCAGCACCCGCTCCAGTGCCCTTGTTTGTATCCATACCTCTCGACTTCACCTGTTTCCTTGGATGTGTCGGGACCAATTTCACCCTCTTGGCCTTCTTCTTAGCCGGAGTTTTGGCCAGTGATCCTCGTCGTTCCCTAACGGCGGTTGTTGTGACAATCTTACAGTACTCACCATATAGAGAAACCAACGAGGAGCCAAAGACAGAAAACGAGAGCATAGTGATGCCTACGGTAATCAATTTAGCGAGTTAATTTTATTAATATTCATATATGTAAATTTTTTTTTTTATCAATTATACATATAAATTATTAAACGAACAATAAATAATAATCCAATTATCTATGAGTGAAGTGAATTTTTTTTTGATATATTTAACAATTATGGACGAAACACCCTAGCAATTATTCCTGGTTCCGCCCCTGTTACTAAGCTCACTACTGCAATGTGGTCGAACCCAGTATTGAGCAAATTTAATAGGCTGGCATATGACTCTTGTCTAGGAATGAGATGTAAACCTTTAATTAAGTTTCTTAAGTTTGTTGAAGAGACTAAAAGGCTTCACCGGTGGCCAGAAACTAGGGATGTTATGAAGAATCAAGAACTAGAGTTGAAACATGATCAGTGAAACACGATATTGACCAGGTTGAACTTGATGATAGAGGAGGACGTAGCAACATGGAAAAAGAGGTGACAAATATAGTCGCAGAGGTATAGATGGTGGAAGTCGACATAGTTCACAAGAAAAAATTGTTTCAAAGGGTTGAGCCCTTATTTGTTTTCCATTATCGTTTTTGGAAAACAAGCCACCAAAAAGCACAACTGCAATGACCAATCTCTTTGATGAAACTGATGGTTTCTTGCCTTCTGAATCTATAAGATCTACTTTAGGTCAAATTATGGAGGAATTGAAGGATGATAAGATGAAAACCATAACACTCTTGAGGAATGGGTGGAGTGGGAAAGACAATCTTGGTAGTAGAAGTGTGCAAGAAAGTAAAAAAGTTGAAACTTGTGGATGAGGTTGTGATGGGTGTTGTCTCTCAGGCCCTAAATATTGAATGAATTCAAGGTCAGATTGCAGACATACTTGGTCTTCGTTTGCAGGAGAGAAACAATATAGGGAAAGAAAAATAGTTGAGCTTAAGATTAGATAAAAGCAAGAAGAAAATCTTGATTGTGTTGGATGATCTATGGCAAAACTCAAGTTAGCAGAGGTAGGAATTCCAACTAGTGATGATCATAACGGCTTGAAAATTCTTCTTGAGACAGGCACCTACAAGTACCTAATTCTATGGGTAGTGGTTGTAATTAATGTATTAACTGATGTTTAAGCGTGAAATTTATTTGAAAGGAATGCCAGGGTGAGTTGCAGAATCCCTATTTGCTTAATGATTTATCCAAGTCAGTGGCCAATGAATGCTAGGGTTTGGCTTTAGCAATAGTAACAACTGCTAGTACTCTTAAAGGCAAGAGTCTTGAAGATTGAACCGACTAGAATGGTCGTCATTTGTAAAAATCCTAAACATTGTTGATAAAGATGTTTACAAATGTTTAAGGTTGAGCTTCGAGTATTAGCAAAATGAGGAGTACAAGTTACGTTTTCTGCTTTGTTCTCTATTCCTGGAAGAAGATGTATTAGAGTAGAGGTATTGGTAACAACTCTACACGGTTTTCGCCATGATATTTTTGACTACATTGATAAAGCAAGGAAATAAGTGCATGTGATGATTAGAGGCATCCAAGCTTGTAATTTATTGTTAACCAATAACATATATGATGAATGCTATGTTAAAATGCATGATACTGTTCGTGATGTTTCTTTGTGGATAGCATCCGAAGGAGAGAGTGACAAAATATTCTAAGGGAAATCTAAAATGGGTTTAAAGGAGTGGCCGAATCTGAGAAAGGTAAATTATAACAATTTGGTAGTTTTATCTTTGATGAAGAACCGAATACTTCAATATGCTCAAGACTGAGGTTTTTGTTATTGGATGAAAATGGATGCTACAACTTCCCAAATGAGTTTTTTGGCAGAATGGAAGCTCTCTGTATTGAGTGTGTGTGTTGGGCTGGCCCAATGATTATTGGGCTATAAAGCGAGAATTTGATCGAAGTCTTTTTTTCCTTATAAAAGAATGTAATAAAAAAATAAGTAAATGTGTTCATATAAAAAGATTATACTAAATGATATTGAACAAATGAGCTTCAACATCAACTTATAACACTGAAAATCTAAAATGAATGATGAAAATTAATTTCTAACAAGACAACCTTTATGGATAAGATTTATCGTCTAGAATTTTATACTAAAATCCAAAAGTTTAAAGATCCACATTTATCTATAAATAAAATGTAGGGAAAGTTTCATTATAATACCATAGCAAACATTTATTTTAATTATAATACCCTAGTATGTTTTTCTTACATTATAATACCCTAACAAACATTTGTTTTCATTATAATACTCTAACATGTTTTTCTTGCATTATAATACCAGAAAAACATTTATTTTCAGTTTGGTACCTAAAGTTAATTTTCCGTCTATTTTTGGACGGAAAATGGTCATGTATAAATAATATGACCCTTATTTTTTCCAAAATTCCAAAATTGCCCTTAACAACATCTTCTTATCTTTCTTTTCTCTTGTTCCTTTCATTTTTCATTCGGCGATGGGGATGGGGCTGGGGCCGGCATCGAGAAGATGACGGCGAGCGAAGGTCGGGGTTCACAGCGGCGTATTCTATGTGAGACATCGAGAGGTGCTGGGGATTTAATTCAACAAGAAGTGTTGGGAATTTCCATTGGTCTTGATTTTCTGCAAAAATAATCGGATGAAGAGGGTTGTTTTAATGTCGGGATTGGAAAATCGTTTGTTCGTCCTTAATATTCAAGGTTTGAAGAACTCTGAAGAAGTTACAAAGGCAAACCTTTAGAGAAGTGGTGTTGTGAGTCATGTTGATGTTGTTGCTGTTCTTTTGATTCTTCACTAGGAAGCATGTAATGAGGTTAAGGAGGGTATTTATTTTGATAAAAAAGGCTTATGTGAATTGATTTTTGATTTTCAAAGAACAAGTTGTGATTTGGGTTTGGTTTGTAGGTTTGATTTTAAAGGTCTATGAACTAGGTTTGGTCTGCAGGTTTGATTTCAAAGAAAAAACGTATGTGAACTATGATTTGGATTTGGCGTATGTGAACTGTGATTGGGTTTGTTTTTCAAAGAACAAGGGAAATTTTCATTTTAATACTCTGACAAACTTTTATTTGCAGTTTAATACACTAATTTTTTTTCATTTTAATACCCTGACAAACTATTATTTTCAGTTTCATACCCAACCGTTAACTTTCCATCCAAAATGGATGGAAAACGGTCATGTGCTTTGCACATGAACTTTTTTAAAAAAAAAATACAAAAAATACTCTTCAACCTTTCACCTATTAAAAAGACTAGATTTCAAGAATAAATAAAATAAAAAATAAAATAAAATAATACTAATTAAAAAAATTATTGATTTTTGGGTAAACTTCACCTCATTACCCTAAAAATACTTGTGTTTTGTTTCACTATCCAAACCAAACTTTGTTGCACCTCACTACCCTAACGAAACTTTTAGTTGCACTTTCATACCCGTCGTCAACTTAACATCCATTTTTGGATGTAAAATGATAAAAAGTCCAAAATACCCCTCACTTACACTCAAATTTTCAAAAGCATGCCATTGGTTTTTAAAAATTCTTTTTATTTATTTATTTTATATAAATCATATTTTTATTTTTAAATCAGTTTATTATTAAAAAAAATCAGATTTTGTTTTTTAAAATTTATTTTTTATTTCTAAAAATCAGATTTTTTTATAAAAAAAATTAGCTTTTATTTTTAAAAATCAGATTTTTTTAAAATCAGTTTTTATTTTAAAAAAATCAGATTTTTTTTAAAATCAGTTTTATTTTAAAAAAAATCAGATTTTATTTTCAAAAATTCAGTTTTTTAAAGCAATTTTTTTCTTTCTAAAAACAAGATGTATTTGAAAACTGTTTTTTTTTTAAAAACTGATTTTTTTGAAAATCTAATCTGATTTTTTAAAATAAAAACTTATTTAAAAAAATTTAAAATCTGATTTTTAAAAATAAAAAACTATTTTTTAAAAATAAAATCTGATTTCTAAAAATATAATCTGATTTTTTAAATAAAATCTAAAATTTTAAAAATAAAATATGATTTTTTAAATAAAATATTAATTTTAAAAATAAACACTAAAATTTAAAAATAAAATCTTATTTTTTTAAGAATAAACTGATTTTGTAAAAATAAAAAACTGATTTATATAAAATAAATAAATAAAAAGAATTTTTGAAAACCAATGACATGCTTTTGAAAATTTGAGTGTTAGTGAGAGGTATTTTGGACTTTTTATCATTTTCCATCCAAAAATGGATGTCAAGTTGACGGCGGGTATGAAAGTGCAACTAAAAGTTTTGTTAGGGTAGTGAGGTGCAACAAAGTTTGGTTAGGGTAGTGAGACGAAACACAAGTATTTTTAGGGTAGTGAGGTGAAGTTTACCTTTGATTTTTTCTTCATCTGTAAATATGTAAAATAATTATGTATACTAATTAATTATAAAAAAATATTGTTCATAAATATGTTAAGTATATAAAATATAAATAGTATGCATTGTTGAAAAATGAATCATAATCATGAAGTTGAAACACTCTCAACACGTTGGCCGGCCGGTGAGTTTGAGCTTGATGGCTTCTCTTCTTTTTGCTCAACTATATTGTGTCATTACAAAGAGTACATAACCATTTTTACACCTACAAAGATGGTTCGTCCGGTCAAGGAATCCAAGGCTTGTCCGGCCAGCACTTAGGAACCAGTTCCCACGCACCATGGAGGTGGCGAGCAGACGGTTCCGGTCAAGAAGCGTGCTCGTGTCAAGGATCGTCCGACCAAAATTCTGGCCCACGGAGGTGTTGAAATGAGCAACACCATTGATTCAGGGACGGGTGCTGAGATCCCAGGTGAGGTTAAGAAGCAATCGGCCGTTGGTGGTGTGTGTACAGACAGAGTAGCGAGTCGCCAACGACGAACACCAGCACAATACATTGAGAGTGATACGGAACTATACATTCGAAATCTACCGTATGGATCATCGGAAGAGTGGTTTCGGACTTTGCTTTCACCATTCGGCGACATCGTCTCACTTTCAGTTTTGAAGAAAGCAAACAGGCAAGGTGTCTATTTTGGTTTCGTTCGTTTTACGTCGAAGACTGCTGCTTCCCAGGCAATCGAGACCCTAAATAGGTATAAGACTAAAGGGTACGTCTAGTTCGTGGCCTTTTCTCGTTGTCGCTTGCGTTCTCCGGCGACTGAACTAGTCGGGTGTGAAAAACAGAGCACCGGCTCTGTTCCCTCGTTTCCGTCTGCTCCAGTTTCCGGCGATGATCCTCGATCACGGTCACTCTCCCCCGTTTCAGGGGCTGATCCCATAATTCAAGGGGTTTCAATTTCAAACCAAGAAATTTGGAATTTGATTCCAGGGATTGCGATCGACGCAGTTTCGCCGCAGATCATGGAAGAGATACCGTCTCCGGCTGTAAATCTGAGTTGCGATCGTGCTGATCCTGGGCTTGCAAATTTGGGACGGATGACGTGTCAGACCGGGCCTATTCGTGACCAGGTTGGTGCTGAAACGGTGTCAATCTCGCCGAAGATCACGACGCTAGAGCTGGCCCCGTGTGCGACTCAAGTGCAGATATCTGGGCATGCAAGTGGGCTTGCTGATCAAAGTGGGCCAAGGGATGCAGTGTATGAAAGGCCTGGTGTTAGTAGTGATGGATCGGGCCTAGAACAGGTTGCTGGGCCTGTTTTGGATGAGTCTTTGCCCCGCCCATCCGAAAAATTGCTTACATTGGCCCGTGAGGATCCAAGTCTGATTCCGGTTGTTAATCGTATTGGGGCTGATCCGAGTTTGTTTGACATTTTTAAACGCATGACCACTGATTTGGGTTCGTCGGTTGTGGGCTCGGGCTCAAACATTCAGCCTCGAGGTGAAGAATCAGCTTTGGAAATCGAGTGTCAGTGTAGTCCGTGGAAAGACATTCTCCTGAGTAAACCCGGTACTCCCGTAGAGGTTCCAAGGAAGCGTGGTCGTCCAAAAAAGGGCCAGCCAAAAAAGACAGCTCCTCTAACTGTTTTTTACCAGACAAGAGCCAAATCTAAAGTGGGTCCTCCTGGTAGTTTCACTATTGATATTGCTAAACAAAGTAAAGACGGGACGTGGTGTTTTAGCAAGAGATTTGTGAAAAAGGCGGCTTCACTTTCCACAGGTTTTGAATCCCCTCAACATGGTGAGGATGAGGAGGACGTCGAGGATAGCGAGTTTGAGGTTATTCCGGCAGCATCTTCGGTTCCGGTTTCTAACTGATTTCTCTGCTTGAATCTGGATAGGGAGTAGTTCGTTTGCTTCCTGTTTTGTTTTTGTTTCAGTTTGGCTTTTTGCCTGTATCGGTTTGGGGAAAAGGTCTTTTTAAGGATTGTTTTTCTTGCTTCGTTTTACTTTTTTGTAGAACGTTTGCCTAATAAATTTTTCGCTTATAAAAAAAAATATATAAATTATACAAAAAATATGATTTTTGTTCAAATGTATAAATTTGATTTTTTGAATTATAAAAAAATATGATTTTTCAAATATATAAAAACTGAATTTTTGAATTATATAAAAATATGTTTTTTGAAATATATAAAAATTGAGTTTTAAATATATAAAAACTGATTTTTAAAAATATTTTTCGAAATAAAATCTAATTTTTTGAAATATATAAAAAAATCTGATTTTTTGTGGTAGGTTTTGAAAATTTGATTGGTTATCGGGGGTATTTTGGACTTTTCATCCATTTTGGATGGAAAGTTAACGGTTGGGTATGAAATTGAAAATAATAGTTTGTTAGGGTATTAAAATGCAAAAAAAAAAAAAACAAGCTAGGGTATTAAACTGCAAATAAAAGTTTGCCAGGGTATCAAAATGAAAATTTCCCTAAGAACAATGCTTTTATAAAAACTGTTTTTTAAGAAATAAAAACTTTTTTTTTTAAAATAACAACAGATTTTCATAAAAATAGAAACTGGTTTTTGTAAGAAATAAAAACAGATTTTTATAAAAAAAAAAAATGATTTTAAAATCAAATCTGATTTTTAAGAAATAAAAATTTATTTTTTTAAAAATAAAAACTGATTTTGTAAAATAAAAAATGTCTTTCTATTTTTTAAATAAAAAATATATTTTTACAATAGAAAAATGAGTTTTAAAAAATGAAAATGATTTTTAAAAATTGAGTTTTGATTTTAAAATAATAAAATTAATTTTTTAAATGGCATATTTTGAAATATAATGAAGGATATTATTTTCATTTCATTTATTTTTAAATATCTAACGCCCCAATGGCATGATGTTGAAAATTTGACTGTTAGTTAGGAGTATTATGGTCTTTATATCTGTTTTGGACGAAAAAATAACAGAAAATTAACATTAGTACCAAACTAAAAACAAATCTTTGCCAAGGTATTATAATGCAAGAAAAATAGGTTAGGGTACTATAATGAAATTTTCTCCAAAATATATTCATGCCAAGTTCAAATTTGATAGGCTCGAGATAATTCTAAACTGTTATACCAAATTATGTTAGCTTATATGTGACGTCGTGTATGACTAGCTATTATCATCAACTTTTAAAAATTTCCACACTTATAATATTTTTTGAATACTATATATATATATATATATATATCGTGAACATTAACTGCGTACGCGTGAAAAGGCCACGTGTCGCTCTATTGTGCGTCGACAGTTCTCACAATAAGACCCGATTCTCATTTGATAGCGGGTCTCTCTCTCTCTCTGTATATATATATATATATATATATATATATATATATAGGATAGCTTTCAGGTGCATATTTTCTTAAAATACAAACGGTGCGAACCATATAAATATACGGAAATAAAATGTAATTACAAATTAAATCTGTACATTTACATTTCTGATTTACATTTACGTTAGACTATCCTATTTTTGATTTACATAAAAAAATATAATATCTCTAAAATAAAATGTAATTACATTTTTTTTCCGTAGATTTACATGAAGTTCGCATATTTGTATCTTAAGAGCGGTGTGTACCTGAAAGTTTCCCTATATATATATATATCACTTCATCACATGTTTTATCACCTCATTTAATGTGTTTTATCACTTCATCACATGTTTTTGTTATCAACATTGTACCCTAGTTTTATCACCCTGATATGAAACATTTATGAGTTAAGATTTATCAACACTAAACACTAGTTTTATCAGAGCTGAATACATGTACTAATGTGATAAAAAACAAGTGATAAGGGGATAAATATCATGCAATAGAGTGATAAAACACATGTAGTGGGGGTGATAAAGCATATGTATTGAGATGATAAAACATGTGATGAGATGATAAAAAAACTTGTCATAGAGTGATAAAAATACATGAACTGAGGTGATAAAAATCATCATATATGTCATGCTAACCCTAGGCGTGTTCGCCTTCGCCGCCGGCGTCAGATCTGGACTCCTTTGGAGCCAGTGATGATGCCGGCGGCCTCCCTCCTTCTCCCCTTGCTTCCCTTTTTTCTTCTTGCCCCGAGTTTCGACTTGGTTCACTCTTTTCTCTTCTCTTTCCTTCGTCCGACCTAGTCCTCTAAGATCTGGCCCTTTGGGCGACAGATCGACCCTACCCGAGTCTGGTTTGGCAATGATCTATGCTCTTCAGGGCTGATTGTTGTCTCACAAGCACTTGGGAGGTCGCGGGACTTGGCCGTGACATCTCTTCTCTTTGCCTACCTTCGCTTACCTCTGTTTCTTGTCCTCCACCTCCAGCGTTTCGTTTCTCTCTTCTATCGGCGGCGAAAGTATCAGATCCGGTGTGACGTTTTTCTTCAGATTTGTGATTGATGGGGTCTGATTCACTTGGCTGTTTTGGCTTCTGTCTTTTCCTGGGTCTCGATTCTTCTAGCCGGGGTTCACTTTTCCCAGATATTCTTTCCTTCTTTTCTTGTTCTCGGCCTTATCCGGGCCTCGTCGGAGCAGCGAGGGGTTTAAGCCTTGTTTTGGGCTTCGATTTGGAGTTTTGGTTCTCTGGGCTGGTTTTCTCCCGGTGGAGCGTCGGATCTGGTCTCGCGGGAGCGGCCTCACTTCACTTCTCTCGCTTCGGTTCTCGGTAAGGACTCCTTTTATTTCATCACATTTTTACTCCTTCTGTACCAGTATGGTTCGTCTTGTTCTATGGAACTTGAACTCTCCCCTTGGGTCGTCGGTCTGGTGTTGGCCACCGATGAGATCTCGACTGAGATCTGAGAGATACCGAGCCGGTATACCCTCTTCCCCTTCACGTTTGTGAAATCGATCCTTACTTCCCATTCCTCTCTACCAACTTCTATCCCTCGTCCGCAATTGCGGTTGAGGCCCTACATTGGGTGTTGGCCTGTGTTTGGGTGTTCCCTAACGGTGTGTTGAAGCTTGGTGGTATGAGATTGAAGATGGCTTCGGTTTTTACATGGTGATGGGGTTTTGTCCCAGTATTCCCATTCATATAGATATTGGGTTAGTGATTGGTGTATTTTGTGGAGGAGGACTGGTTTTCTTTGTCACTGGGAACCGAGTGAAACGGATTTGGAGTTTTGGGTGGAGGGGTGACTCTGCTTTGTTTAGGAGCGGCTTCGGGGCAGTATTTGGTCCTCTTCTTTACGATGTTCTCGTGCTGGTTCAGTGGAGTTTCTGTTCGGCCGGAGTTTGGTCGGACGTTCACGGTTCTTCGCGGTTGAAGGTCGGCCATTGAAGCTCAGATTTGGGTGGGTGCGCGCAGGGCTCGAGGTGGGCGAAGACTCTGGTTTGTTTTAGGTTTTATTTGTTGTATTTTGTGCGTTTGGGCCTGGTTTCCCTTGTTTCGGGCCTGGTTGCCTTAGTTATGGGCCTTGTTACTCTTTGTTGTTAGTTTGGGCGTGGCCCGTTTGTTATCTGTAATAGTTAAGTTGCTGAACGATGTATTAGGTACTAAGACATGTGTTTGTGTTTGATTCCCCTGGTTGGGAATCAGGATTCGAGTCCGTGGACTCCGGTTTGTACTGAGGGCTTGCCCTTTACCTTCACCCTCATTTCGAAGTTGTTGGTCTTTTATAAAAAAAAAGTTGCTGATAAAAAAAAAATTATATATGTCATGCATTTTTATCACTGTGATTACATGTTTTTATCACTTTCAATTTACATGTGTTTTTATCAATACTAAATACTAGTTTTATTATGCCGATATGAAATATTTATGGGAAAATTTCATTTTGATACCCTGGTAAACTTTTATTTTCAGTTTAATACTCTAGCTTGATTTTTTTTTGCATTTTAATACCTGGACAAACTACTATTTTCAGATTCATACCCAACCGTTAATTTTCCATACAAAGTGGATGGAAAAACACCCTTCAACCATTGACCTTGTTATTTTTATGAAATTTCAAGAATAAATAAAATAAAATAATACTAATTAAAAAAATTATTGATTTTTTCTACATCTATAATTATATATAAGAATTATTTCTAAAAAAATTATTATTCATAAATATTGAAGTATATAAAATATTACTTATAAAAAAAAATCTTATTTTTGTTCAAATGTATAAATTTAATTTTTTGAATTATATAAAAATATGATTTTAAAATATATAAAACTGATTATTTGAATTATATAAAAATATGGTTTTTGAAATATATAAAAATTGATTTAAAAAAAATATTTTTTGAAATAAAATCTAATTTTTTGTGGTAGGGTTTGAAAATTTGATTGGTCTTAATGGGTATTTTGGAATTTTTATCCATTTTGGATGAAAAGTTAACGGTTGGGTATGAAACTGAAAATAATAGTTTGCTAGGGTATTAAAATGAAAAAAAATATTAGGCTATTAAACTGAAAACAAAAGTTTGATAGGGTATCAAAATGAAAATTTCTCAATATTTATTAATAAATATTTATCAACTAACAAATGTTGTTTGTTGATTTTTTTACATGCTTCAAATTATACACAACACTGGTCTCAATAGGTAGCTCTTGGAAAAAGAAAAATATTGGCACATGAGCGAAGCCAATCGGAGTTCAAATAAAGATGGATTGAGCAAGTTAATGAATTTACCAAAAATCTTTTTCCATTTACCCAAATAGGTTATGTTTTTTTTGAACGAAAGGTGCAATTCATTAATTTAAATTCAAATACATCTGAGTGAATCAGGAATAAATCCCTGACCATGAAGAACATACAAAAGACACAATGGTGTCGCAATTCTTTTCATACTATAACTGTCACTGACGGTATTGGATGGGCCAGCTAACACTAAGCTAGGATGCCATATAGGCAAGGACAGACTACGAAGAGGGGTAAGGGAGTATATCGGAGATCCTGAGGGACCTCAACAGTAATGGTGATGGTGGGAGGCAAATCATCGTCTGGGGACCCCTCCCAGGGATAGCCCCCGATGCTCAGTCTGCCTCTCATGCCTCCTGGCGGGGCTGCTTCCCGACCCTGGTCTGATCGTCCTGATGTTCTCCTACTACCGGCCGTTTGAGTGCTCCAGTTCCATCTCCAAACCTGCGCCCTCCACCTATTATCGGATCAGAATGAGGGGGATGGGGGGGGGGGGGGGGGGGGGGGGGGGTGGGACCGGAACCGTAGCAACTACGCCGCCCTGGGGAGGAGGGGCCAGAGCAAGGTCTTGGCCAAACGGTTGGGACGACAGAATAGGGTTTGGAGGGGGAAAGTCGAGGAGGACGTTGCGTGAGAAGGACGTAACTGGGGGACGGCGCAAGGGCCGCCCTCGTCTCGGCTTTGCGGCCGGGGATGGAGCAGTTGCTCCCATGGAGAAGGAGGTCACGTCCATCGATGCTCCCGGGCCAGGGAGTGGGAGGACCGACAACACCGGCGTAGAGGAAGACGAAAACATAATCGAGGGTTTGACTTTTCTCCGTCAACGACTCCTATCCCCAACACAAGGAACGGTCTGCGAGGAATAGGACGGTAGCAGCGGGGCATCACCCTGGAGCAGCGACAGTAACAATCGGAAGAACCACGGCAGGGGACAAATCGACGGGGGGTGGGGGGGAAGAGAGAACACCATAGCTAGGGCGACTGGGGTTAGGAGAGAGCTCTCAAAGCGAGAGATATGCATGTAATGTTGAATGCTATGTTTTATTTATAAGGCTAACATATGCAACTTTACATCTCATGCGCTAATTTATTAAATGAATGACTTGAATTGGTTCTCACAATTCTTATTTTAAGAAGTGGTTCTCACTGGATTTATCCTATTCGAAGTATAATTTGAAACAAAAAATTTGTATTCTTATCTAAGAACAAAATATTGGAGGTGAAAAAGGCTTGAAATTACTAAAAAGCAATAAGAATCAAAGCATTTCCAGTTGATGAGCCACCATAGAACAAGTTAACAGTCTGGATATCAAAGTTCATCCGAATTTCAGTGTTGAAGCCGGGTCAGAGGATGATTATGAAGATCTTGATGATGGGGTTGATCCAGAGCTGGCTGGGGTAAATTCTTACTCCAACCGAAGCCTTTTTCACTGTCTTAAGATCTTAGATCCTTCAATGGAATATGAAAGGATCTACCTCCTTGCAAAATTGGAGGTTTCTGTGTGTTGTGGTCTAGTGGTGTGGAACAAATGGAACATTAGGTTTTAATGCTAAAAAAAAGATGTTGTAGATGTCGGCTTCATTATGCAGAGATGAACTAGAGAACAAAGGAGAGTGTCTTGCTTGATTTCTCAAAAAGTTGGCAAGCAATGGTGGTCTCAGTCTTGGGAGGTTGGTCAGCAAACACGGAAAGAGAGAGAAAACAAGTTCTTGTGGTCCTTTTTTCTTTAATAAGTGCTGCTTCATTATTTTTGCTTGAGTATTGGAAATAGCAAGGATAAATCAAGACTTGGTTGTTAATTATTGACCATTTTTTGTTGATTGTTCACCATGAGAAATTAAAAGGTCGGGGTTTAACAAATTAGTCTTTGGAAGGAGGCTCTTCTTGGATCATCTCCTTTGAATAATGGTCGTCATTCGAAGCTACCTTCTAGAGCTTCGAATCGTCAGAGTCGACCTCCTAAATTCTTTGGGGATTACTACACTGTTCAAATCAAACCAACCCATTCCCGGAGTCGGGAGAGATTGGTTAATCCCGTGGACATTAAGAAGCAGGTGCAAGATGCTCGGATAGCTCACGCAACTAAAGACACTCAAGCCGCTCAACTAGCTCATCAAGCTAAAGCTTTTGATGATCCGACCTTGACTTCGGAAGGTGAAGAGTGGGTTACTGATGGGTGATCTTGTGTTCCCTTTCTGTTTTTGTTTCAGGAATTGTTCCCGCAGCTCCTTTTGAGAGCTCCCTTGTAATTGTTGCCTTTCGGGTTGATCCTTCTTGGATCTTACCCTTTTTATAAATAAATTTTTTCGAACTTATCCAAAAAAAGAGAACATGGTTCTTGAATGGATATCACAGGAAATTAAGAACAAGAGGGTTCTTGTGTGATCTCTTCATTTTTTTCCTTTAAGGTTCTCCAGTAGCAAAAGCAAGGCAAAATTTTGGACTTCATTTGTGATTGTAAAGACACGACCTTCTTGAGTTCATTCACAAGTTAGTTGTCTTCTTGGGTCACAGATTGTATTGGGAAATTGAGTATTCTATGTTTTCTCGGAAATTTATTGGATAATACATAAGGAGAGCTCCTCGTTATCATATGTATGTGGGTATATTGTCGAATCACGTAAAATTGATGTTCTCTGTTTATTTTATGCGTTTTATTAATTGTTCGGTATTTATCCGCATATTAGACATTTGCAATTATCGACTAGGTCTTGGGATTAATGGTTTTGATTAGCAATTCATCAATGTTCGTTGTGGATTGAATAACGCCAATTCTTTTCCACAAATCCAATTGATTTTCCGATGCAAACTTTGTTTATCAATTTTGGTACAATGTTTATTACAGGGATGAACTCTACCTCACAAGTATATATCATACTATCCTTAGCCTTGTTGCTAAATGTTAACTTTGTTTTAATGTTTTTTTTGATAAACGATTGGATATTTCATTATACCAGAGTAAAGTACAATGAAAGAAGAACAGTACCCATACATCCTGTTCTGTAAAAACCAAAACATAAAACAAGAATAAAACAAACGAAATTGCTTGTATAACAAATAACAAGCAAACCACAGCCCCAGATCAGTAAGTTAACACCAGCACGATGAAGGATTCCTCTGCCAATCAACAAACGACTTAGTCAAGTTCAACATTCCTGCAGAGCGAAGCAGACCATAGGATAGGCTTTGTAATCTCCCAAAAATAACCTCAACCGGTTCAATAACGTTGGAGAATACTACGGCGTTTCGTCTCAACCAGAGCAACCAAATAGCCACATAAGCAACACGTAACCATTTCAACCAATCTCTCTTCCGCCATAAACTCTCCCAACTAAGAATCACTGAATTTACAGTACTAGCATGAATAAACATCACTGCCCACCAACGATAAATTCTCATCCAGAAGTCCCAAGCAAATTTACAGTGTAGAAAAATATGATCTACATCTTCAAAAAATGACTTGCAAGACTTACAGAGCATATTGGCTAAGGAGATACGACATCCTCTGCTTTCCAAGAAAATCATAGAAGGCACTGCTCGCATAATAATTAACCAAACTAGCATTGCATACTTGGGAGGCCATCCTTTGATCCACAGGAAACCGGCCCAAACAGGTGGAGAAATTGTAGGAACCTCAAGAAGAGAGTAAACAGTTCCAGGTCGAAAGATAGAAGCTTTGGACCAAACCAAAGTATCATCCTCCGAATAGCGAATTGGCACCTGACTAAGCAACTGCAACAAATAACTAGCTTCTCTATCTTCCCAAACAAAACAATCCCGCCGAAAAGTCACTGTCCAAGCTCCTGGATCACATATCTCTGATATCGTCTTCCCCTTCATTGTTGAGAGTGTATATAGACGCGGGAATTGAACACATAAAGGCCTATCTCCAAGCCAAACATACTCCCAGAAATGGACTCTGCTTCCATTTCCAACCTTCCAATGCAAACTTTGATTACCAAAAAGAGTAGAGAAGGCCGGATTAGCAGCTAAAGAAACAATATGCGAGAAAACTGAAGAAGAATTTGGCTTATCCACTGCAGTTAGATCCCAGTCATCAATTCGCCAACCATACTTTTCACAAATGAATTGTTTCCAGAAAGAATTCTTTTCATTTGCAAAACGCCAAAACCATTTGGATAACAAACTGTCATTAACCTTTTCCAGTCTTCTTAACCCCAGTCCTCCATGAGATGTGGGTGTGAACACCTTATTCCAGGCCACTCGGTTCAAAACCCGACGAGCCACATTGCCGGACCATAAAAATCGACGTTGCCACGCTTGCATTTCCAAAATAACTGCTCTCGGGGCTTTGAATAAGGTCATATAAAATACAGGTAGGGCGGCTAAGGTATATTTAACCAATACCAGACGACCTGCCATATTCAAGAGTTTTGTTTTCCATATAGCCAAAGATTTCTTAAAACTCTTGATAACCGGTTCCCATGTTTTGACCCGCCGAGGGTCTGCTCCCAGTTGAAAACCCAGATAGCGGATTGGTAGTGTAGTTACCTGACAAGCAAAAATCTCATGAACTCTTTCCTCTGATAAATTGAACCCATTCAGAAGCACCGCCTTAGACTTTAAATAATTAATCTTCAAGCCCGAGACAACCTGATACATGTCTAAGGTGTTTTTCAATACCATTAGATGGGTCTCCGTACCTGAGACGAACATCAGAGTATCATCTGCGAATTGCAGATGTGAGATTAGAAAATTGGTACGACCCACTCTCACACCACCAAAATCTCCTGAAGTGATACCAGCCTGTAAAACCTGATGAAGTCCCTCAGCTGCCAGTAGAAAGATAAATGGAGATAATGGGCAACCTTGACGTAGGACATTTGAAATAGAGAATTCAGTACTCGACGAACCATTGACTAGAACAGACAAAGTTGCCTTAAAACAGGCTGACATCCAATTCCTCAATCTCAGTCCGAAGCCCATAGAGATCATCACATCATTTACATAATCCCATTTCAGCTTGTCGTAGGCTTTCTCAAAATCCAGTTGAAGGAGTAGAACCTCAGATTTATTTTGTTTCACTAAGGATATCACCTCAGAAGCTATTAATACTCCGTCCACCAGCTGGCGTTCTGCTACAAAACCACTCTGAACGTCATTAATGAGGTCAGGGAGCACCACTTTCAAACGGTTTGCTAAGAAGTGAGAATTTCATCCCATAAAGCATATCTATCGGGTTCAAGCGATGGAGCATAAATATTAACAATAACCAGCTCCTATTGAGTGTCTCCCCAAGTACCAAACCATAGAATAGCGTTTTTCAAAGGGATACTTTCTGTGCAAGAAAAAACATTACGTTTCCAAATAGATAACAGACCTCCAGAGGCTCCCTCAGCTGGTGCACAAGTGAATTGCCAATCTCCAATAAAACCAAAACTACGAACAAAGGAAGGAGAGAAAGATTCGACCTTGGTTTCCTGAATAAGAGCAAAATCAGGGCGTTCCCGTCTGATTATGCTACTGATACTCCGCCTTTTATGAGCGGAGTTTGTTCCTCTCATGTTCCATGAGAGAAATTTCATCTTGCTAATTCAAAGCAAGAGGATGAGGATTGAAGCTAAATGCTTCCAAATCCTCATCACCACAGACATCTTCTACAAATTGAACACTTGATAAGCATATTAGTGCCTCCACCCATCAGTTCGAGTTTTTGGGATGGATTGGGCTTTAACATGGTCAAGCTGAAAGTTGAAGGCCCAATTATAGTTATATTCTACACGCGTCCTCACGAACAAGCCCGTTTACGGGTTTTGGAGGTGAATTATTAGAAGAGGAGAAGAGCCTGTTGAGAAGAAGGATAACGGAAGTCCCATTGGGGGAAAATTTGATAAATTGAGAAGAAATTTGTTATTTTTGTAGAGAGTGAGGCTTGAACATGGGTCGATGAGGAATCATGCTCTAATACCATGTAAAATATAAATTGAAATGCGTTGGATGATTTTATTGAAGAATCATTGCTCCTATTTATAGGAGATTACAAGACCACTATAAGGATAATATTACGTAATATTATAATTAAATATCGTAATCAAATTAGAACAAATCAATTTATTTATTTGTTTGATTTGATTACCTTCAATATATGTTGACTATGAGGGTATTGATTTGTCAGACCGTTGTCCCCTTCATTTCGAAGGATAGAATTAGATAGAAAAAATATGATAAAGAAATATTGAATTGATGAACTAAAATTTTATATTGATGAATTTAGGAGTTAAAGTTTGCAAATTTTGAAATTATTGATAGTTTGGTGATCTTTTTTGACCAAAAGGTGCATAATTTTATTAAAATAGAGACCGAGTACAAGTAGAAAGTCTCTGTAGGGCTCAACACATATAACTATAAGAAAAAGTAACCATCATAAACGGTATTGAAATCGCCATATAGGCATGTAGGAATGATGGGGGTTGGAAGACGGAACTGGAAGTTCTGCTCAAGGTATTGCCTAAATGCTGCATATGGTGGGCAAAGCGGTCGAACTTGAACTCATCTGTTGTAGGAGGCATGGTTGTCACCAGGGGCCCTTCATGAAGCCAGAGGGACCTAACATTCCTTCATCAAACCTCCTCCAAAACCTTCTATTCTTCATCATCTCACCATCCTAAAGGTAAGTAAGCTCTCACAATCCCTTTTCAATCAACTTAAAGTTATGGGTTTCCTTGGGTTTAGCTAGAACTTGTTGGGTTTTGCTTTAATTGTTCTTAGATGGTGTTTTTGGTTGAGGAGTAGTGAAGTTTTGGTTAGAAATCAATAGGTTGTTGATGTTTGGAGAAAACCCATTTTGGGGATTGAAGTTTGAGGGTTTTGGTGACTGATTTTGAGGTTTGATAGTGTTGGAAATGGAGTTTTGAAGTTGCTTTTCGTAGAAATGAAGCTGAGGGAAGAAGAAGGGCCTCTGCCCAGACCGACAAGGAACGCCGCACGGAACGAGCCAGGTTCCGGCACGGAGTGTCGCACGGACCGGGCCAGGGTCCGGCACGGTGTGCAGCACAGACTGTGCCTGGTCTCGGGCCGGTCTGCAGCGCGGACCGTGCCTGGTCGCGGGCCGGTCTGTGGCACAGACCGTGCCTGGTCCCGGGCCGGTGTGCTGCACGGGCCGTGCCTAGTTCCGGGCCGGTGTGCTGCACGGGCCGGGTCGGGTATTGGGCCTAGGTCCAGAACTGCGGGCCACCCGAATTGGGCCTAGGTCGGGCCCAATCTACCTTTTGACCCCAGTGTTTGCATTTCGGGGTAATTTAGGTAGTTCACTTTAAAACCGTCTTTGTTTGCTTATTAATTATAGTATTAACTTGTGTCCTAGACCTTTTTCTCGAGATTGGAGGAGGGAACTTCTAGGCGCTTGGTTGGTTAAGCTTTTGGAGAGCTTGAGGAAGGGAAGAGTGGTATTTTGTTCCGCTTTTAATTATTGAATGTTAATAGTATGCCTATAGGATGATAATAACCAGAAAGGTCCTAGTTTGCATATAGGATGTGATTCACTAGAATAACCGCTTTTCAATTACAATAATAACCGGACGAGTCTTAGTTTGCATATAGGATGTCATTCACTAGATTAATCGCTTTCAATTATTGGAAATTGCCGTGCAGGTAGAATGGCCATGTCGAGCCTTAGGATTGCGTGTTGGATGTACTTGATGATGATTGTTCGTCCTTAATGTCGATGCATGTTCTGCCCTTAGGTTAAGATAAGAGTCATACTAAATTATATGAATTATGATAAGCATGATATGAATGAATATTTGGCGACATGATTGGTTGAGTGATTGTGTTGAATGATTATATGATTGTGCCATGTGATATGATCGGGTGAGTGATAGACCGATGGGACATGTTTGGTAAGTCATGCCGGTAAGCTTGGTTGATAATATGAGTTCGGTGTAGTGTGCTTGTTTGGTATTTTGTGCATTGTAGTTTACTTGCCCCGAGGTGTATTTCCGGGAGGCTATCTGACCGAGGGAGGTGCCGGTCTGATATGCTTATCTTGTTGTTTCACCCCGATGCTACGTGTTCCGGGAAGACCTAGGCCGAGGGATATTCCGGCATGGTATATTGTTGTCTCACTCCGATGCTACGTGTTCCGGGAAGACCTAGGCCGAGGGATATTCCGGCATGGTATACTGTTGTCTCACTCCAATGCTACGTGTTCCGGAGAGACTTGTTTCACCCCGATGATATGTGTCCCTTCGGGGACATTTCCGGGAGCCCCGATGATATGTGTCCCTTAGGGGGCATTTCCGGGAGGACATCTTGACCGAGGGGCATTCCGGTATGATGTGCTGGTTTGTGTGTGAGTCGGAGTCTTGTGGTTTAAATCATCTATATTTCAGTACTCGTGTGTTTCTTTAGTTATTTCTATTGGTGAATAAGCGGTCTCCCCGTTGATCCCTTTGAGTTATTATTTTATTAAGTGTTGCAATTCTTGTTGACCTCTAATTATGACCTCTTTTGGATAATCTTACTAATCGGGATTTTTGTTGTCAAGCGGGGGTTCTTTTTACTTTAATACTTTTTCCTACTGAGTGTAAGCTCACCCCCTTCGTGTTTACTGTTTTTACAGGTTTCATTGATGAGTAGGCCTAGAGGACGCCTCAGGGCTCGGGAGCTCGTTGAGGGTCCGGGTGGTGTTATGTGTTAGAGACGTACCCCTTCTTCTTTACTAAACTATGTTTTAAATAGTTCGGATTTGAGCGGTTGACTCGTGTTATTTTTATCAGAATTGTTATTTTGGAACTAAAATTATGAGGTTTATTTCATTTAATTCCTTCTTACTTTTATTAATTAATTACTTTTGAGTTCACGTCTCGAGTCCGGTCAAAACCGGATTTGGGGCGTGACAGGTCACGAACTGGAGTTGGAACATTAGGCAAGACTATGGTTCGAGAGAGGGACCAGTCTCTTCGTGAGCTTCCCAATCGCTTCTCATTTGGGGTAGGTGGCTATTGAGGAGGTACGAGGCCCATAAACGTCCACGTCATGGAACCTGGTGGTGGAGGCAGTCCGTCGGACATGTTGTACCGGAGAGAAGTCAACTCTTAACTCAGGATAACCGCCATGCAGTAATGACTGAGATGTCATAATCACCCACATTGGAGACAAAACTCCGATAGTTTATCGTATTGTAACAAAACTATAAAAGACTCCATGGAACCCTCAAAACGAAGCTGGATCTAGAGCCAAAGGGTTTTGGTGATATCCAAATTCATCTGAAGCCAAAGGAACCTCTCCTACTCCCATCCACGAGGACGGCCCCCCAAAACAACCCCCGCTCCTAGTATCGTGGCGATTATGGTCTAAAACTAAGACTTTCTCGCCTCTTCTGGGATGTCAAACACATGGACAAAAGTACGACCAGCGAATCTAGTTGTGTTGGGGGAAATAATGATGTGAGGATGATGAAAGATCTTAGGAACGTCCAGGGATCCTGATCTCGGATTCCCTCCATCGTCTTTCGGATGGGAAGAAGAAAGATAAGATCTGGTCAGTGAGAGGTTGCACCACTAAACTCGAGATATCCGAGGTCACTGCAATGAGCCCACTTAACGCTTTTTGATTGATGCGTTTCTCGGTGAGGAGGCGACCAGCCAGAGCGAGAGGGTACCTGGTGTTGCCCACAACCGATATTTCCGCTGTCGGAACTTTAATGATGTTGTCTTTTTCTTCCTTATAGCTGACCAAGGATACGATTTTCATCCGATATTGTAGAGCCTCTAGAGTCTATAAATGGTTGTTGGAGAGAAATTGGTCCGGTTCGAAAGATGGAACCGAACAAGGATGAGGATGAGGGAAAGAAAGAGGGAGGAAAATCCGAAGAGAGGCTAGAGAAGGGGAGACTCTTGGTCAATTAGGAGAAGGCGACGACGACGATGCACCGTTTGTATAAACAACAGTAAAGACTCAATCGATTCAGGAGGAGAACATAGAGAGGAAAGTTTTAAAAAATATTGTTCGAATGTTTATTTGGGAGAGTTTTGAAAGCTCATTATTTTAAATTAGGGCATTTTGTACTTTTTTTTTTTATAAACTTTCATATTGCACTTTTTTTAATAATAATTTAACTAAGTTTTCATTTTATTTTTAAATCATCTATAATTCAAGTATTATGTTTTTGTTTCTTTAATATATTGAATTGTTTTGAATTATCCGTCAAATGTAGGATGTTGTATAACCAACACGTTTTTAGGATCAGTTTAGTAGTCTAAGGGATCACACTACTCCCGATCCTTTGGACACAAGCATAGAAGCTAACGGTCAACATCGCTCAACCTAACGTCTTGAGCATACACAATTAGAAGATAACTCATTTGGATAAAGTTTTGAGTTTTTGTTTTGGATATTTAAAACTCAAACTACTTAGTTTTTGAACTGACCTTGGTGAATCGAAACCCTCGCCTGACCTCACTTTCCCTCAGTCGCCACCGCTCTCCGTCGACTCCGGCCATGACTACTGTCGACGGTGGTTAGCTTCTCTTCTCCGTCTCTCCTTACTTGAACCCTTCTTCCCTTGAACACCTCCTTCTTTCCTCTCTACTGGCTTCGTTTCGTCGAACTTCTGGTGCTATAGGGTCCTCATGCGTGTGCTATGTCTGGCATGTCAAGTCTGGTGGAACTCGCAGCGGTTGCTCCAGCCTCGGAGCTCGGAAGAGGCTTGGGGTCTCGTATTTGGTCCATCTCGGGTAGATCTGGGGCCTCTCTCTCAGAGCTTTGATTTGTGTGGAGTTCTGGCCGTCAGAGTTGCTAGACCTCGCCCCTAGTTCTCTACTTCGTGGGTTGCCGGAAGGTGCAAAAGTCCGATCTGCAGATCTGTAGATCTGCTTGCTTCTGTTTGTAGACGTGGTTCGGGTCTGGGTAGTCGTCCTAGGTCGGGTCCGAGTCTTGGCAATAGGGTCTTGGCCAGATTCGGATTCGACCGTTCCAGCTGGTGGATTAGTGGGTACCTCCGTGACATGTTCTGGTTGTTTGTCTTTGCTCTTGATCGTGGTCCTGTTCCGGCACGGTCGCCCGTGGTAGTAGTACCAGTTCGGGATCTCGATGGATCCGTTGCCAGCGTTTTGTGCAGATTTGATGGTGGCCATCCTAGCGTCTATCTCTCTATTTTTGGTGTTGCTCCGGCGTCTTGTCTCAGGTCCAGTGTGGGACGCATTTCACGACCTTTTAGGCGTTGATCGTAGTGGATCTACTTCAGTCGTGCCTTTTAGTGGGTTGTTGTGGTGTCAGCTCAGTGGAGGTCTTTTCCGGTGTTGCTCCCTTCGGATGAGGTGATTCTGGCTGTTGGTTCTCAGTTGCTTCTGTTTGGTGCACTCCGGCTACTTCCTCTTTGTCTCAGTGTGTCTTCGGCGAATCGACTCAATTCCATCGTGGGACGTATTTCTCGGCTCATGTCGTAGATCATTGTGGTCCTGCTCGTGTAGTGCCGCTTCGTTAGTTGTTGTGGTGTTGGCCCCAGCTCAACGGTGCTTTGCTCAGGTGATGCTCCTTCTCAATAGAGGATTACTTGATCTCCTTATTGTTTGTCTAACTGTTGTTGTGCCCCTCATTGTCCTTGTTTCGTTGTTACTTGGTTTCAACGGTTTCCTTCCACATCGAGTGGTAAGGGCTCGTCGGTTTACAGGTGTTGGCCGTCGATGAGTGGTTTGAGTGATTCTACTTATTGGTTGATTCCTTCAGCTTCAATTTAGGGTTCAATGATTTTGGTGGGTATTTCCAATTGAATCTGTCTCTATCGTTTGTGTGTTGGCCGCCGGCTTGTTAGTGTCCCTCGGTGAGGGTCCTAATGAGACAGGGATCACTTCAATCTTAGGCATGATTTAGATAGTTTCAAGTTCTCTTTAAACTTCATGGTTGAAAAATCCGGGTTATAGACCTCTTTAGTCTTTTGTACTTTATGGTTGTAAAATCAGGGTTCTAGAGCTTTTCTCATTTTTACTTGTTTTGGGATTGATGTTTGTAAAATTTGGTTGTTAGGCCTTAGTTATCTGGTTTGCACCCATGTTGGGATGCATATGTTCCTTCTAAGGAATGCTCTTTCATTGTACTGGTCATCTGTATGGTTTGAGGTTGAGGTCGTTCAGTCCTCGGTGGTGTTTGGTTTGTGGTTGACCCACTTGATTTTTTGTTGGTCCGAAAATAGTTCGGTCCTTAGACTTTTCGTGCTTTGCCCCTTCAAATTTGGTGCTTTCGTTTTTCATTCACTGAAAAGGTTGAGTGTTTTACTATTGCTTGCCGATCTTAAAAAAAACTCAGTTGCATAACGGCATGGCCGTGCAATTGGAGAACATGAAGACGGGACGTAGAGTAGGGGCGGAGCTACTAAGGGCCCAGGGGGGCACGTGCCCCCCCTCAAATTTTTTTTTTGGCTTTCGTTACCTAAATTTTAGAGAATTTTGGTTTATGCCCCATAACTTTTTCATTTTTTGAAGTTGTGCCCCCCTCAAATATTCTTTAATTTTTATTTTTATCACTTGTTTCTTTTAAATTTATAATTGCACCCCTTATTTTTTAAAATAATCTAATTATGTCCCTCATCGTTCAATTTCCGAACTGTTTTATGTTTCTTATTTTTAAAATTTTTTAATTGCTTTAAGTTTCTTAACTTCAATTAGTTTACGAACTTATCAGTATGTAAGTCATTTTTTTATATTTAAGTCATTTTTAGGGTCTCAGACTATTATTTATTGGTTTCTTACGATATTAATATTTTTAAATGTTAGTTCATATTATCTTAATGTTGTGTACTAACATAAAAAAAAAATTGGTGCCCCCCTCACTGAAAAAGTTGGCTCCGCCACTGACGTAGAGGATCGGTCTTGACTAGAATGACCCAAAATAAAATTAATAATAAGACGGGTAAGTTTTCACGATTTCACGATGCTAGAATGCATGAACCAACGTCCCTAACTATGCGATTTAGAGGACATAAATCATGTTTAAGATCAAGGCTATCATTCGTGGGTGTGTCCAAGTTATACTGACCATTTTTACCAAACATCGTTTGGAAAATTCACTTGAATTGGTCGGTCTTACCGATTAAAAACCATAATATAATTTTCTCTGATTTAAGAGTCGATATTGAGAAAATGAAACAAAAAGTTTGTTTGGTTTTTCAAGGCAGTCTCGATGCCTTCTCATACCCATACTATTTTTTGTGTATTATTTATTTTCTGATAAAAAAAACGCCTTGATGCTGATTAACCGATCATAAACACCCGTGTCCCCACCTATTCAAATCCCCAACCCACCCTAAGTTAGATAAGTACAAAGTCCCCCTCAAATATTCTTTAATTTTTATTTTTATCACTTGTTTCTTTTAAATTTATAATTGCACCCCTTATCTTTTAAAATAATCTAATTATGTCCCTCATCGTTCAATTTCCGAACTGTTTTATGTTCCTTATTTTTAAAAATTTCTAATTGCTTTAAGTTTCTTAACTTCAATTAGTTTACGAACTTATCAGTATGTAAGTCAATTTTTATATTTAAGTCATTTTTAGGGTCTCAGACTATTATTTATTGGTTTTTATACGATATTAATATTTTTAAATGTTAGTTCATATTATCTTAATGTTGTGTACAAACATAAAAAAAAATTGGTGCCCCCTCACTGAAAAAGTTGGCTCCGCCACTGACGTAGAGGATCGGTCTTGACTATAATGACCCAAAATAAAATTAATAATAAGATGTGTAAGTTTTCACGATTTCACGATGCTAGAATGCATGAACCAACGTCCCTAACTATGCGATTTAGAGGCCATAAATCATGTTTAAGATCAAGGCTATCATTCGTGGGTGTGTCCAAGTTATACTGACCATTTTTACCAAACATCGTTTTGAAAATTCACTTGAATTGGTCGGTCTTACTGATTAAAAACCATAATATAATTTTCTCTGATTTAAGAGTCGATATTGAGAAAATGAAACAAAAAGTTTGTTCCGTTTTTCAAGGCAGTCTTGATGCCTTCTCAAACCCACATTATTTTTTTGTGTATTATTTATTTTCTGATAAAAAAAAGAATCTCGATGCTGATTAACCGATCATAAACACCCGTATCCCCACCTATTCAAAACCCTAGCCCACCCTAAGCAGGATAAGTATAAAGTCTCCACCTACCGAACCCCGCTTATATCAAACCCTAACCCACACTAAGCCGAATGAACATAACTTATTGAAGCTTCGTGTAAAACATGGCACATTTTCCAATTATATGCTTATATTCACATTTTACGATCAGCACTACAAATAACTAACAAATGTCATAACTATAAATTGATTGGTCGAATACATAATTTTTTCCATCTTAATATCATCATAGAAAGAGAGAAAAATGGAAGGGAAAGAGCCGATAATGAGTCTAGGTCAAACTCTGCCGGTGCCTTGTGTTCAAGAGCTTGCCAAGGAGAAACTGACCACTGTTCCGGCAAGGTATGTCCGGCCGGACCAAGACCCTCCAACGATACCGGACACCGTTCACTTACCCGAGCTTCCGGTGATCGACTTGCAAAAGTTACTTGCCGGAGACGATGAGCATGCCATGAACAAGGAGCTCGAGAAGTTTCACCTAGCATGCAAGGACTGGGGCTTCTTTCAGGTAATGCCCACGAATGGAAGACGATCTATGTGGGTTATGCTTTCACGAGAACATTTTAGATTATATTAGAGCAAGCACAGTGCTACTAACCGTGCATGAGTTGACGCACCGAATGATGTAAATACGGTTCGCGGGTCGCAGTTCGATTTATCGTGGGACACTATTTTTGCGAACCGCGAACCGAATAAATATGGTTCACGGGGTGATGTGCGACCCGCGAACCGTATTTTCGGTTCGTGGATCGTTCGATCCGATTCGTACGTCAGTCATCCGTGCTGCGACACGTGACCATCTCGTTTTTTTTAAAACAAATACGTAAAATCAGATTTAACTAAATAAGATAAGTCCAAAATTAAAGTATAAATATATAATTTTACACTATAACAAGTATTAGGCAACATTTAAAATGAACCCAATATTTTTCTCTAAAATGTAAAACTCGTAAGTGTCCGTTTCCGATGAAATTTTAGTATTTTTCGGGTCGAACCGGGCTTTCGAGCAATGAAATTAAACATAAAATGCAATTAATTAATTTATTTTATTATTAATTATTTTTACCAAAATTTATTTCAATTTTATAAAACGTTTACTGTTTTAATAAACCATTTAATTAAATCAGTAAAATATCAATTCAGCATCCACTCACAATACAGTTTGATCATTTAGTTTATACCACTATAGAATATAGTTTATTTTAAGGATTACAAACCTTAATTTTGCACTGTTGGTATATAGTTTGATCATCCGGTTTGATCCACTGTATAGCTCTTACAAATAAAAAAATATCTTAAACATGCAGTTGATAAATCATGGGATGAGTAGTGATTTGATGGAGAAAGTGAAAGAAGAGATTGAAGAATTCTTCAAACTATCCATGGAGGAGAAAAAGAAATGGTGGCAAAGACCAGGAGATGTCGAAGGGTATGGGCAGAGCAACGTGGTCTCTGAGGAACAAAAGCTTGATTGGGGAGACATGTTCTATTGCACCACTCTACCAACCCATCTTCGAAAGCCTCACTTGTTCCCTAAACTCCCTCTTCCCATCAGGTTCTCATTCAGACCTTAAGTTAAGGATTGTTTTGTTCAATACAATTTTATAATTTGTCAATGAAATTCCTGGACTTGAATCCAGGTCTCCAACACTTAAATTCAAGTGTTCGACAGGTTAGACAAATAAACTTTTAATATATATTTATAAATTTGATAAGGTCAAATGAATGAGTTGATAAGACCGGTTGATACTAGAGTTAGTAAAACTATTCACAGAGTTGATACAAATAAATACTATGCATTATAAGGTAGTGAGGTGCCACAAAAAATAGTTAGGGTATGAAAAAAAAACATTTTAGGATAGTGAAGTGGCACAAAAAATAATTAGGGTAATGAGATGAAAAATACCACATAAATAAGACAATGAGATGAAAATAACCCTTAATAAAATATATTGATCATTTTAATACAAGAAATGTCATAGAATTGATAAAATTTGTTACTTGTTTGTCCATCTAATATGATACCAAAGTCTCGATTGCGTGACTGCCATTTTCATGTGCATGAGACCTATTTTTCGTGGTATGTGTAGATTTTCATATGCATATCCACGAGCTAAAAGACATAATTTCGGTTACATGTTCAATTACATATTTACAATTCATGTCATACTTTAAAAAAATAGACTATATTACACATGATCTAATAACTTAGTTTAGTTTATTTTAAAGAATGGTTTGTACCGGTTGAATTCCATTATACATATATGTATATAGAGAGCGGTAATATAAAATATAAACCACTTCCTTATCATACAAACCATGAATCAGTAAGAGTCCATTGATTCTTAAAATCTAATGACTCAAATAGTGTCGGCACATGTTGACTATGCCCATTGCATACAAAAGGTTCAAATATTTTGTATTATAGGATTCCAAGAAATTTAGAGGTTCAAACGAAACGTTGGAACATGCAAACTGTTGGAACTTTGTAGTACAACTTATTGGAATCTATGAGCGCTCTGTAATCAAAGGTATCACGCAGGGTAAACTACAAATACATATCTTTAAGTATATGTACGTTTAACCGATGAATACCTTGAAGTTTAAAGTTAACTGATGCACACCCTGAAGTTACGAGTTGTAACTCAAAACTCCTTCTGTCAGCTAAAATGACGAAAATACTCTCAGTGATTTTTTTAAATAATTTTTTAAAAATATAAATGAAGTGATTTTTTAAATAAAAATGAAGTCATTTAATAAGTATATATATATATATATATATATATATATATATATGGTAGCTATCCAGTAAAAACCATCCTTATTGTGCAAACTACGAACCAATCTAAGCCACAGGATGCGGTCAAAGTGACGTCAGCAGAACGCGCGCGATGCTGATACGTGGCAGATTCGCGCGCGCCTTTGCCCGCGCGCGTGAGCGTGTTGACCACGCGCGCGCACGGTGCTAATAGTTTGGCGCGCACAGTGCTAATAGTTTAGCACAGTGCCAAACTATTAGCACTGTGCGCCCAAACTATTAGCACTATGCGCGCCACGTGTCAGCACTGTGCGCGCGCACCAGCAGCGCGCGCGCCCACGTGTCAGCACCTGGTGAGTTCGTAGTTTGCACAATAAGGGGTGGTTTGTATTTGATACCAACCCTATATATATATATATATATATATATATAACAAAAGTAATTTTTAAATAATTTTTTTAACATAATTATTGAAGTGTAGTTGAGGGTATTTTCGTCATTTTATCTGACGAAGGGGTTTTGAGTTACAACTCGTAACTTCAGGGTATGCATCAGTTAACTTTAAGCTTCAGGGTATTCATCGGTTAAACGTGCATACTTAAGGGTATGCATTTGTAGTTTACCCTATCACGCATTATGAAAACAATTAAGTCAACAACGGTGACAACACTTCGTATTGAATAGTGCCCCTAGTGTATATATAATATCAAATAAATATCGACTAAATGTGAATGTCATCTGTTACCCTTATATTCATTGACCAAGTGATTGAAATGTTTGGTACTTGAATATATAGTGATTAGAGTTTAAATGAAAGACATGTATATAATATGTAGGGAAACATTGGAAGCTTATTCGAGAGAAGTGAGACTCCTGGCCCTGAAGGTCCTTGACACAATGGCAAGAACCCTAAAAATGGAGGGTCAAGAAATGAAAGAATTGTTTGAGGAAGGATGGCAGTCAATGAGGATGAACTATTATCCGCCGTGCCCGAACCCAGAACTCGTGATGGGCCTGAGCCCTCACTCTGACGGTATGGGAATCACTTTCCTTCTCCAAATCAATGATATAACAGGTTTGCAAGTAAGGAGAGATGGGATGTGGCTTCCGGTCAAACCTCTCCCTAATGCCTTTGTTGTTAATATCGGTCAAATGTTGGAGGTATACTATTTATCCTTTTCTACTATATATTAATTTATATGAGAAATCTGGTACAAATCATGTCTTAACCTAAGAGCCGTGAGAACCAATCTAAGCCATCTATTTTAAGAATGGAGGGATAAAATACAATTGAGTTGTTGTTTGTTGACTGGAAAAAAACAACACTTTTTAGTAAGTGGGAATAACTTTTTAGTAAAACTATCATATTACTTTTTTTTCACCAATTCACTAATTTAATTTTTCCTGCTTCGTTTGAACTCCGATTGACTTCAAACTTGCGCCATTAGTTTTGCTTTTTCAAGGGCTTTCTATCAAGATCACTCATGAATAAATTTTGAAGCACGATTTTTTTTCTGGGGCTTTTAAGGCGGCTGCAACCGCCAACGGTCTCCTCTCCAGGGCCCGTCCCGTCCACCCACCGTCAAAGCACCATCACCACCTCCTTCTCCATCGTCTCTCACGTTTTCCCTCTCAATCCTTGCCTGGAACGGATGGGGCAAGGGATCGACGGCGCTCCGCTTCCCCACCATCGTGATGGTGGCTTGGCCGTGGTCTTATACCTCCCCCCTTACTCTAAGGACCACCTGTTTCATCATGAGGACACGAGTAGCTTCGATGAAAAAAAGAAGGCTAGCTTCGATCACTATGGATCCCTGTTTAGGGTTTCTTTCAGCCCCGTATCTAAGCCAAGGGAGTTGGGATCAATGGCGTTGGGTGTCAATGGAAGCAAAAGCCGGTGGACTATCGACTACGATGCTCTGTTACCGTTGGTCATAAATAGGTTACCTTATTGGCCCCAACAAATAGGCGAGTTCTACTACACACCCTCGCCAGTTCCAACGAGGACCAGACGGGAGAGCGGATGCTACTGAAGAGACACATCCCAAGTTTCCTCTTTTTCATGAGAACCTCCTTAAATGCCTGGAATCATTCTCACTCCCCCTCCTAAAGGTGTCCATCTAAGGATCAACATGTTCGTTAGACAAAATAAATCTTTGCGATTCGAACCATAAAAAAAATGAAAGTTGTGATAATAGTGCACCTCCTATGGAAAGAGGGATCAACCCCTTCAAAAGTTACTTGAAATAATCGGGAATTTAGACAAAAGATTAGTGTCTCGAAGTCTCGTCGGGACTGTGCCTTACCCTCTGTGTTTTTCTCGTTATTCTTGTTACCAATCATATTTCACTAATTAAATTATCGATTATGCTATATAAAAAAAGTACAAATCTCTACAGCCTACATGCATCTTAGAAAAAAAAATACGGCTAGATATATTTATATTTAAATGATCTACATCCAATAACAAAACTGTTGTAAAATGGCAGATTGTAACGAATGGAATTTACCCAAGCGCTGAGCACCGTGCCACTGTGAACTCAAAGAAAGAGAGACTCTCAATAGCAACATTTTACGGCCCCAAATTAGATGGAGATTTTGGTCCGGCGCCTAGTCTTATAACTCCGGCAACGCCGGCATTGTTCCGGAAAACTGGCGTCAGAGATTACTTCAAAGACTATGCTTCACGAGAACTCAAAGGAAAATCCTTCCTGGACACTATGAGGATTTAAAACGATGGATGATTGATGTTCAAAGCATGCTATAATTATAATAAATATAAATGTTGGTTGTAATAATTATAAATGCAACTATATATGATAGTTGTGTTTGTTCTGCTCTAGTTCTGTCAATGCTTATATTGAATTATTGTGTGATACCGTACCATATAACAAATGTTGTGTGTGATTTATAATGATCGGGGAATTATTCGAGTTGAACTCCTTTATAATACTACTTCAATAATCTTCTTTCTTCTTAGAAATATACTGCACACAATCAACGAAGTTATATATGTCATCCGGTTCAGACTATTTCAATGGGATTGTTTGGCTCGAGTTCTATTGCATTGTTGGATTTTTGTGTGCATGAGGGTATACGCAGTCGACGACGATTATATGGTGTTTTGGGTATAACGTTTTCGAAACGTCAACAAAAACGTCATATTAACGGCACAAGCTCGAAATGTTCAATCTGTTCAGTCTTCTCAAACGAAGGTTTTTAATGATTCGAACTTGACTTCGGAAGATGAAGAATAGGTCACTGACGAGCGTTGATTTCGTTTGTTCGTAATTGTTTGTTTTGGACTTACAGTTTTTTTTTTTCAGGATTTGGCTCTTTAACTCTTTTGAGAGTTCTTATGTAATAGTTGTTATGTTCCTGGTTTTTCTTGGATATGTGATTCGTACATTCTTTTTGAAGAATGTATTTTCAATAAAAAAAACCGAGCCTATTAAAAACCGACGATTTTTGCTAACAATTCTGCCTTGCTTATCAATTCTTTTTTTTTTTGATCAGGGAATGCAAATTTAAATTAAAACCTCTTATGTGGTAAAAGAGGAGTACAAGAGATCTAGGTACAGATTTGAATGAGAAACCATGAACCATGAACATAATCGAGCACTAACATGATAGCTCAGCCTCTTGTAAATCCCAACAAGGGGAGTGAACAATAAAAAAGATCTAAAAACCTAGATTTTACAACAATTAAGAGTATAGACATCAACTAGGTAAATAAGGTCCAAAACCATGATTTTCTTATCATGAAGCACATGAAAAAAGATCTGAAATCCAAATTTTACTAACATGAAGTCCAACTGAATAGAGACGATAACTTGCCAAGTCACGGACTACTGGTCAGTGAAACCTTAATCCTCGGTAATAATACCGAAAGAACCATCCACTGCGTCATAAGCCCAAATGCCAGCGCCGAACACGGCTCGAAACCTACTAAAGTTCCCAACCGAGGAAAACACCATCGGTCAACCCTAAACGGGGAGGCGGAACTAAAAACCCTCCAACAGTTGACAAAAAACGGGAGAGAAAGCATTAGCCTCGAGCTCAACGAGCCACATAAACTATGCAATAGGCAAGAGAGAACCAAAAAACTCAACAGAAACCCCAATGTCAATCCTCCAAACACTGCTCGGTTATCGGAGATAACCCGCCAAAAGCCAACACAATACAGGAATGTAAACGGAGAGTTAGACTCATTCACTACCATCACTTCTGACCAAGGAAGGTAGGTCAACAAAGTTTAAGTAAGGAGGGACCACAATTAAAGGTAAATACTAAAGAAGAGGAAACGATAACGAAATCCAAAAAGTATAGATTTATATACGAAAACCAAAACCTAACCAACCTTCTTCACCACAAAGACGACAACACCACCCAACCACAGACCAAACAAACAAAATGAAGTAGTAAGCTGAAAAAGGATAATAGACCGAAACCTCATTGGGACAAAGGCCAGGGGGACGCGGAAGCAACCAACGAAAAAAGATTATGTTCCCGAAGTGCCTTAATACTTTTCCCGAGCCAATTTTCTACTTCTGTCTTAAACTCTATGAATTTATCAAAAGCTTTAGACTTATGTGTCACGCCCCAAATCCGGTTTTGACCGAGTTCGAGACGTGAGCTAAAACAATAATAATTTTAATCGAAAATAAAGCCAACGAGTCTCAATTCATAATTTAAAAACTTTTAACAATCACCGCGCGAGTCACAGCTCGGTAAAAACAACGGTAAAATAATTCAACAAAGAATGGTACGTCTCTAGACACTAGCCCGAATCCCCGTCAGCTCCCTAGCTCCGAGAATCCTGCTAGTACAATTCCCGCCCGACACCTGAAACACAACAAAGTAAGGGGGTGAGCTTACGCTCAGTAGGAAAAGTAGTTAAGGTTCTAAACCATAGTTCAGCACCACGGGTAACCGTCCAATTAGGGCATACTAATAAAGCACAACTCTTAGAAACAAATAAACGATTACTCCAAGACAGCACTTGGCCTTCATTCAGCCACAACACGTAAAACAACTCACAGCGAACCGAACTCATACCACTTTCCACAGTCAGCTCTTGACACCCAACACTCTCACAAGACCAAAGTCTCACTTAACCCAATGCACAAAGCCAGACAGCCCGCACGGCTCACGCAATCGACAATGCACAAAGCCCAACAACACACTTCTCCGTTACTGCCCATTTCCACAACCTTAAACGTACTTACACAAATGCACACAACCAACCAATGAGAAATAAAGCACACAGCAAGACACACACAGATGTCGTAGGACGGCACACAACCAATCACCAGAATAAGGCACAAGCGAGTCACACACAGATGTCGTCTAACTGCATAAGCCATACCGCCGGATGCACACATCCACTTATATCGTACTGGACCACACAGCATCAGTCCCGATATCTTCCTCCTCACACAGACGAAGGGTAACATCCACGACCGGGAATCCCTCAGTCCGATGTCTTCCACTCACACAGACGTGGGCGCTGCTCAACATATGTACCGAGCTTGTCATATCTTCCTCCTCACATAGACGAAGGGTAACATCCATCACGCCATCCTTGGCCTCGATACACTACACCGGAACTATCCCACGGTGTAGGTATTACTCCGATTACGTCCTTTCTTGATACACACAAAAAGGATAAAACACACAGCACAAAGCCAAGCCGATCACGGTATACCAATCAGACCATCTCAACATAGCACACAGCCGGTCTATCACTCACCCGGTCATATCACAACCAAGAGTTCACATTATCAAACACGACACACTTTCCCACACAATCACAACATACAACACCGAGTATAATCTTATTTAGACTCTCACACAGCGGGTATAGCACACAACACACAACCCTAAGGCTCGACATGGCCTATCTACCATCACGACAATTTCCCAAGTATTGAAAGTAAGCAAAGCAGGTAAGCTATCGAATCCCGTCCTACATGTTACTAAGACTCGTCTGTTTGATTAATAATATAGAACAGTCATTCCTATATGCCACTAGGACCTTTTTGATTATTATTAAACCCTAATCATGCATACTAGTAACTTTCCGTAATTAAAGCGGTATCCGCTACTTTCCCTACCTCAAGACGATACCACAACAACGTCTCCTAGCTGCTGACGTCCAGGCCTACTCCTTCTTTTAGGGCGAAATCCACGAAGTCCAAGTCTGGGTTTTTAAACAGGCAAAACGGTCCAATCAGTTCTCAAGTGTCCAAAGTCCTCAGAAACGTCTCAAACGTCTTTAATTAACCAATTTTAAATCCAATTACTAAATTAATTAATTAAATAAGTTTGCCCGACCCGGATCTGACCCGGATCCGCGAACCAGACCCGGATCCGACCCGGTCCAAAATCCAGCCCCGGACCCGACCCAAACCCGAGTCCAACCCGAGTCCAAACCCGGTCCACCCGAGTCTAGACCAGACTCAGACCCGGACCTCGGATCTAGGCCTGGCCCAAGATCCGCTCTGATCCAGGCCCGCGTCCAAGTCTTGGCCCAACAACCCAGGCCCAACATCTAGCCCAGGATCGAGCTCGTCAACGAGCTGGAGACTCCTCCGGCGAGTCTCTGCGCTCCGGCCACCGTCTCCGGCAGCGAAGAAACCCAGAAACCCAGCGATGAGCGCCGGTGAAGCTCGGGAAGGGCGGTGGATTTCAGGCCGTGGCTGGGCGATGTCGAGGATGCCAAGCACGACGTCAAGAACCGATCTCCGACCCAGATCTGGGGTTTGCGAAGTCGCCGGCGAGGGTTCCGACCAAACTCTCTTGAATCGAGCTCGGAGAGGACGTTTTCAGGCACGACGAGTTAGGGAAAGAGAGGGGAAAGGTTCGAGGAAGCACGAACCGTGTGTTCCTGACGTCGTTGTGCTCGAATCGAGCTCGGGGAGGAAGAGCTCGTCCGATAGAACTCCGGCGAGTCTCGCTCTGAGCACGGGCTCGATTAGGGAAAAGGGTAAGAAGGAGAAGGTGAGAGCGAGGTGAGGTGACAGTGAGGATGAAGTTGCAGACGAAGATGAAGGGAAAGGAGGTCGGGATCGGGGAAGGGAGCGAACGGCGGCGAAGTTCGATCTGGTTTCGCAGAGAAGGGAAGAGGCGAGGGAAGGGAAGGATGAACAATACCCTTCCCTTTAGGGTTTGCCCCTTTTAAGGCGCGCCACTTGGGCCAGGCCTCGCGTTTCAGCGAGTTGGGCCGGCCGATTCTCTGAATGGGCCAAGGTCCGGCCCAGTTCCAAAGTCCAGCCCTTTTTTGTTTCCCCCCCTTTTTTTGATTTTGAATTTCATCTTTAAACCACTTGTTTCAAAAACCTCCCCTAAGATTTTCATATTGCAAATTAATACTCTTTTAAAAAAAACGAAGTGGGTTTTACAGTCTACCCCCCTTAAAAGAATTTCATCCTCGAAATTTAAAACGAACGCGCTCCACTTGACCCTATCTCAGGGAACGTCCGCTTAGAACTCCCAGCCCCTCATCCCTCAAGCACCTGGAGCACTTAACTCAGTTAGTCGATACCGGAATCCTCCATCGGGAGAGATGTCGCAACGACACTCGTAGCTTGGTGGAGATCTCCTATACCAGAATTGTCTGTCGGTATAGGTATGATCCTGGAACAACTCTCACATCGTCCTTACAATGGATTCAACACACCACCACTTCTCCTCAACTACCCCCTTCACTAAAACAAGTATTACGCACACAACAACCCATAACATACTTCGACGTCCAACCACCCACAATAGTACGAGAAAACAACACGTAAGCTCAATCCATTTACAAGTCGATCCTTCCAAAGTCACCACAAAACTGTAGAGACACAAATACCAAATCCTCAGGGTCTGAACGGTTTTTGAATACCCCGCGCGTATCTCAACCTCGCGCTTCCGCGTCAACCCTGCGCGGTTCTAAATCGTCCACGATCACGCGACCCTTCAGTCGCTTCTCGAGCAACTCGGGACCACACTGGTCACTATTAAACCTCAAGTGTGCCATGCTTGGGCAGTTGACCCAACCTACCATCCAACGCTTTGTACGGTGCCATAATGTTACTGGCCTGGAAGCGCAGTGGTAGTCGTACATCGACGATTTGTCCCCCGGTACCTCGTGAGGTACCCTCACTTTCACCACACACAGCACACACTCGTCAATCACAATGTACTTAGTCAGGGTATCACGATGCCAGGACCGCATCAAGGCTCTACCTTTAGACCCCCACGTCTCAATAAGTGTAAAGAAGCAGGCGAAAGCGATGCCTGTGGGTTATGGGCCCACCATGCTTCCGCTGCGCCACACTGAGCTCATCGTCACTCGGAGAGCGAAACAAGAAACAACAAGATAGCAACTTACACGATGCAAAAGATCACAGCTGGTTCAGTAATTAAACGCGGCAAAACCAAACGAGTCAAATACAAGTCTTAAAATAGAAAGTAAGTCTCCAAAGTCAAAACACAAGAAACGCCCAGACTCTCGCAAGCATCATGCGCCGCGATGTCCTCTAATCCAGAGCGCGCTCAAAGTCGCAATTGATCTCATGATCGTAATCCTGTCTCTCCGCCCGTGACTCGACGACAGCATACACCCGACCTTGCTACATCGGGGTCCGCCTCTCGGAGGTGGTGGAAGGGCCACCTGCTGCGCAGCGCGATGTCCCGGCGCTGGTGCGCTAGCTGCCTGTCTCGGCGCCCTCTGCGTCTGAGCCTGACGCTGCTGGAACTGTGGCGAGTGCCCCGTCTACGACTGCTGTGGTCGCGGAGCTGGCGCCACCGGATACGGCTCAGGGCACCTGGAAGCGAAGTGTCCTGGCCAACCACATCGGTGACACAGTAGTGGCCCGGCACTCGACCTCTCCTCAGGTCTATCCATCTGGCGATCCACTAATCCTCCGCTCATCTGACAGTCTCGTGCCATGTGACTTGGCTGTCTACAACGATAGCAAGTGCGTCCCGACACGGGAGGCCCAACAGAAGCTAACGACCCGACCTGTCGTGGTCCTCTCAGCTGGGTCTGAGGCTGAAATGATCCTGAGGTCCTCTGCCTCCTAGGATCCCGAGACTCAGACGGTCTCTGTGAACTGCTCGATCTGGGCCTGACCTCCCGAGCTCTAGCTGACTCTCGAAAGCGTCGCTCTATAGTCAGTGTCTGCTCCACCAGCTCGGAGAATACCTGGGTCCTCAACACGGCGACCCGGTCCGCGATCGCCGGACGGAGTCCCCCTTCAAAACGTTGGCATCTAAGATCCTCCGTCTTCACCATCTCCGGAGCGAAGCGAGCCAAGGAGGTGAACCTCGCCTCGTACTCGGACACCGACAGACTCTCATGTCGCAGCTCCAGGAACTGCTGACGCCTGTCATCCAGAACGACCCGTGGGAAGTACTGCTCAAGAAAGCGCTGTCTGAACAACACAAAGTCGTCCCCAACTCGCGTCTGCTCCAGACGCCACCAGTGATAGGACTCACCCTCCAGGTGAAAGGCCGTGAATGAAACTCGTAGTCTACCGCTCATTACTCTAGATGTATCAAGGTTGCAGGTGATCCGCTCCATCCATCGCTCGGCTGCCTCGGGGTCGGGCTCCCCGGAGAACACAGGCGTGCCTAGCCTGCGAAAATCTTGCAATGCCTGCGCAATGTAGCTGTCAACCTGCATAGGCTCCTCAGATGTCGCTGTAGTCGCAGTAGGTACCGGCTCGGGTGTAGGAGCTGCAGCCTCTCTACGGGAAAAGGCAGCTGCCAATCCCTGCACGGTGCGGGTCAGCTCCTCAAAAGCTTCCGGCTGGACTGTCTCAGTCCTCTCATGTCCCCCAGTGGGTGCATCCTGGGCACTAGTCGCCCCGACATACTCAGCAGTAGGCTGCTGTCCTCGGCCCCTAGCTGGCCGTCCTCAGGTGCCTCGTGGGGCATACGTACGTGTCATGACGTAAAACTCTCTGCACGGATAACGCACAGATCTCAGTTCCTTATCTCGAAAGAAAGCGCGCTTATAATAACTAACGCCACACACAGTCCGCTCAATACTACTCATAGTATTATTATACTCAATATAGTAATATAGTCACCCAATAGCACACAACAGAGAAATCAACACCCTAGTGCATCACACATATCATATATACACACATATCATACATACACACAGCAGGGTTACACCCTGTTTCACTTTATCAACACTTGCACACTTAAGTCACACAGACTACCACCTTATACTCCAAACAATTTCACAAGTCCAACCTCGATTTAGTTCAAGTTCTTAACACATTCTCATTTCAACATAACATTCGTGTTGACGTTGCGTCGTTACAACCCGGTTCAGGCGTCCCCGAATCACGTTGTAACCACTTGGCATCCCCCCATTCACGTCCAGCTACAGTGGCCCCTATAGCTGGATCGTGATGGTACATACACTTCAGTTTTTGCAGAAAATCGGGCATGACCCGTTCGTAAATTAAGTCAATCATCCGCTTATGCGGGACAATCAGTTACCTTTGCACACAGTATTCAACCCCAAGTATAATACACACAGCAGTTCATTCCAACTTTTACACCTCGGGTCTCGGTAATTTCACTTCTACCGCCCGGTCAAGTCTGATCTTGGACAACAGTTAAGTCAACACGTCAACAACCACACAGGTTCAAAAAAAGTCTACGGTACTCAGGCCGGACACTACACCAACCCGAGACTCATTCCGTCTCGTTTCTACGCAAAGGGCAAATCCGACTCGTGTAACCGACACACAGCACCCTAACGACCCACTCTACCCACCTAGGTGACGTACGGTCCGAGGTTTTGAAAAATCCTTTCAAAATGTAACCAGGCTCTGATACCAAATTGTCACGCCCCAAATCCGGTTTTGACCGAGTTTGAGACTTGTTGGCTTTATTTTCGATTAAAATTATTATTGTTTTAGCTCACGTCTCGAATTCGGTCAAAACCGGATTTGGGGCGTGACAATTTGTTATGTTCCGAAGTGCCTTAATACTTTTCCCGAGCCAATTTTCTACTTCTGTCTTAAACTCTTTGAATTTATCAAAAGCTTTAGACTTATGTCTCATCGAATAGACATAACCATATTTACCTGTAATCATCAGTAAATGTGATAACGTAGCTAAAAACCCTTTTGGCAAGCGAACTTATTGGTCCACACACATCCGAGTGTATAAACACCAATAATTCACCCACCCTTTCACCGCGACTGATGAAGGGAGCTTTAGTCAGTTTTCCCAACAAACAAGCCTTACATCTATCAATCAAATAAAATTCGAATGGACTTAAAAAATACGCACTTCTGAAGTGCTGATATGCGTTTCTCGTTTATGTGGTCTAAACGGTAGTGTCATAATAGAGTTTAGTCTAAATCGTCGGATGTAGACTTTTTGTTATTAACGTTATAAATAGAGCTTGAGGCATTGTTACCCATATCTAATATGTACAATCCTTCGACCATGTTTTCATAAGCACAAAATTTATCATTGCATAGAACATTTAAAACTCCATTTCCAATATCAAAATTATATCATTTGGTGTGTAACACGGATACCAATATAATATTCCTATTAAAATGGGTATGCATTATACATTGTTTAGTACAAAAAAGGCCACTTGGCAAATGAAGACTTATGGTTCCTACAATAGTCACCACAACTCTGAGGTCCACTTCGTTCTTCTCCAACCTTCTCCTACCTTCTATTTACTGCACATTAGTGCATATGTGACATTCCACCCCCCATGAATCTTTGAAAATAGGGAGATGTAGCTCTATAAAGTTAATACTTGATAATGACGCAGTCCCACTGCCCTTCTTTAGATTATCCAGGGATTTCTTGCAATCCCGTTTTCAATTACCAGGCTTCTGGCAATAGAGGCAGACATTCTCATCCTCCTTAGAATTCCTTTAGGACCCACAGTCTTAGGAGGGTTAGGAGCGATCAAGTGTCTCATCTTTCTCGCTAATTGCGCAGGGGCCTTGCCCTTGCCACTACTAGTATCCATCTTGAAACTAGATCCCTTTCTTACCATCAGAATATCCTAGCATTCCAAATCCCTGATATTTTTCTCAGCGGTTAAAAATACGCGATGTAACTCTGATATGGTGTTTTCCATATCGTGCATGTGATAGTTCATGGTGAACTCAACATACGCACGAGGAAGGGAGGGCAACACCCTATCTACTACCATCTCTGATTTTATCGTAAGACCTAGTCCATTAAGATGTTAGAGATGCCCCTTCTTTTAGGACATGAGGGATAACCCTATCAAGGACGTATTCTTTGCGTTTATATTTGAGGACTATCCTCAAATTTCTGTACCAGTCCAGATAGTTTTTCCGATTAAGCTTGACCCCGTCAAACATGGTTTTTTTATGACAAACTACTGTTTACTTTTTCCATTTGATAAATATGATAGACAAATTTTAATCTAGTAAACTGAATAAATTTTCTAAAGATCATGTCAAACACCAACCAATCAATTCTAAACCTTTAGAATATAAAACCAAGATCACTGATTTACTCGATTAAGCTGAACGAAGGCTCACCACTCAATCAAGTGATGTAGGTAGTACCCCGTCCAATCACATCTAATGTGACACTTGGCTAGGCTATGTACTTAAGTACATAGCTTACAGTATATGATACCCTAGCTTAACCCTGGCTGGGAATTGTAGTCGGGTCCACCAATTGTCAACTATGACCCGACACTATGCAGGTGCTCCATTAAGGCGCACAACACGCACATATGTCGTCCAAAGTTACCACCCCGCTTTCCCATGGATGCTCCTCTAAGGCGCACGACAACCATAGGATGGAGAGGTAGTAAGCTTTTGAGAATAGGGAGGTATCTAACATGACCTGAATTTTACTTGTATGGTTTTGTTTAAAGTTCTGGCACATCCAAGATGCGATGAGCACATCAACTACATATCGATGTAATTATGCCTCCAATTACATCCAATCTAATTCTTCATTTGAACCCGTAAACTACATCCAATGCAAAGACGGTTCTAAGGGCTCACAAACAACGATTAAAAACCAATTTTACCTTTGCATGTGAGGTGATATGCTCGAAAAATAAAGTTAAGCATGCGATTCTAAAAACCATTTAGAATTACTCATGCAAACTTAAACCAATCACAAAATGATAAATGCTCACATACTAGCCCCCTAAACTAACTCCCACTTGCTTCTTAAGCTCCACCGACGTCAAGCCGATGCAAAAACCCAAAAAGGCACCAATGGATCTTTATTTCCCTTTCTTCGTATTGAACAAAAGATTACAATTAAATATATGACTTGCACGTCGGGAAATGATAATTATTATAATTAAGTAGTTCGACGACCACACTACGAAATAATAATTGCATGTTAACTCTAACGCTCGTAGGCCGTGAAAAGTGATAAATAATTAAAACGAGATTTGGGCTATTACGTGCACCATGCAAGCATCACATCACACAAGATGTTATCATTCAAGCATGTTATCACACAACAAGTGAAATTCCAGTTTTAAATAATCGCCAAGTTTCGAAAAATTTATTGCTCGGTTATCGAAATCGTTCAAAACTGAAACTTTTAGACATTTGATTTTTGAGTTCGTCAAGACGGTTCCAAACTCAGCATGACTAACTAAACGGTTTTCCCCGGTGTTCCGATCATCCAATGGTCATGCTCGGCCTAGCTCCGTCCAACGGAGCCCCGTTTGATCATAGGTTCGGCTCCCCGAGAGACCCACTCTCGTGACCCGAAATATCAAACTTTGTGCAAAAAAATTCAGATTTAAATTAATTTTCAAAATCTCATTTTTCATGCAATAAACACACAAGCAATAAACTAGAACATGTTATCAATTAATTTTGCAAAATAACATGCCAAAACCGAAACTACAAGCACAAAATCAAAAAATTTACTCCGTCTTATGAATCCCGAAGGTAGCACTGTTATGATACCACTGTTCGGTCTCAAGGTAGGGTTGGAGATGAACATAACTCGCAACAGAATAACAAACAACACCAAGAGACCATTAAAACCATGAACCAACTACCATAGATTAGATTCACAAGACAAAAATTCAGCACAATTTCTTACCAAACCAAGAACACCGGTTAAAGAGTGATTTGGCTTGAGTCTCCAAGACGCCTACGTATCCCTCAGGGAATCAAAGCCACGTATTTCTAAGCTTAGAGGACTCAAGAACACAAAAATGGAGGAAGAAGAACTGTTGGCCGAAATTCTAGTGGGAGAGAGGGAGAAGTTGTCTTCTTTTTTGTGTGTTGTATCTCTTAGGTTGAAAAGGATGACTCTTATTTCATTTATACCATTAACATAATAGAATAATAGTAAATGAAAAGCATGGTGATACGCATGGTGTAAATATGACAGGCATGGTGATAAACATGATGTAGATTAGATAGGAGTTGGTGGTGAATCACCAACACCTTAATCAATTATTTCTTAATTAGAACTAATTAATTAAGGGTTAATTAATTAGCTCCATAGGCTTTTTGTGGTATGGGCCGCCTATAGGCCTCGTGGGTGATGTCCCGTGGCCATTATCGATGAGGTCCCGTGAAGCGCTCATCACCTCCATGCTTTCCATACCGGATATGTAAAACATTATCCGAAGCGATCAATCCCAAGTCTCCAAGCCTTGTCTCTAGTCGTAATGTCCTAAATACTTACGGGAACATGACCCAAAACTCAGTTTTGGTTATAACCGAGACAACTTCCCTTTTGACTATTCTCCATAAATGTGTTAATGAGTTTCATCCTTCGATGTGACCCTTAGATTTATGCATGTCAGAAGATCAACGTAAAATCCCATTTATCTGATCCCACATAAGTGGCAACTAACGAGACTTAAGTATTGCCTGACACAACATAACGAATCAACCCTATCAATTCTAACTTTTCTGTCGTTTATGTCACTATCCTTTTATCTCTAGATATCCCGATTGAGATAAGGCATATAACCGTCATCTTTATTAATCTCAATCACCGTTCCTTGATATGTGAGATGACTGAATCTTTGTTACCCAGTATCATGTGCATGGCCAAGCTATTCTTTCAGTCACTCTCGATCAATCGTTCGGGAACCGATATCTTTTCCATACCTTAGTATGAGGGATAAATCCCTTAGCCGTCTTTCGTGTCACTCATGCAGTCCGTTCGCAAGCCAATCCCAACCGTTAGGTCAAACTCAGTTGTTTACTACATAGTAATCACAAATACACCTTGGTCTAAGGATACATGACAAGTTACGACAATGGATATGTTCATGACTTGATCTATGACACATATTCATGTCGGGTCGTCCAATATCATGTCCCACGTGATATCTATGATCAAACATTCCAATGACAAACAGAAGTAAGCCATAAAGAGCCATCTTTCATACTAGTCATTTGTAGTGAATCTTTGTCGACTAGGTACTCATCGAGTATGTTCTATCTCGATCTATGGTTCCACTTCGCATGGTGGGCATAGATCAGAACACACATCGATATAGTACTCAAACACATAAGTAATACATAAAGCTGTTTTACTTTTTTTGCTAATGATATATATATATGGATGTTTACGATTGAACTATAGGAACTAAGACTGAAAATTATACCGTTAAACCAAAAGCACGTTTTATGAGTCGTGAAAGACTCATTCGGCCTATAGACGTTTGGACATAGGTCGCACAAGCTTAGTTAAACGCTTAAAACGATCAGCCTGCTTAATTGAAGGCTTTTGACGATCCGACCTTAACTTCAGAAGGTGAAGGGTGGGTCAACCATGAGGGTTAATCTACTTTCTTCGCATCTGTTTTGGACTTATAGCCGTCTTATTTTAGGACATATTGTCCAACGGTTTAGAATTTTTCCTTTCTTAAGCTCCAGTTAACAAGCTCCCTTTGTAATCATTTTCTTAAAGTACTTTGTTCCTTGGAGAGTACTAAAGATTGTAGTTATCAAAAAAAAATATTTAACAACAAAATTGATAAGAAATAGGGTGGCTCACCCTTCTAGTGGTCAATGAAGCTTCTCTCCTGGAATTGTAGAGGCCTCAACTCTTCCTCGAAAAGAAAGTTGATGGCCTCTAATATAGGGTCCATTCATCCCAACTTTATGTTGATTCAGGAGTCTAAAATGGACAAGTTCTCGATCTCTATTATTCAGTCTTGTGTGTTTGGAGCTAACCATGACTTCACCTTTACCCCGTCAGTTTGGGCCTTAGGAGGTGTGATATCTATTTGGAACACGCCAATGTTCAAGATCCTTATGTGTTCCTCGTAAGAAAATATTGTTTTTTGGTCAGGTGAGCATCTCTCATCCGGCAAACCAGTTACGATCTTTAATATCTATGTTCCTTTCACCTCTATAGGTCGACGAGAGATTTCGTCTCTCCGCCCATCTGTTATTCCTTTTTCCGACCACTACTTGATTATAGCTGGCGATTTCAACACGGTTGCAACTTCGGATGAGGTGTCACCGGGTAACAGAGTTCATGCAGATAGCGGTGATTTTGTTGATTTCATATCAGCATATGGTTTAGTCGACCTCCCTCTTTACACCAGGAAGTACACCTAGTACGGACCTTGATCTTGTTGTAGTCCCATCGATCGGTTCCTCTTGTCTACAAAGATGCTTGACTTCTTTGCGAACCCCGTTCAGTCAGGCCTCACGCGGTTGATCTCAGACCACTCTCCTATCTTGTTGACTTCCTCTGAGATAGACTGGGGTCCTCACCCATTCCGTTTCATTTCGGCATGGGTAAACAATGAGGGATTCTTGCCTTTTGTTGAGCATTGTTGGGCGTCTTATTCGGATGTTGGAGAACCCCACTATATTCCATGGTCGAAGTTCAAGCATCTTCGTGACGATCTTAGTAGTTGGAACACTACAGTTTTTGGTCATTTAGACACAGTTATCGGCGACCTAGAGTATAAAAAAGTGACTTTTGATGTGTTGGCAGACTCTCGTGCCGTCACTAAGGATGAGCTTTGTGATATAACCTCTTGCAATAGTCAGCTTCACTCCAAAGCTGGTCAGTGCGCCGCTTTATGGAGGAAAAAGTCCCGCGTCGAGTGGGCCTTAGAGGGAGATCGCAACACAACCTATTTTCACAAGGTGGCAAAAGATAGAGCAATCAGGAATCTTATCTCCTCGGTTGTAGTGGACGGGGTAGAGCACTCGGACCCCATTTTTGTCAAATCATCTACTGCTTCGCATGTCGCTTCTAGGTTCCATTCTGACAGGAGAGAGAGATTCAGGCTCCCCACTCTTCCGTTTTCGACCCTTTCTCATGTAGATGCGAATCATTTGGAGCGTCCTTTTTGTTAAGAAGAGATTTTCTCCGCTTTCTCCTCGTGCGACAGAGATAAATCCCCAGGTCCGGACGAGTTCAATCTTCTCTTTTTTAGGATCGCTTATCATATTATTCGGGATGATTTTATGAGATTTGTGCACTACTTTTTCACCACGGGATTGCTCGGCAAAGGGCTAAATTCGAGCTTTATTGTCCTCATCTCTAAAGTTTCTTTCCCTAGGGAGTTCTTTAAGTTTCGGCCCATTAGCCTTACCACTGCCACTTATAAGGTTATAGCCAAAACTCTTTCCCTCTGTCTTCGCTCTGTCATTGGTAGTCTTATCAGCAATACTCAATCGTCCTGCATTAGGGGTCGCCATCTTGTTGATAGTGTGATGGTGGCCAATGAGGTTTTAGATGATATTCGCCGTAAAAAGAGGCATGCGACTTTGGTCAAGCTTGATTTCGAGAAAGCCTTTGACAAGGTGATTTGATGTATCTTAAGCGGGTGATGCATGCTATGGGTTTTGGGTCTTGTTGGATTATGTGGATATTTGCTTTCCTTAAGGGCCACTCATCTATCCTTATTGATGATTCTCTGTATACTCAGTCTCCCGTTTTTCGAGGCGTTCGCCAAGGGTGCCCTATCTCCCCCTTGTTGTTACTCATAGTCGTTGAAGGCCTCCATCAGCTCTTTGAACACGGTATTAGATTGAGCTTATTCAATGGAATTCGGGTAGGAGCTGACCTATGTCTCCCACCTTCAGTTTGCGGATGACACACTTCTATTTTTGGAGGTTGACACCCAGCAGCTTTACCACGTTCGTTTGTTGCTTCATTGTTTTGAGCTGGTATCGGTGTTGCGTACCAACTTTGACAAGTCCACTTTTCTGACCTTTGGTATGGATATGTCTTCCAGCTTTCATCTCTCCTCGGCCTTGGGTTGCGATTTGGGTCACCTTCCTATTACTTATCTGGGTTTTCAATTGGGAGCTAACCCAAGACATGTCTCATGTTGGAGCCTGGTTATTGCCAAGTTCCGGGTGAGTGTAAATATAATAAATATGATCATAAGCATGGTGTAAGATGGGAGTTGGTGGTGAATCACCAACACCTTAATGTATTCTTGCTTAATTATAACTTAATTAATTAAGTCTTAATTAATTAGTTCCATGGGCCTCGTGGGTGATGGCCCGTGGCCATTGCCGACGAGGTCCCGTGACGCGCTTATCGTCTCCACGCCTTCCATCTATGATATGTCGAACATCATCTGACACGATCAATTCCAAGACTTCATGCCTTGTCTCGATCCGTAATGTCCTCAATGCTTACGGGCACATGGCACAAAAGCAAGTTTTGGTCATGTCCCGAGACAACTTCCCTTTTGGCCATTCTCCATAAATGTGTTAATGAGTCTCATCCTCCGGTGTGACCTTTAGGTTTATGCATTTTGGTAGGTCAACGTAAAATTCCATTTTACTTGATCATACATAAGTGGTAACTAACGAGACTTTAGTATTGCCTAACATTGCATAACGAATCGACCATGTCGATTCTAACCTTTATATCGTCTATGTCACTATCCTTTTTTCTCCAATACCCTTATTAAGATAAGGCATAGAACCGTCATCCTTATTATTCTCAATCACTATTCCTTGATATGTGAGATGACTGAATCTTTGATACCCAGTATCATGTGCATGGACATGCTGTTCTTTCAGTCACTCTCGATCAAGCGGCCGAAAACCGATATCTTTCCCATACCATAGTATGAAGGATAAATCCCTTAGCCGTCTTTCGTGTCACTCATGCAGTCCGTCCTTAAGCCAATCATGGTTGTTATGCAAACCCTATCACAATAAACGTTGGGCTCAGGTCAAACTCAATTGTTTACTGCATAATAATCACAAAGGCTCCTTGGTATAAGGAGACATGACAAGATACGACAATGAATATGTTCATGACTTGTTCTATGACACATATTCATGTCGGGTCGTCCAATATCATGTACCACATGATATCTATGATCAGACTCCGGAATCCCATTCCAATGACTAATAGAACGTGAGCCATAAAGAGTCATCTTTCATACTAGTCGTTTCTAGCGAAGCTTTATTGAGTAGGGACTCATCGAGTGTGATCTATCTTTATCTATGGTTCTATTCTTATGGTGGGCATATATCGGAACACACATCGATATATTACTTCAACACATAAGTAATATAAAGCCGCTTTAATTTTATTGCTAACGATGATATATACATTTGGACATTTATGATTGAACTACAGGCACTAAGACTAACAGAAGCACCGCCTCCTTACTCCACTACGGCGTGGATGAGTGATATTTCGACGCTGTGGAAAACTCATTAGTCCACGACGTTGAAATATTATGAGACCTCGGGTGGTTCGTACGCGGAAGTATTTTCCTCGATACCTCTTTCACGCGGTGAAAATCTCATGACTTCACGGCGTGAGACAAGCTCCATGATATGGAAACCATGATCCCACGACGTGGGGATTTCCGATTTCCAAAACTATAAATGCCGACTCCCAAAGACGAAAAGACAGTGTTCCACACCAGAGTTTTTTAGAGAGAAAGCCTTGAGGGTCTTGAAAAGGATAGAGGAAAAGCTTCGTGTTCATGGGGAGTTTCATCTATACATCAAGGGAAATGAGAGCAAGAGGAATCTTAACTTGGTGTGCAACATACAAAAGGAAGATGATGAAGAAGGTGGATTTTGGTGTTCAACAAGGGATTACTCAATCCTTCAATAGAGTACCCATTCTTGTCTTTTTCATCTCATTTCTTGTATATCTTCTTGATGACTTCATGTACGTATGAATTTTATGTGTATATATTTGATTTGATTTGTTCATATGTGATGATAGTGGCTTGTTGAGGTTTCTCAAAGTCTTGTAGTTTAGATATTTATTCAATGGGCTAAAGTTTTAATTTTTGTATTCTAGGGCTATAAAGCTCAAGGATGATATCCAAGAAAAAATTATAATGTTGTACACATGGTTCAGTCATTATTAGCTCGATTACATGTTTTTAGCCTTTAAAAATCAAAGCTTTATTAGAAGCCCATTTCAAGAAATTGGTTCGATTGTTCGGGAAGTACCTACCTAAATGGTTTAGTCGGTCTAATCTCTAGTTAGATGGTCGGGTCACTTGGAAGGGAAATGGTCGTGGGTGCAAAGTGCAACTCTTGAAATGATCGGTGGTTAACCTAGCGGTTAACGACTAATCATTCCAAACCATAGCCAAGGCTCCGTCCATAGAAAAAGGCCAACACACCAATATGAAATTGTGAATGGTTTGCTAACTCCCTAGAGTAGTCACTATGGGATGACAAGTTGTAGAAGGGACTGACAATCCAAACCACCAATGCATAGCCTGGAAGCCTCATAGTTCGTTGACAAGGGATTGAACAGTAGTTCCTTTCGAGTGGGGTTGAAATTCTTTTTCTTTACCACCGGGTGGGAACTATCGGAGTATATCACTCCAAATTTTTTAGAAAAAATGAAACATTGTTTTTAATTGGTTAGTAATAATACATTCTATCTAAGGAAGGCATGCATAGTATTTGGCATAACTGACTGTAAAGTTTTAAACTTTTTTTACTTTTGCTTGATTGGGGTAATTTTGGATCTTTTAGCTTTATAAAATTGGGTAATTAGATTCTCAGGAAAGATATAGAGGGTAGGCCTTACTGGAACTAAGTTCAAGGATTTATAATTAATCCGCCTTTCCTTAGGTTTATCTAAAAATATTATTAGCAATGATAAAGATCCTTATGGTATTTCTAAGTGGTTCATGTAACTTGTTACATGAACTTGATAACAATAATTGATGTTTGTATATATGTTCTGTGAATGGGGCTTGAGAGTTGTTGGGCTTGGAAATTATCAAGCTTAATTGAAATAAAGACAGGGGCCTAAGTTTGTACTGAAATTGATACGCTCGACATTATGCATCTTCTTCTACATTTAACCTAGAATTATAGGAAGTAGTTGCTTTGCTAGTACTAGAGAAGGATTACTGATTCGTGCGGTTTTCACCGATTAACTGATGGTTCCAAGATATAAAAAATGATATCTGCGACCAAGGCATGTCAGTGGTGTTATTCCCCTACCAGAGTTGCATCGCAACACGCAGATCTCTCGTCGTCGGTGTTGGTTGGTTTCGGTGTGAATGCCAGTTTCAAGTTCACTTTGATCGCCCCTAATTAGACGGAGGTTTAGATTAGAATATAGTAGAATTTCCTCGCTTCCTTACTCTTTTGTTGGCTAATATATATTTTAATTAAAGTGTTTCTCTTTATAGATATATACATAACATGGAAGATGAAATTGGAATGTTTGTCTTTTCTATAGCAGAGGAATTAGTGATAAATAAAGCACTCTTTCACCTTCGTTATGTCTTTTGTTTTAACAAAATTATGGAAGCACTCATGCTGAAGAATCAAGAACTAGAGTTGAAACATGATCGAGTGAAACACAATATTGACCAAGTCGAACTTGATGATAGAGGAGGGCGTAGCAACATGGAAAAAAGAGGTGAAAAATAGTTGCAGAGGTACAAATGGTTGAAGTCGACATAGTTCACAACAAAAATTGCAGTCTCTTTGAGTAGGGGAATTACCAGTTTGATGGAATTGATGATTTCTTGCCTTCTGAATCTACAAGATCTTCTTTTGGTCAAATTGTAGAGGAGTTGAAGGATGATAAGAAGAAAATTATGGCATTCTTGAGGAATGGGTGGAGTGGGAAAGACAACCTTAGTAGTAGAAGTGGGCAAGAAAGTCAAAAAGTTGAAACTTGTGGATGAGGTTGTGATGGGTGTTGTGTCTCAGGCCCCAAATATTAAAAGGATTCAAGGTCAGATTGCAGACATACTTGGTCTTCATTTGTAGGAGAGAAACAATATAGGGAAAGAAAAATAGTTGAGGTTAAGATTATAGAAAAGCAAGAAGAAAATCTTGATTATGTTGGATCTATGGCAAAACTCAAGTTAGCAGAGGTGTGAATTCCAACTAGTGTATGCCAATAACTATTGGGCTTTAAAGCGAGAATTTGATCGATGCTTTTTTTTCTTTATAAAAGAATATAATTTAAAAATAAGAAAATTTGTTCATATAGAAAGATTATACTAAATGATATTGAACAAACGAGCTTCAACATCAACTTATAACACTCAAAATCTAAAATGAATGATGAAAATTAATTTCTAGCAAGACAACTTTCATTGTCTAGAATTCTATACTAAAATCCAAAAGTTTAAGGATCCACATTTATCTATAAATAAAATATTGGGAAAGTTTCATTATAATACCCTAGAAAACATTTATTTTAATTATAATACTCTATCATGTTTTTCTTACGTTATAATACCCTAGCAAACATTTATTTTAATTATAATACTCTATCATGTTTTTCTTACATTATAATACCCTAACAAACATTTATTTTAATTATAATACTCTAGCTTGTTGATATTGTGATGGTAGCCAATGAGGTTTTAGATGATATTCGCCGTAAGAAGAGGCATGCGACTTTGGTCAAGCTTGATTTCTAGAAAGTCTTTGACAAGGTGGATTGATTGTCTCTTAAGCGGGTGATACTTGCTATGGGTTTTGGGTCTCGTTGGATTATGTGGGTTTTTGCTTGCCTTGAGGGTCACTCTTCAGTCCTTATTGCTGGTTCCATGTATACTCAGTTTCCCGTTCTCTGAGGCGTTCGTCAAGGGTGCCATATCTCCCCCTTCTTGTTCCTCATAGCTGCTGAAAGCCTCCATTAGCTCTTTGAACACGGTATTAGATTGAGCTTATTCAATGAAGTTCGGGTAGGAGCTGACACCTGCGTCTCCCACCTTCAGTTTGTGTACGACACACTTTTATTTTTAGAGGCTGACACCCAGCAGCTTTACCATGTTCGTTTGTTGCTTCATTGTTTTGAGCTGGTATCGGGGTTGCGTACCAACTTTGACAAGTCCACTTTACTGACCTTTGGTATGGATATGTCTTCCAGCTTTGATCTCTCCTCGGCCTTGGGTTGCTATTTGGGTCACCTTCCTATTACTTATCTGGGTTTTCAATTGGGAGTTAACTCAAGATATGTCTCCTTTTGGAGCCCGGTTATTGCCAAGTTCCGGGCGAGACTTAAGGTGTGGCAAGCTTGTCTTCTCTCTTTCGGGGGTCACCTCACGTTAATTTGCTCTACTCTAGCCAACCTCCGGATCTTTTACATGTCAGTTTTTCAAGCCCCAAAAAAGGTTTTGCTTCTTATGGAGAGGATCCAATGACGGCTCCTATGGGCTTCCTCTTCGATGGGGGGTTGTTTTTCCAAAGTCGGTTGGGACAGAGTGTGTCGTTCTAAGTTAGCAGGAGGTCTTGGTATCCGCAACCTTGAGGCCGTCAACAAGAGGTTGCTCTTGTAGTGGTGGTGACAGTTTTCCACGGAGCGGATTTCCTTATGGCGGAGGGTGTTATGTGCTCGACATGTATGGGTCGAGTCCAAGTAGAATCTCTCTTGTCTTCCGCTTGCTCATCGCTCATCTTCACTATTTCTTCGTCATATTGCTTATCTAGCTCAAGATCCTCGTTTTCCTGAGATTTTTGACATGAGGAAGGTTTGTTGGGTGTTAGGTTCTGGTTGTTTCTTCCGTTTCTGGGAGGATGCTTGGGTCACAGATGTTCCTTTTTCGACTCTGTTTCCTCGCCTTTACATCTTGTTGGTGGAGCAAGGTCAACCGGTTATTCACTTCAAGGTGAACGATGGGTGGAATTTCACTTTCCGTCGTCAAGTCTTAGATATAGAGCTCCTCGACTTGGAGATCATCCGCACCTTTCTTTTGGGCGTTCGCCTGGACTTCACAGGTCCTGACAGATTGTCCTGGTCCTTGGATCCCCACCAGGTTTTAATGCCTTTTCCAACGTCGACGGGGTGGACTATGTTTTCTAGGCTTCCGCAGTTTAGAAGAGTGTTGGTCCGCCTAAATTCCAATCTTTTTTTTGACTTGTCGCTCTGGATGCAATCCCTACTAGATATTTCGTGGTAGCGATGGGTTTCCCGATCCCTGTGGGTCTTTGGTTGTTTCCTATGTGTGACAGACACATTGAGGACACCTCTCACCTTCTTATTACTTGCGGATGGGCTTGGAAGGTGTGGTCCTTGGATCTTCAGTGGTGGGGGGTCTCCTTAGCTCTATCTTCTTCTCCTGCTTTGTTCATCTCGTCATGGCCTTCGATTTGTGGGGTGCGCCGCCTGCGTAAATGTTAGACTCATCTTAGCCTTTTGGGATAATGGTTCCTTTGGTTAGCTCGGAACGCTAGAGTTTTCCAAGGAGCTTTGATCCCTGATCCGTCTATCATTCTTCGGAAAATTCAGTTCGGGGCACTTACGTTGTTTCAAACGAATCGACGAGCCCCGTCTACTAGCTCATGGATGGTGTCGTCGACTCTTACTCTCTCTCAATCTGCTTGAGCTTCTCTTTTCCTTTTCATTTTGTTCGGCCTCTTGGGTCATGTAAACTTTATTTAGATCTTTTTGTTAGTTTGGTGATTTGTGATTTCCTTCCTAAAACTTATATTATTTATTAATGTATTATTTATTTTCTGATAATAGAAACCGTTCTCGACCATGCCAATGGTAGTCAGAAGTCAACCCATGTTACCACGTCCCTGTCGCACCGTTTGATGAGTGTGCATCCATCACATGATACTTTTATGTTGGACAAACATCCAAAACTCTCTCTAAAAGAGAGAATAGTCAAAGTGGAGAAACATTAAGCCAATGAAAAGAGGAACTCAAATGTGAAACTAAACACACTAATCATTACTCCGTTGTTATTATATGCACATAATAGAGAAGCTGCCGTTGTTTAAGGAACGATTCAAACATGGCAACTAACAACATGGTTGCTTCATGCACACAAAGTCAAACCATATCTTTATCTTTGGAACTATGCAAGTGTTGCACTCACATGGCTTCTCATACAATATATATATATAATTCTATTTTACATTCTTCATCTGTATCTCAGTTTCTGGGTATCTATCTCCTCTCTCCCAACTGTTGGTACCAAGCTATCATCGATCCATCGACGATGGATTCAGGCGAAAAGCGGCTCAATGAGCTCGGATACAAGCAGGAACTCAGACGAGAAATGGTCCTCATCTTTATTCCTCCAGGAATATTTGGCTTCTTCTTTTTTCTTCTTTTTTCTTGATTTGGATGTTTTTGTTTGTTGTTGCAGACTCTGTTTAAAACTCTGGCCATATCGTTTTCGACCATGACCCTTTTCACCGGGATCACGCCTTTGTATGGTTCGAGCCTTCTCTATGCTGGCCCAGCTAGTCTTGTCTGGGGATGGGTCGTCGTCTCCTTCTTCACCTGGTTCGTCGGTATAGCCATGGCCGAGATCTGCTCCTCTTTCCCGGTAATTAAGTACACCTTACATAATTTCGACTTGGAAATTTTCATTTTCATTATGTTGAGTGTTGACCCTATAATTGTATAGCTAGACTACTAAGTTATCAGAATAACGCGTTTCCTCTCAACTTTTATTAAGAGAAATTCCAACGGGGTGCTGTCTAAGCACCCATCTAGGCCTAGGCGACCTGTCTAATCGCTTCAAAATTTTTTAAGTTGTATACTGATTAATTTAAAATATTTAGATGATGATACAAAGTTAGTTGACGTTGGTGATATTAAGAGTCGTGTTTTTGAGTTGTTTGATATTATTTTTTAAATATTTTAAATATTTGTTATTATTTTTAATATAATAAAATTCATATTTATACTGAGGCTTGTATTGCCTGAAGATTTGTGGCCTAAATTTAAAATTTGGATTGATCCTAAACATTGAAACAGACAACAGGTTCGCTTTACTTCTGGGCCGCCCATCTAGCCGGCCCCAAATGGGGTCCCTTCGCCTCATGGTGTTGTGCTTGGCTCGAAACCATAGGCCTCATAGCTGGCATCGGCACACAAGTAAGTTACCGACAACTACCGTCTCATTTGACTTTTTTTCGTAAAAACTAAGGACACACGTTTGACTTTTGCACCACAGGCATACGCAGGATCGCAGACCTTACAGAGTATAATCCTCCTATCCACGGGAACCAACAAAGACGGCGGCTACTTAGCCCCGAAATGGCTGTTCTTGTGCATGTACATCGGCCTCACCCTCATATGGGCAGTTCTCAACACATTCGCACTCGAAGTCATCGCCTTCATCGACATAATCTCGATTTGGTGGCAGGTTGTCGGAGGGATAGTGATAGTTATCATGGTGCCTCTCGTGTCGTTGACGACGCAGTCTGCCTCGTTTGTATTCACTCACTTTGAGACAGCGGCCGAGACTACTGGGATTTCGAACCATGCGTATGTGGTCGTTATGTCTTTTCTTGTTAGCCAGTACTCGCTCTACGGGTACGATGCTGCGGCTCATCTGACCGAGGAAACTAAGGGTGCGGACAAGACTGGTCCTATAGCGATCCTGGTTAGTATCGGCATGATTTCGGTGTTCGGTTGGGCTTATATCTTGGCCCTTACTTTTAGTATTCAGGTATGTGTTCGTGTCTTATGATGGTAACTTATTGTTCTATTTATCATGCTATGATCCATGTTTAGATGATAGTCTAGTTTAACTTGATTTGACCAGTATATAAAAGTCTATCATGCACGTATTTTTATGTGGTTTCTAATCTATATGTAGCAGTCAAATATCTAAGTGTTCGATGATGTACATTAGGGTATTCCATATGTTATGATCCATGTTTAGATTTTCAGTTCTACATGTTAGACTAAACCGTCTTCATATATACAGATCAATGGTAAAAGTTTACATGACATTCGAGTTTAATTTGATTTGACCCACATATAAAAGTCTGCATTGTATAATTGCATGTATTCCCTTGTACCCTTTAATCCATAGGTAAAAGTTCAATCTTTCAATGTCGGATGATACCCATTTGAGGATTCTAAATCATACATGTAAAACCCTTGTTGAATGCTACTCATTTGTGGGAGTTTGAACCTATGGTCATTGTTGCACGTTAGGGGAAGACTCACTTAATTTATGTAAACCTATATACAACATGTTTTTTTTAAATCAGCAAATATTAATAGAGAACAGATCTTTAAAATGAAAACCAGGCTATATGAGAAACCCACACGAACAAATACGAACGTGCTTGAAAAAACACCTCAACCCAGAGAACCAAACCTAAACAATGGGAACAATTGGATACATACAACATGTTAATAGGAGTCTGAATCGATATGTGTGGACCGATGTTCAATCCTACACGTTAAGGCAACCTGACTTGATATATGTAGACATATTTAAACTTTTACAACCAATGGGATTAGTACATACGAAATCTAATGTCCCTAACACATATTGCAACATGTACATTTTCAGGATTTCGGGTACCTATACGATCCAACCAACGAGACGGCAGGAGTGTTCGTCCCAGCTCAAATACTCTACGACGCCTTCCACGGGCGGTACCAAAACTCAACCGGAGCAATCATACTCTTGTTCGTCATATGGGGCTCCTTCTTTTTCGGCGGCCTCTCCATCACCACCAGTGCCGCCCGAGTAGTATACGCCCTCTCCCGAGACGGAGGCATCCCCTTCTCCTCCGTCTGGAAGAAACTCCACCCGAAGCACAAAGTCCCCTCGAACGCGGTCTGGCTCTGCGCGGCCATCTGCATCCTCCTTGGCCTCCCCATTCTCGCCGTCAACGTTGTCTTCACCGCCATAACATCGATCTGCACGATAGGATGGGTCGGAGGCTACGCTGTGCCCATCTTCGCGAGGATGGTTATGCCCGAGAAGGACTTCAGGGCCGGGCCGTTCTACCTCGGGCGGGCGAGGAGGCCGATATGTTTTGTTGCTTTTCTGTGGATATGTTACACTTGCGCGGTGTTTCTGCTGCCGACCTTTTATCCTATTTCGTTCGATACTTTTAACTATGCGCCGGTGGCGTTGGGGGTGGTTTTGGGTCTGATCATGGTGTGGTGGGTTGTGGATGCAAGGAAGTGGTTCAAGGGACCGGTTAGGAACATTGATGTAAAGGCTCCGAATGGTAAAGTGTGAGCCTTTTTTTATACGGGTGGATTGAAACATGTTCCTTAAACTTGAAATATTGATACTGAATTAATTGTACTTAATGTCTTGTTGGTGCATTGAACATACACACACATGATTTACTAAGACACTGGAATACAGGGATGACAAAATGACCCGATAGGACCTGATGTTTTTTGTTCGACCGCAGAACGATACTGGTATGACCCGATAGGACATGATGTTTTTTGTCCGACCGAAGAACAATACTGGAACTTCCTGGCTAGGTAGTATATATTTTATGTTTCTAAAAAACAAATGTGAAATGTGAGTCTAAACACTCAAAGACAGTGACTCCAACCCATGACCTTGAATTATATGTTGAACCACTCTGCCAATTGAAAATAAACTTTCAACTTTAGTCAAGTGATAGAGTTTAACTCTGTGTGTATATTCACGTTCAACACAAGTACAACACAAGTATAAATATTGTGTTACAGATAGGGTAAATATTTCAAAACCTATACAATATTATCTATAGAGTTTGAATTGTTTCAAACTCTATATATGTTCTATTTCTAACACGCTCCTGCAGTCTGAGCGGGAGGTTCACGGACGTTCAGGCTGGTCTGGAAATCAAGGAAAAGAACACGGGGTAAGCCCTTGGTGAATATGTCCACGATCTGGGATCGAGACGGAACATGAATCACGCGGACGTGCCCCTTGGCGACCTTCTCACGAACGAAGTGAATGTCTAGCTCAATGTGCTTGGTGCGCTGATGCTGAACAGGGTTGCCGGTGAGGTAAATGGTGTTGATGTTATCACAGTATACCAAGGTGGCTCTAGAAACTGGACAATGGAGCTCGAGAAGGAGATTACGAAGCCAACATGCCTCGGAAACCACATTGGCAACCCTACGATACTCAGCCTCGGTGCTCGAGCGAGACAACGTCGGCTGTGGCTTGGAAGACCAAGATATCAGGTTATCTCCCAAGAACACACAATAACAAGAAGTGGAACGTCGTGTATCCGGGCAACCTGCCCAATCAGCATCAGTATATGCAACCAAACTGGAGGAGGGCGAGGAGTATAGCTGAAGACCGAGATGCCTCGTTCCCTGAAGATACCGAATAATGCGCTTCAAAGCGCCCATATGGCTAACACGGGTATCATGCATGTGGAGACAGATATGTTGAACTGCATACGAAATGTCTGGTCGAGTGAACGTGAGATACTGAAGCGCCCCTGCAAGACTACGATAGAGAGTGGGGTTCTCAAACGGAGAACTGTCGGAAGCGTTGAGCTTTCCCAGAGTGTCGAATGGTGTAGCAGAGGAGGAACACGACGACATGCCGGCTCGATCAATAATGTCATCAGCATACTTCCTCTGGGATAGAAACATGCCACCAGGATGTCGAGTGACAACAATCCCCAAGAAGTATGAAAGGGGACCCAAGTCCTTCATAGCAAACTCCGAGCTAAGATGGGTCATAATGAAGCGCCAGAGATCATCACTCGAGGAAGCAAGAATGATATCGTCCACATAAAGGAGAATATAAGATATATATATAACTAGCGAGTGATCCGACCTGCTATGAGAAAAACAAAGAGTGGTGACAAAATCAGTAAAACGTTGGTACCACGCCCGAGGAGCCTGCTTAAGCCCATAAAGAGAGCGATACAGTAGGCAGACATGGTCAGGATAATCAGGATTCCGAAATCCAAGCGGTTGATGCATGTAGACCGTCTCACTGAGGTTGCCATGCAAGAAGGCGTTCTTGGCATCGAGCTGATGAATAGACCAGGAGCGGGATATCGCGATACTGAGGACGATGCGAATGGTTGATGGTTTAACCACATGGCTGAATGTCTCCTCGCAATCAACTCCAACCTGCTGAGACCTGTCATCACCAAAAAGACGAGCCTTATATCGCTCAAAAGAACCGTCAGATCGAGTCTTATGGCGAAAAATCCACATGGACCGAATAATATTGACTCCTATAGGACGAGGAACTAGGACCCACGTTTTATTGTTAATAAGAGCATTAAATTCATCTATCATAGCCGATTTCCAATTTTTGTCAAGGAGAGCATCCCTAGGGTTACGAGGTATGGGGGAAATTGTGGTAGTGGCAGTAAGGTTAAAAAGGACTTTTGGTTTTACGATGCCTAGGCGTCCACGGGTGACCATCGGGTGTTGATGGGTGACTTGCGGAGCTTGCACCAAGGTGTCGCATGGGATTTGCAGAGCAGGGCGTGCGGCTGCTGGTGGGCTGGGCCCATCTGGGTCAGGAATAGGGTGGAGAGGAACCGGTTCAGGCGGAGTGGGGAGCTGGGGCTGGGTAGGCGGGCTCCTGGTCGGGCTCTAGGCTATGGGCATGTCTGGGCTATCGGCTGCGTTTTTTGCTGGGCCGGAAGAAACAATATGTGGAGGTAAAGTATATGGTACAGGGCCAGGCTGTGGGGAAAAGGAGCGGGGGGGAAAATATGATTTCGTAAAATAGGAGAGATGGTATTAGTTAAAAAATCATATAAGGGTGGGGATGATGAAAATGTGGATGAAAAAGGGAAGACGGTTTCGTCAAAGATAACATGCCTCGAAATAATGAACTTGTTCGTTTTTAAATCATAGCATTTGTACCCCCTATGGTTCGGAGGAAATCCGAAAAATACACACGGCGTAGACCGAGCTTGCAACTTATTAATAGAAGTGGACGGAAAGAGAGGGAAACATAAACACCCAAAAACACGAAGATGGGAATAATCGGGAGCACGTTTATATAAGTACAACGTGGGAGAGGAAAAATTAAGTGTTTTGGAGGGAAGAATATTGGACAGATATGTAGACATAGATAAAGCATGATGCCAAAACGAAGGAGGAATTGAAGCATGGATTATTAACGTACGAACCATGTTATTCAAACTCCGTATCTTGCGCTCGCACGACCATTTTGAGACGAGGTGTGTGGACACGAGAAGCGGAACACCATGCCAGAGGAATTACTGAAGTTGTGAAATGGAGTGTTGTCGAATTCCTTGCCATTATCACACTGAAAGCTTTTGATTTTGCAATTGAATTGAGTAGACACAAAAATATTAAACGAGGTGAATATATTGAAAACTTGAGATTTGCGGGCCATGGGAAATGTCCATACAAAATTCGTATAATCATCAATTAACACCAAATAATATTTATGTCCAGAAGAACTCAGTATGGGTGACGTCCACAAATCAGCATGTATAATGTCAAATGGAGCATGTGTAACAGACGAAGAAGAATAAAGGGGTAACCAAATATGCTTTCCAAACACACTAGAATGACAAACATTATTCAATTTATTCGACGTACAAGAAATAACTTTAGAACGATGAAGTAAATCAAAAACTGGTGATCCCGGGTGACCAAGGCGAGAGTGCCAAATATCTGGAGACAAAGCAACTAAAGCTGACGAATGAAAAGACGAACTAGGTGAAACAGTAGAAGTGACAGGGTACAATTCGCCTGTGCTATTACATCTCAAAATCGGGTGTCCCGTCCGAAAATCCTTCACACAAAAACCAAAGGGGTCAAATTCTATTGAGGCATTGTTATCCTTAACAAAACGTCGTACTGAAACTAAGTTCTTAACTATTTTGGGTGCATGCAGGACATCATTTAAGGTGTAGTAAGGGTGAGATGGGAAAATGGATGCTCTACCGTAACCAGAAATGGGAATAACATTGCCATCACCAACTATAATAGAACGATTTAAGTTCAAATTAACAAAAGAATCAAGGATACCTGAGTTCGATGTCATGTGAGATGAGGCGCTACTGTCCATGTACCATGTGGAGTCGGGAGGCTGTTGTATCGATAGATTAGCCTTGGCGGAATTGATGTCTGTAGAAACCGCTATGTGGGCCTGATGGGAGGACGGGCGGGGCCCCAATACAGCAGCTTGCTGTTGAGGAGAGGAGGCCCGCACCCACTGCCCAGGCGCTGTGGGGTATAGGCAGGGAAGGGGTGCTAGTATTGGGCCAGCCCAAGGTCCATAAGGACCTGCCCAATTCGCACTAGTCTGTCCAGGCCATAGTTGCTGTGTAACATCCCGTCGTGCCTCACACAGAGCCCCACGCGCGACGATGTTAGGTTTGCAGCCCAATACACCCCAACCCCTCTGGTGCATTGTCCACAGACAAATACCAACCTAGGTTGTTGGTGAGACTTGAACCCAAGACCTCACCCTTTATAGCATTTCCTTGAGTGATGCTATAAAGGGTGAGGTCTTGGGTTCAAGTCTCACCAACAACCTAGGTTGGTATTTGTCTGTGGACAGTACACCAGAGGGGTTGGGGTGTATTGGGCTGCAGACCTAACATCGCCGCGCGTGGGGCCCTGTGTGGGACGGCGGGGTGTTACAAAAAAGTGCACTTTTTTTGTAACATCCCGCCGTGCCTCACACAGAGCCCCACGCGCGGCGATGTTAGGTCTGCAGCCCAATACACCCCAACCCCTCTGGTGTATTGTCCACAGACAAATACCAACCTAGGTTGTTGGTGAGACTTGAACCCAAGACCAGCTCAATTGGTGATAGCATCACTCAAGGAAATGCTATAAAGGGTGAGGTCTTGGGTTCAAGTCTCACCAACAACCTAGGTTAGTATTTGTCTGTGGACAATGCACCAGAGGGGTTGGGGTGTATTGGGCTGCAAACCTAACATCGCCGCGCGTGGGGCCCTGTGTGGGACGACGGGGTGTTACATGCTGGCCGCCCCATTGCATGGGCCAAGAGAAATGTGGAACAGGCCCAGATTGAGCAGCAGAACGCTGATTCAGATGTTGCCGGCCACAACCAGTTTTGGACAGATTCTACCTACCACGACCAGATGGCCGACCACGAGAGGGACTACGAGCATGAGACTTGTCGACAACATCTTTAGGAGACGGAGGAGCTGAGTTGGTATATAATGCTGAGTCCGATAATTGAGCACCGTACGCCGCCTGTTTCGACTTACGAGTCTCCTCCAAAATGAGCTTAGAACGAGCTTCATAAAATGGAGGAAGCGGGCCGCTTTTCTGAATCAATGTTGCAACATTGTCGTATGCTTCCGAGAACCCCGCAACCAATTGAAGCACCAACCGATTGTTAGAAACAGGTGCCCCTAAATCAGATAACTGATCTGCAACAATTTTGAGCTCTTGACAAAAACTAGAAACATTAGCAAAATTATCTAAATTTGTCGTAGAAAACTGGTGTTCAAGGTAAACGGCACGAGAATGCCTATTATCCTAAAAAATTAGGCGAAGAGCGTTCCACGCCTGAGCAGCTGTGCTATTCGGTACAATAATTGTCTAAAGCAAGTCGCCAGAAATCGTACCATAAATCCATTGGAGCACGGTGGAGTCGAGACGATCCCAAATATCCAGGGGAACGTCGGTAGGAGAAGAGGACCCAAGGGCAGCCATTGTGGTCGCCGGAGGTGCTGTGTCTGTGACCTCGGTAGACACCTCAGTCGAGGAGTCTGTGGCATCTGTAATATCAGCAGCAGGTTGGTTGGTCGGAGCAGCAGGAGTGGTGGACGGAGCAGCAGGTGACGGAATCTGAGGGAGGCTCGATCCGGCTGTGTCCGGAAGAATATGATGTAGAACCTGGTAGACACGGAAATGGATGCGGAACAGCTCCACCCACGAAGAATATTGACCCTTTTCCATCTCAAGAGTGATAGGGATGGAGGATCGAATATTAACAACGGTAAGAGCTGGGTAATGACGCGGATCAGCCATGGAGGTGCGGTGGGTGGATGTTCTGTGTGCAGAAGAAACACAAAGAATGCAGGTGGAAGTGTTGCGCGTAGAGCAAAATCAAGGCCTGCAGAAGGAATAGATGCGATCCAATTTGGGAACTAGAACGCAATAAAATGGAAATTAACGCTGCGAAAGCGATTGAGAAAGAGAAAAAAAAATAGGGTTTTAAAAAAAAATGGTAAGTCTCTAATACCATGATAGAGTTTAACTTTGTGTGTATATTCGCATTCAACACAAGTATAAGTATTGTGTTACAGATAGGGTAAATATTTCAAAACCTATACAATATTATCTACAGAGTTTGAATTGTTTCAAACTCTAGATATGTTCATATCTAGAGTTTGAAACAATTCAAACTCTGTAGATAATATTGTATAGGTTTTGAAATATTTACCCTGTAACACAATACTTATACTTGTGTTGAATGTGAATATACACACAGAGTTAAACTCTATCATCAAGGACCCTCAAATTTTCCCTCTCTAAGACATTAAAACCAGCCCCTTTTCAATTGTCGCCTCTTATCTCCGTCGGTTTCGGGCCACAGTTCTATGGCTGGCGGAGGCTTCACTCTACTCCTTTCTCGTTCAACCCATCTTACACTTCTTCTCCTTCCTCCCTCCTTCCCCCTCTGTCTCCGTTTTGTCTTGTGCTTGACGTCCTGGTGGCCTGACCGTTTCGGAGCTCGACGGCTCGTCCGTCTGCTTGCATCGTCACAATGATGTGCGGGAGCTTGGTCTCGTTGCGTGGCCTAAGCTCTGGTTACTTCCCTCGCAAAATCTGGTTCCATCTTCAGATTTGTCCTTGGGTAGGTTGGAGCCCGGCTCGGGATCTCGAGACCTACGGGGGTGGGGTCGCCAGCTGTTCTTTTGCCAGTTGTTTGGGTGTGGGTGGTGTTGTCGTGGAGTTTTCCGTGGAGCTCGTAGGAAGTACTGCTCCTCAGACCGTGTGGAACCCATTTTGTTCTCGTCGGAGCTTGTCATTGGCGTGGGATATCGGATCTGGCCCGCCTCTGGCAGATCCGAGACATTTTCGTCTTGCCTGCGTGGTGGTGTGAGTTTGGGTGGGGTGTTGAAGTTTTCAGCCGTCCCGATCTTCTTCGTGACCGGAGAAGAGGTATCAGTGCTACCGTGGGAAGTGCTTCCGTCTCGGATTCGTTGTGGTACTGGTTTGGGCGGAGGTTCCCGATATGTGTGCTGTCGAGGGATTATCGGGTTGCTGCAGGGTAACTGGGCTGTTCTCCGGACCCGTTCGAGGTGACTCTCAGGTGGTTTGTACCAGATCTACCCTGAGAAGCGTTTCTGTTCTCGGATTCGTTGTGTATCTGGTCTTGTCCCTCGTCGTCGCGGATGGTAAGGTTCTTGTCTTAAATTTTTCTTTTCCCGTGGCTTGTTGAAATTCTGCTCGTTTCGATTTCCTTTGTATCCCTGCCTATTGTTGGGGGGGGGGGGGGGGGTGCCATTCTCTTAGGTGTTGGCCTATGACGAGTTATACTGGGTCTTTAGGCCTTATAAATTGAGGAGTCCTACTTCTTTGGGTTTTGAGTTTCGGTGATTATTCAACGGAAAATATCTCTGTCGGTTTGCTATATTGGTCATCGGCGTGTCGGTGCCCTCCTGAGTTTGGGTGCCAATGAGATACAGTATTATCCTCAAGTTCAGGTAAGGTTGTATGTGTTTTCATTGGACGACGGCTACCTTATTTGAGGTTCATGATTGTCAAATCTAGGTTGTAGACCTGTTTTTCTTTGTGTTTCATGGTTGCTAAATCCAGGTTATACTCTTTTTTTAGCCGTTTTGCCTTGTGCTTATTTGATTGTCTTAGTAGGTTTTCAGACCATTATTCTCCCGTGTTGGGTTTGTTTTGAGGTTGTTTCTGTATGCCAGTGCTCGCTTCTTTGATCTTAATGGTTGTAATATTGGGGTCAGAGTGTGCTACATCACCATTTGGAAGATTTGGCTCTCGCGTAACGGGACAGTTTTAACGCTGTTCTTGATGTTTGTGATGTTTTTTTCGGCAGTATCCTGTTGATGTCTTATAATACTCTGTGGAATGTCGGTTCTTTGCGCTCTTCTACTTCCCATTCCGATTGGCAACGTTGTCCTAGCTGGTGTATTTGGCCTAGGAAACGCGGAAGGAGGTTGATTACTAGTTGACCTTGTTTGGTCTGCAGGTTCGACGAGTTTCTGTTCAGGTGTCAAGACAAGTTACTTATGTTCCCACTTAAGTCCAGTGAGTACTCATCCGGGGGGCTTATGGGGTCGACCTGCTGTTACGCGGAGTGGCACGAATCACTTAGTCCTTCTAGGGCCAGAGGATTCACCCGGTCTACCCTGAGGTACTGCTCATTGGTTTGGGTGGGACGCCTAGGTGCTGGTCTCCTGAGTTACTGTTCGTTGGATTGTACTCTTATTGAATACATTAAACCGGTAGAAATTTAATAAAAAAGTTTTGAACTTTTGAAAATTGCATGTTCAAGCCGACTATTAATTAAGTGGAATCAAACACAGTAATCCTTTAGGCCTAAGTTCGAGCCGACTATTTAAGTTGAATCAAACACAAAATTAATATCCCTTAACTAAGGGCTACGTCTACACATATATAACGAGGTCCTATCGTATAACTTTTGAACTCCCCAAAGACACAATGGCAGCAGCTGAACCTCCTTCCGATACCGAACAGCGACTCCAAGTAGTTGTCAATCCAGACGGTTCGGTCATTCGAACGTTAGACCTTCCGTCGAGCGAGCCCACGCCGACCTACGATCCCAACAATCCCACTCCCGTTCTCTCCAAAGACGTCAAGATCGGCCCCGACGCATGGTTTCGCGTCTACCTCCCGAGCCAGTCCCTGATACACGGCGTCAAGCTCCCCGTCATATTCTACTACCACGGCGGAGGCTTCGTCCTCTGCTCCCCGGACAACACCATGTTCCACATCTTCTGCTCCGACATGGCCGCCTCCATCCCCGCCGTAGTCGTCTCCTTCAAGTACCCCCTCGCCCCCGAGCGCCGCCTTCCCGCCGCCTACGACGAAGCCATGCACGCGCTGCACTGGATCAAGACCAACTCCGCCCAGGTCGACTGGCTGCGAGACCACGCTGACCTGTCCCGCTGCTTCCTCATGGGGAACAGCGCCGGCGGCAACATAGCGTACCACGTGGGCTTACGTGCGGCGGCGGCGCCCTCCGAGCTCAGGCCGGTGGAGATCAGGGGGATGATACTGCACCACCCTTTCTTCGGGTCGAGCCGGAGGACGCCGACCGAGTTGAGGATGATCGACGACCCGTTTGTTCCGCCGAGTGTATTGGATGAGATGTGGGGACATGCCCTGCCGGTGGGTGCGGACCGTGATCACGAGTACTGCGATCCGACGGCTGGCGGGGGGTCGGAGGACGTGGAGAAGATGAGAGCCCTTGGATGGAGGTTTCTGGTGACTGGGTTCGAAGGGGACGTGATGCATGACCATCAGACGGCGTTCGCGAAGATGCTGGAGGAGAAGGGAGCGGCGGTCCAGACTGTGTTCCAGGAGGACGGTACACACGGGTTGGAGTTTCTTGATGCTGAGAAGGCCATGGAGCTTCACTCTATCATACAAAAATTCGTCAATGGGTGTTAGAGTTAATTATTCTGGCATTTAAAATAACCTGTTGTCAAGGCTTTGATAAGGAAACGCATGGATGGATTAACTAAAAAATAAAAGGTTAGGTAAAACATATATCACCTGTAATGGGAATAATATGATTATTTGTTTCTTTTTTTTTTTTTGAAAATGATGTACTTCATTGATCAATAGTATTCTTGGCGAAACCAAATATAACGGAATGATTTCTTTACGGTCGAGATTACAGTCCGATACTCCAATTGAACATTGGTGTAATTGGCGTCCTAGCCTACACAAACAACTCTTATTGTACACTATAAGAGAGATTAGGAGGGGGACGACAACAACAGTAGATAAGCACAATAAAACCAGATCAATGAGCTAAATACCCAAGGAGCAAAAAACCACATAAGAAAACCCCGCAAAACCTTGCCTCCCGAAGTCAACGACGAGTCGTCTCGTCCTTCTTCTTGGAATCCAATTAACGAATTGTAGTTCATGCGTCGGTTCCCTGAGACGAGGCTGCAACTTGAGTGTTTCCATTTCGGCCTTACTCTACCTGTTTCCCAATGTGGACAGGACGAACATACCTTTCCCGGTCCAAAGAGACCTTTGGTTTACACGTCAAGGTATAGAACTCTATTAAATGCTTAGGGGAACGACTCACCCGTTTTTATTTGACGAGAGCATCCTTCCACAGAGATGCCACCTGCTGTGATGGTTGTTGATCCACGTCAACAATTGCTCCAACAACAACATGTTCAATCAAATTAGTAAAACGAGCCGGAGCCACCATCTGCTGCGAATTGGTAGAGGACTAAGCTGAATTGGGCTTATCAAGGTCTTGAATATGCCCAAACGCAGGCTCACCTTTAGCACCTTGTGCAGACCCACACCCACTCGAACCACACTCAACATCGACCTCACGTATATCGCGATTTCCAGAATCAGAAATGATTGCAATCTCATACTCCCCAATTATTACGCGTTCACCAGAATCAAGGACGAGAAGATCACGATTTCCAATCTCATCCGTGCCATCCAGATAAATTGAATTCGCTTGAAACTCGGGATCACCAATGTGCAAACCCGACTCCAGCGAGTCTCCGGTAAAGCTTGTAGACACCTCGTTAATCCCCTGAACCATGTTCTCTGTGGAGCTCTGTAAGTCCACATCCTCTATGGCTAGGTTCGCCATCAATTTTGGCTCAAGCCACGTCTGTCCAAGGAAGCTCTGTTTTTGAACCCCCAAAACAGAGTATTCCTTTTGAAATACAAAACTTTGTTTCTATTCCAATTCCGACTGACGATGTCAAGCCAAGGCAACGAAAGCAAGATACCCATTGATTTTAAAACCATTCAGGACCTTAATCGCCTTAGTCGTTGCTTCTTTTGATTCAAAAACGAATGAAGCCAAAATACCTAACATTTCGGCTCGGTTGTTTGAGTACATACATGGCAGCAATCGAACCAAAGAGACTGAATAAGTTTCGAGTCCAATATTATGACGACTCGAACGGGAGATTTCTCATAAACACCTCGTCCTCTTGTTCGGATAATTTACCATGCCTCACTACCCGAGTCCGGCGAACAACCCTTGATGCTACTGGTTGCTTCGCAGTAGAATCCGTCTACGTCCCTGCAACATCTCTTAGAACTGTTATAGGCTCAGCAATGACCATAGCTTGGGTAGGTAATGATCCTCCAGCAACCAAATCCGGGCATGCATTCCTCCCTGATCCCATCCTATCAGATCTTGAAGCAATGGCATCGGATCTTGACAAATCTGCAGAACCTGAAGGTGTTGCGACCTGGAGCATAATCCTCAGCAAGCGAACGCCTACACTTTCGTCTGGGATGACGAACATGGACGTGGTCTGAGACGGGATCAACCTTCAACGTCTGCACACGGCTCTTTGGCTTTTTGGATCGACGAGAAAATCCACTGGCCAGGATGGGACTCCTTGTGTCTTTCTACACATGGCTAATGATCTCGCAGTACTTCACATATGTTGAGATCAAATCCGAGCAAAAGGAGGAGAAAGTCACCAGCTTCATCGGTGGTCTTGACTTGTTGATTGACGATACTCCTCGCCCTATAGGGAACGTGACCAAGGAAAATGGCCCTAAACTCGGGGTGAGAGTGTTGTCCTAATGCCTGCTCACCCAAAGTACCACCCATCATGACTCCCAATGAGGCTGCTTAGTAGTCTTCATCGATACTCTGGAGGATGGTGGATGATAGTCGTGTTTCGCATCATAGTCGACATCCATCAGCTCAAAAAAACCTCTTCTTGATTCTGTCTTTGAGTGCTACTACTTGCTTAGCTTTGTCTCGTGCAAGTTCCTTCATATTCTTAGCTCGACGGGGATCCCGTTTAGGGGGTTTTTGAATTTGATATCCTTTCTTGTTTTAATCTAACTGGTCTGTTTGCCCCCCCCCCCCCCCCCCCCCCCCCCCCCGAATCAATGACTCATCCTTGGGACATGGCAGTTGTGGGAAACTGAGTATCAGTGGTACTCAAGGTGATGGCAGAGGCGTATACCACTAGGTTGGGGGTTTACACATTCGGTTAGCCAAATTCCAACTGCTACAAGCTATTGGTTGGCTCCCATGAAGCCGAACCCTAGTTTGCTTCACCGGGTTCACTATGACCTTGCTCTGGTGATGCCTAGGGCAGCGACGGTCCAGACTGTAGCAGAGTAATTGGAGTTCTTCACGACCACGACGGTGACAGCTAGAACCCAACGCCTGATCCGTAACAAACATGGGCGACGCAAGAGTGTGGTGGAGGTATCCTCCAGGGTTCTTCGTCAAGGCTTGCTGCGAAGGCAGATTAGGGTTTCGGAATCCTACGGAGGAGCTGCTCTAGGGCATGACCCTGAGGTCGGTGGGTCGGTGGTCGGCCGTTTTTGTACCCGAGGGAGGATGTGTCGATATCCATGGACACCCCTACAGGAAGCTGGACACGGCAACATCTGAAGGACTGCTTGTCCGCCGGAGGGGCTATCTCTGGAGTTGTTCGGGGGACCAAGGACCGAGGAGATGACGCTGCTCTGAAGGGGAATCTGGAAGACGGTGTTGCAATGATTGGTATTCGGGGGGGAGCTAGTTCCAGCCCCATGACATTGGATCCGAGACCTGAGGGGTTGCCTAGAGGACGTGGTGCCCGTGTGACAATGGACCCGAGACCTAACTCGGGACCCCGTTCTCCTACCTGGGGCACCAGCTGGCCTCCTGCGATAAGTCTCCCTGTAGGGTCCGCTCTAAACCCTCTGGCTTTTGTACACGCGAAGATTCGGCAGAAGCCGGGTGATGATCGACCCTTTGTTGATTCGGTTGCTGGTCCCCTACTCCGAGAGCGTGGAGAGTTATGAGGTGGAGGACGCGCGCATCCAGGGGCGCTATGTGTTGAAGTTCCATCGGCCATTATCCTTGTGAACGTCGCTGCTGGTGCACGGAAGAGGATGACCCAATCACCCGAACGTCCCTTGATGGAAGTGTGGCTGGTTCATAAGGATGTGAGTCCGCACTATGGACCCAATCACCCGAACGACATCCTCTCGTTCAAGTGTCCCTGTGATTTCCTTACCGCTATGCCCCAAAATAAATTTCCCCTCTTCCCTGCCCAGATCCTTCAGCTTACGGTGAAGGTTTTTGTTGGTGACCAGACCTCTCTTCCCGGTTTTCGTCTTCTTTGAGGTAGATGCCGACTCTCCTCTGCCCAGCAGTGAAGCCACGTCTTCATCGTCCTCCACATGGGATGGGCAACAGATGCTAGGGACATTGTCACGGTTGGTGGGGGATGCTGCCTCACTAACACCGAGAGAAGGGCTCTGCTCGGGAGGTTCGGTGAGAGTGAAGTTCTGACACCTCATGGAACGTCATCTGCATCGCCAACTGCTGCTACGGTTCAGGGAATTCCCGGACACGGTCCGAGTCTCACTCACTTACACGAAGTCGCCGTCTTTTTTTAACTATGGGCTGATTGGACGTGTAATCCAGGAGTGCAACCGAGATAAGAGCAAGGCACCACATTTTGACTCATACATGATGGAGTAACAGAAGGATTGGAGCATCAAGCAATACGCGACAGATTGGGGAAATCAGGGGCCTCGGAGCTTACCTCGAAGGGATGGACTCGTACCCCCGAGCATTGTACCTAAGAGCTTGCCTCAAGGATGGGGTCCAATTACATCCCCGAGCACTGTACCTAATGATATAGGTCTTCAGGTCAGTATCTAGGTCGAGAATATCGATCTTGGCAGGAAAAACTTGGTGGTCGACCAATTTCCTTGTAGCAAAGAAACCGAAGTTTTAGGTTTCATTCTACTTGGGCACAGAGATAGAGATGGAGCTTGTGCTGGAGGAGCGAAGAGGGGTCGGCTGGTGAACTTCGAGATGATCACTCGAGGATTGCTAAGAAACCTTGCTAGGAGGGATGTTACGGCCCTCGTGCTGTAGGGACTGGCTTCGGGAAGGGTCCTTGGTGAAAGTCATGCCTCCTACAACTGATGTAGTCCAAGCTCGGTCGCTTCTCCCTGTTGATGCAACGTTCAGTCACTACCTTGAGCAGGACTTATGGTTTCATTTGTGGGTGTTCTTCCGCTATCACCGGCTCTGTTTCTTGTGTCTTGGACCTCGCTATTGGGATTGCGTAGACTGAGGTCTAAGTGGATCGGTATTGGGTTGTTGTGCCTTTGGCAGATTTGGTTGGAGCGCAATCGCCGGGTCTTCTCAGGGACTGCTGCTATTGATCCAAGCGTTCTTCTAGCTAGGGTTCAGCAGGGTTCTTTTTCCAGTTTGGGAGCGGCTGGTCGTTCTTTCACCTTCCTCGAGTGGGTCGAGTCTCCGGGTGCTGTGCTAACTAGGTGCGTATAAGGATGAATTGTTGATTGTTGTGTCATGTTTGAGGATTTCAGCACCTTTTCCCCCGGTCCTCTTACCAGGTCTAGTGAGTGCTTGTTCGGGAGTCGTTTTGGGGTTGCTTTACCTTGGTAGGGTCCGGTGAGTACTTGTTCCGGAGTCGCAGGTTGGGGCCGATCTGCCCGTTTTCGGGTGGAGGGGCATGAATTACTTAGCCTTCTTGAGGCTAGAAGATTCACCCGTGCGGTCTCCTGTGGTACTGTTCACTAGTCCGATCATGGTTGCCCAAGCGGTCTCCTGAGGTACTGTTCACTAGTCTGGTGAAGTTGTTGTGGTGGACCAGGGTGTTTGTTTTGTCTTGTCTGTTTCCTTTGTTGCTTTTGGCTTTTTACCGTCTTGTTTTGTTGGACTTTGGTTTGGTTGTTGTGGTTTCTATCCCAGGACCCACACCTCCTTTTTAATGCATTTCTTTCTCTCTGATAAAAAAAACATTTATGCGTGTTAATATGTTGTTTTTTGATGGTTGTTATAGCTGAGTTTTTATATTTATAGATCTATTGAGAAAATATTGCTTGTTTTGTTTTATCCCGATTTGTTTTAGTTCTTTCTAGTATTTGTTAAACATAGTATCATATGAATCCTTAGAGGGATTGAACTTTTTTTGAGTAATCTTACGTATTTAATTATTTGTATTTGATTTGTTTTTTGTATATTTAATTTCAGATCTACTTTGTTCACCTCTGTCAAATGTTGGTTGTTTCGAATTTGTTGAATTAACGTAGATATGTGTTCTTTTTCATTTAATTATTTATGTGGTCTTGTTCGAAACTTGTAGACGCATTGATCAATACTTTTTTTTGAGAGGAAATGGTAATATTCATTAATTATAACTTAACTCGGGGACTTCACAATGGGACGTCACCGTACATAAATCAAACTGGAATAATTGAAAAACAAGTGCATAAAGAGTAAATGTGCTCTGTAGCATAATAGTAGGTCGGGGATTTGGGACTGCGGTAGCATCCGAAGATACCGATATAGTGTACGCCAACCAAGAGAACTGATCGAGCAGACCAGACGATAGGTAAACAGTGGTGGACCAATTACTCCCCCGGTATGTCAGCGTGCGTCGTCCTCCCTTGCATGATAGTGGTAGGGCTCCTGAACGCGAGAATGCTGACCCCGAAGTGGTAGGGGAGTAACCTGTCAGCTGTTGGTGGTACCAATGCCACCAGTACACCAAGGAGAAGGTACAACCGACCAACCCCTCCCTGGCCCCCGTCCAACTCATTCCTGGAGGCGAGGGTGCTTGGAGCCCCCCGCCGCTGTAGGTGAAACCTCATTGGACGCCACCGAGTCCTCTTCCTCCTCCGGCTCCTCCTCCCTCACTAGTCTCTTATTCCCAGACAGAGACGGGGCCACATCCCTTGCCATCCACGCAGATCGGTCCTCCTCGACCCCTGCTTGACTGCGCCCCCACCATCCCGACCCCTCCGTCCTTCCTGGTGTTCGTGGGGCCTCTTTAGCTCGGACACCTCTGTCCGACCCCCTACACCTCTGTCCGACCCACCTAAGTAGGTCCAGTTCGTCCCCGGGGTGGCCTTCCCATGCTTCGCCTTCTACAAGGCCGATTGCGGGTCTCCAGGTGCGCGTAGGGATACACCCCTCGAACTGCCCACAACCGGGCAGACCGGGAAGAGGTGACCCGCACAGCAGCACCCGAAGCAATGTTCAGGTAGAAATTCATAAGAAATTATCAGACGAGTTCGTACCTGCGAGACAGAAAGGCGGAACCAAAGCTGGCTCTGCAGAGGAATCCTGATATCAGCCCTGATCCGAACCTTCATAAAGTCCCCCCCAGCAGAGCCCGTCCTTATCAACATCCACGCCTTGACAGACGCCCAGTGCGTTGCCAATCCTGAAGCCCACATCCCTCGTCCAGGCCCCTATCGGTAGATTTGAGACCCGCGCCCAAACCGAGAAATGGTGAAACTGCAAGTCACTAACCTGCATATGCGCCCTCAGGTCTGTAAACAAGACCAGAGAGTCTCTAAAGGACCAGGGGTCACCCAGAAGAACCCTCTCCCTTTCTTTGGCCGTCCTGAAGAAAAAGGCCACAAGGCCACCTTCCAGTGGCTTTGCCTCGACCTTCATCCCCTAGATGTCCTCCATACGCGCCACCACAGACTTCCAGAATACAGTCTTGGAGGTCAGGACCTTTGCCGCCATCGCATACTTATAAAAATTACCCCTGCCCGTAACCTCCTGAACGGGGACCACGACTTCCCTGATCCGCATAGCCCCCATCTGACGGTCCAGCTCCACCTGTTCCCCCCTACCAGCTCCATCAGCCACTAGTGGCTCGCCCCTGAGAGACGAGATAGGCACCCGATCTGTTCCGGTCCTCGGATCCGCCCCACCCGTGAAGGTCGGCCCACCTTGTGCACCCCGGCCCGCCCCATATCGAGCGGCCCACTCGGCTACGTCACCCACACCTCCCCTGGTCCAGCCCGGATGAGGACCCAGCCTAGTCCGTGGTCGAACAGGCCTACAGGCATCAGCCATGAGCCCTCGGCCCAAGCCCGCTTCCTCCCTGGCCCGAACTGGCGAAACCCTAGCCGCCATGGGCTCCTTCCCCTGTCTTCGCCGCCAAGGCAGCACCTCCGGCACCTCCCTCACTGCCAGCCCCAGTTCCGACTCCGTTGACCTCGTCTTCCCCTCCGTCCATGACGACGCATCCGATGAAATCCCCACCGGCCCGGCCACCACGCCATGCAGCCCCGGTGTGCCTTCCCCGCCATGCAGCACCACCTCCTCTGCAGCCACAGCCCCTCGAGCCACCCTGCCCCGATCCTCCCCAGCACCCAGCCGGCGTGGCCTGGGGCCCCTCGCCGCCGTATGACGGAGGATGGCCGGCCCGGAGCGGACTCGACCTCCCACAACCCAGCCCTCCTCTCCCACTGCTACCGCCGAGAATTGCAGCGTCGGGAGACCCGGCTCCCTCCCTGACCAGATTCCAGTCGAGACCACCGGCGTGACTTCCTCCGCCGGCGTCTCCTCCATCGAAGGATCGGAGTCCTGCTCCGTCTCCTCCTCCGGCTCCACCCAACCGCGACCGAGTTCCTCCCCCGCCACCGGAGACGGCCCCCGTTCGCCAGCATCCACCAGACACGGCCCCCAATGAACCCCATCTGCCTCACCGCCTTCATCGCTCGCCGTTGCTACCGACCTAGCCATGAAAGACGACTGCATCGCAAAACCTAAATCCTAGAGAATAGAGAGAGGCTGCGCGTCTTTCCTTTTACATGCCCCTGCATTGATCAATACTTCATCATCAAATTAAGTCTGAAAATAATTGAAGCACACGGAATAAGTCTGAAACCATTTATATAAATCCAAGACTAAATTAAATTTGATTAAAGTATCGAGGATTGAATTTTAAAACATGGATAAAAGAAATTTGGCCCAAGAACCTATTTCTGTCCCAATGGGCTCGGTGTAGTCGGGTTTTAACCGACATCGGCGGTTATTTAAACCGACGGTTTTTGACACTTTTGCCGGCCATAGGTGACGGTGTCGGTGAGGTATTTTGCTTCAACGATAATATCGGTTTCGGTGGTCTGAGTAGCTGTCGGTGCCGGTTAACCGGCCGTGCCCAGCCCTAGTATAGGCTGTGATAAAAGTCATAGTTACAACCATGACTTTTAGGTGGTACGACAAAAAAAACTTTTCATAGAGTTTAGAGAGAAAAACTAATTGTGTTTGGGAACTTCTTTTGCTTTGCTTTTCCAGACGAACGATCTATTCTATTCAATTATTGGTTGTGGACTAATCACTTCTAACCGTAATAAATAACTATGCATGTTATTTCAAGGGCCATAATAAATAACTATGGATGTTATTTCAAGGGTAGGTTATATATAAGATAGGGTAGGACCCGAAATTCTTGTGCACTTGATCGCAAAGAGAAGATATATTTTATGGTGTACATCAATTAACCCCAACAGACCGTAAATCCCTTATTTCTAAATCAATTAAATCCCTAAATTCTAAGTCAATTCCTAAACCTCAATTCATATCCGACTAAATCCTAATAATAAACTCTAGCGTTTGTACCTAAATAATCTAACCTAATTTATACAGATCCCGAGTCAATAAGTTTAGGTTTATCTTGCACGATGGATTGATGGTAGTGCATGGAAAAAGTAAGACGACGTTAAAGATGTCGTCGAAGGGTATAGGAAGCCTTGGTGACATGGACGTCAGAGCAGCTTTGGCCATGACTTCGGGAATTGCAAAACGAGATGGTCGTCGTGGAATCGGGATCGGAGGAACGACGAGTATGACAAAGTGGAGAAGTAATATGGGAGAATATGAGGCGTTGACGCGGTTCTACTTGTATTGGGAAATAAGATCTGTTTTCCTAGTATACATGTACTCATGAAAGAGTTCTTGGAAGTTTTGATGAATAAGGAAACCAGAGTTTACAGAGATCGCGTGTTTTTTTTTAACTCATAAGATATTTACAAAGATCCTTATGGGTTGTATTTTTGGGAAGTTCTGATGAATAATTAAGGAAACCAGAGTCCAGCGTAACCGTGACTTTAAGGTTTGCAAAACCCTAGGAGGCACGCGTTTACAAAGATGAGGAGCTATATAAATCGAGAAGATCTTTAGAGCTCGTGTTGATCTTTAGAGATAGGTTTTTCACTCTATAATGATAACATAGTTTTGATCTGAATGATCTGAGAAACTTATATGTTGATTATTACACTATAGTGAAATCAGTCCATTGGTAGAATGTCCCTAGATGTAGGTATGATACACCGAACTAGGTAACCAATTGTGTGTCTTCATGTGTGATTGATTGTGTTCATATTGTTTCCATTCTGTTTCATGAATTGAGATGTCAGATCACATGTCATAATTTCTTGGTTGACATCTTGTTGTTGCACCTGATCAAAAATTCATTAGTAATTAACCCTATTACAAATAAAAACTCAAATGCACAAGCCACAAAAGAGCCATCAAACTGATCTAAATATAAAACAAGGACAAAGTAATGCCGAAAGTCCTAACATCGTGGCTTTGAAATTGAAATAACAATAATATGTTAACAAGACCAAGGATTGGCATTCTATCGACTCATTGGTCGAGGAAGTGGTGCTTATCGCCCCTTCCTGTTTCCCTGTGTCGTCCACCGAATCTGATGAGTTCTCCGTGTCCGAACCCAGTCCCGAGATGGAATAGGTGACTGGAAGATGTAAACTAGAGCCCCTACCCCTTGAATAGGTCTGTTAAGGTCCTCGAGCCATCAGTGCATACAGAAAAGGGTCCCTTGTACTCCAACCGCCTCCTCCACTCCCTATAAAAAAAGATCTTGTGTCTTCCCAAATGTTTGATGGGTCATGCCATCTCAGACTTTGACACCAATAATTCAATTATTAAAAAAAAATATCTTTTTCATGCAACATTCTTTTTCTTTGCGGTAGTGCGCAAGAATTTTGAGGTTCTACCCCAACGTATTATTGAACAATTATACAACACTCTTGAAATGACATGCATGGTTATTTATTACGGTTAGAAGTGATTAGTCTACAACCAATAATTGAATAGATTAAACCGGTAGAAATTTAACAAAAAAGTTATGAACTTTTGAATATTCGCATGTTGAAGCCGACTATTAATTAAGTGGAATCAAACACAGTCATCCCTTAGGACTAAAAGTTCAAGCCGACTATTTAAGTGAATCAAACACAAAAATAATATCACTTAATTAAGGGCTATGTCTCCACATATATAATAACAAGGTCCTATCGTATAACTTAGAACTCCCCGAGACACAATGGCAGCAGCTGAACCTCATTCCGGAGCCGAACAGCGACTCCAAGTAGTTGTCAATCCAGACGGCTCAGTCATTCGAACGTTAGACCTTCCGTCGAGCGAGCCCACCCCGACCTACGATCCCAACAATCCCACTCCCGTCCTCTCCAAGGACGTCAGGCTCGGCCCAGACGCATGGTTCCGCGTCTACCTCCCGAGCCAGTCCCTGATACACGGCGCCAATAAGCTCCCCGTCGTATTCTACTACCACGGCGGAGGCTTCGTCCTCTGCTCCCCGGACAGCACCATGTTCCACATCTTCTGCTCCGACATGGCCGCCTCCATCCCCGCCGTAGTCGTCTCCTTCAAGTACCCCCTCGCCCCCGAGCGCCGCCTCCCCGCCGCGTACGACGAAGCCACGCACGCGCTCCACTGGATCAAGACCAACTCCGCCCAGGGTCGACTGGCTCCGAGACCACGCCGACCTGTCCCGCTGCTTCCTCATGGGGAACAGCGCCGGCGGCAACATAGCGTACCACGTGGGCTTACGTGCGGCGGCGGCGCCCTCCGAGCTCAGGCCGGTGGAGATCAGGGGGATGATACTGCACCACCCTTTCTTCGGGTCGAGCCGGAGGACGCCGACCGAGCTGAGGATGATCGACGACCCGTTTGTTCCGCCGAGTGTTTTGGATGAGATGTGGGGACATGCCCTGCCGGTGGGTGCGGACCGTGATCACGAGTACTGTAATCCGACGGCTGGTGGGGGTCGGAGGACGTGGAGAAGATGAGAGCCCTCGGATGGAGGTTTCTGGTGACTGGGTTCGAAGGGGACGTGATGCATGACCATCAGACGGCGTTCGCGAAGATGCTGGAGGAGAAGGGAGCGGCGGTCCAGAGTGTGTTCCAGGAGGACGGTACACACGGGTTGGAGTTCCTTGATGCTGATAAGGCCGTGGAGCTTCATTCTATTATACAAAAATTCGTCAATGGGTCTTAGAGTTAATTGTTCTGGCATTTGAAATAACGTGTTGTCAAGCCTTGATAACGAAACGCATAGGTGGATTACAAAAAAGAAAAGGTTAGGTAAAACATGGCGTCTGTAATGGGAATAATATGATTGTTTTTTTTTTGAAAATGATGTACTTCATTGATCAATAGTGTTCTTGTCGAAACAAAATATAACAGAATGAATTCTTTACGGTCGAGATTACAATCTGGTTGTAAAAACCCACTCCTTCGATAGGGTAATGTTTTGAAACATGAAACATTACGTATGTTTTTGCAACGAATGGAAAATTGAAAGGAGAAAAAAAGGGGGGGGGGGGGGGGGGGGGAATTGGGCTGGTCAGGCCAGACCCACGCCTGGGCCGGAACAAGACCAAGCCCAAGTCCCTTGTGCTGGCCCAAGCGGCCCATCCCGCATACCTAACCCTACCCTCGTCTCTTCGGCTACCCATTTACGCGCACGAATCCCTAGAATCTTGTCTCCATCGCGCCTCCTCTCCTCTCGCACTTCCTCTCCCGATCTCGCGAACCAGATCCCTCAACGAGCCTCACCGCCCATCTTCTCCTCCCTTGCCGACACGCTCGTCAGCATCCCCTTCCTCTCTTTGGTACCAATCGAGCCCCGTCCCCAGAATCGACAAGAACTCGCCGGAACGCCTTGGGTTTGAGTTCTCCGGTTCAACCCTCGCCGGCGACAGCAATTCGAGAGGTGGGTGCTTCGCTCGTCCCTTTCCCTTCCTTCCCGAGCGCACCGCACCTGAAAACCTTCGAGACGAGCTCGATTAGAGGCGGGTTCAGACGTAACCATCGCCGGCGACTCTGAGCTCGTCAGATCTGAGAAGAAGCCGAGTTCTAGGTCACGTCGGGGTCACGAACGCTGCGTTCACGGTTTTTCCGGGAGTTTAAATCTCGCCTCCGCCCTTATGCCGCCCCTTCGAACTCCCCTAACACCGTCGACGGTGGCCGGAGAGCTCTGGTTTTGCCGGAGTTGCATCATCTCAGACCGAGCCAACGAAGGCTTGGGTCAGGTCGTGTGGGCCGTGACAAGCTAATAGGCCGGAGCATCGTGGGCCAGACCAGACAGCAACCAGGGACGGGCCTTAGCCTAGTATGGACTCGGGCCAGGCTCAGACATGGGCTCGGGTTCGGACCGGGCTGGAGCCGGATCTGGTTCGGGTCCGGGTCGGGACTGGACCGGTTCCGGGTCAGATCCGGGTTCTGGGTTCTTGATCTGGGTTTGGGCTTGGATCCGGGTCGGATCCGGGTCAACCCAGTTTTAAAGAAATTTTTTTTTAAATTCAGGTTAATTAATTGTTTAATTAAATTAATTTGGACAATTACCGGTATTAATTGGACATTTTATTTGTCAAACCTAGACGGGACTTCGCCCGAGAACAAGAACTTGGGCCCGAGCTAGAAGAACGAATATCACGCCGGAACCCGTGTGAAGAACGGAGTAGAAACTACCGAGCTTGACAAAAGAGTATTAGAGGAAGACCACAAGGTAGGAAAAGTCTTAACTCCTCGTTTAAATAGCGCTTAGTATGCCTATTAGGTTAATAAAACCGGAAAGGTCCTAGAATTGCATATAAGATGCGAATAACTAGAATAATCGTCCTTCAATTACTAATAACCGGACATGTCTAGTAAGCATGCTTAGGATGTAAATCACTAGTGTAACTCGCTTTCGATACTTGGGAATTGATTTACTGGTAGAGAGGCCGTGATGAGCCCTCGGATTAGTTGTTGTGTTAGGTTCACATGCTTGGTTGCCTAATTTTAGATAAGTTAAAGAGTCTAATACAACTAGATAATTCGTTTGACCAAAAATGAATGCTTGACTGCTTAATTGTGTGTTTGATTGAGTGCTTGAATGCTTGAATGACTGAATGATTGAATGAGGGATCGAGTATGACTGATTATGCCAAGCGGTACGATCAGGTGATCGATGAACCGATGGGTCATGGTTGGTAAGTAACTGGTAAGTGTAAGATTATGAGTGATTCTTGTGGTGTGTTGTGATGGGATCGTGATTCGTTAAGCGTTGGTTGCTCCTTGATTGTTGAGTGTATTACCCTCTTGTGAGTCCGTAAGCTAGTTTCTATATCGGTATGGCACCCACACTGGGGGTGGGGTAGTGCCTATAAGGTACCCACACCAAAGGGGAATGCTGGTGTGGGGTAGTACCTAAGCTGATAATTTGGTATTCGGTATGGCACCCACACTGCGGGTGGGGTAGTGCCTATAAGGTACCCACACCAAAGAGGAATGTTGGTGTGAGGTAGTACCTAAGATGATAACTTGGTATCCGATATGGTACCTACACCGAAGGAAGTGCCGGTGTGGGGTAGTATCATAATCGGTATCCGGAATGGTACCTACACCGAAGGAAGTGCCGCTGTGGGGTAGTATCATAGCCGGTGGATTGGACCCTCCGGGGCATTGATTATTGGATCCTCCAGGACATTGGTTACTGGACTCGGTGGAGCTTTTGGATGGTTTACTTGTAGGGATTAGTTATTGGTTGATTCACCCAAGTGTATGCGTCCTACGGGAGCATTACCTTGGTTCCCTATGACATATGACCCTTTGGATACGTTTCCGAGAATCCCGATGATATGCGTCCTCCTAGGGATGTTTCCGGCATTCTCGACGTTATACGTCTTTGCGACGTTATGCGCTCCTCTGGACCGAGGGAAAATCCGATATGACACAGAGAGTATTGTAAATCGGAGGGTGGCGACTACATGTCCCACGACATTATTCTACTTGTCCCGATGACATATGGTCCTTTGGATACGTTTCCGAGAATCCCGATGATATGCGTCCTCCTAGGGATGTTTCCGGCATTCTCGACGTTACACGTCTTTGCGACGTTATGCGTCTCCTCTGGACCGAGGGAAAATCCGACATGACACAACGAGTATTGTGGATCGGAGGGTGGCGAATTCATGTCCCACGGCATTACTTGAACGTTCGATCTTCTATTGAGTATTTAAGAAATGCATTGATTCTCTTATTTTCCTACGAACATTATTGACTCTTTAAAATTGTTAAACATTCGGTTTGCCTCCGTATTTCATCATCGGTTTGGTTTCTCGTTTTATTAAGATTTGAATGAACTTGTGAACTCCTATTTATTAAACAACAAGGGTGACCTGGTTATGCATTTTCCCTACTGAGCGTAAGCTCACCCCTCCTGTCTTTGTTGTGTTTCAGGTTTTAAGCGGGAGCAGTATTAGCTGGACTCTCGGAGCTTGGGAGCTTGAGAGTTTATCTAGTTTTAGAGACGTGCACTCTTTTATGTTGGAGATTGTATTTTACCGTTTGAGTTGTGACTCTTTACATTTTGAAGGATTTATATCATTTGGAAACTTTATTTTTTTTCATCATTTTTTTGGTTTTACTGTAAATATTTAGTCACGTCTCGAGTCTGGGCAAAATCGGATTTGGGGCGTGACACTGATGCTCCCATTGAACATCGGTGTAATGGTGTCCTAGGCTTCACAAACAACTCCTATCATACACATTATTAGGAGAGATTAGGAGGGGGACAACAACAATAGTAGATATCTAAATACCCAATTAGGTGGTGGTCTTGGCTTGTTGGTTGAAGATACTCCTCGTCGTAGGGAGCGTGACCAGGAAAAATGGCCCCAAACTCGGGGTGAGAGGGTTGTCCTAATGCCTTCTCAACCATCATCGCTCCCAACAATACTGTTTAGTAGTTAGTCATGTTTCGCATCATGGTCGACATCCATTAGATCAAAAAACCACTTTTTGATTGTGTCTTTGAGTGTTAATACTTGCTTAGCTTTGTCCCATGCAAGTTCCTTCATATTCTTAGCTCGACGGGAATCCCGTTTGGGGGGTTTTGGAATTTGATATCCTTTCTAGTTTTAAGCTAGTCGGTCGGTTCCCCCCCCCCCCCAATCAATGACTCATCCTTTGGACGAGGTAGCTGTGGAAAACTGAGTATCAATGGCAGTCAAGGTGGTGGCAGAGGCATATACCACTGTGTTGGGATCTGTATGTTGGGTTAGCTGAAATCCCAACTAGCCCAAGTTAGGAAAGACTGCGGGTCGGACAAGTATAGGAGTCGGGTTACGTACTACCTATCCCTTCCGATACCTTCCCATCCTCCTAATTCAGATTACATGGCAAACATACTTAGTTGTAAATTAGGAAAGACTATAGGTCAGACAAGTATCGGAGTCGGGTTACATACTACCTATCCCTTCCCGATACCTTCCAATCCTCCTAATTCAGATGACATGGCAAACATACTTAGTTGTTAATTAGGAAAGACTGTAGGTCGAACAAGTATCAGAGTCGGGTTACATACTACCTATCCCTTCCCGATATCTTCCCATCCTCCTAATTCAGATAACATGGCAAACATACTTAATTGTAAATTAGGCAACACTGTAGGTCGGATTTCCTTTGATCTCCAATTTGGAAAATCGATCCCTAATGTAGTAATTGTATTGAAGCATGGAATGTCTCCCGGGGGGTCTCTCGTTGTGCTCCCATGAAAGGTTGGATCGATGAGAGGGTCGTTCCCAGTACAAGTTAATGGTCCAACACATAGATAAATGTGACGGTGCTTCTGAATTTGCCTGGAAGTACCCATCGGTCTGAATACCTACGAGATCCCAAAGATCATCAGAGTACCTTATTGCATGTCGCTCTACCTTGACAGAATTGTCATGCAATCCCTGTTTAGATGATCTAGGCTATCGCATCGATAGAAAAAGTGTGGGATCTTCTCGTACTGAAGCTGGACGGTAATGGCCTCAACAAATCCCTCAAAACGAAGTCGGAGATGTCGCTAGATATCTCTGGTGACGACTAGATCCTTCCAGAGCCAGAGGAACGAATCCCATCCCTAGTATTGAACGGGAAAAAATGCATGTCCATTAGACAACATTCGGGAAGATGCTGGAGAATAAGGGAGATGTAGTCGAGATGTTTCCAAGGAGGACAATGTATACGAGTTCGAGTTCCTTGATGCTTCAATCGCATGGAGGTTCAGTTTATCATACAAAAATTCATTACTAGGTCTTAGAAATAATTATTCTAGCATTTAAAATAACCCATTGTCAAGGTTTTAAAACAAAACATGACACCTGTAACTGGAATAATATGATTATTTACTTTTATAATATCTTGGAAGAGAGGACAAGTTAGCTAGAAACCTCCTTATCTTAAAAACTACGTGAGTCCATCCTAACCATACACACTTAAGATCTAATATTCACCATGATGTCACATTATCACCCCTAACACACCCAAAATATACACCAATTTCATCATTTCTCACATAAGCAAGGGCAAGATTGTAATAACATGGTGTCATGTGGACAAGTGCCCATTTTTTCTTCACCAATTTATTAATTTAATCATTCTCGATTCGTTTGAACTCCGATTAACTTCAAACATACGCCAATACTTTTAGTTTTTCAAGGGCTATCTATCAAGTATCATTTTGAATATATTTTTAATCACGAATTTTTTTTATCATGGTGATAAAAATAGTGTTGACTGTTGATAAATCTTTACTAATAAATATTTCATATCCAGGTGATAAACTAGTGTTAAATGTTGATAAAACACACGCACTGAGATGATAAAAAAGCAAGTGATGATGTGATAAAAATCATGTTCAATTTTGATAATAAGCGTGATAAACTAGAGTTTAGTATTAATAAAACTAGCGTTTAGTGTTGATAAAACTAGTGTTCAGTGATTATAAAAACATGTGATGAGATGATAAAAAACATGTACAAAGGATATAAAAACAAGAGACGAGGTGATAAGAATCATGTTCAATTTTAGAAAATGAGGTGATAAAAAAAGTGTTCCATGTGGATACAACTTGTGTTGATAAAAGTAGTATTCAGTTTTGATAAAAATCACCCAGATATATATATATATATTTTAAAAAATTAGCCCATAATTAACTATCTTTTTTCTTGCTTCAAAATATATTCATCAATGATCTTGATAGAAAAGTCATGAAAAAAATTAAAATATTGGTGCACGTTTGAAGCCGATCAATGTTCAAATGAAGAGGTAAAGATTAAAGTAGTTAATTGGTAAAAAATAATATGATAGTTTTACTAAAAAGCCACTACCACATACTAAAAAGTGTTGTGTTTTTGCAGTCAACAAGTCAAAAACTCAATTGCATCTCATCCATCCATTTATGAAAAGGATGACTTTGATGGGTTCTCACAACTTTAAGGTTAAGGGTATGTTTCTATTTGATTTCTTCTCTCTTGAAGTACGCACTTCCCGTTGAATGATATTTGTTGTAATATTTTTAATTTTATTTTCATATCACTTTTAAGAGTTAAAAATAGAAAATTTTCATTTTTTTTGTTAGACATAAACTATTCACTAATTGAAATATTAAATAAAAAAACTTAAAATATTAATTACAGACTTCGATTAGTAAGATCTAACAGCAAGACATAAAATAATAATTTTTTTTTTGTTTTACATCTAAATGAACTTATTCATATATGTTGACGGACTATTTTATCCTTTATCACCAATTCATTAATAATTTATTAATATTATAATTATTAAATAATAATATATTTAATTTTGTAACTAATTCATAATTATTATTATATTTTATTATTTTAGAGTTTTAATCATATAAAAATATTCATTATTTTTTCTATAAATTTTAATAAAGTCTTTGATTCTCATTTATTTTGTACAAATAAAACTGTGTTCTTATATTACTATTTGTTCTACATATTTATCAAAATTTAAATAATGAAAAAAAAACAATTGCGTTTTGGGGATGACGAACATGATGCAATAGGGTTGCTTTTCCTTGTGATCCGCATGACAAGGCTCGGGTTCTGAAACTCATAACCAATTTTACACGACATACATCGTTGTCTCCAATCTCTTCGTCGTCTCGCGGGTTTTCGTCTTTACAGTCGCCGTCATTAATGTTGTCGCCGCTATCCTTGAATCCGCCGTCGTCCCTTCTGTCGTCGCCGCTTCTAATGTCGCCGCCGTCGTCCCTGCTGTCGTCGCCGCTTCTAATGTCGCCTCCGTCTCGGATGCCGCCGCCATCTCTAGAGTCGCCCCTGAAGTCGCCGTCGCCCAATTTGCAGTCGCAGTCGGCGCGTCCTTCTCCCCGGCCTCCACTACCGCAACCGCATCGACTCCTTTCACTATTATGGATCTAGCTAATCGAAAGGGTCATTCTTATTTTTTTTTAATTTGAGTTTGTCTTTGCAGGATCAATGACTGTCGAACAGAGAATCGATTGTTTCTCTAGGGAGGGGAGCATCAAGAACTGACCATCGGAGGGGTCCCTAGATGATGCTTTGTCTCCCACCATCACTATTGTTGAGCTCTCCCCCCCCCCCCCCCCCCCCCCCCCCCCCCCCCGTCTTCTGTCCTTGCCCGTGCGGCATCAAAATATCGTCTGTGACGGTTCTGATATAAAAAGGCTCAGTGAACCATTGCGCATTCATACTTATCTTCCATAGTCGAGGAGCATGCACAATAATGTAGTCGATTTTAAAAGTTATAATATTTCACCTTTCGCTCAAAAAAAATAAAACGTTCCCTAAATATAAATATGGAAAAACATAATAATCATTGCAAGTCGTATTATTAGTTTTTCAATCTCATTCAAAAAGAAAAGTTCACAAATATTTTATTAGACATGACCACACCAAGAGGGAACTAAAGAATATTCAACCCTGATTATAATAACCTAGAAGAGTGTAAATTGTCTGAAGCGCAGTGAAGATAAGAATCATAGTACCGACAAATAAAGATATGCACTTCCATGGAGTGTGGCAGTAGGTGTGTTTGAAGGACGCGATCAATCTGTGCCATGAGGCCTTATATCGTGTATCCACTCTATGGCACAAATCCGTAAAGTAGTAATCTTCATAGACAACGTTTTTGCATATGTCGTTGAAGAGATTGGATATATCGTCCCGCACACCCAAACTGTTTTTGATGATCTTCGCCTCCTCGAGCAATTTCACGTCCTCTGGACGGTCAATGAGGTGATCCAGTAGCACCATGTAGGCAGTGAACAAGTTGCCGTTGTTAACGGGACAACATTGCTCGAAGGCGATGAAGTTTCTGAAGAGCGAATGCGTAGATTCGTGAATACACAAGGAAGGGATTTGGAACACTCCATTCTCAAAACTCACATCCATTAAGGCATCCGAGGATGCCTTTTGGAAAGTTATTCCAGCTTCGGCAAGGGCCGAAGCTGAATGCGCGGGTGCTTCCTCCCTCTGATCCCTTTGGCTCTTGGGCTTGGCGTCCACGGAGGGGAGGTAGCACCCGAGCAATAGGTCCAGAAGGTGCTTGCAGGACTGCCCCCGGTGGCGGTCCTGCAAGGAACCTTCTTTTAAGTTTAGAGTGTATTCGAAGAACCCGAGAGCCAGTGAATTAAGGGAGTATGGTGGATCCGAGTCTTCTACCATAGCGAACAAAGATCGAAGCACCGTGTAAGGTATTTGATTCTCGAGAAGGGCCAGGTCGCGCTGGAGGGTCAAGAACGTCATGGCATTACCCAGTATGGGATCGTCAAGGTGTTTTTTCCCATGGCAGCGGATGAAAAGCTCAATAATAAAACATCCGTCGAGCAACATGATCTTGGCGAGCTTGTACGAGCTAAAGCCAACGCTTTCTGCATAGCAACCGCGCACTTTGTCTACTGATTGCAACATTTCTTTCGAACACTCGACGAGTACAGCTTCTAGCGTCTTGGATGATCCTTCTGGGCAGATCCTGGAAAAAAACAATGACGCGTAGCGCAACTTGTGATGCTCCATAGCTTGCAGACTTTCTTGGCCGTGATGGAAAGGACCAATCGAGATGATGTGTGGGTTGTAGGCATCTTCATTCACCTGGCGAAGGGCAGTTGGAACCCTATAAATGCTGCTCTTGTTCGTCCCCGTCGGTGCATCGTTCAACTCCTCCACCATGGATTGCATCCATATCGTGTACTCCTTATTCTTTACCAGCTCTTCGCCTGATTGCCCCTCACTAATTATCTCACTCTCAAGGAAGAAGAAAAAAAACAGCCGGTTGATAAGTAATGGTTATAAGCAAAATCTTCTATAAACTGAACAGTCAATAGACAAAAACTGAAGTAATGAAAACTCCTTTAGAATACAAAAATCATTATTTAGGTAAACTATCATCTTGCACTTTTAGGTGAGTTAATCATCTAGTTTCTCACGTATTTGCAAAATATTAGTGAATGTCTATTTATCTTGTAGCCTAAAATAGACCCCTTGAAGAACTACCGGGCGATGCCAAGGCATCTGTTGCCTTCGTCAAGCTCTGCCAACCACATATGTTGAAGTCGGCGTCTTGTCTCGTGGTCCTTAATGTCGATGTCGAAGCCCGTGCAAACAATGATATGTTGTCACTTAAACGAAAAATTGAACAGTGAACTCTAACAATAAGATTAGAAGAGAGAGTTTGTTGGCTAAGACGACGATTGAAAAGAAATGAAGAATAAACAGGAGTAGGGAAAAGAGAGAGAGCAAAGCTAGGGAAGCAAGGGTTAAGGTTAATACGGGATGAACGATAACATGATTAATATCAAACGGGAAGAATGAGGCAACGCGGACAGCCCCGAAGGGCTTACCCTGAAAATAACATGCCAGCTAATCTAGGTAAGTCTGAGGGTGTGGTCCCTTTGCTTGCACTCCTACTGCTTGCACTTTTCATAACTCAACTCAGATAGACATGTTTTTCTAACGAATATGTTGGTCTCTCGATGGAGACCCTTAGGAATGAGGGTAAGGATGAAGTCATGTATCCAAGGAGGTCCCTAAGAAAAGAAGGAGGTTTGGGATCGAGTTCTTTTAGATCCTATTAGGACGAGACGTGTCTCCTCAACAACGTCCCGCTCTCCCGTTTGGTACTTATTTAACCCGACGAGGCTACGTAGCAGACATGGCCTGCTTGTCGGAGCCAACAAGTGTTCTTATGATTGAACCACGGCAACACTTCACGAAGCCATTCTCAACTTCCTGGTGAAACTGGTGATTCGTAGAGCAAGAGAACGGGTGGGATCACGGTCAAGCCACCGCATGCGGTGGTGATGTAGCGGAGCGCCTTCGATCCCTTTCCCAAGTCGTGCTGAGAAGGGATCCGGAGGTTAAGCATTGGCATAGCCAGCCCTGAGGCCAAGCAGCCCAAGCATGGGCTTGGGGCTCAAGAAAAATAAAAAAAATTAGGGTATATATGTAATTTTTTATTAATAATAAAATATTAATAAATTTTTTATTAATAAACATTAATATTAATATTAATTTTATATAAACATGGCTTGGGACTCCAAATTCTCAAGGCCGGCCCTGAGCATTGGAATAAATAGAGAAGATGGTGGTGGTGGATTGATAGCTGATGGACGGAACATGACCCGAAGAGGAGAAACCCACTTTTTTTCCGAGGAACAGAGCAGAACCCAACCCGCAGGCCATTAGACTAACTAGGACAGTGGGTATGAGGGGGACGATCATACCCAGTCGAGGGGCGGTCACCACCCCCGTATGTCCCATAAGAGCTTCATAGATATGTAGACATAGAATACTAACTTCAGGGTGGCACTTGTTCCACTAAGTACCAGCTGTAAGTAAGTCTTTTGCTACGATGGGATTCAACCATTAAAGTTTGGGCCCTTAGTCATATTAGAGAGGGGACTGAAGCCGGATGTTTGGAAGGCGCTACAGAGTTCAGTTGTGCATACTCAGAACCATCAAGATCGATAAGTTATGCCTATTTGCTCTCAGGGTGATCGAAATCGTTACAATAACTCCGCGCTGGAAGAAGCATGAAGAATACATTGAGATTTTTATTCTACCATTATCGTTTTGGTTGTTCTCTTTAGTTATCCCTCCGATAGTCATCAGCCGCTGGACGTTTTTATGGTCTAATAAGTTTTCCCTTTAACAAGGATTCCTCGTTATTTTTAATAATATGTCCAGAAAGCTCAAATAAAAACAGTTGATCTTCAAGTATAACCCAACGAACAAAGATAAGTAAGGTGTAATTGAGAGACATGTACCTGGTTGTTAAATCTTGCATCGAACAAGGCCCCGAAATAGAAGTCTTTCAAAACCACTTGGTTGCACAAGCTGCGGAACAGTTTTGAAACTCGATCGAGCTCGCCAAGCTCGTTTATTATGATGCTTTTCTGCACAAGAAGTTCCACATCTTGCTCATTGTCGATGAGCCCATCCATAAGGAAAGCGTACGAAGCAATGCAGTCACCGTTGCCATGGCAGAATTGCTCGAAAGCGATCAAGTTCCTGAAGAGCCAATCCGTCGAATCCCTCACCGATAAGGGCGAGATCTGAAGGAGTCCGTCAGAGAACAGCGCATCCGACAAGTCATACAAAGTAGACGAGCTGCTCCGTAGCTCGTATCCAGCAACGCTTAGAGCCGTAGCCGAAGGTACGTTGCGCTTCTTGCCTCTACCTGGTTTGGAACTAGGAGAAGGCGATGTCCACACCGAGGGGACGTAACAGGCGTGCAACAGATGAAGTAAATGAAACCATCTTCCACTGGTTTTCGCTTCTTCCCTCAACCCGAAAAGCGAGGAGAAGAAATAGAAAGCGAAACTAGACATAGGATCTTTAACCTGGTGGTGTGAAGGTACAACTCGAAGTTGGAACAAACTTTCGAGGACAAAGAACGGAACCTGGTTCTCCAGCAGTACCAGGTCGTGCTGGAGATCCGACAGCACGACCTGGTTATCCAATATTGGATCTTCAAGTTGGACCGAGTACTTAATGAAAAGCTCGATCATAAAGCACCCATCTACCAACATTATCTTTGCAAGGTCTTTATCGGACACAATGCGGAGGTTCTCCGCATAGCATTGCCTGACCTCGCCCGCTAAACTTAGCATTTCCATGAAGAGGGTTTCTTCGTTGGTGGGGCAGGCACTCGTTCTTTTGAGAAAAGATTTCAGGCACCTCAACTTGTGATGCTCCATGGCCTGCAGGTTTCTGACTCCGTGGTGGAGAGGCCCGATGGAGACGATTCGGGGGCTGTAGGCTTCGGGATTCGCCTTCAGGAGCTTCATAGGAACTCTGCAGATGCTATTTCTTGAGGTGACGGGATCATCAGGCGGTACCTTACTTAGCTCTTCATGGATCGATTGCATCCATATTCTTGATTCCTCATCGTCCATGGTTGAGTTCAAACTGCGCCCACAAGTTCAATTAGTTAAGCAGATTGACCGTGGAACAAACAATATTTATCTTGTTTAGCGACCTTCAATTAAAATGAATTGGCTACTTACCGGTTAGAACTTGAAACTGCTGCCGCTAGGACGAGCTGAATAACTTTGTTATCGAGAAAGTCCTGCTATACAATCCATTCATATTGGCCGCTACTGTTAGGTGGGATCAGTTTATTGTAGCTGGACAGTCAGTTTTTTTTTGACTAATAGGTGTAATATCATAAATTTAGAATCCGGCTACATAAATGTACGCTAGAGAACATACTCTCCGACCACGGAAAAAGAACCAACATATAACAAAGTGTTTACAATTTTTTGAATTAACTGAACCGTCATAGAAGGTATTGGAACGCCATAAAGGCAGGAAAGAAAGGTGGGGGATAAGAAGATGATGCTAGAAGTCCTGCTCCAAATCATGAGCGTGGACTGCATCAGTAGTAGGAGGCAAGACTTCCACTAGAGACCCCTCCCAGATCTAGTTTTTGAAGCCTGGTGAGGCTAACATTCCTCTTGGCGGGGCTGCTTGCCAGCCCTCGCCTGATCATCCCGGGGAGCATCAACAATAGCCCATCCGGTGATAAGTTTGCCTATGTCTTCAGAGGATAAGGTTGAAATCAGTCGTGCAGTAAATGATGAGAATAACTCGGTTTCGCAAGTTGGAGAATCTGTCTCTAACTCAATTACTGATTCTAGGGCGGGTTTAACTCTAAGGCAAACGGAGAACTCTACATCGTACGCTGCTGTAGCGTCGGACCATCAGAGACGTGTCACTCAAGCTTCACCGATTCCAGCCAAGTCTACTACTCAGGTTTCGAAGAAGCCTGTAGTTTATCGTTCCCCTGTGGCTTATCAGACACCGGTTCTAATTCAGAAGCACCAGTCTATTCGTGCTGCAAATCAAAGAAAGTGGGACTACGTGAAACAGGTTGGTGCCAAAGCCTTGCGTATCTCTGAATCTGCTCATGATCAATTTGAAAACCTCGATTTCGAGATCAGTGAACGCCTTGATCTAGAAGAGGATGAAGAAGATCTTTATGATGATGTCTGTGATGAAGAGGAACTGGAAGAGTTGAATTCGGTTCCTCCCGTTCGTCTTCTAAATTGATAGCTTGAAGTTCCTCTCATGGAATGTGAGAGGAACAAACTCCGTCCAAGAGCGACAGAGTATCAGTTTGTACCATCAGGAATGCTCTCCCCGTTTTTGTATTTCTACAGGAGGCTAAGTTTCTCGGATATTATCTGTGTTGGAGGAGACTTCAATTCCAGTTCAGTAGAATCTGTTCTTCAGGGAGGGGTCGGTTTGTGGCCGAGAGCTTTGAGGACAAAGTATCATTGGTTTTTTGGATTTTGTGGCTTCGCATGAACTCTTTGTTCTACTGCTGAGTCTGTTGGGGAGTCTTTTCTGAAGCTGCAATCGATTTGTTTCTCTTTGATGCATGCAGGAGGGGTACTTATTCGGGTACCACTTTCGTGACCTGGCACTTCTTCCCCGAGGAGCTGTTTCTTTTATTCATGTTCGGGCTTGTACCGATTAGTTGCCATTCTTGTTGCTTTCAGTTTTTGGCATTAGTTGTTTATTTTATGTTGTTTAGTTTTTGCAGGAACAATCGTCTTGATTGATTTCCTGACTCCATTGTACTTCTCCTATTATCAATGGATTTTCACCTCGTTTATCAAAAAAAATCAACAACAGCCCTCTTCACTCCTCCGGTAGTAGCTCCTTCACTCTCTATTTGCCCAAGCAGAATGAGTGTTGAAACTTCAATGACCTTGCCACCAGAGATTCGGCCGGTTACCAAGTTTTTCCAACCGAGATTCACCTTTCCGATCTGGGTTTTGACCCGAGGGCCTGTATGGTTAGATATAGTGCCCGGGGAAACACACGGGCTCCTTTCTCAAGACGAGGAGCCCTAATGTATGTTGCTCGGTGAAACATACCCAACAGCTGCCAGGGTGCTCTACGCTGGCGTCTCGAACAGTGAGTTACTTGGGGTCGTCAACCAGATCCGTAGTGATAATATTTTTGGAGCAACAAATAATATAAAATATTAAAGAACTCAAATTATTGTACAGAGCCCTCTCCAATTAGGGTCTTATGGGCTTTTCGCCGGTAGAGAACCACCTCCTAGGGACGGCGGATTCATCCATACCCTAGGATCGGTGACTGGCCTAACCCGATGCACAAAACATCGACAAGAAAAAAAATGACAACACTAGAAGTGGACAACACACGGTGGCAACAATGTCGGGTGGTCAGGCTTGTAGAGGTGATCTACATCCATGGCCATCGTCACGTACCGGTTGGAGTAGAGGCAGGGGGTATGCATCCGGGGAGGGGAATAGGCTTTGGGGGGAGGGAAGGGGATAGGCAAGGCACTTGGCGGTAGGTTCAGGTTGTCTCGTTTCTAATCGCTAGCGTGGCATGACCGCCCATGGGGAAGGTCTCGGGGGCCGACTAGGGTCGATGTTTGTCTGGACGGGAAGACAGTTCGGGTCCCGTTTGGATCCAAATCCAGCTAGGGTCGACTCGACGAAGACCGCCCTTTAGGCGTAGGAATTCCCAAATGCATCGTCGTCTTTTCTCGTTGGCTATTACCTAATATTCGGATCTGAACATGATTAGAGGTGCCACAAGTCACCTACGGGGTAGTGGGTTCTCGGTTCCTTGTTCAACCTCAAGCAAGGGACTAAGGTAGGCGAGTAGTAACTAGTAACACAACAAAAGGAGAAAGTCGAAGCCTAACAACATCATAGTTGGGGCACCGGGTATGGAATTAGGGTTCTGACTAATCGCCTCTAATGCAATAGAGATTGACGGATTTAGGTTGCAAAGGTATCTCTGGTACGTTGTGAATATTAGGAGGCGTTTGGGATGGGCAATAGAGAATAAATGGAATTTTACCTTTCCCTATCCTCATGATAGTCTCAATTTTCAGTTGGTGATCAGCGGTACTCCCCACTAACTGACTTAGCGGTGGCACCGATCTTTAATCAAGTCACGATCCAACAAATTTATCCGGTTTCAGGCCCTTATTCATATCTGAGAAGGTGTGGTGGACGTTGAATTCATGAGAGACTATATAGTCTATGTGCACGGATCAAGAGTTTTTGTGTAAGGTTGGCCAAACCTTACTCTTCGTTCTCTTGCGATTGTTTCCAAGGTACTTTTTTTGTTACAAACACCACACACCGATTACACCCATAGAATGAATTGCATTTTCATTTCAGTTGGCATAGTAATTGGCGTTGCTACTTTGTCATTACCCCGGGTTGTTCGGGTTCTATTTAGTTATGCCCCATTGTTGTTGGTTTACTTTCTTATAGCTCGTTTCACACTGGTGCCTTCGGGCGGTTATGATATTTTGATTTTATATTTAAAAATAAAATATTGAATAAGAAGAAAATAAAGGATTAGTTATGACATTACGTCACGTAGAGATTTCATATTTTCAAAGTTTGTGAAATATTATTATTGTAAATAAAATTAACAAAATATCTATTGATATATAATCGTATTATGATCATTTATTGGTCTTCCATTTGATTTATCAATCAAGTATTGTTGATAATCAATACAAATAAACAAATACTTTTTTCAACATTTGTAGTGGCGCTGAGATTTCAACCGACGCAAAAATAAAAGTTATTGTAATATTCTTGAATAAATAATATATCCAATTTAAGTTTAAATGATATTGGTTGTAGAGAGAAATATGTTCTCTAGTAGGGTTTTGATTTCCGCGTAGTCGTGCATCTTCTGATCCTCATCTGATCGTTCTTCTCCGCCTCTATGGCGTGCTCCCTCCTCCTATGATAACCTTATGTTCTCTACCCCCGTCCACAAACCGAATACGTTCGAATCACACCATCTAAGACGTCGATGTCGGTTTTTCTCCTTGGCACAAGTTGATCCCTCTACTATCGTTTCCATAACCACTCCAAATCTCTACCCTGGATCAGGCTCCACCTCCTATGATTCCGCCATTGGAGCATCCACCTCTTTGGCAGCCACTAATGCATCCTACTCGATATCCCTCTCGATTGTGGATCGGGCTATTTGTTTGGGTTTGTTTTATTTTTTCTGTTTTCTTTTTTGCAAGGTCAAGGAGTAGTGAGCAGAGATTCAGGTACTTTTACCGGGAGGGAATCTTAAATCACATATATATTTCCATTACTACCGTTGAGATCATGTTCGATCGCTCTCCTCATGAAGAAAAGACTCTTCCCCATGGGATCAAGCAGCGTTTAGGCATCATCTTGAGCGGTTCTCGGTAATAGTGGATTTCTTTTTTAGAAAGCTTGTTTGTGTCACCGACGATTTGTCATAGAATTTGTGGAAATGTACCTTTCGAAAGACCTATCTTTGTACTGACTCTTTCTCTTTGAATTAATAATAAAAGTACTACATTTCGCTTAAAAAAATGAGATTGTTTGCAAGGTTTGAAAGGATCATCGGAGACTTGGTTTGTTTAATAAATGAGTCCAGTCCTAAACTCGAATTTGACTTAAGTTTTGACAATACAAAAACGAAAATATTTAATGAACTGAAGAACTCTAACGATCTCCGCTCGTTTACAACCATAGTTGTAAAATACAAAAATAAATTAATAAAAAATCATACTAGTTGCAATTAACAAAATTAAATAAACAAAAATGATTAAGACTTTATCCAACCCAAAAGCTCGAATTGATAGGTGGAGGCATCAAAATATATATCAATGGGTCAATATATCCACACTTTCGATGTGAGACTTACACTTCAACACTCTCCATCACGTGTAGTGACTAGACATCTACACGTGGGTCATATCAGGACTGAACATTTACATATGGGTCGGATTTCATAGGGTGGGGTTGACAAACATGTCATGGCCCGAACCAACACGAATATCATGTTAAAACTCAATCCAACTCAAAAGCTCGAGCTGATAGGGGAGACATCAGGATGTATATCAAATGGTCAATTTATCCATACATTTTCGATCTGGGCTCACACTTCAACAAAAATATTAAATATTTAAGAGATTAAAAAATATATATAAAAAAAAACAATTGAGAGGTGTCACGTGCTCCTCAGAGTGCATTGGCAGCAGCTCCACCGGAATACACTGAATGCACATGTTCATCTACATATTAAATGAAGATCGTGGGGATGGACACTTATTTTGAAACAGCAATACTATAATGAGTGATATACGAAAAGAAATCACGACTAGGGTTGCTGCACGGCAACATTTCAATTGTTGGAGTAACATTTATATGTTTATGTATTTTAGGTCTTCTATTTATGACCACTCTATCCTCTTCTTTCTAGTCGGTCCTTTTGGCAAAACTGATCTATATGCAAGGAAACATGACCGGCCTAATTGGTACAGGGTTCTAAGAAGAAAGTTGAAACGAAGTACGTTTTCTTAACCGATAACAACCTTTGTACAATTTTTTTTTTGTGATTATACATTTGACATGGTACTAGCATGCGGCCATTGTTGAAGGCTTGATCGTATGCCTGAATGAACGAAGGCAGAGCTCGAGTCATTCTGTGGAGAACAATCGTGAGGCGATCAATATTATCTTGTACTATGATATATTTGTGTTCTACGAATGTGAATGTACTAAAATTGGATTTTACCTCGTAAGGTACGAGAATCCCTCCTAGATGTAATCCATTATTGAGCGATCGGTCACTTGTGTGTTTTTTTTTTAGTAAACAGATTCTTTCATACCAAGAGAGTTAATACATGCTTGAGGGTCCTGACGAGTCAAACAACTAACTCTTAGACAAATTAAACGTCTAAGACGTTCTGATAATGTGTCACGAAGGCTAAATAAGACATAAACTAGAAACCAAATAAAAACTAAGAAAGACTGATGAACATTGTTCAAGGTAGGGCATGTGAACCGTTGAGTCCTCCGATGGGGACACTTTTCTTCTGCTGTAAAACCGAACCTGTGATCGACAATGGTGAGGGAAGGGTAGGCTTGACTCAGGGATCCCCTCCTAACGTCCCCGAAGCCTGCAAGTGTAGTCATTGGGCCTGGCGAGGCTGTTTACCAGCCCTCGCCTGATCTTCCCGAGGCTCACCTGCCAAGCCCCTCTTCATTCCTGGTACCCCTATGGATTCCCTGACCAGACTAGTCCAGGATGGTCCATTCCGGGGTGATCCCCCTAATAATGGCCCATAAACACACCCATTAGGTGTAGTGTTATGGGACATGGTGGGATCCCTTCCACAATGTGAGGTGGGCTTAGGTGTAGTGTCATGGAGCAGTGGAGTAAAACCCAGCGAGACGCGCTCCGATTTCTTCCAGTCCATGGCGTATCCTTTATCCCTCCTCTCCTTCCGGTAATGTAGCAGGGACTTGGCAAAGCCATGAATGCCCGGCATCTCACGATCAGATGCTGACGTGGTATGACCTATACGCCCATAATTCCCATAAAAAGCTGGGAGTTTTGTATATATGAGGGTACAGGTGATCGGGCCTTAAAATTCAGAAATCGGAGGCGCAGATGGCGACGGAGAGGATGGTCCAGTGAATTCCAGTACCGCACTCAAACCATCACGCCCCAACATTCCCCGTACCCATCACAGGGGACGTCCACTGTGGTTCCCAAAGTCGCCACAATCATCTTCCCCGTTTTCTTGGTATTGACGCAAGGTGAGAGACCATGCGTGTGAACCCAAAGTTGGAGGCGATCTAACGCCAGGAGGTCCTGCATGAACGGTTCGATCTCTGCCAGCATCAACGGTTTCCCATCAAAGCACCAAGGCTCATACAGGCGAACCAAAGCCCGATCCTCACTTCGCGCAAAGTAGAAACCAAAAAAACAAGATGTGATGTCTTTGATCACCAGATCTACTACCGAGGCTGCCCATGCCTCCATGATGATCCGGAATTGAGTATCTTTATGGGGTTGGCGATCAGTGAGGAGGCGACCAATCATCCCGAATTGTTGACGGGACAAAACGGTCGGATTAATCACTACATCGGTGATAGTGATCTCCAAGGGTTCATCATAATCCTATGAGCAGCCCGAGAGACTTTCCTAGAGTTCTTGGATGGGAGAGTTCTGGTCAGCCGACTCAAGCAAGCGAGGTGGTGGCTGAAGGGCCGGAGGAAAGGGCATGATCCCGTCTCGCGTTGCAGGCGTCAGGGTTAAGGCCTCTTTCTAGTGAAGCAGAAACCGGGGCACTGGGATGGTAGGGATGACCGAGAGTCGATCCATATTTGGAAGGGTGTCATTCCCAACCAGCGAGGACCAGGTTGCACCTCTAGCCAGTATCTGATTCCCCACAGAAACCCTATCCGGAGATAGAACGATTGTGGGGGATGCCTCGGACATTTGTTTGGGAAGGCGGCCTTGTCATGTTTTCAACAACGTTTGGGTCAGAGACAGTGCACCGGGATCATAAGACATTATCGCCATAGATGGTGTGTGCACCACTGTTGTCAACAGAATCTTCGACAAAGCCTGAGATGGAGGAGGAGAGGTCACGGGTGGGTGTTGTGGCTTCCTCTTCCGCCTTGCTTTTATAGGCCTCACGCGGACATGCGAAGGACATGGGGGCAGGACACCTGACATCACTTTGGTGACGCAGGCGGTTGGCGTGACAGGTGCAGGGGGAAGGTCTGTTGTAGGGACTGATATCGGTGGCGACGCAGCCCTGACAAGAGAATCCTCCTTGCGGATTGGGTCGACACATTGCTCGAAATAAGTAGAGATTCGGTAGCACATGCTTAGGGTTAGGTTTAGGGTTGCTTTCGACAGGGAGAGAGATAATTTTCTTTTACGAGTGATGTCACTTGTGTGTGTTATTAACTTTTTTTCATGCATAATGGATGATTTTAGTACTAATTAATCAATTTAATTAGAAGATCAAATAAAGAGTGGAATGTTGAATTATGATTTTATAATTTAATACACATATTCATGGATAAGTTTATTTAATTATAAGTTTGTATTTGTATTATCTTTATTTTTATTTTTTGAAAGGGACGACTTGATATATTAAACGAGTAAAAATAACAGTACCCAACCCAAAGTGGATACCAGAACAGAGTAGAAAGTAAGGTAAATAACCAAATAAAATCTCTAACATTATGGGGTTGAAGTGGAAAATAAATAAAATCTCAAGAAACCGACATACTCTATAAAGACGTTCAACAACTAACACTACAGTACCGTCCGAAGACACCGATACAGCAGAGTCAAATCGTGAGCTAGGGTAGAGCCGACCCACTACCGGAAAGGTGTGATGGTGGACTATGAACTCATTCGAGGTACCAGCGTGCGTGGTCCTCCCTGGATTGATAAAATATGGCCCCGAAAACGCGAGAGTACCGTTCCAGAAATTGGTGGATCCACTACCACCTTACGTCCACTAGGGTGGTATTTTTGGCCGACCCCCAAATGGACCCCGACTGCTCATTTATTGAGGAGATGGAACTTCACCCCCCCCCCTCCTACTGACCGTGAAGAGCCTTCCGACTCTTTATCCTGGTTGTCATCCACCGGGCATTTCCTTTTTGTTGGTAGGAAAACAGTTCCTCTCTCTACAGGTTCCGTCTAGTGATCTTCAGTCCTGCTCCTTGGAAAAGAGTAGGAAGGAATCCGTCTTTGTCCCCTAGAACCATGCTGCTCCTGTCCCCAGGAGGAATGTTCCCACAGAACATTGGGTTTCTTCCCCTGTTGGAAAAGAAGGTAGCATGCTCTTTAGGGTCTTGAACCAGATTATTCTATCTAACGGGAAAAAAAAAGGTAGCATGTGGAGGAGATAGATCATCCTGAACCCTAGCCTTACCCTTGCCTTTTCGGTCCCCTTTAAGGTCTCCAGGTCAACTAAAAGACGGAGGCAAGCGCCCCGACGCACCTCCTAAATAGAACCAATTGGTCCCCGAAGTAGGCCTACTCTGGCGACCTCGAGAGTCAACTAGTCTCGAGTCTATTGGGGATCGGAGGGGGGCCTCCTTTCTCGTGCTCCCGCAAGGCAGATCGAAAGTAGGTGACCCACATAACTACACCCAAAGTAGTGGTTTGGTAGATGCTCGTAATAAATGTGCAGTAAAATTCGTACCTCTGATTCTGCTAGTCTGAACCATAGCTGATTCTAAAGCGGTACTCTGATGTCCATCTTGATCTGAATCCTCCTGTAATCACCCCAGCACATCCCATCTGCATCATTGTCCACTTCCTAGCATACACCTAGAGAGTTCCCCAACCAGAAGTCGACGCCTCTGTTCCAGGCCCTTGTAGAAAGATTCGAAACACGGGCCCATACCGAGAAATATGAAAACAAGATGTCTCGTGGTCTCATTTGAGGACGCAACTCTGTTAATATAACCAGTGATCTTCTGAAGGCCCATGACTCCCTTAACAGTACTTGTGCTCTCTCCCTCACCGACTGGAATAAAAATCACACCACTCCATCCTCAAGTGGTCGGGCAACGATGTTCGGAATCTGCCAGAGGTATGTCATCCAGTCCACCAACCAGTGCCAAAAGAAAGTTCGGGGCGAGAGTACCCGGGCAGCCATGGAATAGAAAAATTGATTCCCTGTCCACACAAATCGGTCGGTGGGATGACAATCTCCCGAATCCCCAGAGCCCCAAGCATTGGCCAAGGTCATCGACCTCCTATTGATTTGATTGTCGCTATCCAATCCAATCCGACCCATCTCTTTCCAAATCCGAGCCACGCCTGTGCCTGTCTGAATATGTCCAGACCTGAGGACCAAGCATGAGCCCCGATTAAACCTGGTCTTGTTGGCCTAACGAAACACTGGCTCAGGCCCGAAGGGAAGCGGTCCGGCCTAATACTCACAGTCTAGGGACTTGGGGCGTCGCCCTTATTCCTCTTCCAACACCGGCCGTGTCTCCAGTAAGGGACCCATTTCCTCCCCTTCTGCCGTATCAGATACATCCCTCAAGGTCGTCTCTTCTCCGATGGGCTCCTGGTTTTGTACACGGAATACATGAAATACACTCCCCATCGCAAAACGAATCGGCTCTGGTAAGCTAGATCTGATCCCCACCGCTACTGGGGGAACCAAAGTCGGGAAGGGCTCTTCCTTCATCGTGGTCTTCCCTTGACGTTGGGGGCGAGGGCCTCGCACCTGTACGCCTCAAACCATCCCACGGTCTAGTCTCGATGCGCCACCACGTCTAACTCTTGGCCCTGGTAACACCACCGGAACTTTTGTTCCTTAAGCCGAGAAAACCATCTCTTCCCCTCTAACTGGTGATTCTCTTAATGGTCTAATGATCGGAACCGAGATAGGAGAGCCACCGATCGATCCGGATAGAAGGATATCCGAACTACTACTCACCAGCAAAGTCCTTGAGGATGATCGGAGGGAACTGTTGTCGTCGTCCATAGAAAAAGTACAATCGCACTCTATAAATCCTAACCGTGGAATATGCTGAGAGCGAGAAATTTTTTGATACATCGTATTTGTATTATTTAGAATGAGAGGTAATATGGATGGGGATGTGTATTATTTAAAATGAGAGAGAATTTATTATTGAGAATGACAATTGAGATAAATAAATGGCTTAATTATTTTTTGTTTCCCTTTCAAATTGTTAACATATTTTTAGTATCAACTTGTTAATTAACTGCAATAACTGTCCAACAGTTAAACAATAATTTTTTTGTTAGCTCTGCTAGGGTTTCGATATTTGATCGTCGTCATGGGTCAACTGCTGTCTTTCGGCACTGTTCCGGCCCTCTCCCACCGTATCTCGGTCGGGAGGCTCCTTCCCCATCCCCACAACTATTGCCTACCCCTGGTGTGGATGACATTCTGTCCTATGCTCTCTTCGCCTCTGACCGTCGTCGCAGCTATAGACGTCGTCCTGTCTTGATGAGTTTTCCATCGGGAAGCCCTGATTCGATGTCCCGGTGTCGCTCTCCCCGGACCCACTGGCCGGATCGGGTTCCTCTTCCTTGGGATCTGTCGCTGCGAGGCCCGATTCAGGGCCGTGGCTGATCCCGACGCCACCTAATTTTGTGTCCCAATACCCACGGCTGAGCGGGGGCTTGGACGAGATAGCCTCGCAAGGGATATTGGGGGACCAATCCCCGACTCCGTCTTGCTTGCTGTCACCACCGGCGTCATTGATGTCGGGGCTTCCATCTAGGCAAAGGACTTGGGACCCGGGTCCAGGGCCTTTGTCTCCACAGGTCAAGCAGGATCTTCGGACTCTGGCATGGAATTGTCGAGGAATGGGAACGAGTCTCCACAAGCAACTACTCTGGCATCTCTTACGTGATCACCGACCTCATCCCGAGTTCCTGTCAGAGTCCTTGCTGGATGTTCAAGGTTGCGCTATTCTATCTCATTCCTTGGGTTTCCAGGGGCATATATGTGTTCCTTATGTTCGAGGGACTCGGGATGCGCTGAGTCAGTGCGGACTGGCCTTGTTTTGGGTCTCGGGTGTCACTGTGGACCTCCGGTCGTCCTCGACCCGATACATTGATGTGTATCTCTCGACTCCGGGATAGGAATACATTCGACTCACGGGAGTTTACGGGGAATCGCGTAGGGATCGGCGCCACATTACTTGGGACTTGATCCGTAGTCTTCATTCTCCCCTGAGACCCAATTGGATCCTGATTGGTGACTTTAATGGGATTCTGGATGCGGGTGAGACTTCAGGGGGCAGGCGTATCCGATGAGCCTTATGTATGATTTCTGCTCGTTGGTCAGTGACTTGTGTCTTTTGGATGTCCCGATGGCTGGTCATCGGTTGACCTGGTTTAGGGGGAGGCGACATGTTGCGAGGATACAATCCAGGCTAGACAGGGCATTGGTCTCGGATGCCCTGTTCTCCTCTCTTCCAGATATACATTTTTTGTAATACGGGGGTCACTACGTTGCATTATTGGCCAGTCTCAGTGTCCCTGGCCAGGAATGTGGTCCGTCGTGATCCCCGTAAATTCAGATTCCAGTCTCAGTGGATTCATGACTCGGAGTGTGGTACCCGTATCCAAGAGGCTTGGGATAAAGACCCGGGGAAGCCTATTGGCGATGTGATTCGTGTAGTGGGTACCTCTCTAGATAGATGGGGTCGACAGCATATTCGTTAGAACATTAATCACATCAAATGGTGCCAATGGTGGATTGCATAAATGGCTTTGGGGGAACATGAGGCATTCTGGCATCAACGAGGGAAGCAGCATTGGTTTCTGAAGGGGACAATAACACTAAATTCTTCCAGGCAGCCTGTTCATTTCGACGGAAGATTAATACAATTTTATCCTTTAAGAATGATAATGGGGACTCGATTACTTGGGACACGGGTATGCAACAACTGATTGTGGGGTATTTTACAATGTTATCCACTTCTTCTCTTCCCAATCCGCAAGGATTTCCCATCAATCTGCCGTTATGCATTACCCACTCCTAGAATCAGGCTTTGTTTTCCCCTTGTGAGGCGGTCGAGGTTTGGCTGGTAGTGTTCCAAATGGGGCCGGGCATGTCACGCCCCAAATTCGGTTTTGACCGGACTCGAGACGTGACTTGAGTGAAATCGGTTTGATCACAATAATTCAAACATAAATCATAAACTCCTCCAAATAGACTTCAAATCAAATAATTCAGTTTGAACAAAAGTATAACCCTCCAGGGGTGTAATAATAATCTCCAACAAAGTTTGTCTGAAAACTAAAATAAAGTGTGACTGGACCCTCTAGGACACACCCAGACCACGAAGCTCCCGAGCCTCTACTCCTCAATCACGCCTGTAAACACAACAGTAACCACACAGGGATGAGCTTACGCTCAGTAGGGAAAATACATAACAAATTGACCTTCAAAGTTTAACCAATTCTTAATCACAGTCACAAGATAAATCTTAGTAATTAACAGGAAATACACAATCCGATTAATGCCGTGGCACGTGAAGTCACCACCCTCCGAACCACACATAGTGTGTCCTTTCGGATTTTCCCTCAGTCCAGAGGAGATGCATATCATCGAGGCTACCGGCAACACCCCCTGATGGTGCATATCATCGGGATTCTCAGGAACGTCTCCAAAGAACTATATGTCCTCGAGAACCAAGGTATTACTCCCATAGGGAGCATACACTTGGGTGAATCAACCAATAACCATCTAATAACCATCTAATAACCATCCAAGAACCATCCAATAACCAGGGCCACCGGCTATGTTACCACCTTACACCGGCACTCCCTCGATGTAGGCGCCATACCGGGTACCGACTATGACGCTACCTCCCACCGGCACTCCCTCGGTGTAGGCCCCATAGCGATATAACAGCCAACTCACGAATCCATGAACGAACATCACACTCAAGTAACCACAAAGTAATCAACTCTCAACGACTCACACTTTCACCACAATACAACGCACACGAATCACAGTTCCACCACAACGCACAGCACACGAATCACATAACCACAACTTACCGTTCACCTACCTGCCACGACCCTTCGGTCCATCGATCACCTGATTGTACCGCTCGGCACAACCAGTCATACTCGATTCAACCATTCAAAGAATCAAGCAATCATTCAAATACAATACAGTCAAGTATACATTCAATTCAACCAATCAAGTAAACCTTCAATCAAGCATTCAACCATGCAATTCAGCTAGTTTCTTTAGACTCTTTAGCCTATCCACTAAGCAACCAAACATGTGATCCTAACACACAACTAATCCGAGGGCTTTGCCAAGGCCGCTCTACCAGTAAAAAATTCCCAAGTGTTGAAAGCGAGTTACACTAGTGATTGGCATCCTACGCATGCATTACTAGACACTTCCGGTTATTAGTAATTGAAAGACAATTATTCTAGTTGTTCGCATCCTATAGGCAATTCTAGGACCTTTCCGAGTTTATTATCCTAACATGCATACTAAGCATTTAAACGAGAAGTTAAGACTTTCCTTACCTCGGGTTCTTCCTCTAACACTCTAATGATAAGCCCGGTGGTCACCACTCCGTTCTTCACACGGGTTCCGGCATGATCTTCGTCTTCTCGGGCGAAGTCCCGGTTCTCGAGCGAAGTCCAGTCTGGGTTTGGAAAATAAAATGTCCCATCAACACCGGTAATGGTCCGAATTTATCCTTTAATTGTACAAATTAGATTAATCAAACCGTTAATTAACCTGATTTTAAAAGGATTTTTCTTTGAAGCTGGGTTGACCCGAATCCGACCCGGATCCAAGCCCAAACCCGGATCCAGAACCCAGAACCCAGATCTGACCCGGAACCGATCCAGACCCGACCCGGATCCAAACCAGATCCGGCTCCAGCCCGGATCCAGGGCCTGCCCTTAGACCTGGGCCTGGCCTAGTCCGTCCTGTCCGATCCATCTCCTGGCCTAAGTAAATCGGCCCAATCCTTCTGTGCCTGAGCTGTAGCACTCCGGCGATACATCATCGCTCGGACCACCGTCCACGGTGTCAGGTGAGTTCGTGGAGGGAGAAACGAGAGAGGGGAATCGGTGTCAGGGCTTGGCGACGCCGTGGCTACGACGGCGGGGTTCGAAAGTGACCCAGCAGTGCTTCCTCTTCAGATCTGGAGTTCACGTCTTCGCCTGCGGCGAATCCAACCGAAACTGTTCGGATTTAGCTCGGGAAAACGCGTTTCCCGTCGATTCGTGGTCAGAGAGGGAGGATAAGGTTGCGGGTGAGCTCGGACGGCTCGATTTGGTAGCTGGAGTGCTCGGTTGTAGCTCGGAGACGGAGGTTGGAGGGGAAGAGCTCCGGCGAGACATCTCGCGTCCGATACCGGCGTGTTCTGCTCTGTACGAGGAAGAGAGGGGTATGGCGATGTGTGTCTTGGTCGGCGAAGGGCAGAGAGGGAGGGAGGTTCGAGAATGGGGAGAGGGAGCTGAAGGGTCGAGAGAGGGCTGGAGGGGAGAAGCTGCACGAAATGGCCTCGGGTTGCGTGCTGCGTCATGAAGAAGGAGCATGAACAGCAACCCTAAACGCGTGCGTTTTGGGTTAGTTCGCGATTCACGGGCCAGGGCCCGCGCGTGGCCTGGCTCCTCTCCGTTTGGGCCCAACCTGGCCCAAGCTTTTGATCCAGCCTAAAATCCCTCTTCTTCTCTTTTTTTTTTATTTAATTTTTCCTTTCAATTTCCATTCGTTGAAAAACCATACCCGAACAATCCATAATTCAGAACATTACCCTATTGAAAGAGTGGGGTTTTACAGGGCAAATCCCGGGACCAGATGGTTTGAACACCCGGTTTTATCAGCATTATTGGCCGATTGTGGCAAATGAGGTGGTGCAGTTTATTCAGGAAGTCTTGAAGACTCGGACATTTGATCATACTCTGAATGATACAACAATTTTTCTAATCCCCAAGAAGTCGGACCCGGATAAGGTAACAGACCTACGTCATATCGCCTTATGTAATGTTATATTTCGAATCTCGTCAAAGGTACTAGCCAATAGACTAAGGCCTCTGTTGGACACGTTTATCTCTGCCGCTCAAAGGGCGTTTATTCTTGGCCGTTGTATCAAGGACAACATTCTGATAGCCTTTGAGGTCATCCATTTCCTCCGCCAAAAGCGACAAGGTTCGATTGGTTTCATGGCGCTTAAATTGGACATGAGTAAAGCCTATGATAGAGTAGAATGGGATTACCTCCTTGTATCATGGTCCGCCTGGGGTTCTCGGCAGAATGGATCGACCTGATATCGTCCACTATACTATGTCATCTGGGGGCGGGAGACACCAAAGCTCACGCCGTCACGGGGATTGAGGCAGGGGGACCCATTGTCCCCGTATATGTTCCTTCTTTGTATGGAAGACTTATCTTATCTCCTGCATCAGGCCCAATCTAATGGCCGGCTGAGGGGTGTTAGGGTTGCTCGAGGGCTCCAGAAATCTCACATATGTTCTTTTCTAATGACTGCGACATTTTTTGCGTGCGACTCTTGTGGATGCTTAGACAGTGAAAGATATTCTAGTTCTGTTTGGTGGCCTCTCGGGCCAGGTTCTAAATCTGGACAAATCCTCAGTCCTATTTAGTAGAAACACGCCTCAACCTATGAGGCAGACTTGTTCTCAAATCCTCGACAGAAGGGAGACCTTTGAAGCATCTATATATGTGGGGGTACCAAATATAATCGGGAGAAACCGGAATGCGGCTATGGCATACCTGGGCGATAGGATAATCCAGCGAATTAGATCATGGGATGGAAAATTGCTCTCCCCGGCAGGGCGGAAAGTAATGATCTTAGCTGTCCTTACCTCTCTCCCCATCTATGTTATGTCGGTATTCACTATTCCTACTAAGCTCATCCACAGGATCCATGTAGCTTTGGCTCGCTTCTGGTGGGTGGGGGGGAAGACGAGTTGACCATCATTTGGAAGGATTGGGATAAGATATGCTAGCCGAAGGAGGTGGGGGGAATGGCGTTTCGGCACCTCAGTGATGTTAATCAAGCTCTGTTGGGAAAACAAGCTTGGAGCTTGATTCACCGACCCCAGTCACTGATGGCCAGGGTCCTCAAAGCTCGATATTTTCCACGGACCAACTTCTTGTATGCAATTACAACGGCAAACCAAAGCTTTACATGGGTGAGTATCCTATCCTCTCAGGACTTGCTTCGGGGTGGCCTTCGTATAGCCATTGGGGATGGTCAGGATAATTTCGTGCTAGGCACGTCGTGGCTAGTAGGGTCTACCCCGGAGATTACTTCGTCCAACCCTGCGCTGGTGGGTGCCCGGGTGGCAGGGCTTATGGTGCCAGGGATCCTCTACTAGGATGCTCCCCGGATGGGATTCGTCTTCTCGGCTAAGGAGCGTGAGGCGATCCTTCAGGTTCCACTTTCAACCCTTCGGGGAAGGATGTTTGGTATTGGGCTGCTAATCGGACGGGTCACTATACTACGAATACAGGTTATGTGATTCTGGCCTCTGCCCGCCATCCAGCACGACACCACGCGGTCTCGATCACCTGGTCAGGGGTGTGGTCCATCCCTGCACCCCCACGTCTCCTGATATTGTAATGGCAGGGGATCACAAATACCCTTCAGGTGGGGTGTGGTCCATCCCCGCACCCCCACGTCTCCTGATATTTTTATGGTGGGGGCTCACAAGTATCCTTCAGGTTGCCACTAATCTCAACCGTAAATTTGTTCCTATTTCACCTATTTGTGACATTTGTGGCCAGGCCCCGGAGATAGTGGAACATCTATTCTTCGAGTGTGGGTTCGCGAAAACATGTTGGAACTCGCTGGGGGACCAATCCCCACAGGGTCAAGGGGGAGATTAAGGCACTAGTGGGCGGGAGTGGAGGCTGGAGGGTCATGAGATAAGATGGCGGAAATTCTTTTTGTTCTGTGGGACATCTAGAAGGCCAGGAACGAACTGAAATGGAGAGGGGAGCCCCTGGCGGCTCTCCATGTGATGTCGGCCGCGACAGCGCACTTGACGGCCTAGAGGGAGGCTAAGGCTATCGCCCCAAAGCCAAGATACAATCTAATGAACTGGCCTGCTAAATGGACTCGCCTACCTTCCGACACTATTTCTATTAATGTGGATGAGGCGATATTTCAAGATACTCGGCAATCTGTTTGGGGCGTGATCGCGAGGGACTCCCGGGGATCGGTTCGCATAGCGGGGAATGGCCTCTTACTAGGTACTTGGACCCCCCTTTGGCCAAGAGTTATCATCCGGTCGGACGCTCAGGTACTCCTCAACATTATTTCGCATTGTGATTCTCCAGTCTCCCCCATCGGGACATTTATTCGGGGCATCCAGGAACTTCTTTCACAACAATAAGGGACTACCCTTCAATTTGTTAAGAGCAGCTCCAACGGTCGTGTCTACGCGTCGTGTCTGGCGTAGACACGGCCCAGACACGACGTGTAGACACGACTTGTTGTGTCTGGAAGGTGTGTCAGGGCGGTCGTTACTGGGTGTCGTTGCTGGTTCTGGCAACGACGTTGCTGGTCGTGTCTGGTGCCAATGGCTAGTCGGTTGGCCAGTCACGACCCGCCACGTGGCGACGCTGACCCCCAAAAAGCCCAACAATTTTCTATAAATTCAGATCTGCCACAATTGAAATCTCACTTCTCCTCTCTTTTTTCAAGCTTCTATTCGTCTTTTTTCCGATGGCGAGTCTTCCGATGCTATACGAGATGAAGCAAATGACAGAAAAACAAATAGACGATGCGGTTGATAGGTATCTGGAGGCAACACAACAAGCATTGGAGGATCAACTGATGGCAGCCGTACAGCAATGAGTGATGATGATGATGAGGCCGAGAGCTCATTGTCGGCGCCGAGACCCAAGCGGAGAGTGATTGAGCGCAACCGCGAAGATGCACACGAAGGGCTGATCCGTGACTACTTCGCGCCTCAACCGGTGTACAGCGAGCAACAATTTCGGCGACGGTTCCGGATGTCTAGGGACATGTTCATCCGGATCATGAATGGTTTGAGTGGCCGGTACGCCTACTTCCGTAACGGAAAGGACGCTACGGGGAGGGCCTCTTTCACTCCACACCAGAAGTGCACGGTAGCACTTCGTCATCTCTGTTATGGAAGTCCAGCCGATGCTTGCGACGAGTATTTGCGAATGGCGGAGACCACTGCGCTGGACTGCCTGAAGAAGTTTTGCATTGACGTCATCAAGGTGTACGGGCGGACCTATCTACGACGCCCGACCGTGGACGATACAAACCGGTTGTTGCGAATCAACGAAGACCGCGGCTTTCAGGGATGTTAGGGAGCCTGGACTGCATGCATTGGGATTGGAAGAACTGTCATGTGGCATGGGCTGCACAGTTCGCAAGTAGGGACCACGGGAACGTCCCCACAATCATGCTCGAAGCCGTAGCATCCCAAGACCTTTGGATCTGGCACGCTTTCTTCGGGACACCGGGCTCTAACAACGACATCAACGTGCTCAATAGGTCTACACTATTCTCCCAAGTAGTAAAAGGCTTCGCCCCAGATGTGAAGTTCAAGATCGGCGGTAGAGAATACGAAACCCCGTACTACTTGACAGATGGAATCTATCCTGCTTGGGCAACATTTGTGAAGTCCATACCTGCTCCACAAACGCCGAAACAACGATTCTTTGCTAGATTCCAAGAGGCGCGTAGGAAGGACATCGAACGGGTGTTTGGAGTTCTACAGGCCCGGTTTCACATCGTTACTCGCCCGGGTCGAATGTGGGATAGGGGCTCACTCGCAATTATCATGACTGCTTGTGTGATCCTACACAACATGATCGTTGAGGATGAGCCTAGGCCGTGGCCCACTGATCCGCTTGCAGATCTTGTTGTCTCGGACCACACCGTACGTAGAGGACCACCCCCAGTGGTGACCAACGACATTATCTTGGGCCATAGAGCAAGGATTCGGGATCGGAATGTGCATCACCAACTCCACGATGATCTCATCGAACACATTTGGGCAAAATTTGGAGATGGCGGCCGCAATTAAATATTAATCAGCTACGTTAATTTAATTTCTATTTTGTTTGTAATAAAATAATAGTTATGCAATTCGTATTTGGGTTTAATTAAAAGTGTCACAAATATTTGGGTGTTTTTTTTAATTTACTGAAACTGTGTAGACACTGCTCCTGACACTGCGTAGACACTACCATTGGAGGAGCAGTGTCTGGAAGCCAAAAACAATGGTTAGACACTGCTCATAGACACTGTGCAGTGTCTAACCATTGGAGATGCTCTAAAAGAACAGCGAACAAGGTCTCTCACTAGTTAGTCAGTGAGGCGCGCTCTATGCCTGTTCTTCTGTGGTCAGGTCCAGTGCCTCATGCACTCCAATTTATCGTTAACTCTGATTTGCAATAAAATTTATGCACCTTTCGCTAAAAAACATGTGTTTAGCATACAAAAGTTTTATAATATTCATTAACAATTTTTACGTTTTGGTAACATACTTTTAGTATATATTTTTTGAAACGAGTAACCGGAGAAATGCATTAATGCCAAAAAGTAACCAAACAAGGTAGGGCGTAACCGCCCCGGGTTCCATATATATGTCCAGGCCGACCGTAACAAGCCCAGCGCTCATGGACCCATAATAATAGCCTACTTGATATCATAGGCAACAACTTAAGACATCTCCTTACCAACGTCTCAAAACAGCGAGGCATGAAATGAAAAATCCTAACCAAAACAGAGGATAAATTGTTCCAAAAGTAAAGCAGATAAAAATAAACCAAGCAATAAAACTGAGTTGTTGTTGCAGGTTACCCGGGACCTCCCAGCACTGGCTGTCCCGCGTCCGTAGGTATAGTCCGGCATCGACTCCACCCACCCATGCCGGGTCAAATCATCCCTGCATAGGAGGCTACCCTGCCTCCGCTTGCTTCTCCTGGTCCTCCTTAGTGTTGTCCGACTTGTTGAGGTCTGGTGGGAGACTCGGATGATCCAGCGACTTCTTTGTCCTCGGAGGTCGAGCATACAACAACTCGCTCCTTGTCTTCAAGGTTGACTTCTTTGCCCTCCCCCGAGTAGGGCCAGTTTCCTCGAAGCTTCCTTGGGGTCTTTCTCCTTCCCTACCCGAACCCCTGGATTGTCTGCGGATCTGTCAAGGTCAGGAGGACTTCCAGTAGGGTGGACGTTAGCCATATTGTCAGGCTTTGTAAACCACGGCGGCCCTTCACAGGCTCTTACTAGTCCACCCTGCAAAATATTGACTACCCTTCTTGAGGTAGTCCTAGCTAGATTGTCAGACTTCGACGAGCAGTTTGCAGCGGAGAATCCATCCCCCATTACGACCTCCTTGGACCGGATCATAGGATTCAAAGAGAGCCCATTCAGGAGAACGTCAACAACTGAGGTTCTAATGGAGGGGGTGTATGCCACACCTTCTTCAGCAACCGATCCACGTCTAGTTGACGCGGTACCATGATAGATGTGTCGTAGTGGACTTCCTCCCGACCTATTCCAGGAAGGTGAGCCGTACAACCCATAATCCGATGTTTTATCATCCCACACATGCGACAAAGATCCGTGAGTCTCTCATATTGCAGCTCAATCAGCGATGAGGTCACGGTGCCTAGGAAACAGAGGCGGAGAGGTCTCCGAAGAGGCTGGTTCAGCTCCATCTGAACCCGCATCCATAGAAAATGGTCGTTCCGCCGGAAAAAAGGTATAGGGGGCGAAACCACTTGGGTACCAATGATGGCCGCAATAAGACCACGGACTTGCAGAGTCCGGGCCCCTCCCGGGACATTCAGGGCTCTGACTCCAAGCTCGATATGACTGAACTCAATATCATTTGCTTGGACATAAGGCATGAGGGGTTCCAGGAGCACTGGAAGCCCTTGAAAATCCATGGCCCCCGATGACGGATATTCTCCATCATCACAGCGGATGGGAAATGATATCCCGTAACCTTCGGAGACAGGTACTCAACTTGAATGTCATCCACCTTCCATTTCTGCAGCATCATTGCGTAGACAGCATTCCGATTGTGAGTCCGATCCCCTGCAACCCGGGCTGCCAGGGAAAACTGATAGGTACCCTTTGTGACCGCCGGATGCGCCTCCACAAGAACCACCACCTCGTCGTCTTCGTCCTCCAAGTCCGAAACCGGGGGGATACGGGCCGAGAGCGAATCCCCCTAACGAGCACTAGAGCCGGAGCCGCTCGACGGGCGACTGCCCGGGACCGATGCATGACCAATCGGGGGACAGTACCTGGACACGGCCTCCGGCGAAGGTGGTCGAGGAAGGGGTGGATGCTCCACTTGCGCTCCAAACTCCTCGGACGGGATCCGGAATGGGGACGCTAGTGGCTGCGGGTCAAGGAGGACGAGGGCTCCGTACGTCTCACCGTCCGATTTGTCCTTCAGTAGGGGTAGGCTGTCGGCGTTGCTCCGGCGGAAGAGAAGGGTGTGTGCCGACCGATGGCGCCGAGAAATTGACCTCGGGCAGGAAGCACGCTGGAGACCGTGGGACGACGTCTGGCTGAATCTGAAGTGGATCGGCGGCGGGACAGATCTGTTCGGCGGCGTCCATTTCCAGGCGATGTGGACAGGACAAGGAAACCGGGAACTGCTGGAATACAGGGCGGGTCCGGCGAAGCAAAGAACGACGCCGGCGTGAGCTCGGTGCGTGGCCGGATTCACTTCAACTCTGTGCATGCGAGGGAGAGCGATAAATGAGATGAACCAGAGGCGTTGAGGCGTGTGGACTGGATTGGCGGACAACCAACGCTGCTAGCAGTCCTGGTCGGCGACGGAGGTGTGGAAATGGGGCGGCGGCGAACGTGAACCCTAGCTAGGGAAGAGAGAAACCTCAGTGATGTAGCAGAGAGCGTTTTTTGTTGTTAGTATTATTTATTAATTGGTCACAAATCATTTAATACTCCTTATGTCTTGATAACAGAACATTTAATACCTTTTATAAATTGATCACAAATTATCAAAATAACATAAACTTTACCGATACAGCAAAATACTAAAAAAAAAATGTTACCAATACATTAAAATATTAAATGAGCATTACCGATAGGTATCAAAGGTAACTAACCCTAAATAAATTGTGCCCCATCTAGTGGACAGTTTAGACATATAGCCAAAGTTCTCTTCAACTTCTTGCTTTGCGGACTAATCTTGTAATTAAAATCAAGTTGGACTTTGCGAGGCTCATGTGGATACCAGAAGATCCGCTCAAAGCAAACCTTATACTAGTATTTGCTCTTTTTGAAAAGCACGTACCGAAGGTCGATGTTAAATATTTTAATCATTATTTACAAATAAATAAAGACTAAGCTAAATGTTGTCAGAATTGACTTTAAAACGTAACTCGAGCAACATTAGAATATAGGCATATTGTTGCTGGAGTTGACTTGAAATGTTAAGGGTATAACAATGTCATGTTCCCCTGATTAGTTCATCCTTTCTCTCTAAAATATGGGACTAAATTTTCCTCTGATTACCTCTCGCAAGCACGACAACGATGATTCGTCTCATAACCGACATATGAATTTGCTTCCAAAGAGACTATATAGCGGACTATCACTAGCACCACCACCACCACCACCACCACCGCCCCCTATGCCTCCAAACAAAGGCCCTGTCCGTCCAACCCTTAAACCATTACCTTCACCCCTACCACATCCGACTCTCCGATCCATCTCTCTGGATCATAATGCTGCACCTGAAAATGTGACAGCAACGAAGAGTCCGTGGTATGTTTCTTAATATGTGCTCCTTGATTACATGTTTTGCTTAAACTCGTTTACTTGTACATATATCGTTACATTATAATTTGAATCCCTAGCAACAATAATACATTGGGAAGTCGTATAAATAAACGTTATCAATTGCAAGAACATATGATATATATGTGGTTCATCAATGGTTTGTTCATGAAGAAAACGTTTATTGAGAGATAATTCGACAATACATTAACAATAAAGTAAATTGTTGTTAATTAAATTTAAACATGCATTTCTCACCCGTTTCATTTCAAATATATACATGCAAATTGTAATTTTTTGAATCTTAACATATGTATATACTCGTTTTTTGAATTTTGTTTTGTTTCAGTTTCACTTGCAGTCAATGTGCCTTGATGGTCAAGCCACGGTTTGTTCAAGACCCTACCGCAAGCACTCATTTAATTTGTTACTTCGGGCAAGTTCCAGCTCGCATTCCATTCCATGAGTATAGGAGATTGATGGTTGTTGCGAACAACAAAAGAAGTGCCGAAATAAATGCTTTGAAGAAAGGGAGAGTTCAAAACTTGAAGTGATTCTTCAAATATTCACATGCAACGTGCAAAATAACACATGTAATGATCTTTCACATGTAATACTCATCTTATTCAGACAGAATAAAATTTGCTTTTTTTTTTTCTGAAGAAGAACTTGTATTATTACGCAAGGTCAAAATTCACAAGACCCTGAATGGGTCCCGGAACAATACAATTCAAATCAGAATTTACCAAAACTTGTGCATTACAAGCTAACTCATGTGCCACTTTGTTTCCCTCTCGTCGAACATGCCCAACTCGAAAGCCCGGAATCTCATGCAGAAGGTGTTAACAATCCTCAATGATTCCTCCAATCGGAGCCAATATTTGCCCCGGATTAGAAACCGCTAGCACCACATTAAGACAGTCAGTCTCCACAGTCCCTTGCTCCCAACCTTTTTCTCTTGTCCATCTCAAGGCCTCTCTCAATGTAAGAGCCTCCACTAATTCAGGGTCTTTAACCCCAGGGAATAAACAACATTTCCACCCTGCGACCACTCCAAACTCATCCCTGCAAACAATTCCCCCGCTTCCTCCATCTCCTCCACCCGTGGCCCCGTCCACATTCACCTTCCAATGCCCCGAAGGTGGACGTTGCCACTTACTCCGAGCCCCTACAGCTCCACTTCTCCCTGTAACATCGGTTGCCTGAGGAGAGCTTGGTTAGGATTCACTTCACAAAATCAACATATAAACTAAATAAATTAGGAGTGATTTTGTTAAAGAAAATCTATTTGTATGGCTTGTTTATATCCATCATTCTCGTTTACCTACACCAAACTTTGTATATATAAAACATGTATCAAATACAAATCAATACTTATTGTACAAACTACGGACCAATCTGAGTTACAGGATGTGTGCGCGAGATTGTAAAAGTGTTTGATGATATACTATGCAAAGTGTTGGTACTTTACACGTAACGGTACGGGTACCTTACATAACACCAAAGTTGTAAAAGGCGCTAGGCGCTAGTCGGGCGGTGAAGACCCCTAGGCGTTAGGCGGGGACTAATCGGGACCTAAGCGGGGCCTACACGAATTTTATTTTATTATTATTTTTAATTATGTATAAATATATATTACATAAAATAACGTAATTTTATGTATGAAATTAGTAATATGTATTTTATATTATATATATATATATATATAGGGCTATCAAGTACAAACCTTATTTCAGGTCAGAACGTGAAACCAATATGAGTCATTGATTATCCAGATCGGATGGCCACCGAAATTCAGGAGGACTGATTGATTACGAAATCAATTACAAGATATGCATTAAATCTTGGCTTTTAATTCTATGATCCAAGGGTCCAGATTGAAAGTTTGTAGTTCTGACGAAAGATAAAAGTTTGTACCTAATAGTAATCCTATATATATATATATATATATATATAGGGTAGCTATCCAGTAAAAACCACCCTTATTGTGCAAACTACGAACTCACCAGGTGCTGACACGTGGCATGTTTAGTGCTGATAGTTTGCGCAGCACGGTGCTAATAGTTTGGGACTATTAGCACTGTGCACCCAAACTATTAGCACTCTGCGCGCCACGTGTCAGCGCCTGGTGAGTTCGTAGTTTGCACAATAAGGTGCGGTGTTTTATATATATATTGTCCACGTGTCAACATATGGTGCGCTCTGCTGACATCACTTTGGGGGGATCCTGTGGCTCTCATGGGTTCGTAGTTTGCACAATAAGGGGGGGTTTGTACCTGATACCAATCCTATATATATATATATATATATATATATGATTTTAGTTAAGTTTATATTATAAAAAGAAAAAATATTAACTACTTTAGTTCTTGTAATGGGGAAAAGTAGTTAATGTGTTTCATAGGATCGTTGGGTGTCTTGGGATGCAAGAAAGCATCGGTTAGAACTTGTTTGTAACTTCTTGAGGGCTAGTCCCTTGCCTTTGTTTTCTATTTCGAAAACAAGGTTTCAATAACAAAAAAATTGCTGATAAAAAAAAGTATGAATAGTGTATAAGCACTCGTAAATACACCATGAAGGACTTTATAATTACAGTCACGGTAATTAGGTTTTAAAGGTGTATTGTCTAATTAAAACTTAAAAATATGAAGTGCATTTTATGTTGTGGAGTCCCACATCGAGGACACAAAGATGTCATTTGATGGTAGTTATAAAGTAAAGACAGAGGTTGTGTTAGAGCAAATTCACACGCTGATGGTGGGAAAAGGGTATCTGCTCGGCATGTTTAGTTGGGGTTGGCCCACTGAATCGGCTTCTCGCCCCATTTAGTCAGTCGCCCGCCTGGCCCGCCTAGTCGGTTATAAAGTGGTATAGCACCTTGTACCGGCCGACTCACTTGAGTCGTGGAATTTTTGTGTTCAGAGCGTCTAGGCGCCGCCTGGATGGGCACCTAGCCCGCCTTTTACAACCTTGCATAGAACAGTGCTAGTACCTTGCATATACGTTGTTGGTAGCATGCATGTTGCGCGAGGTCAAAGGCACACGCGGACAAGGTCACATGTCTGCATCATGCACGCTCTGATGACGTCCTTTTTGGCAGCATCATGTGGCCTATATTAGTCCTTAGTTTGCACAAAAAGAATGGCTTGGATTGGATACCATCCATACATATATGGGGGCAAAAGAGGTCATGGACGGAAAATGCAGGAACAGTGAATAGGGGAAAAGGATACCAAGAAGAACCAGGTAGAGAATGAGGGAGAAACTCACCTCAAACAATCAGCACCCTATGCTCACGAATGGAGAAAATTAGTAGCCGAAACGCCTTAAACAAGTTCGAGCGCTAAACCTCCACGAGCGAACAGAAGAAGAAAGAGAGGGTGTACTGATCTGTGAGGACAAAAGATCATGTGAAAAAGAAAAAAAGTATATCTAGAACAAAATTTAAATAGGAGGGCAGATTTGGTGCCTCAAAGAAGAAGAAGAAGAAGAAGAAGAAGTAATGAAAATGAGGGGATTCTTTTGCTAGAAAGAAAAAAAAAGTGTAGTGTTGGGTTTGGGCTCCAAAGCCCAAATTTTTTTAGGCCCACTTAACAACTTAAGCCTATTTATGTCTTGTCTTCTATCGGTACATAAGTGTACAGTAGGATTTGAGAGCAAGTTGGACAAGAGAGTGGGTGGCCGAACAGTGCAAGGGGGATTTTTCCACTGTGTGGTGCTGCATCTTGGACAGAGAAAAAAGGAGTTGAAAACAAAACTCAAAGGAATTTCAGTGTTCCTTGGTGGATGAGTTGTAGTTGTCAGAAATTGAAACAGTAAGTTCTTGAGAGAGTTTCTTCTTCTTAATTACTGCAACACATTGAAAGAGGAAACAAAGTACTTTGTTGTTCTAAGAAGTGGTTGTGCTCAAGCATTTAGAAGGAGATTGATAATTAGTGACTATGGGTAGACATTAATGATAATTTATTCTTGATTGGAAGCAATAAATGGCTTTTGTGTGCTAGAGTTTCAAGACAAAAGAACAAGCCTGTTTCAAGATTGAGTAGCAGCTAAAGGTATTCTTTTGATGTTGGTCTTAGTATTTTTGTGCAACAAAAATTAAGAAGACCACAAAAGGTGAATTTGTCACCTTTATCGGTAACAAAAGATAGGTTAATTTCTTTTGTGGAATATCGTTGTGTATTTGAGGGATAGAGAATTAGGAGTGTGTAATTCTCGGTTAATACAAGGAGCTCGTCGTTGTCCCGTGGATGTAGGCACATTGCCGAACCACGTATATCATTGTTTATGTTTATTTCTGCACTTTGATTATTGTTCCGCGTTATCTGTTATTGTTGTTTGGTATTTCTCCACATCAAAGTGGTATCAGAGCCTGGTTCGCTTGTTGGGGTTTTCTGTGTTAAACGATGGAAGCTAATACAAGTAGAATGGTTAATCTGAATGGTTCGAATTATCATGTTTGGAAGGGTAAGGTGGAGGATCTTCTTTATGTGAAGGACTATTATCTGCCAGTATTTAGTGAAGAAATGCTTGCAGGTAAAGCTGATGGTGATTGGAAATTATTTCATCGCCAAGTGTGTGGTTACATCAGGCAATGAGTTGATGATAATGTTTTGAACCATGTTAGTGGAGAGACAGATGCACGCATTTTATGGAACAAGCTTGAGCAGTTGTATGCTCGAGAGACTGGGAACAATAAGTTGTTTTTGATTAAGCAGATGATGAGTTTGCAGTATGAGGATGGGAGTCATATGACAGATCATTTGAATGCTTTTCAGGGTGTTATTAATCAACTTGCAGGAATGGGTATCAAGTTCGAAGATGAAGTTCAAGGTTTGTGGCTTCTGGGTACTTTGCCGGACTCTTGGGAGACGTTCAGAACGTCATTGTCTAACTCGGCTCCATATGGTGTTATTACCATGGATATGGATAAGGGGTGTGTTCTAAATGAAGAGGCGAGGAGAAAATCACAGGGTTCCTCTTCACACACGGAGGTCTTGGTTACTACACAAGGAGGGGGGAGTAAGAGCAGAGATCCGAAAGGCAGAGGAAGAAGTAAAAGTAAAACTGGTTTGCTAATGTTGAGTGCTATCACTATGGTCAAAAAGGGCATACTAAGAAGAATTGCTGGAAATTTGAAAGAGATACCAAAAATGAAAAAAGAAAGGGAAAGGAGCACAATAACGATGTTGATGCTGATAATGAAGCTGTTATGACAGAGGAGTTCCTTATTCTATGTGATGATCAAGAAACTGTCAATTGGCTTCTTAAGAAACCAGTTGGATAACAGATAGTGGTTCCAGCATACATGCTACATCCAGGATGGATTTCTTTTCATCTTATACACCTGGTGACTATGAGAGTGTTAAGATGCGAAACAGAGACACGTCAAAGGCTATTGGCGTTGAAGATGTGAGCTTGGAAAAGGAAAATGGTACACTCTTGGTTCTTAAAAATGTTAAGCATGTTCCTGACATTCGCTTGAACTTGATATCTGTGGGTAGGCTAGATGATGAAGGTTTTCATCATCACTTTGGTGATGGAAAGTGTAAGCTCACCAAAGGTTCTATGGTTGTGGCTAGAGGGAGCAAGTGTGCTTCGTTGTACATTACTCGAGCTAGAGTTTGTGACAGCATTGTTAATGCAGTTGAAAATGAAGATACAACTGAATTGTGGCATAGTCGGCTCAGTCACATAAGTGAGAAGGGATAGATTATTTTGAGTAAGAAGAATCTTCTACCGGGGATGAGTTGCACACCTTTAAAGAAGTGTAAACATTTCTTGGATGGTAAGCAAACAAGAGTTTCTTTAAATCATCCCCTCCTTCTAGAAAGCCAGAAATACTTGATTTAGTGTATTATGATGTGTGTCTATGAAGAGAAGGACATTAGGCAATGCACTTTATCTTGTGACTTTTATTGATGATCATTCAAGGAAGGTGTGGGCTTACACCTTGGAGACGAAAGATCAAGTGATTGGAGTTTTCAAGCAGTTTCATGCGCTAGTTGAGAGACAGACTGGGAAGAAGTTGAAGTGCATTAGGACAGATAATGGAGGTGAGTATTGTGGTCCTTTTGATGAGTATTGCAGGGATCAAGGTATTCTACATTGTCACACCCCAAATCTAGTTTTGACCGGACTCGAGACGTGAACTAAAAATGATAAATAAATGAATAAAAGAAAAGTTTTACTAATGTGAACTCCATAAATAAGATTACATAAAACCAATTCAAGGGTCAACAGTTCTGAAAATAACAGGAAATAAAGTCAAAATAAGCCAATACGTCTCTAGAATAATCCCCGATTCCCAACGAACTCCCGAGCCTTGAGATCACCTCTAGGACTACTCAAAAGTAAACATGTACAAACAGTAAACAAGAAGATGGGTGAGCTTACGCTCAGTAGGAAAAAAAGCAGTAAAGTAAAATAACCCCGTTAAAGTATAAAATCAACTAGTTCAAGTACTCAGAGTTTAACAATTAGAACGATTAAACGAAAGGTGCTGTAAATATAGATCAAGAAAGTTCCAATGTCTTGAATAAAGTAACCCTTAAGGGAATCAACGGAAAATAAAGATGTAATGCTTTAGAGAAGATACTACTCAAGGGTATCGAAGGAAGAAGAATAAATTTATCAAAGAATTAACTAATGAAGCACAAAATACTGAAATATTCTAACATAAAATTCCACGACTCTGATCCGTACACTGACTAGTACATCACGTCAGAGTGCCCCTCGATCCGGAGGAAACACTATCATCGGACTTTCCGAAAAAGTTCTCTAGGAACGCACGTTCTCGGAAGTCCCTGAAAATGTCCCCAAGGGACCATAATTCATCGGGACAAGTGAGTTTCTCTGGAACACGCAGCATCGGAATAAGCCAGTAAAGTATAGTGCCGGAACATCCGTCGGCCTCAGCCTTCCCGGAACACGAAGCATCGGGGGGGGGGGGGGGGGGAACCAGTCCTTCCGGAACACGAAGTATCGGGTAGGACAATAATATCACGTAGCATCGGGGTGGACCCAGTTATTCCGGATCACGAAGCATCGGATAAGACGGTGATGCACCATACCGGAATATCTCTCGATCTAGGTCTTCCCGGATCACGTAGCATCGGGATAGACAGCAGTATAAACATAACGGACCGGCATACCCGCACGGTAAGTAAACAACAAAGGCACTCAATTCCCGACATGGCACACACACAACTCAGAGTAGCAACCAAGCTTACCAGCCGCGTATCATCAGTCTATCACTCACCCGATCATATCCTTAGGTACAACTAAATCACATTCAAACAACCATCTAACCAAGCACATCGCATTCATTTAATTCATTCAATCAATCACATCACATTCATTTCATTCCTAATATAATTAACTTAATTCATCTAGTTTAGTGTGACTCTTAAATTCATCTAAGGACGGAGCATGCATCAACCTTAAAACGAACAAACATCGGTAAATACAGTCAGCAAGCAATCCTAAGGCTCGACATGACCATTCTACCAGCACGACAATTTCCCAAGATATTGAAAGCGGTTAACTAGTGAATCACATCCTATATGCATACTAAGACTCGTCCATTTATTATTATAATTGAAATACGGTTATTCTAGTGAATCACATCTTATATGCAATCTAGGACCTTTCCGGTTATTAATTATCCCGTAGGCATACTATTAGCGTTATTTAAATCATCAGATGAGTTTAGTGCTTTTCCCTACCTCAAGACGAACACAAAAGCTACGTCTCCTACCTGCTGACGACCTGGCCTAACTCTGGTCTTCTCGGGCGAAGTCCAAGTTTGGGTTTTAACAGTTAAAGTCCAATATCAGTCCAGGTCCCGATAGATCAGTCCTCTAAATTAACAGTTCGTCTTTCAATTTAATTGATAGGTCCAAGGATTATCTGATTTTAGTCCAAATAGTAATTAAATTAATTAAATCTTTATGTCCGATCCGGCCCGAACCCGAGTCCGGACCCAGAACGACCTGAGCCTGACCCAAACCTGGGTCCAGACCCGACCCGACCCGACCCGGACTGGCTCCAGACCGAGTCCATACCCAATTGGGCCTGGTCCTGGCCCAAAGGTCCAGCCCTGGTCACAAAGACCCGTCTGGTCCTGTGTCTCTAGCCAGGCCCAAGGCCCGAATCTCTGGCCTGAGCTTTGACGACGTCGAGGCGGAGGGTAGGTTTCCGGCGGAGTTAGGGCGGCGATGGGGGAGGCTCGAAGTGACCCCTTGGAGTCAGCGACGGTGTCAGGAAGCCGGGTACGAGGAGGGGAGGTTGTCAGGTCAAGAGACGGCTTCTCCGTCCAGCTCTAACGGCCCGAGGAGCTCGCTGGCGCGAGAACTCCACATCTGGAGGTAGGGAACTCCGGCAAGCCTCTCCGGTCGAACTTGACCCAAAACGAGCTCAAAAGCTCGCGGGTCTCAGGAACTAAGGTGACGAGGAAGTTGAATTCGCTCGGAAAAAGGCCTTACCTCCACTGGGTTGCTCGTATCAGGTGCGGCGAGGTTCGGATGAGAAGGGCGACAGCGGTTCGTCTCGATTCGAGGAAAGAGGGGAGGCTTCTGGTGTTGGGTTTGGTCACGGGTTGAAGCCGGAGATGGAGAAGAAGGAGAAGGAGGTGGAGAAGAAGCTCGGAGGAGGTGGATGGTCAGAGAAGAAGGGGCGCGGCGAGGTGTCTCTGGTTCGCGATAGAGAGGAGAGGCGAGATGAGAGAGAGAAGCTTTGGGATGCGTGCACAAAATGGGAGATGAAGAGGCGTGCGTTAGGGTTTTGTGCATGGCTTGGGTTTGGGCCACATACTCTTGGACCGAGCGTGGTAACAGGTTGGCCTTGGCTTGGGCCTGGTCTCTGACCGGGTCTGGCCAGTCTGGTCAGCCAAACCCTCTTCTCCTCTTTTTTATTTCTTTTCTTTTCTTTTCTTTCCTTTTTTTGCAGTCGATCCAATAATCGACTCGCTCCCCAACTCAACGAAGTCCTCAACGACAAATTATCGAAATAAAACTCAGGTCTTTACAGACACCTCAGTTGAATGGGTTAGCTGAGAGGATGAACAAGACACTTGTTGAGAGAGTGAGATGTTTACTTTCACAAGAAAGACTACCGAGATCCTTTTGGGGTGAAGCTTTGAGTACGGTAAAACATGTGTTAAATCTCACACCTAGTGTTCCTCTTGGGTTTAATGTTCCAAATAGAGTTTGGACAGGTAAGGATGTCTCCTATGATCATCTGAGAGTTTTTGGGTGCAAGGCATTTGTGCACGTACTAAAGGATGAAAGGTCTAAGCTTGATGTGAAGACAAGACAGTGTATAATCATCGGTTATGGCTTGGATGAGTTTGGATATAGGTTTTATGATCCCGTACAGAAGAAGCTAGTTAGAAACTGTGATGTGGTTTTTATGGAAGACCAGAACATTGAAGATATGGAAAAAGCTGTAGATCTTCCTCCATATAGTGATAACTTGATTGACTTTGATATAGTTCCTTCTACAGGTTTACAAAGTCAAGTTGAAGACGAAGTTCATGATGACCATCAAGATACAGGAAATGTTGACATTCCAACAGAGGTTGAGATGGATGATGAAATCCATAAGAAGTTGCCAGTATCAGACCTTCCACCAGTTGTTCCACTCAGGAGATCTTCTAGAGATCGTCACTCTTCTTCAAGGTATTCTGTTGATCAGTATGTGTAACTAACTGACGGGGGAGAGCCTCAAAGTTATGAAGAAGCCATTGAAGATGAGAGAAAAGAGGAGTGGGTTGAGGCCATGTAAGATGAGATGAAGTCACTGCATGAGAACCATACTTTTGAGTTGGTTGAGTTACCGAAAGGTAAGAGAGCTTTGAAGAACAAGTGGGTGTATAAAGTAAAGCAGCAAGAGAAATGCTCACGCCCAAGATACAAAGTTGGATTGGTGGTCAAGGGGTTCAACCAGAGGAAAGGTATTGACTTTGATGAAATATTTTCTCCGGTTGTTAAGATGTCATCCAGTCGCGTTGTTCTGAGTTTAGCAGCTAGGCTTGATTTGGAGATTGAGCAGACTGATGTTGATGCCCCTTGGGGGCGGGACCCTTCGGGGTTGGGTCTTTTTGACCCGGTGAAGGACGATTTGCAGGTGGAGCAGTTTCATGGCAATCAAGGCTTCAAAAGTATGGCACACATTCTACGACATAAGCTTGAGGTATGTTGTAAGATTGCCGGAATGGCGATGCCCTCCATTCATTGAGACGGGGGCGGTATCCTTCGAGGTGGGGTCTTTTTGACCCGGTGGAGGACGACGAGCAGGTGGAGCTTTTATGGGCTTTGTCGCCAAAGTGGAGATTGTTGGGTTTGGGCTCCAAAGCCCATATTTTTTTAGGCCCACTTAACAACTTAAGCCCATTTCTGTTTTGTCTTCTATTGGTACATAAGTGTACAGTAGGTTCGAGAGCAAGTTGGACAAGAGAGTGGGCGGCCGAACAGTGCAAGGGGATCTGGTTTTGGTTTTTTCCACTGTGTGGTGTTGCATCTTAGACAGAGCAAAAAGAAGGAGTTGAATACAAAGCTCAAAGGAATTTCAGTGTTCCTTGGTGGATGAGCTGTAGCTGTCAGAAATTGAAACAATAAGTTCTTGAGAAGGTTTCTTCTTCTTAATTGTTGCAACACATTGAAAGAGGAAACAAAGTACTTTATTGTTCTTGAGAAGTGCCTGCGTTCAAGCATTTAGAAGGAGATTGATCATTAATGACTATGGGTAGACATTAATGATCATTTATTCTTGATTGGAAGCAACAAATATGGCTTTTCTTTGCTAGAGTTTCAATGCAAAAGAATAAGCCTGTTTCAAGATTGAGTAGTAGCTAAAGGTATTCTCTTGATGTTGGTCTTAGTATTTTTGTGCAAAAAAAATTCAGAAGACGACATAAGGTGATTTTGTCAACCCATTGTCGGTAACAAAAGATAGGTTAATTTCTTTTGTGGATTACCGTTGTGTATTTTAGGGATAGAGAATTAGGAGTGTGTAATTCTCGGTTTATTTCTCGGGTTAATACAAGGAGCTCGTCGTTGTCCCGTGGATGTAGGCACATTGTCGAACCACGTATATCGTTGTTTTTGTTTATTTTCTGCACTTTGATTATTGTTCCGTGTTATCTGTTATTGCTATTTGGTATTTCTCCACTTCACTCTCCCCTACCACTACCGACATGTCTCCCGATCTTGTTCGGTTCCCCCTCTACAATTTCGATGTTTGTCGTCTGGCTCACCTCGGCGTCAACCAACCTTCAAGCCGCTTGAAGTCGCCGACGTCTCTATATTCGTCGTCACCGACCCTGAAGCACCTCTGAAACTGCCACCCCGGGGGTTTCTGTCTCTACAGTCGTCGTCCCTGATGTTGCCGTCGCCGTCCTCCCTGTTGATGTCGCCGCTTCTAATGCCGCCGCCGTCTCGAATGTCATCGCCATCTCTAGAGTCGTCCCTGAAGTCGTCGCCATCGGATCTGCAGTCGCAGCCGGCGCGCCCTTCTCCACCGCCGCAACCGCCTCGACCCCTTTCACGATTATGGATCTCGCTAATCGAAAGGGTCTTTTTTTTTTTTTTACTTAAGTTTGTCTTTGCATGATCAATGCTCATCGAACAGAGAATCGAGGATTTCTCTAGGGAAGGGAGCGTCAGGGAGAGGTCCTTAGACGATGTTTTGTGTAAGAACCGCCGCCGGTCAACACCGGTCGAACCGGTAAAATTTGGAAAAGTTGACTTTCTGCCAGTAAAGTCAATCGATGACTTCGGGAGTCATTCGGTACTTATCCGGGACCCAAAAAGCTTATCCGTCGTTACGGTTAGCTTAGTTGGGTCGTTTCCTTTCAATTGAGTATTTTTGTGAAAAAATCAAATCCGGGTCAAACGTGGTCAAATTAGGGGCTTCATCGGATTAATTTAAATATGCAGAAATAATTATTGGTAGAGGTGGACCCCACATGGACACATGTCCATGGGTCTTGGAGGAGAAAAAATAGCTTAGAAAAGACCCAATTGCCCCCATTCTTGGGCCTAAAGAGGAAAGGGGCTAAAGGGGTCTTTTAGACATTTCTATTTTAAGTTAAAGTCATCACATGAGCCAAACTTCAGCCCATTTCTTCTAGCTTGGCCAAAATACACAAGGGAGAGAGAGAGTGTGGAGCTCCATTACTTGAAGAGGAAGAAAGGGAGGAAAAAGGATACATTTGCTTGATTTCCACCACAAATCTTCTCCAAATCTTCATATTTATCATCCACTCTTCATTTCCTAAGGTGAGCATTCAATAAAAGCCTCTTTTGTTGATTTCCTAGTTGTGGGTTTTGTAGAAAATGCATGAACTAGGCTTGGGTTCCTTGGATTTGAGGTTCTTCGTGTTTAAATGAATGATTTGTGGAGAAAATGGAGGATTATGTTGGAAATGGATTGGGTTTTATTGTTTTGATGAAACCCAACATTGGGTATTGAAGTTTTGGGGTTTTGGGGACTGAATTTGAAGGTTTTGGAGGTTAACAATGGAGTTTTTGAGGTTTGGATTCGTGGGGACGAAGTTGAGTGAAGAAGAAGAAGAAGAAGGGGGCTGTTAGACCCGTCACAAATCCGTGATGGGAACCATGACGATGCACGTCACGGCTCCGTGACGTAGACCGTGACGGTGCACGTCACGGTTCTGTGAGGTTGGCTGTGACGGTGCAGATCACGGTTCTGTGACCCAAACCGTGACTGAGCCCGTCAAGGCTCCGGGACCCACTCCGTGATAGATTAGAAATGGACTTTCCAAGTCCATTTTGGTTGTTTTCGATTAATTAGGAAGGCTATCTTTAACCGAACGTATTGGGGATTAGGCCGGGTGTTTTCTCTTTAAACAGACATTGAATTATTATTAATTCTCGTATTACTTTGTGATCTTCGACGTTGTTCCTGATCACGGAGGAGGAGGCTACTAGGCGACTCGTGGTTGTTCGTGTTGGATAACGGTTGAGGTAGGGAAAAGTAGCGAATACCGGTTTAATTACGGAAAATTACTTGATTGCATATAGGATATGAATAGCCTGAATAATTGTAAAATCACATGTAGGATGTGAATAACTAGCGTAATCATTTAAAATATGGAACCACTTGTGGGCCATGTCGTGCCCGTAGGTGTGGGGCTTGTTGTGCTGTAGAATCGTATGTGGGCCAGGTCGTGCCCGTAGGATTATGTGTTGGTTGAGATTGGTATCTTGTAATGGTTGATATGTTGTATGCTCCGTTGTTAAATTAAGGATCATGATATGCTATGAGAACGTGGTGAATGTTGGTCCGAATTATTGTCTTGTGATATGATCGGGTGATTGATAGACCGATGTTTTGTGTTTTGGTATGATGTATTGGTACGATATGTTCTTAGGATGGTGTTCCGGTACGATATCTATACCGTGGAGGATTCCGGTATAGGATATCTAGGCCGAGGATGATGTTCCGGGGCGATATCTATACCGTAGAGGATTCGGGTATATGATACCTAGGTCGATGGCGAGTTCGGTACGGTATGTGTGGTGTGATTTATACCCCATGTCACAGGAAGATATCCGACCGATGATGTGTGTTCAAGTCCGGTATGTTTGATATGAGTTGCACCCCGATGCTGTGTGTTCCGGGAAGATATCTAGGCCGATGTCGAGTTCGGTACAATATGGTTGAGTCGTGCTATGGAATCCGACGTGTTGTTATGGGATACTTAATTGAGTGTGGGTGCGAATTATATTACTCTGTGCGTTGATGTGTTTGTTTCATTGTGGTTATGTATGTCGGTCATGTGATCTTCTGTGATCTTGAAAACGTTTATATCTGAGTTCAGCGTATTGTTGTGCGAGTTCGCACACGTGGTTAATTGTGAGATAATCGTGGTCGTAATGCAGTGTGGATTGTTTGGGTGACGGGTGCTAAAGGAATAGTTGAGGAGAAATGTCTAAGTGTTGGTTTAGTATCAAGTTGACTTACGAGTTGCTCTCGAGTGGGGTCAAGTGTTGTCTTTGGGTTACTTGTTTAAATGGTTCTCGTTATTGCTTTAGTAGTATGCCATAATCGGACGGGTATCCGTGGTGGTGATCAATTGTTCACTCCCTTTACTACTTTTTCCTACTGAGCGAAAGCTCACCCCCTTTTCTATTGTTCCACAGGTTTTGATCGCTACTGATTTAGAGGACGTCTCAGAGCTTGGGAGCTTAGTGAGAGTCCTAGTTCTGGGTGGTTTAGAGACGTACTTTCCTTTTTGTACTAAACTTCTCATTACTTGGAGCTTGAGCATTTGACTCTTATATTCAGAATTACTGGTTTTAAACAACTTATTGGAGGTTTATTTCGTTTAAATTTGCGGTTATTATTTTTATTTTAAGTTCACGTCTCGAGTCCGGTTAAAACCGGATTTGGGGCGTGACAATTTGGTATCAGAGCCTGGTTTTTCAAAACTTCTGACTGTACGTCAATTAGGCAGGTAGAGTTAAGTCGTTAGTTTTCGGTGTGTGTCGGTTACGCGAATCGGAAATGTCCTACGCGTAGAACCGAGATGAAGAGAGTCTCGGTCTGGTGAAATGTCTGTCTGGTGTTGTGTGCCTTTGGTGAACCATTGTGGTTTGTGCCAATGGTTGTATTAATTGATTGTTGTGTGCTCGATTGTTGGCCGATCGGTTAAGATCGAAATGTGACTTGGCCGGGTGGTAATCATGTATTTTCCGAGACCCGAGGTGTATAGTTACGATAGCTTAATTTGTCCTATGATTGTGTCGAGTGCTTTGTGCAGGATGTGAATTGAATGTCCCGCGTAAGCGGATGGTTAGTAGAGTTTTTAAACGGGTCATGCTCAAATTTCTGCAAAAACCAAAGTGTTTGTACCATCACGACTCGACTACAGGGGCCCTGTGGTCGAACGTGACGGGGGGATGTCAAGTGGTTACAACGTAATTCGGGGACGCCTGAACCGGGTTGTAACGACATGATATCAACATGGAATGTTATGATAGAAAGAGAAAAGTATTAAGAATCTTTGAAATTAAGTTGATGTTGAGACTTTGTGGAGTTGTTGTGTGACGTGAACTGTGGACTATGTGGCTTTATTTGCAATCGTTGGATTGTGTGGTTGACTTTGTGTGGCGCGCAAGTGTGCGAATTTTCCCTGATTGTGTTAAAACTAGTTATGATTGTGCCAAGATTTGGCATGTTGTTGGGTTCGAGTGCGACCTTTGTGAAACGTGTATGAACGCTAGTAACTTAAGCGCGTCGCTTTATGCGAATTTAAGAAGTGAACATGTGTGTTTATCCATGTAGTGGATATAGACGACATGGCTCGTACTTATGTACCACGAGGCACTAGAGGCCGGCCAGCTCAGAGCCGAGAGCAGCCGCCTGCCATTGAGCCGGTAGGGGCAGTGAATGCCCAAGGTGCTTCCACTGAGGAGCACGAGGGAGGCGACGCTGGACCATCAGGGCTTCCACCCAGAGTTCCGCCGGTCGTAGAGTCGACCCAGGCAACAGTCCTGGAGGAATTGGTTTGCACAGTTCAGGTCCTAGCGGCGATCATCGCCTAGAGAGAGGTTGTGGTGCCGGCACCAGAGATCGTGCCTGCTGCCACTGCAGCGGCTACTGTGAGGTCTAGTCAGGTTGATGGCTACACAGCCCAGGGATTGAGAGACTTTCTTAGGCTGGGAACGCCTACCTTTTCCGAGGAGCCAGACCCCGATGCGGCCGAGAGATGGCTGGAGCATATTACCCGAAACCTGGATACTTCAGGGATCATGGATGATCACCTGAGGGTATCCTTTACTACGTTCCAGCTGAGGGAAGATGCCTACCACTGGTGGCAGCGTGAGCAGCTCAGAGTCGGGGATGACTTCCAGCTGTTCGGAGAGGTGTTCTTGGAGCAGTACTTTCCGGGGTCGGCCCGAGATTATAGACACCAACAGTTCCTGGAGCTGCGTCAGGGAGGGATGACAGTGTCAGAGTATGAGGCGAGATTCACCTCATTGTCCTGCTTTGCACCGGATTTGGTGCCGACTGAGGTGCGACGATGTAGGCGATTTGAGGGGGGACTCATCTCGTCGATCGTGAACTGAGTCACAGCCCTGAGGACTCAGCTGTACACAGATATGGTAGATCAGGCACTGGCAATGGAGCGATACTTCAGGGAGACCGTCAAGACCCGGGAGAGTAGGTAGACAACGAGTGGCTTCTTGAGGCCGTCTAAGGTCCGCGACCAGAGGAAGCTAAGGACCTCAAGATCTTTCCAGCCATAGACGCAGTCTGGCGAGGCGAGACTGGTCGGGTCGGTAGCATCCATTGGACCTTCCTCGCCAGAGAAGATGTGTTTTCAGTGTAGACAGTCGGGCCATCTGGTCCGAGACTGTCCGAGGAGTAGTGGGCCAGCAGCTCGCCCAGCGAGCAGTCAGACGAGACCTGAGGAGAGGCTGAGTGCCGTACAGCCGATATGCTAACGGTGCAGACGGCCAGGGCACATCTCGGTTGGGTGCCCCGACCGGTTTGGAGTGATGTTAGCACCGCGACCGCAGTGTGTCCAAGGCTATACATCACCGTATTCAAATCTCATTAATAATCGTATTATTGTGGATCATTATTCAAGGGTTAAATATCGAAACTTACTCTTAAGTATTGGTCACGAACACTATACTACCCATGTTTTCAAAATGAACACTACACTACCTTTAAGTATTGGTCACGCGATTCTGTTAGTAAAAATGGACGGAATTTTCCATTCTGTTAGTCATATGACCTCAAGTGTCATATGATGGATGGTAAAATGACGCTTCCCCTTAATTATATGACCTCTACACATTTTATAAGGAACATTACCATTGCCCTCAAGATCACAGAGGATCACATGACCGACATACATAACCACAGTGAAACACGTCATTTTACTATCCATTATATGACACTTGAGGTCATATGACTAACGGAATGAAAAATTCCGCCATTTTTACTATCAAAATCGTGTGACCAATACTTAAAGGTAGTGTAGTGTTCATTTTGAAAACGTGGGTAGTGTAGTGTTCGTGACCAATACTTAAGAGTAAATTTCGATATTTAACCCTTGAATAATGATCCACAATAATACGATTATTAATGAGATTTGAATACGGTGATGTATAGCCTTGGACACACTCCAAAGTGGTAATTCTTTTATTATAATTTTTCGGCTATTTCAAAAGAGGATATATACATTTACGAATGGAGGTGCGCTTCTATACATGGGTTATACTTTTCCTAACTCGATTTGGAACGATTTATTTTGTCTATAAAACACAACGGTTTCTCGAAAGAGACCTTTTGAGAGGTTAGGATGATGTGAGACTTCAAGAAGGTATCCAGGAAAAAGAAGAGAGTTGGGATCGAGCTCTTTTTATTTCTATTAGGACGGGATGTGTCTCCTCAACAGCGTCCCGCTCACCTGTCTGGTTTTCACTAAGAAGACTGCGCAGCATACCTCGCTTATTTTTAGGACCCAACAAGTACTCTTGTTCTTGAATAACGATAACGAAGTGTGTCATAGACTTCCCACCGGCTACTGCTTCGGTCGTTGCCCAAAACCTCCCTGTCCTAACCTTCGTAATTCAGATCGGGGGACGATGGAAATCCAGGGCTAATGGAAATTCAAAGTGTTCATAGCCGGCCTCCTTTTTTTTCAGAGCCATTCTTGTCCTCCCAATGAAACAAGGGGGAGGTATGGGACCACATTAAAGCCACTGCAAGTGGTTATGGGGTAGCAGAGCCTTGTCAATCCCTTGTCTCAGTCGATCCAGTAGGGATTCAAGAAGGTAAGCATCAGAGGTGGTGGTAGTGGGTTGCCAGTGGATGGATGGGACGGGGCCTGGAGAAGAGACCGCACACGGCACATTGATTCTAAACCCTAAGGAAGAGAGAGCGCAAGCTTTCCGTAGACTTCCTCTAAGGACATACATGTTCTAAGATTCAGAAGCAAGAGAATAGAACTAGGTGGAGAGGAACGATAAGTGATGTTTCTACAACGGAGCGAGGAACAAGGAGGTCATGCAACCACTCTTTGATACGTGATACAAAACCCTAGACGCTATATCATTAGTGCCTTTCTATTTTCGATAAGCACACCTTAAGTAACTTAGTAATAATTAGTCAGATTAATTACAATCAGATACATTTAATCTATGGCCAATTTCACAAAATTATATCGAAATTTAAAATTATGTTCACAACTTTTCCAACATTTTTTTCACCATTACAAATTCGGTTGAGTCACTTTCAGGCTCCTTATAGATGATTCGTCGCAGGATGCACAAAGATCTTCAAATCAGAGATCGTCATACCTCCTCAATCGTGTTGTGGGAATTAGGAACTCACCGAAATCAGAACTTATCAAATAGTGGGTCTCCGTCTATGTGAATCTCGTTGGCGGATCTCGATAATATCAAACATATGTTGTCACGGAGGACATCCGAAGTTCCTTTTGTGTGTATATTTAAGATTTTAACATTTTAGATTAGGTTAGGCTTGAGGATTGAGTTTATCATTCGATAATCTTATAGTTTTTTATCAGCAATGCATATCTTAAAACACCGATTCTTTAAAATAAAGATCACGATGGGTGGAAATGAAACAGGAAGCAGCATTCCTTTCGGAACCTCAAGAAGCTTCACATCGGAGAAGACCAACAACCACAAATAATGGGTACGCAGACCCTGAAGCAACTACAAGAAGACCCACGCCGAGGAAGACCAACAACCATAAAGTATGGGTACGCAAACTCCGAAGGAAACAACCACAAACCAAGAATGGGTACGCAGACCTGAAGGAAACAACCACAAACAAAGAATGGGTACTGATAGTTTATAGTTGATTTTAAGTTTCAAGTGTTATAGTTTGATTTTGAGGATAATTTTTTCATGTCGAAAAAATAAACAGGAAACTAACTAAATTTTTAACAGTCTTTATGAGGCTGAAAAAATATATTAGAAGAGTTCGAAAAATATTCAAACTTTAAGTATGATAATGTGTTAAAGATACAAAGTTAAATATGTTACAATGATCTTTTAAAGTACTTCACTCTTCTTAGAGTTAGTAAGAAATGGTGGTGGCGGTGGCGACGAACGGGCAATAATATAGTGGCTCCCCACACCAGAGCCTCTTCCCTTTTTTTTCATTTGGTTTACCCCTACCTTCTCCGATAGAGGGAGGAGGCTTGATCTTCATAGCGGCAAGAGGACCTTTTTCACCGTCTCTAGTAGGGTTGGGAAAAATACAGTTAATTCACTGAAATCATCGGTATCGACCGTAATTGCCACTGGAATAATCGAAACCGGTGATTTCGGTGTCTGAGCCGGCTAAAAAAATCCTTGAATCGATGACATTTTCGGTTTTATGTTTCATAAACCGGAATTAAACCGGCCGATTTCGATGCCGGCTTCGGTGGTTTAAAAGGAACCACCGGAGGTTCCTGTTTCGGTGGGGGTGAGCGGCTCTGGTGCTAGTTAACCGATTGTGCCCACCCCTAGTCTCTAGTAGAGGGTGGACAAGCTTTTTGGCAGGCCCATTTTTTGGGGGATGTAAGGGTATTGGTGCTTCGTATTATAATGAAGGGCCGAGATAGACAGCAACGGTGGTTGGTTTTGGGCGAACGGGTCCGGTCTGAGGTGCAGGGACGGGCGGTACATCCGTGTATTGTAGGGATGACGATGTTGTTGAATGGAGGTCGCTTAGGGCAGGAAAGGATCTCAGAGGCATGCTTTAAGGTGAGTGAGAGGGAAGGACTCGAAGGATGTAACGAAGACGGTCCTAATAGAAACGTCTTCGAGCCCAAATACGGGGTGGGCTATTTTAAGAGTGAGAGTCCAGTGATACCAGTTGCTTGTCTAGGTGGTTCGTGGAATAGGCAGCAAGGCCCGTCCATGCACGGAACCATAAATATGGGTGGGATCCTTTCGGGTTGGGAACAGATGCACGATAAGGGTTCTTTAGAGGATCGAACATGTGCAGGGAGGAGAGTCTGGGCCCCTATAGCATTTGGATGACATGAATGGACAAGTTGGGATCTCGTATTAAGGACTTATCTGGAATCAGTAACGGCATCTTCAGACCTTATCTGGACTAGTTTGTAGTAGTCTTTGTCGATGATATCTTGATCTACTCGCCCAGTGAGGAGGCGCATGAGGAGCATCTGTGGACCGTTTTGACACTCTTACGCACTCACCAGTTGTACGGCAATCTGGAGAAGTGCGAATTTTGGCTCACAGAGGTGAAGTTCCTCGGGCATGTGGTATCTCGAGAGGGCATCTTGGTCGATCCGGAAAAGGTTGATGCATTGTCGAAGTGGGCCAGACCCAGCAGTGTATTTGAGATTCGGAGCTTTCTAGGGTTGGCAGGATATTACCGACGCTTTGTTCAGGATTTCTCGCGTCTAGCAGCACCTATGACGGCTTTGACCCGCAAGGGGGCGGAGTACCTTTGGACGGATGAGTGTGAGCACTCTTTCCACGAGCTAAAGGCTCGATTGACTACCGCTCCAGTGTTGATTGTTCCAGAGCGGGGAGTAGGCTATGACGTGTATTGTGACGCCTCAGGCGAAGGGCTAGGTTGTGTTTTGATGCAGAATGGAAAGGTGGTTGCTTACGGCTCGAGGCAGTTGAAGGTGCATGAGCGCAACTACCCGACCCATGATCTTGAGCTAGCAGCGGTGGTATTTCACTGAAAAGCTGGAGACACTATCTGTACGGTGAGCAGTTCAGGGTGTTTTCAGATCACAAGAGCCTCAAGTATATATTCTCGCAGCGCGATCTGAACATGCGCCAAAGGCGATGGATGGAGTTACTTGAGGAGTACGACTTCGAGTTGCTCTATCATCCGGGCAAGGCGAACGTCGTCGCCGATGCTTTGAGCAGGAAGTCGAGTCATTGCGTTGCCAGCATGGCGGTCCGAGAGTGGGACATGCTGGAGCAGTTGAGTTTATTCAGACTGGAGTTGGAGGAGGTCACAGATGGTATGGCCTTGTATGCCTTGGTGGCTCAGCCCACATTATTTGCTCGAGTGCTAGAGGCACAGACCGAGGATGCCGAGACAGCAGGGATTCGTGAGAGATTGATCGACGGTGTCAAGCTCGAGGGTTGGGAGATGGCACCGATCAGGGTCTCCGCTTTAGAGGACGGCTGTTTGTGCCCAGCGGGTGCAGAGACACCGTATTGCAAGAGTGCCACCACTCCCATCTGGTTGTGCACCCCGGTGGCAACAAGATGTATAGAGACATGCGACGACAGTTTTGGTGGAGTGGGATGCGTGGGGCAGTTGCAGATTTCGTTTCCCGATGCCTCACCTGCCAACAGGTGAAGGCCGAGCATCGGCGTCCTGCGGGCTTGCTGCAGCCCTTACCGATCTCCGAGTGGAAGTGGGAGCACGTGACTATGGATTTTGTGTGTGTGTTACCCAGGTCGTCGAAGGGGCACGATGCTGTTTGGGTGGTGGTTGATCGATTGACCAAGTCGGCACACTTTCTGGGTATGAGGATGACTGATATTGTGGACATGTTGGGTCGGTTGTATGTCAGGGAGATTGTTCGTCTGCATGGAGTACCAGTGTCAGTGGTATCTGATAGGGACCCTCGTTTCAAATCCAGGTTCTGGAAGAGTCTACAGAAGGCTTTGGGCACTGTGGTACTGTTGAGTACAGCTTACCATCCTGAGATAGATGGACAGTCAGAGCGCACCATTCAGATTCTAGAGGACATGCTTCGAGCTTGTGTGCTTGACTTTCAGGGATCATGGGAGGATCATTTTCCTTTAGCAGAGTTTGCCTACAAGAACAGTTACCAGTCCAGCATTGGTATGGCACCATTTGAGGCTTTGTATGGCAGACCTTGTAGATCGCCGGTATGTTGGGCTGAGATTGGGGACCGGAGCTTACTTGGACCAGACATGGTCAGAGAGACGACATAAAAGGTCGCTTTGATTAGAGGATGGTTGAAGACCGCACAAAGCCGACAAAAGAGCTATGCAAATAGACGTCGCAGACCACTTGAGTTCACGGTCAGGGAGCACGTGTTTCTGAGGGTAAGCCCGAAGAAGGATCTAGTGCGGTTTAACCGCAGCGAAGGCAAGCTGGCACCGCGCTTCATTGAACCATTTGAGGTATTAGAGAGGATTGGAGTTGTAGCTTATCGGTTAGCCATGCCCCCACATCTTGGGAACGTGCATAACGTTTTCCACGTGTCCCAACTGCGGAAGTACATGACAAACCCTTCGCACATCATTGAGTGGTCAGACATCGAGGTAGCAGATGATGTCACCTATGAGGAGCAGCCCGTCGAGATTTTGGGTACAAAGGAGAAGGTTCTGCGGAACAAGACGATTCCGTTGGTACTAGTACAGTGGGGACATCAGGGAGCAGGGTCCACTTGGGAGCGCGAGGATGAGATCCGCGTGAAGTATCCCCACCTATTCGGCATTGAGGTACCTTGTTTTTAATTTCGAGGACGAAATTTCTTTAAGGGGGGTAGATTGTAAGACCCGCTCCCGGTCGAACCGGTGGCTTTTCAAGCAAGTTTGACTTGCTACCGGAAAGTCAACCGATGGCTCAAGAAGTCACTCGGGACTTTTCTAGAACCCAAACGACTTAGCCGTCATCATGGTTGGCTTAAGGGGATAAATTCCTTTCGTTTGAGTATAATGTTGGAGGAAGTCAATTTTGGTCAAAACGAGACTTTTTATCGACTAAAAGAATTATTTTATTGTGCTGGAAATTATTTTGGAAAACTAATTAACCTACTTGGACACTTGTCCCTTTTTGGTTGAAAGAGAGAAAGGGGAGTGGTCTTGGACCATTGTACCCTCCCAAAAGCTTCTACAAGGGATTCTAGCTCAAGGGCTTTTAGTCATTTGACACATCTAGGTATTATATGAGTTTGGAAAAGCAAAATCAACCCAATTTTGTTGGTGTAGCCGAAACTTGGAGGAGAAGAAGGAAAGAGGAGCTCATATGGAGTATTGAAGAAGAAACAAGGAAAAGGAGGCCACTTGAAGTCTTCCTCTAGCCATCCCTCCTCAAAATCCTTACCATCTTCTTCACCTCACTCTTCTAGAGATAATGGAACTCTCTAATCCTCATTTCCCTTCATCTCTTTTCATGGGTTTTGGGTGAAATTGCTAGATGTTGTTGGGTTTGAGTAGAAATGGTGTGAGATGTTGTTGATAAGAAGCTTTGTTGGGTTTTTGTGAGAAATCCTTAGTTTGTTGGATCTTTTAAGTTGGTTTTGATTTGATGAATCATTAGAAACTTGCTTATTTGTTGATTCCTACCATGGGTAGAGGAGTATTGAAGGATTTTGACTGTTTTGATAGTTGGAAGGGGTAAAATTTGGGGTTTGAAGGTGGTTTTTCGGAGAAAAGGAGCTGGAGGTTGAAGAAGGGCGAAACTGCCATGGTGCGCCACGGATCCGTGACGGATCCCGTGACGGGCGACGTCACGGCTCTGTGAGGGAGTCCGTGACGGCACTCGTCACGGCTCCGTGACGGTAACCGTGAGGGTTGGCATCACGGGTCCGTGACTAGGTCCGTGGCCGAGCAGGGTGGGGGTTTCTTTGAGGGTTTTTCACCTTGGTTGATCTTGGTTTTGAGCTGAACTTTGGAAGGGCTTTGGGGGTCTTACTTGCTGTTTAAGTGGAGTCTAATTAACGTTTCTATGTGTCCAAGACTTTGGGGATCGAGCTAGAGGAGCAAAGATCACGCCGGGACCCGTGTGAAGAACGGAGCGGTGACCACCGGGCTTATCATCAGAGTGTTGAGAGGAAGACCTCGAGGTAGGGAAAGTCTTAACTCCTCGTTTATGATGCTTAGTATGCATGCTAGGCTAATAAAATTGGAAAGGTCCTAGAAATGCCTATAGGATGCGAATAACTAGAATAATTGTCTTTCAATTACTAATAACCGGAAGTGTCTAGTGGTGAATGATTAGGATGCCAATCACTAGTGTAACTCGCTTTCAATACTTGGGAATTGTTTTACTGGTAGAGCGACCTTGGCAAAGCCCTCGGATTAGTTGCGTGTTAGGATCACATGATTGGTTGTTTGGTTGCTTAGTGGATAGGCTAAAGAGTCTAATGGAACTAGTTGAATTGCGTATTTGAATGCTCGATTGAAGTTTTTATGATTGGTTGATTAAACTCGTGCTTGACCGTTGAATGTATTTGAATGATTGCTTGATTTCCTTAAATGGTTGCTTGGGGCATCGAGTATGACTGGTTGTACCGAGCGGTGCAATCAGGTGATCGATGCCCGATGGGTCGTGACTGGTAAGTGAACGGTAAGTTGTGGTTATGTGATTCGTGTGCTGTGTGTTGTGGTGAACCGGTGATGCGTGAGATATGTGTGATAGTGACTTGGTGTTTGTTGGGAATGGATTGCTTCGTGTTTCGGTTTGAGTGTGTTACTCACTTATTATCTGATTATTATTGAATTGTCCAAGTGTATGCTTCCTATGGGAGTAATACCTTGGTTCCCGAGGACATAAAATCCCTTGGAGACGTTTATGAGAATCCCGATGATAAGCGCCCTCAGGGGGTTGTTTCCGGTCGCCTCAATGATATGCGTCTCCTCTGGATTTGAGGGAAAATCCGAGAGGACACATCATATGTGGATCGGAGGGTGGTGACTTCATGTGCCACGGCATTGATTGGATTACCTATTGCCCGTGATTATTAAGGATTATCTTGTTGACTTTGCTGATGAATTTATTGAGTTTAAGTCCACCTTGTTATGCATTTTCCCTACTGAGCGCAAGCTCACCCCTATGAGTTTATTGTTGTGATTACAAGCTTGATTAAGGAGTAGAGGCTCGGGAGCTTCTTGGTGTGGGTGTCTTGTAGAGACTTCGTTTTATTTCATTTCAGTTTTGAATAAACTATGTTGGAGGATTATTTTTACACCCCTGGAGGGTTATTTATGTTTTAAATTGAGTTATGTGGATTTGAGTTTTATATTGGAGATTTTCAGGATGTTATTGTTGAGTTATTGCCTTTTTATTCGTTTAATCCCAGCCATGCCTCGAGTCCGGGTAAGAACCGGATTTGGGGCGTGAGAATTTGGTATCAGAGCCTGGTTTCATTTGAAACAGGTGTCTTGTGAACTGGTTTTCAAACCTCGGACCGAAGTCAATTAGGTGGGTAGAGTTAGGGAGTCTGAGTCGTGATGCTCAGTGATGTGATTTGGAAACATTGACGCAGAGAGTGGGAACGACCTGAGTCGTGAGTCGCTTTAACGTTTGTCCTAAATGGAGTCTTTACACTACAATGTTTGCATTACTTGATTGGTATCTTATCCCTAGTGATCGGTGAAACCGAATGGTTGAGATCGGAAGTGGATTAACGGGCAATGATCGACCCGCTATGCATTCGTTGTAGAGTGAGCCAACGGTTGGTGGTGTTGCCATTTTATTGGATCATTTCGAAAATGTTCAGGTTGTAGTTTGGTCTTGTTCAAGTGCTGACTTGTTTGAATGACCGCTTCTGGAGCATGAGTACTCCATGTGTGCTTGTATTGCGTGTTTTGGGTGGGGCGCGAGAACCCCGTATTCCGTTGTATGAGAACTCTGAGTGGGGCACGAGAACTCCGTATATCGTTTGTGTTGAGAATGTTGGTGGGGCACGAGAACCCCGTGTGCCCGTGTGTGGCGAGGTTGGGGCACGAGAACCCCGTGTGTCCGTGTGTGGCGAGATTGGGGCACGAGAACCCCGTGTGCCCGTGTGTGGCGAGTTTGGGGCACGAGCACCCCGTGGTATTTGGGAGCACGAGAACTCTGTTTATTGATTGCGTTGTGTACTTTAGGAGCACTAGAACTCCGTTTATTGACTGTGTGATGTCTTTGGCCGAGCATGAGAACTCTGCGTACTTTTGTCTTGTGAATTTGTGTTGGTACTTGTCCCGCTTAAGCGGAGGGTTAAGGGAAAATACGAATGGGTCATGCCGAATTTTCAGTAGAACTAAAATGATTGCACCATCACTGGTTGACTCAGGGGCGCCACTGTAGTTGAGCATGATGGTTCGATGTCAAGTTGTTACAATGAGGTTCGGGGACGCCTGAATCGGGTTGTAACAACATGAGATCGAAATGGAAAAGTTTGGGTAAGAGTTAAGAAATGGGGATCCACGGAAGGGAAGGAAATGTTAAGGGTGATTATTGAATTAAATGGTGTTAAGTGCTAAACCCCTCTTTGTGGGAGGATACCCGAGCAAGGGGTATGCCTATTAATTTGTGCTTGTGTGGTGTGCTTGAGTTGGAACCCTCCTGTGGGAGTTGGTGGTTGATTGCTTTAATCGCTGGTTGTTGTTGTGAGATGCATAGAGATGCGAACTTGTGTGCTATTATATATGAGTATATATCTACTAAGTGTGAGAGGCGTAAACTGTGGGTGACTTGTGTGACGCGCGTGATCGTTTTTGTAACATGTGAGAACCGTTGTTGAACTAAGTACCGAACATGTGCGTTATCCGTGCAGGCGGATAGGCAACATGGCTCGTACGTATGTTCCGAGAGGTACCCGGAGCCGCCCATTTGGGGGTCCGACGCAGGCACCTGCCGCTGAGCAGGAGGGGGCAGCTGACGCCCATGATGCTGCTTCCACAGAGCATCAGAGCTTTGAGGGTGGACCAACAGGGTCGCCACCCAGGACATCTCTAGTCGCAGAGCCGACTCAGACGACCCATCTCGAGGAGGTGGTCCGCGCTGTGCTAGCAGCTTTGAGTGCGCAGCAAGGGACTACAGCACCTGTTAGTCTTAGTGCCCGTAATTCAATCCTAAATGTCCAAATGTATATATCATCGTTAGCAATAAAATTAAAGCGGCTTTATATTACTTATGTGTTGGAGTAATATATCGATGTGTGCTCTGATCTATTCCCACCATGCGAATAGAACCATAGATCGAGATAGATCACACTCGATGGGTCCCTAGTCAACAAAGCTTCACTAGAACCGACTAGTATGAAAGATGGCTCTTTATGGCTTACGTTCTGTTAGTCATTGAAATGGGATTCCGGAGTCTAATCATAGATATCATGTGGGACATGATATTGGACGACCCGCCCTGAATATGTGCCATAGATTAAGTCATGAACATATTCAGTGTCGTAGCTTGTCATGTATCCTTAGACCAAGGAGTCTTTGTGATCGCTATGTAGTCAACAACTGAGTTTGACCTGAGCCTAACGTTGTCCGTAACAGGGCTTCCATAACGGCCAGGATTGGCTTGGGGACGGGCTACATGAGTGACACGAAAGACGGCTAAGGGATTTATCCCTCATACTGAGGTATGAGAAAGATATTGGTTCTCGGCCGCTTGATCGAGAGTGACTGAAAGAATAGCATGACCATGCACATGATACTGGGTATCATATCTTTAGTCATCTCACATATCAAGGAACATTGATTGAGAATAATAAGGGTGACGGCTCTATGCCTTATCTCAATCAGGATATCGGAGATAAAAGGATAATGACAGGGACGACGGAAAGGTTAGAATCGACAGGGTCGATTCGTTATGTAATGTCGGGCAATACTAAAGTCTCGTTAGTTGCCACTTAAATAGGATCAAGTAAAATGGGATTTTACGTTGATCTATTGACATGCATAAACCTAAGGGTCACACCGGAGGATGAAACTCATTGACACATTTATGGAGAATGGCCAAAAGGGAGTTGTCTCGGGACATGACCAAAACTGGGTTTTGGGTCATGTGCCTGTAAGTGAATAGGACTTTACGGATCGAGACAAGGCTTGGAGTCTTGGGATTGATCGCGTCGGATAATGTTGGACATTTCTGGTATGGAAGGCTTGGAGGCGATGAGCGAATCACGGGACCTCGTTGGAAATGGCCACGGGCCATGTTCCAAGAGGCCCATGAAAGGCCCATGCAACCAAGGCCCATGGAACTAATTAATCAAGTCTTGATTAATTAGTACTAAGTAAGCAAGACAAGGATTAAGGTGTTGGTGATTCACCACCTAACCCAATCTTGTCTTGCCATACTTTGTCCTATTTACACCTTACTTGACACCATACTTGTCCCATGCCTTTAGTTGGACAAGTATGAGTTTTGTTATGTTTAAGTCATCTTTTTTCAACATAACAAACACAAGACAAGAATAGAAACACAACTTCTCTCCCTCTCACACTACAATTTCGAGTTTGGCACTTTTCCCCCCTCTTGTTGTGTTCTTGAGTCATCTAAAGAAGAACTACGTGGCTTTGATTCCATTTGGATACGTAGGCGTCTTGGAGACTCAAGCCGATCATCGTTTCTTTGGTGTTCTCTTCCTTTTCTTGAACTAGTTGGTAAGGAAACATCCATATTGTTTATTCGCTTGTGTATCTAATATTTGGTAGTGTTCTATGACATGGTCTCGAGTTATTTCCGCTGCAAGTATGTGTTCATACCCTCCATCGAGACCCAACAGCACCGGCACCAGAGCCCGTGCCTGTTGCTTCAGCAAATTTTGGTGAGAGGCCAGGCCAGCTTGATAGCCTCACGGCCCAATCGCTCAGGGAGTTTCGTAGACTCGGTACGCCGACCTACTCCGGGGGAGCGGACCCCGAGGCAGCTTCGGGCTGGTTGGAGCGGGTTACCCGCAACCTCGATACCTCTGGAGTATCGGAGGGGCGCTTGAGAGTTTCGTTCGCCACTTTTCAGCTTGAGGGAGAGGCCTACTACTGGTGGCAGTCAGTGCAGGACAGGGTCGGCATTGATTTTCAGTTGTTCAGCAGGCTGTTCTTGGAACATTACTTCCCTCGCTCCATTCGGGATGACAGGCGCCAACAGTTTCTGGACCTACGTCAGAGAGGATTGAGCATTTCTGAGTATGCAGTGAGGTTTACTTCTCTGGCCCGCTTCGCGCCGGAGTTGGTTCGGACTGCGGACGACCGATGCAGGAGATTTGAGACCGGGCTCATCCCGTCGATAGCCGACAGGGTCATCGCCTTCAGGACCGCAGAGTACTCCACGCTCTTGGATCAGGCTTTAACCATGGAGAGACACTTCAGAGAGACTATCAGGGTACGAGATACTAGGCCTAGGCCGAGTGGTTTTGTTCAGCCGTCTGATGGTCGAGACAGACGCAGACAGAGAGTTGCAGGACACTTTCAGCCTCAGTTTCAGCAGGATGGCATGCGCCGAGCAGGGACCGTAGCGTCAGTTGGACCCGCCCCGGTGGCACAGTTGTGTCCTCGGTGTGGACAGCAGGGTCACCTGGCACGAGACTGCTCGAGGGGCACTGGACCTGTAGAGCGCCATGATGACCGTCCCTAGGGGACCAGAGACAGACAGCAGTGTGAGCCGAGGGGGTGTTATTAGTGTGGCAGCCCCGACCACTTTGTGTGTGCGTGTCCTGAGCTGGCACAACAAAGGGGGCAGAGGGGATGCTACCAGTGTGGTCGATCTGATCATTTCATTTAGACGTGCCCTGAGCTAGCTGGTAGAGCGCCTGCACCGAGGCCCCAGCAGACTCAGACACGCCATGCACCATCTGGCCGACCACGTCAGGCATAACAGCAGAGAGCTCCGCGTCGGGCGGCGGGAGCAGCAAGTCAGAGACACCAGCCGAGAGCTGGGCAGCAGGTGGCACTTCCCCCACCACCGAGAGGAGGACCACAGGCACAGCAGGGCCGAGTCTTTGCAGTTACTGATTCCAGAGTTGAGAGGTCGTACGCCGGCCACGAGGCCACTTAGGGTACGTGTTTACTTTATAATTCGTGGACTTCATTTTTGTTTGATACGGGAGCTTCCCATTCGTTCATCTCTTCGTCTATTGCTTTTTCCTTGGGTTTGCGGGTGGAGACTTTGAGTCAACCCCTTTGTTTGGAGACCCCGGCTACGGGTGAGGTTGTGTTGAGCACAGTTTGTAGAGACTGTGCAATTAGGGTGGCAGATTGCCCCTTTCTTGGTGACTTACTCGTTCTTGATATGAACGCCTTTGACGTAATTCTGGGTATGGACTGGCTCGCGAGGTATCGAGCGACGATCGATTGATATCGACATCAGGTGACAGTGAGTTCAGGTGACAGGGTGATCACGTGTGTTTTGGGTAGAAAGAGCGGATTACTCCTATCCGCCTTGACTACGGGATCTGAGGTAGAGATCGTGCAGAGTAGCAGAGGGCTACCGAGGGTAGTGCGTGAGTTCCCGGAGGTCTTCCCGGAGGAGCTATCAGGCTTGCCGCCAGCGCGTGAGGTGGAGTTCAGGATCGATCTGATCCCGGGTACGGCGTCGATCTCGATGACGCCGTATCGGTTTGCGCCAGCCGAGTTGGTCGAGCTGAAGCGACAACTCGAGGAACTTCAGCAGAAGGGTTTCATCCGCCCGAGCGTATCTCCGTGGGGAGCACCCGCCCTCTTCGTGAAGAAGAAGGGTGGAGCCTTTAGGATGTGCATCGATTACCGGAAGTTGAACTGGATGACAGTGAAGAACCACTATCTGATGCCGAGGATTGATGATCTATTCGACCAGCTGAGGGGAGCAAAGTACTTCTCGAAGATCGATCTTCGATCGGGGTACTACCAGCTGAGGGTCCGAGCCGAGGACGTAGAGAAGACAGCGTTCCGAACTCGTTATGGAGACTTCGAGTTTCTGGTGATGCCGTTCGGTTTGACAAACGCACCGGCCGCCTTTATGGACTTGATGAATGGCATCTTCAGACCTTATCTGGACCAGTTTGTAGTAGTCTTTGTCGATGATATCTTGATCTACTCGCCCAGTGAGGAGGCGCATGAGGAGCATCTGTGGACCGTTTTGACACTCTTACGCACTCACCAGTTGTACGGCAATCTGGAGAAGTGCGAATTTTGGCTCACAGAGGTGAAGTTCCTCGGGCATGTGGTATCTCGAGAGGGCATCTTGGTCGATCCGGAAAAGGTTGATGCATTGTCGAAGTGGGCCAGATCCAGCAGTGTATTTGAGATTCGGAGCTTTCTAGGGTTGGCAGGATATTACCGACGCTTTGTTCAGGATTTCTCGCGTCTAGCAGCACCTATGACGGCTTTGACCCGCAAGGGGGCGGAGTACCTTTGGACGGATGAGTGTGAGCACTCTTTCCACGAGCTAAAGGCTCGATTGACTACCGCTCCAGTGTTGATTGTTCCAGAGCGGGGAGTAGGCTATGACGTGTATTGTGACGCCTCAGGCGAAGGGCTAGGTTGTGTTTTGATGCAGAATGGAAATGTGGTTGCTTATGGCTCGAGGCAGTTGAAGGTGCATGAGCGCAACTACCCGACCCATGATCTTGAGCTAGCAGCGGTGGTATTTGCGCTGAAGAGCTGGAGACACTATCTGTACAGTGAGCAGTTCAGGGTGTTTTCAGATCACAAGAGCCTCAATTATATATTCTCGCAGCGCGATCTGAACATGCGCCAAAGGCGATGGATGGAGTTACTTGAGGAGTACGACTTCGAGTTGCTCTATCATCCGGGCAAGGCGAACTTCGTCGTCGATGCTTTGAGCAGGAATTCGAGTCATTGCGTTGCCAGCATGGCGGTCCGAGAGTGGGACATGCTGGAGCAGTTGAGTTTATTCAGACTAGAGTTGGAGGAGGTCACAGATGGTATGGCCTTGTGTGCCTTGGTGGCTCAGCCCACGTTATTTGCTCGAGTGCTAGAGGCACAGACCGAGGATGCCGAGACAACAGGGATTCGTCAGAGATTGATCGACGGTGTCAAGCTCGAGGGTTGGGAGATGGGCAGCGATCAGGGTCTCCGCTTTAGAGGACGACTGTTTGTGCCCAACGGGTGCAGAGACACCGTATTGCGAGAGTGCCACCACTCCCATCTTGTTGTGCACCTCGGTGGCAACAAGCTGTATAGAGACACGCGACGACAGTTTTGGTGGAGTGGGATGCGTGGGGCAGTTGCAGATTTCGTTTCCCGATGCCTCACCTGCCAACAGGTGAAGGCCGAGCATCGGCGTCCCGCACGCTTGCTGCAGCCTTTACCAATCTCCGAGTGGAAGTGGGAGCACGTGACTATGGATTTTGTGTGTGTGTTACCCAGGTCGTCGAAGGGGCACGATGCTGTTTGGGTGGTGGTTGATCGATTGACCAAGTCGGCACACTTTCTGGGTATGAGGATGACTGATATTGTGGACATGTTGGGTCGGTTGTATGTCAGGGAGATTGTTCGTCTGCATGGAGTACCAGTGTCAGTGGTATCTGATAGGGACCCTCGTTTCAAATCCAGGTTCTGGAAGAGTCTACAGAAGGCTTTGGGCACTGTGGTACTGTTGAGTACAGCTTACCATCCTGAGATAGATGGACAGTCAGAGCGCACCATTCAGATTCTAGAGGACATGCTTCGAGCTTGTGTGCTTGACTTTCAGGGATCATGGGAGGATCATTTTCCTTTAGCAGAGTTTGCCTACAAGAACAGTTACCAGTCCAGCATTGGTATGGCACCATTTGAGGCTTTGTATGGCAGACCTTGTAGATCGCCGGTATGTTGGGCTGAGATTGGGGACCGGAGCTTACTTGGACCAGACATGGTCAGAGAGACGACATAAAAGGTCGCTTTGATTAGAGGATGGTTGAAGACCGCACAAAGCCGACAAAAGAGCTATGCAAATAGACGTCGCAGACCACTTGAGTTCACGGTCAGGGAGCACGTGTTTCTGAGGGTAAGCCCGAAGAAGGATCTAGTGCGGTTTAACCGCAGCGAAGGCAAGCTGGCACCGCGCTTCATTGAACCATTTGAGGTATTAGAGAGGATTGGAGTTGTAGCTTATCGGTTAGCCATGCCCCCACATCTTGGGAACGTGCATAACGTTTTCCACGTGTCCCAACTGCGGAAGTACATGACAAACCCTTCGCACATCATTGAGTGGTCAGACATCGAGGTAGCAGATGATGTCACCTATGAGGAGCAGCCCGTCGAGATTTTGGGTACAAAGGAGAAGGTTCTGCGGAACAAGACGATTCTGTTGGTACTAGTACAGTGGGGACATCAGGGAGCAGGGTCCACTTGGGAGCGCGAGGATGAGATCCGCGTGAAGTATCCCCACCTATTCGGCATTGAGGTACCTTGTTTTTAATTTCGAGGACGAAATTTCTTTAAGGGGGGTAGATTGTAAGACCCGCTCCCGGTCGAACCGGTGGCTTTTCAAGCAAGTTTGACTTGCTACTGGAAAGTCAACCGATGGCTCAAGAAGTCACTCGGGACTTTTCCGGAACCCAAACGACTTAGCCATCATCACGGTTGGCTTAAGGGGATAAATTCCTTTCGTTTGAGTATAATGTTGGAGGAAGTCAATTTTGGTCAAAACGAGACTTTTTATCGACTAAAAGCATTATTTTATTGTGCAGGGAAATTATTTTGGAAAACTAATTAACCTACTTGGACACTTGTTCCTTTTTGGTTGAAAGAGAGAAAGGGGAGTGGTCTTGGACCATTGTACCCTCCCAAAAGCTTCTACAAGGGATTCTAGCTCAAGGGCTTTTAGTCATTTGACACATCTAGGTATTATATGAGTTTGGAAAAGCAAAATCAACCCAATTTTGTTGGTGTAGCCGAAACTTGGAGGAGAAGAAGGAAAGAGGAGCTCCCATGGAGCTTTGAAGAAGAAACAAGGAAAAGGATGCCACTTGAAGTCTTCCTCTAGCCATCCCTCCTCAAAATCCTTACCATCTTCTTCACCTCACTCTTCTAGAGGTAATGGAACTCTCTAATCCTCATTTCCCTTAATCTCTTTTCATGTGTTTTGGGTGAAATTGCTAGATGTTGTTGGGTTTGAGTAGAAATGATGTGAGATGTTGTTGATAAAAAGCTTTGTTGGGTTTTTGTGAGAAATCCTTAGTTAGTTGGAGCTTTTAAGTTGGTTTTGATTTGATGAATCATTAGAAACTTGCTTATTTGTTGATTCCTACCATGGGTAGAGGAGTATTGAAGGATTTTGGCTGTTTTGATAGTTGGAAGGGGTAAAATTTGGGGTTTTAAGGTGGTTTTTCGGAGAAAAGGAGTTGGAGGTTGAAGAAGGGCGAAACTGCCCTGGTGCGCCACGGATCCGTGACGGATCCCGTGACGGGCGACGTCACGGCTCCGTGAGGGGCGGTATCTCCCGGAAAAAAAACGTCCAGCATTGAAGACGATCCAGGCGAGGAAGGTCTCGGGACATCCGGTCTACAATCTCCCCGAGCAATAGAGGGTGGCCGTGGAAGCACCACGGTTCATTCCGGCGTACTTACTAGAAGATGTCATATCGATATTACATGACGAGGGGGAGGGGAAGATGAAACACCTGAAGAGGGAGACAGGACGACATCAAAGGACAACGGTACAAAAGTCGAAAAAGATGTGATCATATCGATAAGACTAGAGAGACTAAAATTGTGGTTTTAGAAAGATCAAACTTTATCTTAAAAAAAGAAGAAATTATTATGGTTAATATGACCAATAAAAGACCGAGCATTCAGATCTTAACATTAATAAAAATATCCAAGTCGTCTGTTTTAATAAATGAAAACACTTATTTCGAAAAGTCTTTTTCCAATAAAATAGGACTCGAGTCATTAAGTTCTTCTCATTAAATTATATGATATAAATTCATGTTTGACTAATTTAAGAAAGTTAATTTCTGGCTCAGTCATTCTTAAATCATTCAACTCTCATCAATTTCGAGATCAGATCTACAATTCCTAACTGTAGACTTAAAAGAAGATTGGCTCCTTCAAAAGATAAGAAAATGGAGATTTGTACAACTGTTTTTCAAAAGACATTTTCATACATGAGACTGAATTTACAAACGTAGATAGTCAGTGTATAATAGAATTTGTCCCTTTGGATCAGTGGGGTGGTGAATACTTTTTTATATCTAGATTTTTTTACAAGTTTCAATAGATATACACGGTTGAATATAAATATGGGTGATTGGTCAGATTAGTCTAAAATAAGATTTTTCTATATTTTTCTCAGTGTTAACTGAAATGAGACACTAATAAATATCAAATAGGATCTAGAACTAGGTCTGCGCTTCTCCCTGCGCAGCCTCCTTCACCCTCCCCCCCCCCCCCCCCCCCCCCCCCCCTCCTTCGCCCCTCCCCCCACCCCAATCCACACTTGAAGCCACTGCTTCTAAACTCTCTGAAAACCCTTCAATGGGTGCAATAATACCCTTTTAGGGTTCATTTCATTGCCGCCGCTCTTCATCCTTTCCCGAGTTACCTCGTCGGCCTGCGATCACTCACGGCCTCCTTCACCGATTACGTCTCCCGTTGCACGACCCCTCTCGGATCTATAATCTTTCTTCGTGTCATTTCCTTGGCGTCCGCCCTCCAAGTCACCCCGACGCGGCGAAGCCCCCCCCCCCCCCCTTCTAGGTTTCCACCCCAAGGTCGAGTTCACTACGCCGCCCGATGTCCAGTCCTTTTCCCTGCCGGCCAGTCATCACGGCCTCGGGGGTAACGACCATCCTCCATTGAAGGATAAGCCAGACTCATTTGAGATGGGAGCAATCGTCCCCTACATACCACAACCACTGAAGAAGACCAGGGAAGATCAGATGCATCAAGCGGAGGCTGGACATCCTTCTATGTAGGAATGGGAAGACCCGACAGGGGTGGGTCTGGCCTTTGTTGGCCTATACCCACATACCCGAGACAGCCAATGCTGGGAGGTCTCGGGAAGCCTGCAACTATAACTCTCTACAATTGGTCGTTTTTATAATATCATATTTGTCTTTGGAACAATTTTACTTCTACTTTGTTTGGGTTAATTTTCTTTATGTCTCGTTGTTTTGAGACGTCGGTAAGGGGATGTCCTGAGTTATTGTCTACGATATCAAGTAGGCTATCTTTATGGGTCCATGAGCGCTGGGCTTGCTACGGTCGGCCCGGACATATATCTGGAACCCAGGGCGGTTACGCTCTACCTTGTATGGTTTCTTTCTTGCATTAATGCACTTCCCCGGTTACCCGTTTTAAAAAAAAACAAATATGTAAGACCCGCTCCCGGTCGAACCGGTGGCTTTTCAAGCAAGTTTGACTTGCTACAAGAAAGTCAACCGATGGCTCAAGAAGTCACTCGGGACTTTTCCGGAACCCAAACTACTTAGCCGTCATCATGGTTGGCTTAAGGGGATAAATTCCTTTCGTTTGAGTATAATGTTGGACGAAGTCAATTTTGGTCAAAACGAGACTTTTTATCGACTAAAAACATTATTTTATTGTGCTGGAAATTATTTTGGAAAACTAATTAACCTACTTGGACACTTGTCCCTTTTTGGTTGAAAAAGAGACAGGGGAGTGGTCTTGGACCATTGTACCCTCCCAAAAGCTTCTACAAGGGATTCTAGCTCAAGGGCTTTTAGTCATTTGACACATCTAGGTATTATATGAGTTTGGAAAAGCAAATTCAACCCAATTTTGTTGGTGTAGCCGAAACTTGGAGGAGAAGAAGGAAAGAGGAGCTCACATGGAGTATTGAAGAAGAAACAAGGAAAAGGAGGCCACTTGAAGTCTTCCTCTAGCCATCCCTCCTCAAAATCCTTACCATCTTCTTCACCTCACTCTTCTAGAGATAATGGAACTCTCTAATCCTCATTTCCCTTCATCTCTTCTCATGGGTTTTGGGTGAAATTGCTAGATGTTGTTGGGTTTGAGTAGAAATGGTGTGAGATGTTGTTGATAAGAAGCTTTGTTGGGTTTTTGTGAGAAATCCTTAGTTAGTTGGAGCTTTTAAGTTGGTTTTGATTTGATGAATCATTAGAAACTTGCTTATTTGTTGATTCCTACCATGGGTAGAGGAGTATTGAAGGATTTTGACTGTTTTGATAGTTGGAAGGGTAAAATTTGGGGTTTGAAGGTGGTTTTTCGGAGAAAAGGAGCTGGAGGTTGAAGAAGGGCGAAACTGCCATGGTGCGCCACGGATCCGTGACGGATCCCGTGACGGGCGACGTCACGGCTCCGTGAGGGAGTCCGTGACGGCACTCGTCACGGCTCCGTGACGGCACTCGTCACGGCTCCGTGACGGCACTCGTCACGGCTCCGTGACGGTAACCGTGAGGGTTGGCGTCACGGGTCCGTGGTCGAGCAGGGTGGGGGTTTCTTTGAGGTTTTTCACCTTGGTTGATCTTGGTTTTGAGCTGAACTTTGGAAGGGCTTTGGGGGTCTTACTTGCTGTTTAAGTGGAGTCTAATTAACGTTTCTTTGTGTCCAAGACTTTGGGGATCGAGCTAGAGGAGCAAAGATCACGCCGGGACCCGTGTGAAGAACGGAGCGGTGACCACCGGGCTTATCATCAGAGTGTTGAGAGGAAGACCTCGAGGTAGGGAAAGTCTTAACTCCTCGTTTATGATGCTTAGTATGCATGCTAGGCTAATAAAATTGGAAAGGTCCTAGAAATGCCTATAGGATGCGAATAACTAGAATAATTGTCTTTCAATTACTAATAACCGGAAGTGTCTAGTGGTGAATGATTAGGATGCCAATCACTAGTGTAACTCGCTTTCAATACTTGGGAATTGTTTTACTGGTAGAGCGACCTTGGCAAAGCCCTCGGATTAGTTGCGTGTTAGGATCACATGATTGGTTGTTTGGTTGCTTAGTGGATAGGCTAAAGAGTCTAATGGAACTAGTTGAATTGCGTATTTGAATGCTCGATTGAAGTTTTTATGATTGGTTGATTAAACTCGTGCTTGACCGTTGAATGTATTTGAATGATTGCTTGATTTCCTTAAATGGTTGCTTGGGGCATCGAGTATGACTGGTTGTACCGAGCGGTGCAATCAGGTGATCGATGCCCGATGGGTCGTGACTGGTAAGTGAACGGTAAGTTGTGGTTATGTGATTCGTGTGCTGTGTGTTGTGGTGAACCGGTGATGCGTGAGATATGTGTGATAGTGACTTGGTGTTTGTTGGGAATGGATTGCTTCGTGTTTCGGTTTGAGTGTGTTACTCACTTATTATCTGATTATTATTGAATTGTCCAAGTGTATGCTTCCTATGGGAGTAATACCTTGGTTCCCGAGGACATAAAATCCCTTGGAGACGTTTATGAGAATCCCGATGATAAGCGCCCTCAGGGGGTTGTTTCCGGTCGCCTCAATGATATGCGTCTCCTCTGGATTTGAGGGAAAATCCGAGAGGACTCATCATATGTGGATCGGAGGGTGGTGACTTCATGCGGCACGGCATTGATTGGATTACCTATTGCCCGTGATTATTAAGGATTATCTTGTTGACTTTGCTGATGAATTTATTGAGTTTAAGTCCACCTTGTAATGCATTTTCCCTACTGAGCGCAAGCTCACCCCTATGAGTTTATTGTTGTGATTACAGGCTTGATTGAGGAGTAGAGACTCGGGAGCTTCTTGGTGTGGGTGTCTTGTAGAGACTTCGTTTTATTTCATTTCAGTTTTGAATAAACTATGTTGGAGGATTATTATTACACCCCTGGAGGGTTATTTATGTTTTAAATTGAGTTATGTGGATTTGAGTTTTATATTGGAGATTTTCAGGATGTTATTGTTGAGTTATTGCCTTTTTATTCGTTTAATCCCAGTCATGCCTCGAGTCCGGGTAAGAACCGGATTTGGGGCGTGACAAAATATCAAATAGATTAAAACATACAAGTGCTGACTTCTGTTCCCTCTCAAAGTCGTATAAGGTTTGTAGTAAGCTCAGGGTTATAACTACGGCGTAGAATCTTAGTAGGAGGAGGACGTTGGATTTAGGCCATAGATCATCTTTGTAGACTGTGGCGAAGATCGGGAGCAACAATACCTCTATGCGTCGAATGTTTCAACTGGTAGGTACCCATCATCATTGGATTGACGCAGCGGCGACATAGATCGTCTCCTCGTGGATATCCTTGCCGACGCCCATACTATAAGAAAGATCGGGAGTCCCAAAGAAGGGGTGATCGATATCGAGCTCGAGTGCGATCACCAACGGTACAAGGAGACGTTGGGGAGGGTTCCACGTAGGTAGAAGAAGAGGGATGGGCAGATGACTCATCGGCATGGCTCGCTGGCAGGTGGGGGCTCTGGTCCTGCGCCGAAAGGGACGTGGGGGTTTGGTCTTCTTGATTGTCTCGCTCTGGTAGGGTTAAACCGAAACCATATGATGGCATCAACGAGGTCGGCGTGGGTTTTCCGAAGCACTACACGGGGATGGAGGCACCAACCTCAAGAAGATGAAGGCAAGGAGTTTGAGGGGATCTAGGTAGATAGCTTGGGACTCAGGATCTGGTCCTATAAGCGGGTAGGGAGACACAAGATAAAGATAAACAGGGTGAGGGTGGAGATGGACGGTCCGTCCACCCATGTCGGGGTACGACTGCCTTCCCGCATTGAAGAAACCACCCCACAACGACGAGGAGTTATATGGAGGCCCATGGCGAGGCGGCGTGTAGGAAAGGCTCGGCGGGGTAGTCTCCTGCAATAGGTGTGGTGGGGACGGATGCGGGAGCGGGGGTAACGACGACGCGTGACAAATTCTTTGGTGATGTTTTCCTCTCTGGTGTGGGACAACCACCGTGGGGGGATCAGATCCGACATGGACTCCCCCAAAGACGAAGGTTTAAGGGACCAAGCAGAGGAGGGCTCCTAGTCACTATATGGTGGGGCTCGAGGATCTTCGGAACCTAGTGGACAACTTGGCCTTGTTCTGGGCAAAGAACCTCCCGATGCCGGTGGGAAATCCTTGTATGGAGATATTTAGAGACATATAGGGGCCGATCAATACCCTCGCATTTCCTTATAGGCATCATTAGGGCTAGTGAGGGGTCAACGTGTACCACCGTCTTACTGGTCGTAGTATGATAGAGGTTTCACCAAATTCTAGCAAGTTTATCCCCTACCAAATTCTAGCAATATGCCGCCCTGGCAAGCCAATGAGCTGTTTTGTTTGTTGTTTGCTCAACAAAATCGAGTTGCACATACTCGAGTCTAGATAGAAGGGAAATACAATCGCTAACGATTATCCCTAGAGGAGAGGAAGATTTTCTCCTTGTATTGATCATATCCACTATGATCTGGCAATCACTTCTGATGATGACTCTCTGACGCGATTCCTACACACGCTACTGCAGTACGTCTCTGATGGTGTAAGCCTCTATCAGCCTCGGGCTCTAGGGGCCATGAAACAAGGAATAACGGCCCGAGTAATTTGACCAGTGTCATCCCTACATATCCATCTTGTTCCTAGTTGTCCCGTTGATACGAACAAAGCTCCATCCTTATTAATGGCCCAGGTCCCTCAAGATGGGTAGTCCATGCGATTTCTGCTCCACTACCTATTTCAGATGGGGATGATGATAACTTCCCCTTCTGACTTTTGGCTTCCACTCACCTCGCATTTAGTAAAGCCACCATATGTTGAATGGACGTTGCACTAAGGGGGATTTCTCTCATACCTTTTTGTTCCTACCTTTCCAAATTTCCTCATAGAAGGCATCCCACCTCTCTTCCTCTAGTCGGAGGATTGATAAGTAAAATGGATCGCAACTATTCTGTGATGTCCCCAGCTTTAGTTGGGAGGACTAACCCGCTTCGCCACCAACATTCTGCCGCTACCAGACATGTGAGCAAGAGATGAAATTCCGATTCCTCCCCCTCCTGAAAAATAGGGAAAACTGACTCCTTTTCCACCTTGAGCGAACGAAGTCTGGTCGCTACTTGGAGACATCACACGCATGTTTGCCATAAGAAGGTATGCACCTTCGGAAGAACCTCGAGGGCCCATATTTAAGTCCAGATGCTCGAATGGGTATTAATGGTAGTATGGTCATGATTGAGCATGTCATAGTCCAACTTGAATGAGTACTGGCCAAGGTGTTCCCTAAACCAGTACCATGAGTCCAATAAGGACGAATTACTCGTTGGTACTACAAGACTGGCTAGCATGTCCCTTTCATTAAAGAGGTTTCAAACTAACTCCTCATTCCATTATCTCGTGCCTTGTGTCATAAGTCCTGCCACATTCAAGTGTTCGAGTTCCGGGTTTGGTGTTGTTATCGAAGCTTCCTTTTCCTATGCGTCAGGGATGACGAAGGACTGAAATTGACGTATTCGGGCCTACAACTCTCCTCGCCCCTTGTTTGAGTTGATCTTGGGCCAAAAGTATACTCTTCCAAAAAAAACTTTATTGTAATCCTATTTTTGCCTCCAACGCCGAGGAATCCGGAAATTATCTAGCCTTTAGGACTCGCTCGCCCGTCGCAATCTTCCATAGCTGCTTACCCAGCAAAGTAGTGTTGAAATCCTAGAGGTTTCTGAATCCGAGACCTCCTACTTTTTTCAGTCGAGACATAGTCGACCAAGACTGTCAGATTATCGGCTTATCATTACCTCCCGACGATTACCACCAGAACCGCGTCAAAGCCGCGTTCATTTTTCTAGTATGCCTTGCGGAAGGCGCATGTCACTCATGGCATAAGTTGGGATGGGTTGGAAGACTGATTTAACTAATACCTCTTTCCCTTCCCCGTTGAGGAGCTTACCGTCCCCATCTTTGGATCCGCCTCAACACCTGATCAAGGATGTACTGCAATCCTTGCTTCCTGCTTCGGTCCATCATATTTGGGACCCTGAGGTAAGGGGAAGGATTTTGGAGATCTAGTATCACCAATAACCGTACTCCCTCCCCTCGAGCCTCCACATGCGTGTTTGTATTGAAGAATAGAGACGAATTCTTAAGTTTCACGACCTGACCTGAAGCTTCCTCAAAAATCTTGAGATAATTCCGGACCCTCCCCATTTCATTATGGGAGGCCTTATATAAGACACATAGCTGTCATCTGCAAAGAAGAGATGAGTGAGCGATGGATCCAAAGGCACGATACTAACCCCATGTATGTAGCCCCGATTCTCTACTACTTGTATAAGCCGAGCAAAGCCTTCAATACAAAATAGGAATATGTACGGGGATAGGGGGTCCCCCTGACGAATGCCCCTTTCTGGTTGGATAAATCCGGCCTGTTGACCTCATGCCACAATTTTGTATGTGACCGAGTAGGTAATCTTCTCAATAACGATATCCACTCCTCCCCGAAACTAAACACTCTCATTATGCCCCACAGGAAACCCCACTCCAATCTATCGTAGGCTTTGCTCATGTCTAACTTGAGTGTTACCCACCCCTCATGCCCTTTCTTCTTGTTCTTCATGAAGTGGAGGGTTTCGAACGAGAGAATGATGTTGTCTTGAATTGACCGTCTTGGGACAAAGAACCCTACGATGGTGATATGATTCCTTCCAAGATACCCTTGAGTCTGTTTGCTGCAACCTTCGAGATTATTTTGAAAAACACATTATATAAAGCAATGAGACGAAGATTCTTGAGAGTCGTTGGAGCCTCCACCTTCGGGATTAGTACCAACGTAGTTTCATTAAGGGAGGGCGGTACCTCCCCACCTTCAATATTGGAACTTAGGCAGAGCAACACTCTTCCAAAATACAAAAGCCCAAAAAACTGAGTCTAACCTGTTTGTGCTATAAAGGCCTCAATAACTCTCGAGGTCGATAAATCATGAGAATTCAAAGACCATGTGAACCTATCTAGGATGGAAAAGTCGAGATGAACGCCCAAGAGAAAGATGTGGAGGGCCTCCCATGAAAGGAGCTCTCTATTTAGAGGATAGCGTCAGAAAGTTAAGTTCCAACCAACGTTCTCCTTAAAATGAATAACCAGCTTACCTTGATCTAGCAATTTAAAAAGAAAAGGAAACAAATTCTAAAGAAGAACATCAATGACCCAGACATCCTTCCAAAAATAGATTAAGTAGCCAGAGCCTAACAACCGTCAAACGTTTATTAGACCAAAAGCCTCCAGAAAATGAGGATCTTGAGCCAATGGAGCAACATGAAGAAGAATAAAAAAATGAGCGATGAATGACCAAAAGAAAAGAGAGATTAAACTCAAACTTGACCCAATCATGATGATTACATAATACCCTCAGTCATAAGGAAGTCAGCTCTGTGGAGAACCGCCACCACTACTTCAGAAGCACGCTCTTGTTTACCGCCTCCAGGTTGCAAACATCAAGACCCTGTGAACTTAGAACAACACACTCTATCCCAATTGACATTGTTAAAAAAATTCATTCGAAAAGAAAGCCCAAAGAAGGTGTCGATGGATTCACTCCATAAGAAGCAAACCCGATTTTAGAGCTCGAAAAACTGACACGTAAAAGATTGAGAGGCTAGCTATAGCAGAAGAATTAACATGAGCCGACCCTCGAAAGATATAACAATAGCTTTATACACCCCAAGCCTCACCCAGAACATGGAAATAACCAGGCTCCAAAAGGAAACATGCCTTCTGTAACTCCAAGCTGAAAACCCAAAGAAGTAATGGGAAGGTTGTCAGATTATGTGTTACGTTAACATGGTGGAAAAAAAATAAACTTTTTTCGGCATAATCCTAATTAGCCTAGATCAACATGCATCAACTAATGCTAATCTACGCATAACACAAACAGAGGTTACCTCGATATTGGCAAATGTGGACAAAATGGTTTGAGACAGGGACCTTTCAAAGTGTAGTCGTAGGCACCCAAGTGTTCACCCTCTAACGGTATCCACACGAGAAATCTTGCTCCATAACTTGACGTACTTGAAGCCCTTGAACGAAAACTCGCAATTCTCTCAATGTAGTGGCCGAAACTTGTAGCTATGGTTCTTGTGAATTTCGGCCCTACTAGTTTTATATTTATAGAGTTGGTTTACCTTAAACCAATATAAGTAGAAGGAAGAAACCTTGTTTAAGATGGTGTCTTACTTTCCTTTGTCCTAGTCCAACTAGTTTTTCTTATTCTAGAGTTTCTAGGACATTAGGGATTTCCTTTCCTTTTATTTATTACATAAACACTACAAATAAATATATCATAAGGTTGGTCGAACCCCCTTATAGAATGCGATAATGCGATCTCTTACCAGAGCGCGCCACATGACACGCTCTGCTGAATACCTCTTGTTTTTAACCAACTTTACTAATTTAATCATTTTTTTCGTTTCAACTCCGATTTTCTTCTTTTTCGCACCAATGTTTTTCTTTTTCCATGAGATACCTACCAAAATACACATTGAATATTTTTAGAAGCAAGAAAAAACATTTGAAGCACGGAAGCACATCTTGCATGTCTATATAAGAAGTAGATTGTGGATATTAAAGAGGTACATTCTGGATATGCAAGATGTAGATTATGAAAATGAAAGAGCTAGATTATGGATATATAAGAGGTAGATTCTGCATATGCAAGATGTAAATTCTTTATATGTAAGATGTAGATTCTATAAATTTCTTTATTCTGAAATGGGTAATAATCGCTCTTTGAAGCCTTGAATCTTGCCTTTATAAGTGTCACGCCCCAAATCCGGTTCTTGCCCGGACCCGAGGCATGACTAGTAATAAACGAGTAAAAGACGGTAATTTAAAGATTAGTTCCTGAAAATCTCCAATAATGAGAACAAAACCGCGAAACTGAGTTCAAAACATAATAACCCTCAGGGGGTGTAATAATAATCCTCCACAAGTTTGGTTCAACACATAAAAGTAAAAAGGTACGAAGTCTCTATCACGCACCCACACTGAGAAGCTCCCGAGCTTCTACTCCTCAATCAAGCCTGTAAACACAACAGTAAAATCATAGGGGTGAGCTTACGCTCAGTAGGGAAAACGCATAACGAAGTGGACTTTAAACTCATTAAATTCAACAGTAGATTTAACACATAACTCTTAACAATCACAAGCAAAGGATAAACCAATCAATGTCGTGGCACGTGAAGTCACCACCCTCCGATCCACATCTTATGTGTCCTCTCGGATTTTCCCTCCAATCCGGAGGAGACGCATATCATTGAGACTATCGGAAACACCCTTCAGGGTACATATCGTCGGAAGCCTCAGAAACGTCTCCAAGGGATTTTAGATCCTCGGGAACCCAGGGCCATACTCCCATAGGAGCGCACACGTGGGCAATTTAATAATAAGCAGTTAATAATTGAACAACGTACTCAACCAAAATACGAAGTAATCCAAGCTCAACAATCACCAATCCAATTCCACACATGGTTCAACCATCACCAATTCATCACAACACATAGTACACGAGTCACGCAACCATAGCACACCAAATATACAATCCCAACTTACCATTCACTTACCAGTTCGAACCACCGGGGCATCGATCACCTGATTGCACCGCTCGGTGCAACCAGTCATACTCGATGCTCCAAACAACCATTCAAGTAATCAAGTAAACATTCGAATGCAATCAACGAACAAGTACGAGTGTAAACAACCAATCATGCAAGCTTTCAAACGAGCAAACAAACATGCGATTTCACTAGTTCCATTAGACTCTTTAGCCTATCCACTAAGCAATCAACAATCAAGCATGTGATCCTAACACGCAGCTAATCCGAGGGCTTTGCCAAGGCTCCTCTACCAGACAATCAATTCCCAAGTATTGAAAGCGAATTACACTAGTGATTGGCATCCTAATCGGTCACCACTAGACATTCCGGTTATTAGAAATTGAAAGACGATTATACTAGTTATTCGCATCCTATATGCATTTCTAGGACCTTTTCCAATTTTATTAACCTAGCATGCATACTAAACATTGTATACGAGAGGTTAAGGCTTTCCCTACCTCAAGGTCCTCCTCTTCAACGCTTTGATGAAGTCCGGTGATCACCACGTCGCTCTTCCCTCGGGTCCCGGTGTGATCTTTGCTTCTCTAGCTCGATCCCCAAAGTCTTGGACACAAAGAAACGCTAATTAGACTCCACTTAAACAGCAAGAAAGATCCCCAAAACCCTTCCAAAGTTCAGCTCAAAAACAAAGTACAAAACCCTCAAGAAACCCTCACCCTGGTCGGTCACGGACCTGGTCACGGATCCGTGACGTTAACCCTCACGGTTACCGTCACGGAGCCGTGACGAGTGCCATCACGGACTCCCTCACGGAGCCGTGACGTCGCCCGTCACGGGATCCGTCACGGATCCGTGGCGCACCAGGGCAGTTTCGCCCTTCTTCAACCTCCAGCTCCAAAACTCCGAAAAACCACCTTCAAACCCAGAATTTTACCCCTTCCAACTCCCAAAACAGTCCAAAACCTTCAATACTCCTTTACCCATGGTAGGAATCAACACACAAACAAGTTTCCAATGATTCATCAAATGAAACCCACTTCAAAAGCTCCAACAAACTATTGATTTCTCAACAAAAACCCAACAAAGCTTCTCATCAACAACATCTCCCACCATTTCTACTCAAACCCAACAACATCTAGCAATTTTCACCCAAAACCCATGAAAATAGATGAAGAGAAATGAGGATTTGAGAGTTCCATTACCTCTAGAATGTTGAGATGAAGAAGATGCTAGTGGTTTTGAGGGTGGATGGCTAGAGGAAGACTCCAAGTGGCCTCTTCTTCCTTGATTTTCCTTCAAGCCTCCATGGGAGCTCTTCTCCCTTGCTTCTCCTCTAAGTTTCGGCTACACCAAAGCAAAAATGAATTGATTTTGCTTCTCCAATCACATATAATACCTAGATGTAGCAATGACCTAAAAGCCCTTGAGCTAGATTCCCTTGTAGTAGCTTTTGGGAGGGTAAAAGGGACTATGACTATCCCTTTTCTCTCTTTCAACCAAAAGAAGACAAGTGTCCACCTAGGTCATTTAATTTTCCAAAGTAATTTCCAGCACTTTTAAAAATAACGCTTAGTCGATAAAAAGTCTCGTTTTGACCAAATTTGACTTTAACCCATATTATACTCAAACGAAAGGGTTTTCTCCCCTGAAGCCAACCGTGATAATGGCTAATTCGTTTGGGTTCCGGAAAAGTCCCGAGTGACTTCCGGAGTCACCGGTTCGACCGGAAGCGGGTCTTACAATAAGCATCAAAGATCTTTTTGAATGGGTGCTCTAGCTATAGGGGAGTGAGACCTTCACGTCGATGATCGGAACTCGCCGAGACGTCCCAAGAGTTGGGAGATCTACTCTCCAAACGTTTCCTAATCTACTATTTGTATCCAAATTCAACAAGAAAATGGGCAATAAGACCTCTTTGAAGCCTTTATTCTTTCCTTTAGAAGCTCGAAAGATCTTATCTAATAGGTGCTCTAGCTAGAGGGGAGTGAGACATGCATGCCGGTGGTCAGAACTCACCGAGACGTCATTGAATTTGGGAGATCTACCATCCCAAAGTTTGTTAATCTACATATTTTATGTCCAGAATCTACATCTTATATATCTAGAATTTACGTCTTGTGTATCCAAAATCTACATTTTAATATCCAGATTCTACATTCATTATATCTAGAACCTACATCCACTATATCCATAATTTCACCACACGATTTACATACGCATATTGGACCTATCCTTCATTTTCTTCTATATTCAATATGCATCTTGATAGATAGCTCTTGGAAAAAGAACATTGGTGCAAAAACAAACAAAATAGGATATGAAACAAAGCGTAAATGATTAAATTATTAAAATTGGTGGAAAAAATATATCACATTTTGATAGTGCGACACGTGTCGCTCCATGCTAAGAGATCGTGTGGTGGTATTGTAGCAGGGGTGTCACATGTGGGCGACACGTGTCCACTGTGTGCATACGTAGTGTTGGTACCCCTCATGCAAAAGCGTTGATACCTTACAGACACAAAAAAGTGCTAGTACTTTACACACAAGTGTTGGTACCTTACATACATAAGTGTTGGTACCAACATGCAAAGATGTGGTGGTACAATGTACCAACACTTTTCATGCACGAAAAAGGACACGTGTCAGCACTGTATGAAAGGTATCATCACTTTGCATGTTGGTACCAGCACTTCATATACGCGAAAAGGGACATATGTCAGAATTCTATGTAAGGTACCAACACTTTGCATAGGGGGTACCAGAGATGTGCGCACACGAACAAGAGTTGTGCGTGCCCACAAAGAACATGTGTCGCTCTCCTATGAGTTAGCAGTTTGCCTAATAAGAGTGTGTTCTCATTTGATATCGAACCTATATATATAGCCCTTTTATTTGTTCCATTTAATTACTATACTATAATAATTAATCAAATACAAATATCGGTCTTGTCTCATGAGTGTATAATTAAATAAAAAAAGGATGTATTATATCAGTATATAATCAGTCACCAATTTATTTAATTGGTAACACATTTCGTTCACTTTCCTAGCAAGGCCCATGACCACCTAAGTCATATAAATAATGGCTATTCCTTTGTCAAATCATGTTACTATGAGTAGTCTTATCCTCTTGTCATTTAGTGATTGTCATGGCTGAACAAAGACATAAAATCGTCATCCTTTTTCTAATTTAGTCTTACAAGATCCCTTGATCGTGATTGAGGTACATAGGTGACAATTCACATATAACCATGTTTTTTTACAAACCTCGTACTCATCAAGAGAAGTCTTTTAAATGACATTTGACTTGTATAAGTACAAGTCACAAGTCCTTATGACCATCGCCCATATGTCTCACATGTGTGTATCCATATCTGAACATAACTTTTATAACCATCTGCTTAAGACTAACGTTTAGTTATGTCAAGACATGAATCCACATCATGTAGATCTTATGGTGATGCCACGAACATAAGATTAAGAACTACTTATGTAGTTAAGATATATCATGTCTCTGTTATATGGAGTATTATCAAGGTGTGTCGTCTAATGCCAAACTCTTTGGCACATGTGACTTTACTTATATCTCTATATGCATGATCTAGTAAAACATTACCCTCTCGTCAAAATCTCACTAGCTTTAACTATCAGTTTAGGCTAGGGACGAGTGAATGGACTCACTCATTTGTCTATAAGAGTTCTACTATTAGAGAAATGTTCCCTAATACCTTATATGAAGTAATTCATTCACAGTTTCACTAACAATACAACTTACTGATAACCCTTACCATTATCGGTCAAGGGAGCACGACGCACGCTGACAATCCGGGGGAGTACTCTGTCCACCATTACTTATCTCCGGTAAAGGGCCTGCTCTACCCTAGCTTCCGCCAGTCTGGATTCGTTGTATCGGTATAGTCAGACGCTACCCCAATATCACCTTCCAGGTTCTTACAGGAGGCAATCGGTGCCTTGAGCTATTTAATTTATCGTCTGAGTATCCTCCATCGCAAGAACTCGTTTCATTTATGTCATTTCATTTTCAGTGTTTTATTATTTTTCTTCTCTATAAACACTCGGTATTTATAATATACACTCGTCCATTCTTAAAAAAAACAACTTCGAGAGAACCAATTTTGGATATTAATGAGTAACTCTAATAATACAAACCAATCTCTGTTTAAATAGTGAAAGGAGGATCAAGTAGCACAAAAGCAATTTATTGAAACAAGGAAATAACGTGGGGATAACAAGGAACAACATGATATGAATACCGTCAATATTCATGAACCGGAGGCATGTCTACGAGAGCAGATTTCAACATAATTTGTGCACTCCGCATAAGTACTTGTCCCTCTTCAACCTGCCTCACCCCCTGGTGGCTCGATTCGCGAACATTTTCTAATTTAGCATTGCACCAATCCTTGGACTTCATCAAATCGATCGTTTTAAAAATTTCAGTCGCGACCTTGGCGTCGGTGTCCTTTCTTGATAATTGCTGCAAGTATCTAATAACCTTACCTTGCCAAACTTTCCGGGCTTCACCATTCGGAGCTTGCCCATCTAAGCCTTCGGCTTCCCCTTCCAAATCATTATAATCTATTGGATGGTCTGCATGTACATTTACTAATTAACACCAACAGTTGTAAATATTTCCAATCGAACGCGACCAATCAATTAATGGTAAAGAATATATGTTTAGCGACATTGTTCTATATAAATCGTGTTTACTGTGTAAACTACAAATCAATGTTATTGTTAGAACCTAAAAACATGTAAAAACAACAGTTGCAAACCGTTGAAACTACTATGTGCTATAATCAATATACATATATATACATGTAAAGGTACACTATTCAATACAAATCGTCTTTATTGTACAAATTACAGACCAATGTTACTATTAAAACATGGAAACTGGTAAAAAACCGTTGAAAATTGTAATGCAAATTGGAACTACTATGTGCTACAATCAGGTTTCAACACTTCTTTTTGTACAATTCCAACGCTTGCATACTACAGATTTAATGCCAACATTGATCCGTGATTTGTACTATAAGACTTACATTAGAACAATATACTAAATATTTTCAAGGGTAAAATAACTCATATAGATCTTATAAATAAATTTTCGAGCTTATCAAAGAAAAAATAACTTTTATATAGGTTAGCAGTTTTGGAAAACTAAGGAAATGAACTGACCATTGATCGTGCCCAGCTGGTGATGGTGATCTACCGGCGGATGGACGTCGGAAAGGGAAGTGGGAGTGGCATGATTAGAAGTAGTCGCCGGAGCTCTCACCGGAGGAAACCCACCGGACGGTGTTTTCTGAAGAAGATTCCTACCTGGATTGTTCGTTGTCATTCTTCCGGCGAAGTAGTGCTCTATATTCGATTCTAGATCTTGGCTTCTCAGGTTACACTTAATAATCTTTGTAGTTGAAAACAAATTCATATAATGCACACACCCATGTTCATCGATGCTCTCAATATAAATATATATTTATCTCTCTTCAATACGGGTGCCTTCAATGTATACGTATTGTTTATAAATATTTATCTTCCCATGACGTGCCAACTTGTTCAGTGTTGTGTTAACAATGCATTAATGCGCGCCTAATTGTCAACGCAACACGATAAACGTAGCAGTACTTGCTGCGGTTTTGGGTCTAGCTCAAGTTGGAGAAGCGTAGCCTACACCCAAAACGTCGCCAAAACTTAAGCATGCATTACATAAGGTTCTTAGTTTGTTTCGCTCGGTCTGGATTTCGTATGGGTCTTCTTTTTTCTTTTTCTTTGGACGAAAGGTGCAATATAAAAAAATTTATAATCGATTTCATTGTTGTGAGTTGAGGATTAAGCTCCTCGACCACGGAAGGAAGGTCAATAAGAATGAACAATGGTTCATTGAGCCTTTTCATATCAAAACTGTCACAGACGGTATTTTGATACCCCACGGATAGAGACAGAAGACGGAGGGCGGAGGGGGAAACAGGATACCGGAGATCATGGGGGACCTCGACGGTAACGGTGATGGTGGGAGGCAAAGCATCGTCTAGGGACCCCTCCCAGGGCCAGTCCCTAATGCTCCCCTCCCTAGAGGAATCATCATTCTCTGTTTAAAAGACATTGATCCAGCAAAGACAAACTCAAATAAAAAAATAAAAAACACCCTTTCGATTAGCCAGATCCATAATCGTGAAAGGATCGAGACGGTTGCGGCGGTGGAGGCCAGGGAGAAAGACGCGCCGACTGCGATGACTTCAGGGGCGACTCTAGAGATGGCAGCGGCATCCGAGACGGCAGCGGCATCAGAAGCGGCGACGACGACGGCGACTTCAATGATGGCGGCGGCAGCATCATGAACGGTGGTTGTAGAGACGAAAGCCCCCGGGGAGCCGGAATCAAGAGTGCTTCAGGGGCGGCGGTGGCGACTGCAGAGGCGTCGGCGGCTTCAGGCGGCTTAAAGGTTGGTTAACGCCGAGGTGAGCCAGATGACAACCATCGGGATTGTAGAGGGGGAACCGAACAGGATCGAGAGACGTGTCGGTGATGGTGGGGGAGAGTCCATCGCGCGGTGGCTAGCGGCAGCCCGAGAGGAACCCAGTAGAGAGAACTCGCGTAGTGTCCAAAAAGGATGTGACGAGGAGAGGTTGGGTAGAGAAGAGGGGAAGAACCATGTCATAAGCTATGTCAATTTCCATAGCCATAGTCATGGTGGGGTGTACGACGGAAGAATCTCAAAACCATAGTGGAGAGTTTTTTTTTTCAGGGTGTATGTGTCTTCTTTAATTTCTATGTTTAGTTGCTTCTATGTTTATTTGGAATTGGGGTTCGAATCCATTTGAATCATCTAAGGGCTTCATATATAATTTGGTTTTATATTAGTTCCTTTTGTTTTCTTCCCTCGGAATTTCTTTTTAGGGTTAGTTCTTAAACTCTACTTTTTTTAGACGAGTGACGAGTAATTGTACTGTTAGTGCAAGCCAAACAATACAAGTAGGGTTAAAAGCCCTGGACACAGAATATTATCTGAGTCTCCCGTGGGACACTCGGCGCTCATGAATCTAGACATAGTCTAGTTTTACTCCTAAACAAAGAAATATATCCATACCTCCGACTATCTTGTACAAGTAAAATAAATAATCGGAAAAAAGCAGCAAAACAATAACCACTCAAAGTACTGCAAAGAAAAACTAAAACTGAATCAAAAAGTACCAAACCAAAACAGGAAAAACGAACTGCTTCCTTACTCCTCCTGGGACGGCCAAGAAAAATTTGTCCTGGTTATGCGGGTAGGCCACCAAGTCTTGACCACCTCATCACGAGGTCCATTCATGGGTCCTGGCGAAGCTTTTTGGAAGTCCTCGCCTGTTGATCATCGTTTTCCTCCTCTTCCACCACTTCGTCTTCATCGTTCGGTTCGTCCTCGAGGGATAACGCCCCCATGTGTAGTTGAGTCGCTTTCCCGATCCACGGGACGATTAGTGCAGGCAACCCTAGAGGTTTTATTGTTGGAGACGAATGTAGGTGCAGAGACGAAACCTTAGAGCCAAGGGACACTCGAAGTCGTGGCCATGCCGGTCTCCAATCGTGAGGGTGCTGCAGGTCCTGAGTTATCCTCAAGGTAGAGCCCGAGCCCACATATAGTGATTGGGGGAGGCTCGGATTCTCTTGCTGTTGTTCAGAATCTGGATCCACCAAAACTCGAGCAACCCAAGCAGGGAAAACCATTAGTTGCAATGGGAGGAGTAACGGAAGGAACTCTTGTGGACACAACCGCGTGGGCGGTGGAAAAATGAGATGGATTGACTATGGTGACTGTAAAAAGGAAGAGGGAGAGAGGAAAAAACGCTAAAATCTCTTAGACTTTACTACAATATGACGATGTTAATTTGACAGAGAAGAGATCCTTCACTTCTAAAAGAACTAAATCTTTAATTTTTAGTTAAAATCTACTTTAAATTATTGACTCAAGGGGTGGGATTGGGTGGTTAACCATCCAATTGACCTCTTCACGAACCCAACCTGATATTATCGGTTTGACATATCTTGAAACTAGCTCCAACCCAAAAATCAATTTTTCACAATGAAACCTACCGGTTCACTGACCGGTTGGTTAGTGGTTTTAACCAACCAACCACTTTACTACATGTAAATACAAATTTGGATACCAATAACCATACACAAATTTCTATTTCAAGCCAAAACATATTACTATATTCCCTAAAACAGAAGAAAAAAATACATATAAGTCATCGTGTTCTTGATTAGACTTACATGAAATGTCGAATAAATTAACATCAAAATAAATAAAAAATTCTTTGCTTCTCTTCATTTTTTAAGAGAATACTTGTGAACAAAAACAAGAGTAAATATTTATTAACAATCTTAATTCTAAAAAATCTAAATTAAATTTAAAACTATGAACATCATAGAAGTTTCATTCAAATATTTACTTTGAAATGATTGAAATCAATGATTTAATCAATTTCAAAACTTTAAATACGAAATTTCCAAAATCATAATACGAAAATTATAAAACTTCAACCATATAATCGAATCTAAAATTTTAACACATAATCTCATCCACACATAAATAACATGTATAACCTAAAATCTAACCTAAATATAGAAAACAAAATAGATCATTAGTAAATCTGTCACGCCCCAAATCCGGTATTGACCGGACTCGAGACGTGACTTAGTGAAGTTAAATAAAACAGTAAAACGAAATAAATAACATCTAAATAAATGAAGTAATATAAAACAACGGAGGTTCAAAATCCTGAGTCACAGCTCAGTTAAATACAATAGTTCAAGAATGAAGGTACGTCTCTATTAGACACAAATAGACCCGAGCCTCCGCGGCTCCCAAGCTCTGCGTACCCCTCTACTCCAAGTCATAAGTAATACCTGTAGAAACACGGTAAGGGGTGAGCTTGACGCTCAGTAGGGAAATGCCCAGAAAACCACCACAAACAAATTTAGCAGAAAGTTATTCCACAAAATTAAGTCACATTAAAAGTTTGATATAGCGATGCGACACTGAAGCCAATTTAAAGACGAAACCCTTTTTAAACCTGACGCTCAACAGTCCAACCATACCAACTTTAACTCAATCACCAACCATTAAACCAGGCACACAACGAAGAGAACAAACCAACTAAGTCACCCAATTACATTTCCAACTACCTTTTGACACTTAAAAGGAGATAGCGCCACGAGAACAGTAATCCAAATCAAACAACATTTATTTTACCCGACCACAAACTGTCACGGAAATCCTCGTCCAAAGCCCCTTCACAACCGACTCATGGATGACCACAAAGACGACACTTTAACTTACACGGAAGCTACACACATGAACTCATCGTCAAACAATCAGAATCAAGCCATTCGTTGTCACACACAACTCATAACAAGGGAACACTCATAGCCACAAACACAACAACACTCGTTCAAGCCAAACATCATCAAATCACACAACTCGTAACCCATGCACGATCTCGGGAGCAACCCGCTCGGCCCGACGCAGCCGCACGCAACTTTCCCCTAACACACAGTCAGGAGGGGCGGTCGACCCCATCGCGACACACAACATTTTACCGATCGACGGAAGGAAAGGAAATCGCCTCTTTGCGCCTCATCTCTCGCGGTGCTCAACATAGCGTTTTACCGAGTGCTAGTCGGAAGGTAGGGAAACCACCTCTTCGCGGGACACAACGTTTTACCGACTCACGGTCGGAAGGTAGGGAAACCACCTTTGTCAAGTAACCACAATATCACAACCACAACGCTTTACCGATTGCGCGCTGGAAGGTACGATACACCTAACGAAAGTACATCTCTCACACTTTACCGGCCGCGCATCGGAAAGTACAACACTCTCTCGGGCACAACTCAACCAAATATCACCAGATCAATCACAATCAAAATCATAATCATAATCACAACTACAGGTAACCACCGTACCACCACCACAATCATGATCACGTCGGTCTATCACTCACCCGACCATAACACAACCAACGATTCACATCATAACAATCACGGCACACTTGCTCACACAAAGCAACGACATGTTACACCGAATATAATACGTTTTGACCCTTAATTACACTCACAACTGCTTCGAACTTACCATCACTTACCGACATCACACTCCACGTGGTAACCCCACCGGCTTAACCGGTATTCGATCCCTAACATCCCCAGTTCAATTTATCAACGAAACAGGAAATAACCACTCAAATCATCAACATGTATCACTAGTTCAATTCTACTCGTTTTCATGTTCGTCACTTATTAACCGTTCAAGCATCACAGAGTACACAAGCAGATACATCCAGCAAGCAATCCTACGGGCGCGACATGGCCCGATTCTACCAGCACGGCAATTTCCCAAGACAGAATCGTAAATGTTCACTGTTGAATTCGTCTATGCTAGTTATTCACATCCTATATGCATACTAGTTCTTTAACCGGTTATTAGGTTTCCCTATATGCATTCTAGTACGTCCGAAATAAAGTGGGTTCGAGGAAATCCCTACCTCAAGACGGTCACAACTGCTGCGTCTCCTAGCTGCTGACGTCCGGGCCTAACTCCGGTCTTCTCAGGCGAAGTCCAAGTCTGGGTTTAACTCCTGTCTTCTCCGTGCTCGGGGTAAAGGCCTGGGTTTTACACAAAAAGGGACGGTCATCAGTCCCGGTCCAGTCCATAACGGTTGTAAAATCCCACCTTTTTAAAAAAAGGTTGTTTTCTGAAAAGCGAAACATGAGGGTAGAAGTGTGCAACAATTGCTGTTGAAAATCATAAAAAAAAAAAAGGGAATCAAAAGTTTTGGGCCGAGCTCGGGTCTGGGCCAGCTCAGGCCCATTCACGCCACACGCGCGGCCCAACTACGCGAGCCCAACACACACAATCGCGCGGTCAGGCTATAAAAAAGGGGCAGAAACCCTAGAGGTGTACTGTTCACCTTCGCTGCTCGCCTCTTCGTCTTCCCTCTCCACGAACCAGACGAACCCTCGCCGGACTTCGTCGTCTCGTTCTCCGATCACGACCCCATCCTCCTTCTCCTTCCTCTACACCTTCTTCTCCGTCCCCACCTTCCGTTTCTACCCACCCACGACAAAACCCACTGAAGCTAGAGAGATCTCAGCCTCTTCCAGCTTCGATTCGAAACCTTAATCCCCATCTCCGTCGAATCTAGCCTCGTCGGAGCCGTCACCGTTAGAATCAGCTACGGTGAGCTTACCCACGACCTTCTCGACCTTTCCCCGCTCTCTTTTCCTGGAAATCGTACGTTTTGGGGCTCGGTTGAGCTAGATCTGGTCGGAGAGGAACGCCGGCGAGGAGCGTCGCCAGATCTGACGTTCCTACGCCGGAGAGCCTCCACGCCGCCAGAATCACCATTTCCCTTCCTCCCCTCACCACCTGACGCCTTGCTCCGCCTCCCTTTCTCCTTCCGACCCTCACCTGACACTGTGGGGGTGGCCGGAGTAGCTCGAGCTCGCCGGAGCTGAAACGAGCTCAACCTCGAACTCGTCAGGCTACGGGCCTGAGGGAAGACTGGGCTGGATACCTTGGGGCCGGCTGTTCCTGGGCCGGAACTGGAGCTCGGGCCAGATACTGGGCCGGACTTGATTCAGGCCCAAGTCCTTGGACTGGGTCTGACTCGGGTCCGAACCGAGTTTGGACCGGGTCTAGAACCAAAACCGGGTCAGGCATGTATCAGGGTTTGGATCCGGGTCTGGATCCGGGTTGGGCCGGATCCGGGTCTGAACCGGGTCAGAAATGAAATTAAATAATTAATTTAAAGAATTATTTATAATTTGGATTGAATTTGGATAATTCATGAACTATCAGATGAATTAAAAGACGAACCTGTTAAATCAGAGGACTATGGTCAAATCCCGGGACTGATTAGGATATTTTTATCTGTTAACCCAGTTTGGACTTCGCTCGAGAAGACGAAGACCACTCCGGTATCCGTGTGAAGAACTGAGGAGAGACTGATCGACGTTACAGCAGAGTGTCATCAGAGGAAGACCACGAGGTAGGGAAAGTCCTAACTCCTCGAGTATTTTAATACTAGTATGCCTATTAGGTTAATAAAATCGGAAAGGTCCTAGACTTGCTTATAGGATGCGAATAACTAGAATAAATGTATTTCATTTACGAATAAACGGACGTGTCTAGTAAGCATGCTTAGGATGTGAATCACTAGTGTAACTTGCTTTCGATACTTGGGAATTGATTTACTGGTAGAGAGGTCGTGATGAGCCCTCGGATTAGTTGTCGTGCTAGGTTCACATGCTTGGTTGCCTAATTCGGATAAGTTAAAAGTCTAATACAACTAGATGATTCAATCAACCAAATATGAATGCTTGATTGCTTAATTGTGTACTTGATGGAATGCTTGACTCTTGAACGATTGAATGATTGAATGGGGAATCGAGTATGACTGGTTGTGCCAAGCGGTACGATCAGGTGATCGATGAACCGATTGATCGTGGTTGGTAAGTAAATGGTAAGTGTGAGATTGTGATTGACTTTTGTGGTGTGTTGTGATGGAATTATGATTCGTTAAGCATCGGTTGTTCCTTGATTTTTTGAGAGTGTTACCCACTTGTGAGCCCTTAAGCTAGCTTTTATATCGGTATGGCACCCACGTTGCGGGTAGGGTAGTGTCATAGGGTACCCACACCAAAGAGAACGCCGGTGTGGGGTAGTACCTAAGCCGATAGTTTGGTATCCGATATGGTACCTACACCGAAGGAAGCGCCGGTGTGGGGTAGTATCATAGTCGGTATCCGGTATGGTACCTACACCGAAGGAAGTGCCGGTGTGGGGTAGTATCATAGCCGACGGATTGGACCCTGCGAGACATAGATTATCGGACCCTACGGAACATTGGATATCGGCCCCTGCGGGGCAATTGGACGGTTTACCCTACGGGGATGGTTACTGGTTATTTCACCCAAGTGTATGCGTCCTACGAGAGCTATACCTTGGTTCCCTATGACATATGGTCCTTTGGAGACGTTTCCGAGAATCCCGATGATAAGCGCCCTCAGGGGTTGTTACCGGTAGTTCGACGTTATGCGTCTCCTCTGGACCGAGGGAAAATCCGACATGACACAATGAGTATTGTGGATCGGAGGGTGGCGACTTCATGTCCCACGGCATTAATCTGAACATCCTATCCTTTATTGGTTATTTAAGGAATGCATTTTTAACGTTATTTTCTTACGATTATTGTTGACTCTTCATGATGGCTAAACACTCGTTTTACCCCTACTTTTCAACGTATTCATAATTATTTTTATTTGAGATCCGCACTAAAATTGTGAAGACCTAATTGTTATACTAAAAAGGGTGACCTGGTTATTGATTTTCCCTACTGAGCGTAAGCTCACCCCTGTCTATTTATGACTGTTTTACAGGTTTGCGTGATGACTAGTGGACTCGAGGCTCGGGAGCTTCTGGGGTCCGGGTGCTTAGAGATGTTGGTCTTTATTTTGCAGTCTTGAACCTTTGTTAAAGAACTATTATGACTTTTGTAAACCCTTTTGTTGGAGGCTTACTTATAAGTGGTGATATGGATACTTTTTACTATATTAAAGCCGGATGCTTACTTGATTTTATGCCTTTTATTATTACATTTGCTTTCTATTAAGTTACGTCTCGAGTCCGGTCTAGAACCGGATTTGGGGCGTGACAAGCTCAATTGGTGATAGCATCACTCAAGGAAATGCTATAAAGGGTGAGGTCTTGGGTTCAAGTCTCACCAACAACCTAGGTTGGTATTTGTCTGTGGACAATACACCAGAGGGGTTGGGGTGTATTAGGCTGCAGCCTAACATCGTCGCGCGTGGGGCCCGGGTCTGGCACGGCGGGATGTTACAACGGTCCTCTAAGTTTTAACAGTTAAGTCCTTTAGTCGCGTTCCAATTTAAGTCCTTCAAAACTCCAATTTAAAGTAATTTAATAAATTAATTAAACTGTTTTTCTTTTTATTTAAAACAAACACTAAAACCGGTCCGACCCGGATCCGAGTCCGAACCTGACCCGACCAGATCCGACCCGCCTAGTCTGAGATCTGGCCCGGCCCAAGCCAGGCCTTGTCTGAACTGGCCCAAGGCTCACGCGTCTCTGTCCGGCCCGCTTCAGAAACAGGCCTGAAGCCCGAGTGGGATCTAGGGTTTGAGTGAGGTCCAGCCGCCGCTGGCAGCGTCGCCAGGGTTGCTCGGAGGAAGGCGGTGGTGGTGGGGTTCGAATCCTACCGTAGATCTGGGTTGGATTCAACGCCATAGGAACAGAAGCCGTCGAGATGAAGCCCGACCGAGGAGATGGCTTGTGCTTGCGGTTATTCTGGCAGAGAGGGTCGTCGGAGAAGACGCACGAGGTTGGTACTCCGTCTACCTTGCTGAGACACACGGCAAGGGGGGGGGGGTTTCTGGTTCGAGAGGGTGAAGGAAGGTGGGGTACATGAGGGGGGAGAAACAATCTGAAGCTCCGGTGTCGACCCCGCGCTTGCATGGTTCGGATTAAGACCGGCAACGCTTCCCGACGATGAGAGATCGAGACGGAGCGAAGAGCGAGAAAGGGCACACACACAGAGAGAAGAACGAGGAGGGCGGAGGTTCTTTTCTCGGGACGCGTGAAACCGAGTGATGAGGAGGCGCTCGGCTAGGGTTGCACGAGGGTTGACGGGCTGGGCCTGGTGCTGGACTTGGGCTCGCGCGAATGGGCCTGAGTCAGGTTGGCCCAATCTGCCCCTCTCCATTTCCCTTTTTTCTATTTTCTCTCTTTTCTTCTTTTTTTTTATTTTCCTTTTTGTTTCGCCCTCGTTTAAATTTTTCGCTCCGCTTTCCAACCCCGTCGTTTTAAAACCGTCAATTTAGACCAATAAAATTTCAGGTCTTTACAAAATCACATACCTAATGAAGAAAGCTAACCTAAATCTAACATGCAAAATAAAACAAGTCTATGTATATTCACTCAATTGTTTGCGATAATATACAAGTACACAATCATACACCTAAATTTATTATATAATCTGAAAATCCTACATAAAGAAAGTAGTTCGTCTCTTTGACAGAGATATTTGGGTGAAAGGAGAAGAAGAAGTGGCATGAGAGGAAAAGAAGATGGGATGGAGTGAGAGGCGATAGAGAGGTAGGGTTTTGAGTCTGCGTTCCGAATGAGTGGAAGAGAACACATCTCTCTTGGTGAATAAATAGATAAAAGAGGATAAGAGACACTTGATATCAACTTCACCACGTGATCTCTAAGCAATCGTTTGATTGTATGAAATAGACGATGTGGATCTTTCTTTGATCAAATAGACACGAGTCGTTGATTTTTCAACGGACAGCCAAATCGTGTTCTATGCTAGCAATCTGTGTGACATAGAAGAGTGATCGGTAGGTATTATGAAGCCACATGTATATGATGAACAATACTGGTTTGATTGGTTAACCGATAGTTTGGTGTTTCAAGAACCAGAAGTCAACCGTTAACCTTCCGGTTCAATCGTCTCTCCACCGGAAATGCCGTCAGTGATCCTGGTTTTGGGTTCTCCGGTGCGGTTTCCGATCGATGATAGTTGATTTTAGCGGTTTCAGTTTTTTTTACCCACCTGAGCATGGTCAAAATATTATATAATCTTTTGTCCGGCCTTTTAATCCATATTAAGGTATTGTCCATCGTTACTTAGAGGAAACAACTTTTTTTTTGAGAGAAATGACAATATTATTAAAAAGATAATAAGAGTTGGGGTCCGTCTGGCGACAATACCCTTACAGTTTCATAAAGTAAAGAAACAGAAACCGAAACATAAATACTGAGAAGTAAATGTTGCTCATATGCATAGAGGCGGTCGGGGGGTGAACTGCGGTAGCATCCGTGAATACCGATACAGTGTGCGCCAACCATAAAGTACTGGTCGAGCAGACCAGGTGATAATTGAACGATGGTGGACCGATAGCTCCCCCGGTAAGTCAACGTGCGTCGTCCTCCCTTGATTGATAAGTGTAGGGCTCCTGAACGCGGGAGTGCTGACCCCGAACTGGTAGGGGAGCATCTTGTCGACAGTCGGCGGAACCGTTGCCACCTTACGTCTAGGGAGGCGGTGTTGTCGACCAACCCCTCCCTAGACCCTGTTGGAATCATTCCCCGAGGCGAGGGTGCCTGAAGCCCCCCGCCACTGCTATGTTTGACGCACCATCATAATTTCGAGAACTCCTCGAAATCCGCCCCAATCCGATTGGATCCGACCTGGTCCGAACATCCCAGACCCGACCCACCCTAGGTTCCTCCTCAGCCCATGATCCATCTGGCCCAGCCCGACCAGCGCTGCCCGCCCCATCATCCAGGCCCATCACGACCTAGGCCCAACAACCTGGAACCCTATTCTCCTTCCCCTGCGGCGCCGCCACCCTCTCCCTCCATCCGTCGGACTCGCGACCACCGGCGTTCTCGACCACGGGGGGGCCCCGGTTCATGGACAGGCGACATCAACCTCACCGTGGCTCGCCCCGGCGACACATCCCCACGCTGTCTTCCCGGTATGCGAGCTCCCCCTGGCCGGTTCCCCACCATAGTCGCAGGCACCCTTGCCGAGCCCCCGCGATCGAGCCCCTGTTCCGAGGTCGGTTTATACCACGATTGGATCGCCGCCCCCTCGTTCTCCATTGATTCCGGCGTGGGCTTCCTGAACAACACCACGACGAAACCACCATCCACATCACATTGATTATCCACCGGCGGTGTCATCCTTCTTGAGAGGAAATCGCAAAACTCTGAAACCTTAGGTTTCAGAGCTGCGGCTACGCCTGCCAACACTATAGTTAATTACTAATCTAGATCGTTAGAGGAAGCATCCATCTGAAGTTCGCAGATATTTAAAAAAAAAAAAAAGTTCTCACGGACCTCAAATTCCAGAAATGAAAAAAAAAATAGAAAGTAAAAACTAAAGAACCAAATACAGAAACCAACAAAAGTAAATGAAGGGGGAGAGAGGTGTTGGGCCTATTTTACTGGCCAATATTTTGAGTCCATTTTATGGGCCTGGGCGTGTAGCTCCTCCAAACCAGATGGACTCAGCTGGGCCATCTCTCAACTTCTGTAGGCTAGCTACAGAGACTTATTAGCTCAACCACTTGATGAACCTCGAAAATGAGCTCGGTCCTTCCATGACACTTACGCAGCATTCACTCGCCCACATTACCAAATTCAACTCTGTCGTCAGCATTAGTTAAGAGTATTTTAGATTTGTAATTTTATGTTTACACGAGCCATGTTTAGGTACAAATCGTCCATATAATACAAATTACAAATGATAACTCTCAAGAATTTTTTTTTAGTTTCAAAAATACACCGTAAATATGTTGTCATATAATAAACACTGTTACATTTTAAACTTCTAACACTCTTTTCTCTATCAACTTCTGTTAACCCTAGGTTAACTTCAGTCGTTGCCCAACCTCTTTCCACCGGTGACAGCCAGAGCCAGGTCAACTGAAGTGTTATAGGCGGTGGCTTCTCTTGCCCATTTTCCTTCCTCTCTTCTTCTTCTTCTTCTTCTTCTCCCCTTTTTTAGTTCTCTCGTCTTCGTGGGTCGTCGGACGGTACAGATCTGGCTTCTTGGTACGTTCTACAGGTGGTGTTGTTCTTGTCAGTTGTGTGACTGGCTCGGAGTCTTGTTGGAGTTCGTGGCTCGTGGACGACTTTTCTGCAGCTGTTGCTCTCTCTTCTTCTGGTCTGTTTCTCCCTCTGGCACGGAGGATGTGGCGGCCGCTTATCCTTCCTCAGAACCCCATTGTAGATCTGGTCGTGGGTCGCCTTTTCGAACGTCTGATTGGTTGATTGGTACGGATCTGGGACGTCGTCCCTAGTGGTTCGGAGGAGGCCTATTCGTTGGTAGATGGTCTTCTCTAGTGGTCTCCTACTCCGCCTCCGTGGCCGGATCATGTTGTGTGCTTCCGGCGAGCAGACAAACTCGTCTGAGTTTTGGGATGGGTCTTTCAGTCTGGTGCGAGCAGGATGTGGAGAAGGGCGGGTCTGATTCTGAGAGGGCCTGGGCCTGGAGCGGTTTAGATCTAGGCCTGAAGCAGTTCAGATCTAGGCCTAGATCGGGTCGGGTTGGATCTTTGTTGGGCCACTGTTCGGGTCTAGTTGGTTGAGACTTTCTAGCGCGCATCGGCAGCTCGTGTTGGTACTGCTCGCCAGAGTGTTGGATCGTTGTTTCTCTTGTCGTCATGTCGTCTAGCTAGCCAGGGAAAGGATATCCCCGACTTTGTTTGTGACGTGTGGTGTTTGGGTGGTTTTCCGTCGGAGTTGACTATTGCTCTGCTTGCTGGCTTTGGTGTCTCCTTTGTCTAGGTTCGGAATGGATCGTGCTCGGTATCATTACAAGCCTTCCTCTTCGGGTCCTCGCTTTCGGTCGGCGAGGGGTTAACGGTTTAGGTTTCAGAATGCTCAACACGCATTCCAGTTTTGGTTTCTCCGAAGTATTGACTTGTTGTTGCTGGCTTGGAGTTCTAAGCTCGTACTCAATAGAAATACCGGTCCTCCACCTTTTTGGGCCTCTTTTCGGTGTTTGTCGAATTCAGGTATTGGAGGGCTAAGTGCGAGCTACATCGTTTGCTCTGTTTCTCGCGATTTTGACGGAGGAGCTTCTCTCGGGTCATTGAGGTTTCTAGTTCTAGCTCCGATCGTTGGACGCGCTTCTACATACTTTTGGGTGTGGATCGTTGTTGAGCTTCTCTAGTTGATTCTGGTGCTTCGCCTCCCGGGGACTTCTTGGGCACTATTTTCGATCTTTGTTTGGTAATTCCTCTCCCTCCCTCTCCTTTCATTTGATTCGATTGGTTTCGCTTCTTCTCGACCCGTTGTTTGGTGTTCGAGCTCGTCGGTTATAGGTGTTGGTGTTGACCACCGGCGAGTGTTTAAGGTTATTCCATGGTCTGAAGTCTTTCATTTTTTTTGTTTGGATTGGTGTGTCTCGGTGGTTTATCACTGATCTGTATCTATCGGTCGTGGTCCTGGCCACCAGCGTTTTTAGTTTGCTCCTCTTTAGGATTGAGTGTTACTAATGATTCTGGGAGTATGGTTCAACTTTGATTAGGTCAATAGTGTGTCTACCCGTTTTGGTGGTCATTTCTCGGTGACTCAGACCGTTTCTTTGCTTGTGCTTCTTGGTGGTAATATCTGGGTGCGCGGTTGTCTTCTTTTTGCTTTCTATTGTTCTCTGTTTGTTAAGGTGGAGTGTAGGTGCGATTTTTAGATTTTGTGTTGGTTTTTTTTTCTGTATTTCTGGGTTGAGGAGTCTTTTGACATGTTTGTGGCTGTATTCAGAGTGCCTTGTGTGGCAGGCTCTTGGTTGTGGTTTCTTTGTGTTGTACCCTTCTTGTCATTTTCATTAGTGTCCCTTTATAGTTGGTTACGTTATTTGTATTTTTGGGTATGTAACTGGACTTTCATGTACTTCTCTTTCACCTTAGAAGAAGTTTTAATTTAAATTTATTTTGCCGATAAAAAAACCACCGTTACATATCTCATAAGTGAGGAAAAATCAAATAGAAATCACTCCTTAACGTAAAAACCGTGTGAACCAATCCAATGCATTCATTTTAAGAATGGATGAATGAGATGCAATTGATTTGTTGACTTGTTGATTGCAAAAAAAAACAGCACTTTTTAGTAAGTGGTAAGGGTTTTTTAGTAAAACCATCATAAATTTTTTTTTACCAATTCACTAATTTAATTTTTCCCGCTTCGTTTGAACTCCGATTGGCTTCAAACTTGCGCCATTAGTTTTGTTTTTTCAAGGGCTTTCTATCAAGATCAGTCATGAATATATTTTGAAGCACGAAAAAAAATTATTTTGGGGCTGATTTTTTTTTTAAAAGTTAAGTCTGGGTAATTTTTATCAACACTATACACTGGGTTTATCAACACTGCACACTAGTTTTATCACCTCATTTCCCAAAATCGAACATGATTTTTATCACATCATCACATGTTTTTTTATGAACACTAAGCACTAGTTTTATCAACACTAAACACTATGTTTATCATTAAATTACATGTGTTTTTATCATCCCATCACATGTTTTTTTATCAACACTAAACTCTAAGTTATCACCCTTATTTCGGGGCTGATTTTTTAAAAAAGTTAAGTCTGGGTAATTTTTATCAACACTATACACTGGGTTTATCAACACTGAACACTAGTTTTATCACCTCATTTTCCAAAATCGAACATGATTTTTATCACATCATCACATATTTTTTATAAACACTAAGCACTAGTTTTATCAACAGTAAACACTATGTTTATCGTTAAATTACATGTGTTTTTATCATCCCATCACATGTTTTTTTTATCAACACTAAACTCTAGGTTATCACCCTTATTTCGGGGCTGATTTTTAGAAAAAGTTAAGTCTGTGTAATTTTTATCAACACTATACACTGGGTTTATCAACAATATACACTAGGTTTATCAACACTGAACACTAGTTTTATCACCTCATTTTCCAAGATCGAACATGATTTTTATCACACCATCACATGTTTTTTTATGAACACTAAGCACTAGTTTGATACCCCGATATAAAAAAATTATTAGTGAAGATTTATCAACACTCAACATTGTTTTTATCACCCCACTATAACCTTTTATTTTCGTGCTTCAAAATATATTCATGACTGATCTTGATTTAATGCCCTTGGAAAAAGAAAAATATTGGCGCAAGTTTGAAGCTAATCGGAGTTCAAACAAATCGGGAAATATTAAATTAGTGAATTGGTTAAGAAAAAAATGGACCATTGTCCACATGGCACCATGCTATCACCTTGCTTGTGTGAGAAATGATGAAAGTGGCGTGAATTTGGGTGGAATTGGGGTGATGATGTGACATCATGGTGAATGTTAGATCTTAGGTGTGTGTGGCTTGGATTGGTTCACACAGTTTTTTGGATAAGAGGAGTTTCTAGCTGATTTCTCCTCTCTCATAAGTATACCAAAATAACGGAGTACCTTAATTTTTTAACGATTCCATTACCGTGGATCACGTACGTGACTTAACATATTTGCACGGAAGGTTCTAATGCCATTACTGAAAATTAACGAAGTCGGTGATTTTTTTTTATTGTCGATAAAGATAACAATGTGCTTCTAATATGTTGCACCTCTACGTTGTGTTTTTGCAAATCAAAAGTCATCGAGTTCAGTCTTTCATGAAACTCAAAACATCACCGGTTAAGAACATCCTTTAAAGTGAAACTCAAAACATAGCCTGATAAAATTTACAAACATAAAATAGTGCAACATACAAATATTAAAATCTACAACACCATTTGTATAGCATGAGAAAGTTTATGTACTCAAAGCCGACACAATTTGGTAGATAGGGAATACCTAAACACGCCTTATAAAAAATGACTAGAGTTCAAGTCTTCGCGCCGAGTAGCTGAATAAAATATAAAATTTTCACTAAGATAGAAAAATGAATACCAACTTAAAACAATAAGAACGATACAAGAAAGGGACACCATTACAATACCAATATAGTCATAAGTATTTGTTTCAATATTCTACAAAACCCACCACCCCAATATTGAATAGTTGCCTATGAGAGATTTTTATTGACTTTAGCAAGCTAATACACGCAAAATAGCTTACCAAACCAGTTAATATACAATCAACATGGTTTTGAAAGAGAAACCCAAGCCTTTTGACCAAAATGTAGCCAGTAAAATATTCAACTAAGATGCAAAGTCAACAAAAGGAGCTATAACCAAAACAATATACCTTCAGCTTGCAGAGATTTAACATAAAGAACTCATCCCCATATGCATACCAAAGAGCGATGAGATCTCTATTCCTTATTCTTTTCATCCTCTCCAGCTTTCAGGTTATCGCCGCTTGCCATGAAGACGAAAGAGAAGCATTGCTAGCTTTTAAATCAAATCTTACAGACCCGTCAAATAGGTTGTCTTCTTGGAAGGGCCAAAACTGCTGCAACTGGCAAGGGATTCATTGCTCGGACTCCCTCCATGTTGTGACTGTCAACCTTCGAAATCCTAATCCAGATAGCGTCCTGATTAGCATGAACGGAAAGGTTGTTTCTTCTTCAAAATCATCCGCCATTAACGGTATTATCTCTCCTTCTCTCTTCACCCTCACTCATATCCATACCCTCGATCTCAGCTTCAACAATTTCTTGTTTTCAAAGATACCAAAAGGGTTTTCAAATCTCACAAGGCTAACGTACCTTAACTTATCTAATGCGTTCTTTAGTGATTCCATTACAACCCAATTTGCCCACCTTACTTCCCTAGAAACACTGGATATTTCGTGTTCTTTTCGAGTATCGAATTTTCCTTCCATTTCCTACAAATTGACTTCTTCACTGAAAGTGAATGCTGGCTCCTTGATTACTTATACCAATAGTAGCACTCTCTCTTCTCCGAGTCTAGAATGGTTGCAGGGTATGGTTAATCTAAGGACACTAGTCCTCAGCGGTGTTGATCTGTCTGATGCATCATCTAAGTCAATCCAGTGGGCTAAGCCTATTTCATTCCTCCATAACCTCGCCTTTCTCCAACTTTCCAATTGCAGAATCATAGGAGAAATCCCCGTAGACTACCTTCTCAACCTCACTCATCTCTATTCCCTGCAAATGGATTTCAACTCTCTTACCTCCACAATTCCAGACAAGCTCAGATACCTCACTAACCTCTCCATCCTTGATCTCACAAAGTCGGGCCTACAAGGTCAAGTTCCTCACCTTCCTCGACTCAAACAACTTCATGTAGGCAGCAATAGTAACCTTACAATTGATCTCAATAACTTTTTTGAGTTGCCTTGGCCTGAACTACTAAGTTTGGATATTTCGTCCACCCGAGTCACTGGATCGATTCCATCTTCATTCGCCAACGCCAGTTCACTGGTTGTTTTCATGGCATATAATTGTCAGATTCAAGGGTCCATACATTCTTCCATTGCTGACCTTACAAGCCTCCAAGTTCTTATGCTTGATCTGAACAACTTAAGTGGTACTCTTCCACCCTCTTTGGGGAATCTAAAAGGTCTCCAATATCTGTCTTTGATACAAAATTCTTTACAAGGCACCATACCTGAGTCGATTTGTGGCATCACCAGTCTGGAGTATCTAGTTTTGCCGAGCAACAGTCTCACCGGACAGCTTCCTGATTGTGTCAGCCAGATGCTGAATCTCCGCTACCTTGATATTTCAAACAACAACAAGATGAATGGAACTGTTTCTTTCAGATCTTTATCCCGACTGAAACCAGATTCAATAGGTTTAGGATTTAGCGGGCTGAAAGTGAAAGTAGACCAAAACCCTCTTCCCCTTAACTTCCAGCCACAGATATTGGAGCTGAGTTCATGTGAAATAGGGGGTGGCATTCCAGACTTCATTTCTAGACTCACCAGAATTGAATACCTGTCGTTGGCTCACAACAACCTGTCGGGGGAAATCCCTTTCTGGCTGTTCAACTTACCGAGTCTGGGTCACTTGGATCTCTCCTCCAACAAGCTTCAAGGTGTGCTCCCACCTAGCATTCAGCTACACTCATTCTTCGCCTCCACAACGTTGAATTTGAGACATAACAACCTTCATGGACCCATTCCACTCCAGCTTCAGAACATTGAATCCATTGATTTGTCTGAGAACAGTTTAACGGGAAGCATACCAACACAGATCGATCTGGGAAGCATCATATACTTATCATTATCAGGGAACAACCTTTCTGGTCAGATTCCACCTTCCTTCTGTCCCGCTGTGAATGTGTTGCGACTCCTAGATCTTTCGGACAACATACTGTCAGGTCCAGTCCCAACCAGCTTAGGCAATTGTACATCTCTGGTTTATCTTGGCATCGGATGGAACTACCTCAGTGGAAAAATTCCTGATGAACTTGGGAAAGCAAGAAGTTTGAGTTATCTGGCCCTCTGCGACAATCAGTTTGATGGGACTTTTCCTAGTTTTGTTCAGAAGCTCCCAAATTTGTTGGTCCTCAAGATGGGATATAACAGATTAGAAGGGAACATCCCGCGATTCGTTGGTGACCTCCGAAACCTCCAGATTCTTGTACTTGAGTTCAATTCCTTCAATGGACCAATACCTCAAGAGATATACAGGTTAGAGAAGCTGCAGTTCCTAGGCTTATCAAACAATAAACTCTCAGGTCCCATCCTCAATGGAATAGAAGGTTTGAAGACGTTGATTACCAGACCGGAAGATGGAAATATTCTCGGTTATGTTGTCTCCACGATATATGCTGGTGTTGAACTGCGTATGAGGAGCAAGAGATCATTGCATTCACTAGAGGTTGTCCGGACATACCACAGTGGAATTGATCTCTCATGTAACAACTTCACCGGGGACATTCCATCGGAGATAGGCCTCTTGCATGGGCTCTACATGTTGAACATCTCCCACAATGCTCTCTCTGGTAAAATTCCAGACAGCATTGGCAGAATGAGCGGCTTGGAGTCTCTGGACCTGAGCTTCAACAATCTGACTGGAAGCATCCCAGCAACACTAAATTTGTTGGATGCTCTCTCTACTGTGGACTTCTCGTACAACAATTTCAGCGGGAAGATTCCATCGGGGACGCGATTCGACACCTGGTATGGAGATGGTTCACCATATGTTGGTAACGAGTTTTTATGTGATGTTCCTGGTGGGATAACCTGCAAAATTAGTGGTTCAACTGTTCAGGGAACTGTTGACACCGAGGATGCTGATGAGGCCACGGAGACATTGTTATTCTTTGTATCTGTGATTATTGGGTATGCAGTAGGGCTTTGGGGGCTTTTCATTGTTTTATATTTAGTGAAGGACAAACAGAGGAATAGGTATTGGAAGGCAATTGATGAGATAGCTTTAAAAATCCTTAGAATCTGTAACTGAAGTGAACAAAAAAGGCAGTTTATGTTAAGCCTCAATTTTATTGTACTGATATGTTCAGTGCTCTACAGCAAATTTATTTATCATGTTAACAACTTGATAACTAGTATAAGAAACTCTAGTGTTTCATTTTTGTTGAATTATATAAAAAAAACTTAAAGTGCATACTAACCTTGAAAGAACCAGAAACAACAATAGTAGAACGACTATTGTATACTGCATCACCAGTCCCCACCCCCACCCTGCAAGATATGAAAAGTTGTTGTCAGTAGAAAACTTCAAAAGACTAGAAGTTAAGTGCAGTTTCACTGGTGAATTGGAACACATTCTAATACGAAATTGCAATATCAACCTAAATAGTTTGAGAAGCACCAATATTTGGATCAAACGGGAATGAACTCGCTTCGTTTTAAGCAATAACTCGAGTTCATGTCTTGTTACACCTGTATGTTTCTTAAATGGGTTAATCACTAAAAACTACATTATGTATTGTCCACTTGCGAAAAACTACATCATGTATTGTCCATGCTTTAAACTACATTATGTATTGTCCACGTCCCTAATTTTAACTGAATATTCCAAATTTTGTAAGTAAATGACTGTGGTCAAAAGATAGTGTAGTTTAAAAGTGTTGACAATACATAACATAGTTTTTCGCAAGTGGACAACACATAATGTAGCTTTTAGAAATTAATCCTTCTTGAATTACCTGTATAAATAAATAACCATTGAAGAGCTGAACAAAAATAATCGGAATCTTATAAAGAGAAAGAAGGCTAAGCACATAAATCCCTTGAAACAAATCAACATCAAAGTAGTTGAGTTGGGATTTTATAATGCACTACAGAAGGTTAGAGTATATATTTAGCAATTAAAGTTCAAGAATTTACAAACCATTCAAAGAAAAATGTATTCTCAGCCTCAATTTTCTATTACATCTACATCAAAAAAATATATATAGTAAATGACATTACTTGACATTTTCAGAGGTAAGTCCATACTAGAGTTCAACACAAGTTCGTATTCACCAACCAGTGAATTAGAGAAACATAAACTTTGACCAAGAGCAGGTATAAAGCAAGCAATAGTTTGAGCTTAAACATCAAAAACTCATCCCAAAAGAACGTATGCATACAAGAGCAATGAAATTTCTAAATCTTCTCATTCTTTTCATCATCTCCACCTTCCGGGTAATCATAGCTTGTCATGAAGAGGAACGAGAAGCGTTGTTAACTTTCAAATCCAATCTTGCAGACCCGTCAAATAAGTTGTCTTCGTGGAGGGGACAGAACTGCTGCGACTGGCAAGGGATTCATTGCTCAGATTTGCTCCATGTTGTGACAGTAAACCTTCGGAATCCTGATCCAGATAGCATCCTGATCAACATGAATGGGAAGGTTGTTTCCTCTTCGAAATCATCTGCCGTTACTGGTATCATCTCTTCTTCTCTATTCACCCTTACTCATATTCACACCCTCGACCTCAGCTTCAACAATTTTAGGTTTTCAAAGATACCAACAGGGTTTTCAAATCTCACAAGGCTAACATACCTTAACTTATCTAATGTGGTGTTTAGTGATTCCATTACAACCCAATTTGCTAACCTTACTTCCCTAGAAACATTGGATATTTCGTGTTCTTTTCGGGTATCGAATTTTCCATCCATTTCCTACAATTTGACTTCTTCACTGAAAGTGAATGCTGGTCCCTTGATTACGTATACCCATAGTAGCACACTCTCTTCTCCAAGTCTAGAATGGTTGCAGGGTATGGATAATCTAAGGACACTAGTCATTAGTGGTGTTGATCTGTCTGATGCGTCCTCTAAGTCAACCCAGTGGGCGAAACCTATATCCTTCCTCCATAACCTCCGCTTTCTCCGACTGTCCAATTGCAGAATCTTGGGAGAAATCCCCGTAGACTACCTTCTCAACCTCACTCATCTCTATTCCCTGCAAATGGATTATAACTACCTTAGCTCCAAAATTCCAGACAAGCTCGGAAACCTCACTAACCTCTCCATCCTTGGTCTATCAAATTCAAACCTACAAGGACCAGTTCCTCACTTTCCTCGACTGAGAAAACTTCATGTGGGGAGTAATAGTAACCTTACAATTGATCTCATTAATTTTTTTGAGTTGCCCTGGCCTCAACTGGTTGTTTTGGATATTTCGTCCACCCAAGTTACTGGATCAATTCCATCATCATTTGCCAACGCTAGCTCATTGGTTTATTTCATGGCATCTAATTGCAAGATTCAAGGCTCCATACATTCTTCCATTACTAACCTTACAAACCTCCAAGTTCTAAGGCTTGATCTAAACAACTTAAGTGGTACTATTCCACCCTCTTTGGGGAGTCTAATGGGTCTCCGACATCTGTCTTTGATACAAAACTCCTTACAAGGAACCATACCTGAGTCGATTTGTGGCATCACCGGTCTGGAGTACCTAGCCTTGCCGGGTAACAGTCTCACCGGACACCTTCCTGATTGTATCAGCCAGATGCTGAATCTCCGCTACCTTGATATTTCCAACAACGTCATGATGAATGGAACTGTTTCTTTCAGATCTTTAGCCCAACTGAAACCAGATTCAATAGGTTTAGGATTTAGCGGGCTGAAAGTGAAAATAGACCAAAACCCTCTTCCCCCCAGATTCCAGCCAGAAGTATTGGGACTAAGTTCATGTCAAATAGGGGGTGGCATCCCAGACTTCATTTCTAGACTCACCAGGCTTAAATACCTGTCTTTGGCTTACAACAATCTATCAGGGGAAATCCCTTTGTGGCTGTTCAACTTGCCGAGTCTGGGTCACTTGGATCTCTCCTTCAACAAGCTTCAAGGTGTTCTCCCACCTAACATTCAGCTACACTCATTCTTCGCCTCTACAATGTTGAATCTGGCACACAACAACCTTCATGGACCCGTTCCGCTCCACCTTCAGAACGTTGAATCCATTGATTTATCTAGGAACAGTTTCACAGGAAGCATACCAACACAGATAGATCTGGGAAGCACCATATACTTGTCATTATCAGGGAACAACCTTTCTGGTCAGATTCCACCCACCTTCTGTCCCGCAATGAATGTCTTGCGGCTCCTTGATCTTTCAAACAATACACTGTCAGGTCCAGTTCCAAACAGCTTAGGCTATTGTACATCTCTGGTTTATCTAGGCCTCGGACGGAACTACCTCAGTGGGAAAATTCCAGATGAACTTGGGAAAGCAAGAAGTTTGAGTTATCTGGCCCTATGTGACAATCAGTTTGATGGGGCTTTTCCAAGTTTTGTTCAGAAGCTCCCAAATTTGATGGTCCTCAAGCTGGGATATAACAGATTAGAAGGGAGTATCCCGCGATTCATTGGTGACCTCCAAAACCTCCACATTCTTGTACTTGAGTTCAATTCCTTCAATGGATCAATCCCTCCACAGATATACAGGTTAGAGAAGCTGCAGTTCCTAGGCCTATCTAACAATAAACTCTCAGGTCCCATCCCCAATGGAATAGAAGGTTTGAAGATGTTGAAAACCAGACCAGAAGATGGAAATATTATCGGTTATGTTGTCACCACCATTTATGCTGGTGTTGAACTGCGTATGAGGAGCAAGGGATCATTGTATTCACTAGAGGTTGTCCGGACATACCACAGTGGAATGGATCTCTCATATAACTCCTTCACTGGAAACATTCCATCAGAGATAGGCCTCTTGCATGGGCTCTACACGTTGAACATCTCCCACAATGCTCTCTCTGGTGAAATTCCAGACAGCATAGGCAGAATGAGCGGCTTGGAATCTCTGGACCTGAGCTTCAACAATCTGAGCGGGCGCATCCCAGCAACACTAAATCTGTTGGATGCACTATCTACAGTGAACTTTTCATACAACAATTTCAGCGGGAAGATTCCATCAGGGACTCGATTCGACACCTGGTATGGAGATGGTTCAGCATATGTTGGGAATGAGTTTTTATGTGATGTTCCTGGTGGGATAACCTGCAAAATTAGTGGTTCAACTGTTCAGGGAACTGTTGACACCGAGGATACTGACGGGGCCAAGGAGACATTGTTATTCTTTGTATTTGTGATTCTTGGGTATGCAGCTGGGCTTTGGGGGCTTTTCATTGTTTTATATTTGGTGAAGGACAAACAGAGGAATAGGTATTGGAAGGCAATTGATGAGATAGCTTTAAAAATCCTTAGAATCTGTAAGTGAAGTGAACAAAAAAGGCAATTTATTTTAAGCGTCAAATTTATTAAACTGATATAATTGTGGGGAATGAACTGTTCAGTCCTCTGCTCCATTATCTCTGTATCATTGTTATATGAGAACTTAATAATTGGTTAGTTATTTTAGGAGTTGGTGCTTCCTTATTTTGCATATTACTAATTAGTTTATGTAATTTCCTATTATTAGTAAGGAGGATCTACTGGCATAAGGATAAAATCAAGAATTAACAATTATATTTACTTGACTTTGAGATCTTGAATTCTCTATTAACTCTAAACACAAACGTAGGCCGACGGAAAAAAGGGTTATGTCCACTCTGGGAAGGGAGTAGCTGTAGCAACACGTACCGGTTACAATGAGCCGTGATACTAAGGGAGCTGGCCCGAGGTGCCACGGAAAGCGCCAATCCGGAAAATAGGTGTGAGCCGTGACAATGAACTCGCTTTGTTTTAAACAATGACTCGAGTCCATGTCTTGCTACAATTACAAACATGTATGTCACTTAAATTTCCTGTATAAATAAATAACCATTAAAGAGCTGAACAAAAATATAGTTTAAATCTTATAAAGAGATAGAAGACTCTGCACATAAATCCCTTACGACATATTAACTTCAAAGTAGTTGAGTTGGGATTTTATAATGCACTGGACACAAAGTCAGAGTATATATATATAACAATTACTGTGCAAGAATTTCAAAATCATTCACAGAAAAATGTGCATTTCGCCTAGAAAAAGTCTAAGCCTCAATATTTTATAGCATCCACATTAAAAAATTGTATTCTAAAAGACATGACATTTTCAAGAGGTAAGTTCACACTAAAGTTTCGGACAAGTTCATGTTTAGCAACCAGTGAATAAGAGAAACACAAAACTTTGACCAAGAGCAGGTATAAAGCAAGCAATAGCTTGAGCTTAAACATCAAGAACTCATTCCCAAATAGCATATGCATGCCAGAGCAATGAAATTTCTAAACCTTCTCATTCTTTTCATCATCTCCAACTTCCGGGTTATCATAGCTTGTCATGAAGAAGAACGAGAAGCGTTGTTAACTTTCAAATCCAATCTTGCAGACCCGTCAAATAGGTTGTTTTCATGGAAGGGCCAAAACTGCTGCGACTGGCGAGGTATTCATTGCTCAGACTCACTCCATGTTGTGACAGTTAACCTTCGGAATCCAAATCCAGATAGTGTCCTGATCAACATGAATGGGAAGGTTGTTTCCTCTCCGAAGTCATCTGCCATTACTGGTATTATCTCTTCTTCTCTCTTCACCCTTACTCATATACATACCCTCGACCTCAGCTTCAACAATTTCATGTCTTCAAAGATACCAAAAGGGTTTTCAAATCTCACAAGGCTATCATACCTTAACTTATCAAATGCGGTGTTTAGTGATTCCATAACAACCCAATTTGCCAACCTTACCTCCCTGCAAACATTGGATATTTCGTGTGCTTTTAAGGTATCTAATTTCCCATCCATTTCCTACAATTTGACTTCTTCACTAAAAATAAATATTGGTTCCTTGACTACTTATACCAATAGCAGCACTCTCTCTTCGCCGAGTCTAGAATGGTTGCGGGGTATGGATAATCTAAGGACACTAGTCATCAGTGGTGTTGATCTGTCTCAGGCATCATCTAAGTCAATCCAGTGGGCTAAGCCTATGTCCTTCCTCCATAACCTCTGCTTTCTCCAACTGTCAAATTGCAGAATCGTGGGAGAAATCCCCATAGACTACCTTCTGAACCTCACTCGTCTCTATTCCCTTCAAATGGATGATAACTATCTTACCTCAACAATTCCAGACAAGCTCGGAAACCACACTAACCTCTCCATCCTTGATCTATCAAAGTCAAACCTACAAGGTCCAGTTCCTCACCTTCCTCGACTCATACAACTTCACGTGGGCAGCAATAGTAACCTTACAATTGATCTCAAAAAATTCTTTGAGTTGCCTTGGCCTCAACTGGTTATTTTGGATATTTCGTCCACCCAAGTTACTGGATCGATTCCAGCGTCATTCGCCAACGCCAGCTCATTGGCCTATTTCCTGGCATATAATTGCAAGATTCAAGGGTCCATACATCCTTCCATTACTAACCTTACAAACCTCCAAGTTCTATTGCTTGATGTGAACAACTTAACGGGTACTCTGCCACCCTCTTTGGGGAATCTAAGAGGTCTCCGATATCTGTCTTTTATACAAAACTCCTTAGAAGGAACCATACCTGAGTCGATTTGTGGCATCACCGATCTGGAGTACCTAGCCTTGCCCAGCAACAGTCTCACCGGACACCTTCCTGATTGTATCAGCCAGATGCTGAGTCTCCGCTACCTTGATATTTCCAACAACATGATGAATGGAACTGTTTCTTTAAGATCTTTAGCCCAACTGAAACCAGAATCCATAGGTTTAGGATTTAGTGGGATGACAGTGAAAGTAGACCAAAATCCTCTTCCCCCCAACTTCCAGCCAGAAGTATTGGAATTGAGTTCATGTCAAATAGGGGGCGGCATCCCAGACTTCATTTCTAGACTCACCAGACTTGAATACCTGTCTTTGGCTTACAACAATCTGTCTGGGGAAATTCCTTTGTGGCTGTTCAACTTGCCGAGTTTGGGTCACTTGGATCTCTCCTTCAACAAGCTTCAAGGTGTTCTCCCACCTAGCATTCAGCTACACTCATTCTTCGCCCCTGCAACATTGAATCTAGGACACAACAACCTTCATGGACCCATTCCGCTCCAGCTTCAGAACATTGAATCCATTGATTTATCTGAGAACAATTTCACAGGAAGCATACCAACACAGATTGATCTGGGAAGCACCATATACTTGTCATTAGCAGGCAACAACCTTTCTGGTCGGATTCCTCCCACGTTCTGTCCCGCTATGAACGTCTTGCGACTCCTTGATCTTTCAAACAATACACTTTCAGGTACAATCCCAACCAGCTTAGACTATTGTACATCTCTGGTTTATCTAGACCTCAGATGTAACCTCCTAAGTGGAAAAATTCCTGATGAACTAGGAGAAGCAAGAAGTTTGAGTTATCTGGCCCTCTGTGACAATGATTTTGGTGGGACTTTTCCTGCTTTTGTTCAGAAGCTGACAAATTTGATGGTCCTTAAGCTCGGATATAATAGACTTGAAGGGAATATCCCGCGATTCATTGGTGACCTCCAAAACCTCCAGATTTTTGTACTAGAGTTCAATTCCTTCAATGGATCAATCCCTCAAGAGATAAACAGGTTAGAGAAGCTGCAGTTCATAGGATTCTCAAACAATAAGCTCTCCGGTCCTATCCCTGGCAGATTAGATGGTCTGAAGATGATGAAAACCAGACCTGAAGATGGAAATATTCTTGGTTATGTTGTCTCCACCATATACGCTGGTGTCGAACTACGTATGAAGAGCAAGGGATCATCATATCAACTAGACGTTGTGCGGACATACCACAGTGGAATAGATCTCTCATACAACGCCTTGACTGAGACTATTCCATCAGAGATAGGCCTCTTGCATGGGCTCTATACGTTGAACGTCTCACATAATGCCCTCTCTGGTGAAATTCCAGACAGCATTGGCAGAATGAGTGGCTTGGAATCTCTGGACCTGAGCTTCAATAATCTTAGCGGAGAAATCCCAGCTTCATTAAATTTGTTGGATGCTCTCTCTACAGTGAGCTTCTCATACAACAATTTCAGTGGGAATATTCCATCAGGGACGCGATTCGACACCTGGTATGGAGATGGTTCAGCATATGTTGGTAACGAGTTTTTATGTGATGTTCCTGGTGGGATAACCTGCAACATTAGTGGTTCCACTGGTCAGGAAACTGTTGACACTGAGGATGCTGATGAGGCCAAGGAGTGGTTGTTATTCTTTATATTTGTGATTCTCGGGTATGTTGCTGGGTTTTGGGGGCTTTTCATGGTTTTACATTTGATGAAGGAGAAGCAGAGGAATGGGTATTGGAATGCAATTGATAAGATAGCTTTGAAAATCCTCCGAATCTGTCACTTGAAGTGAACAACAAAAAGGCAGTTTATTTAAAGCATAAGTGCTATTGTACTGATAGAATGTTGGGGATGAATTGTTCACTCTTATCTCTATCTCATGCAGTTTATATTCTTCATGATATAATTTTACAGTGTATATATTATCCATTTTTGTAGAGAACTGTAATGTATCAAACCTACTCTTCATGTTATTGTTTGGAAAACCGCATCATGCTTGCAATAAAATCTCTTTTTAGTCGCGTAGTCATGGAAAGCTTCCATTTAATGGCTGATAAGCTACGTCCTGGCTAGGGAAGAGAATATAGTAGGTGGCAACTCATTCAACAGGACAAGCAAAATAGCAAATTTATATCATGTTCAGAAAAAAAAATCGAAGTGCAGACTAACCCGGAAAGAAACAGAAACGAAGGTAGTAATTAAATGCTGTATATTCTGTATCACCGGTCACCACCCTGCAAATACTAAAAAGTTGCTGTCAGTAGAAAATTTCGAAAAACTAAAAGTTAAAGATGTTAAATGCAGTTTCACTGGTGAATTGCAAGACATTCTAATATGATTTTGCAGTACTGACCTAAATCCATTGCCTGGATGAACATACAATAACAATTAGAAGTGTAGCAATGGGAAATATTCATACTTTTTGCTTTGTGGTCTTTAGCATTTTAGTGAAGGGGAATACTTCTGCCATGAGTAATGGGCTTTTAAGGCATGAAATGATTTGTGGATTCAAAAATGCTTCTTTGATCCTTAGAGAAAAGAGCACAAATGAAGACACAAGCATTCAAAGTACTTCTATAACACACAAGCGACTTTCAAATACGCCCAATGCCGCATTATATACAAGACGGGGATCATCATTTCCAGCTCTTTTAAAGTACAGCAACAATTTATCAAATTTTCCTGAAAATTTGACAAACCGTGTTTTCCCTTAAAACATGAACCTTTGCAAATGATCAACTCTTGCCCTTCATATCCACCCATACATTACCATCAAAGGATCAATCCATCAGTTCCTCTCTAATTCAAACTTGTCAAAATTTCCAAGCCAGAAAACCACGGTATGGTAGAATGATCCGTTGGCGATTAGGGCTCGCAGATGCAAGAGGCAAACACCAACTAGGAAATCCTAGAGGAGACTTTATCAAAGATATTAAGATTGGTATAAGAATGAATTAATAAGAATAGTATAAGAATGGCATATACTGAAAAGAAACACAACAATCACAATTTCACATCAGAAGCTCTATCTGGCTCAGAAAAGGGCTATGTTTCATGTTAAATTTATCAAATCTACGTTGACAGAGAGATTGAATAGTACTTGGCCTGCTCATATGAATTGGCATACATAAGAGAACCATCTGATCTCAGTTCAAACTAAATAGAATAATTGACAATGAATATATACCAGCCACATATGCAAGGGAATCACGGGTTTACATGTAAAATCAAAAGAAACTCAAAACTTTATTTGACCAGCATATAATTTTAAATGATTGAGCATTATGACTGATACTTACCAACCTCAACTGTGGAACTATACAAACAGTTAAACACGCACAAAAACAGAAGGTTACTGGAGCAGAAAGGTTTACCTTCGATTTTTAAGATTAAATAGAGCAGGCAAGTCCCATGCCCTAATGATCACAGTTGATGTCTATAACTATCTCTATGTTACCTGGATTATAAATTGATTTCAGTTAAACAACATTTGATTTCAAAATTTAATTGCGGATAAATTGCTTGACAAGAGAATGAGATCAACATAAAAAGGACAGCATTAAACTCAGTCAACTCTATTGATAAAGAAATATACACATCGGTTCCAGATATGCCTTAGTCTAATGTATTATAGGGTTAATTGCTAAAAACTACATTATGAATTGTCCACGTGCGAAAAACTACCTTATGTACTGTCCATGCTTTTGAACTACCCTATCTTTTGACCACGGTTGTTTGTTAGTTTTTTCAACGAAATTACTACCCTTATGTATCTCCACGTGTGAAAGCTATCCTTATGTATTGTCCACGTCCCTAATTATAACGGAATATCCAAAATTTGTCAGTAAACGACCGTGGTCAAAAGATAGGGTAGTTTAAAAGCATGGATAATACATAAGGTAGTTTTTCGCACGTGGACAATTTATAAGGTAGATTTTAGCAATTAACCATATATCATACCTTAAGCAATGATGTCTTTGCCACAAGAAAACTAAAAATAAATACCATTCATCATTCAGATCTGGTAAAGACACTACCCTACTTGTCTTCTCTCCGTATTTCCCTTATTTAAATGATCATACTTATCTCCGTGTCATGTTCAGCGAAGAACAAACATAAAATAAACTTCATCCTACTTCACCAAGGAAACCAAAAGGCCAGTTGTCACTCAGATTAGTTTCAGACAAGCACATATGTAGTTAATTAATATACATTTAAAGCTGCCAAAATCATGATGTCTCTGGTGAATAGATCATCCAGATAATTTAGAGAAACGCATACTTTTAGAGGCTAATATAATCTAACCGAGATGGTGACAGTCTTTCGACAATTCACCGAGTTAAAATTCAACGTTTCAAACATAATCTTTCCAAGAAATTTCCCGCCAAGCTCTGATGATAGCCACACAAAATATCTATAAAGAGAGCATTAGATTTGGCTTCCAAATATTAAACCATCAAAAGTTCATTCCCATATAGCCATACATACAGGAAGAATGAAATTCCTATTTCTTCTGACTGTTATTCTTTTCTTCTTCTCCAACTTCAAGGTGATCACCGCTTGTCATGAAGATGAAAGAGAAGCATTGCTAACTTTCAAATCCCATCTTACAGATCCTACAAATAGGTTGTCTTCGTGGAAGGGCCAAAACTGCTGCATCTGGCAGGGTATTCAGTGTTCAGAGTCATTCCATGTTGTTACTGTCAACCTTCGGAATCCTAGTCCAGAAAGCGTGCTGATTAACACAAATGGAAAGGTTGTTTCCTCTGGAAAATCGGTAGCTATCAATGGTACCTTCTCTTCTGCTCTCTTCACCCTCACTCAACTCCAGAATCTCGATCTCAGCTTCAACAATTTCATGTTTTCAAAGATACCAAATGCATTTTCGAATTTCACAAAACTCAGATACCTTAACCTATCAAATGCAGTGTTCAGAGATTCCATTACAACCCAATTTGCCAACCTTACTTCACTAATATCACTGGATGTTTCATGTTCTTTTCCTGTACTTGACTACTCATCCATTTCCGCTAATTTGACTTCTTCTTTGAAGATCACTTCTGGTTCCTTCATGGCTTATGCAAATGCTGGCGATCTCTCTTCTCCAAACTTGAATTGGTTGAGGGGTATGCAGAATGTCAAGGAACTGATAATTACTGGTCTTGATCTGTCAGATGCGTCTACATCAACTCAGTGGGCCAAGCCTATATCATCTCTCTATAATCTTAACTTTCTCCAATTGTCTAATTGCAGAATCATTGGAAAAGTTCCCATAGGCTATCTTCTAAATCTTACTCATCTCCATTCACTTAAAATGGATTCCAACTATCTTAGCTACACAATTCCGGGCAAGCTTGGAAATCTCACTGCTCTTTCTATCCTTGATCTCACAAACTCAAACCTACAAGGTCCAGTTCCTCACCTTCCTCAACTATTAGAACTTTATGTGGGCAGCAATACCGATCTTACAATCGATCTTAATAAGTTTTTTGAGGTGCCTTGGGCTCATCTGGAAATCTTGGATATCTCATTAACCCAGGTTACTGGATCAATTCCATCTTCAATTTCCAATACCACTTCATTGGTTTCTTTCAGTGCACTTAGTTGTCAAATTAAAGGGTCTATACCTGCTTCAATCACTAATCTTACAAACATTCAAAATCTAGTGCTTGATCTGAACAATTTTGGTGGTCATATTCCACCCTCAATAGGAAGTCTAAAAAGTCTCCAGTCACTAAGTTTGATACAAAATTCTTTACAAGGTACCATCCCAGATTCGATCTGTAATATCAGCAGTCTCAAGTATCTAGTGTTGTCACTCAACAATCTCACTGGATATCTTCCTGATTGTATCAACCAGATTTCAAATCTCAGCTACCTTGATATTTCCATCAACACGATAAAGGGAACAGTTTCTTTGAGATCTTTTTCTCAATTGAAACCAGAATACATAAGTTTAGGATTTAGTGGGTTGACTGTGAAAGTAGACCAAAACCCTTTCCCCCTCAACTTCCAGCCACAGGTATTGCAACTCAGTTCATGTCAAATAGGGGGTGGCATCCCAAATTTCATTTCGGGACTGACAAGACTTGAATCCCTGTCTCTGGCTAATAACACCTTGTCAGGGGAAATCCCTTGGTGGCTGTTCAACCTACCAAGTCTTTGTTTCTTGGATCTCTCCTTCAACATGCTCCAAGGTGTTCTCCCACCTAGCATTCAACTACAATCATTCTTTCTCCCTGCAACACTGAATTTGGCATACAACAACCTTCATGGACCCATTCCTCTCCAGCTTCAGAACATTGAATCCATCGACTTATCATGGAACAAATTCACGGGAAGCATACCAGCAGAAATAGATTTTGGAAGCACCATATACTTATCATTATCAGGCAACAACCTTTCTGGTCAGATTCCACACTCTTTCTGTCCCGCAATTAACGTTTTGAGGCTCCTTGATCTTTCAAACAATACACTGTCAGGTACAGTTTCTACCAGCTTAGGCTATTGTACATCTCTGGTTTTTCTAGACCTTGGACGGAACTACCTAAGTGGAAAAATTCCTGATGAACTTGGGGATGCAAGGAGTTTGAGTTATCTGGACCTCAGCAACAATCAGTTTGATGGCCTTTTTCCAAGTCTTGTTCAGAAGCTGCCAAGTTTGATGGTCCTTAAGCTGGGATATAATCGAATTGAAGGAAATATCCCAGAATTCATTGGTGCCCTCCAAAACCTTCACATTCTTGTTCTAGAATGTAATTCCTTCAATGGATCAATCCCTCAAGAGATAACCAGGTTAGAGAAGCTGCAATACATAGGTTTCTCAAACAACAAACTCTCGGGACCCATTCCAAACAGATTACATGGTCTGAAGATGCTAACAAGCAGGCCAGAAGATGGGGATATTCTCGGTTATGTTATCTCCGCCACATATGCGGGTGTGGAACTGGATATGACGCTGAAGGGGTCATCATATCAACTTGAGGTTGTCCGCACATACCATAGTGGAATAGATCTCTCATGTAATTTCTTGACTGGGAGTGTTCCATCAGAGATAGGCCTCTTGCATGGCCTCTCTATGCTAAACATCTCGCATAATGTTCTCTCTGGTGAAATTCCAGACGACATTGGAAGAATGAGTGGCTTGGAATCTCTGGACCTGAGCTTCAACAATCTGAGTGGAAACATCCCATCATCGCTAAATTTGTTGGATGCTCTCTCTACTGTGAATTTCTCCTACAACAATTTCAGTGGGAAGATTCCATCGGGAACACGATTCGACACCTGGTATGGAGATGGTTCAGCATATATTGGGAATGAGTTTTTATGTAATATTCCTGGTGGTATAAGCTGCAACATTAGTGGTTGTACTGGTCAGGTAACTGTTGATGCTGAGGATGCTGAGGATGACAAGGAGAAGTTGTTAATCATTGTATCTGTTATTCTTGGGTATGTAGCTGGGTTTGGGGGACTTTTCATGGTCTTATATTTGATGAAAGAGGAACACAGGAAAAGGTATTGGAAGGCAATTGATAGGATAGCTTTGAGAATCCTCCAATATTTGAAATCAGGTGAATAGAAGAGAAAAGGCAGTTTTATTTAGGGCATGCTTGTAATTATACTGAAATAATCTTAGTGAAGGAATTATATGATGTCTATAGCATCATACTCTCCCTCATGCAGCTCCTATGCATTTCTTTTTTTCTTTTTTTCTTTTTTTTTGTAGAAAGACTAGATGGTAACTTCATAGCTAAGATTGATATAATAAGTGTTCCTACATGGTAATGCTCACTGATACGACATGCTGAATAAGAATAGAATAATTATCTTCAAGTTAGAGTCTGGAAAACTGTATCGCGTTAGAAATTATCTCTCTTTTTCATCAGTCATATACTCACGTAGTGAAAGTAGACTTGGAAACAGCAAAGCAAACCTAAGAACTTTTTAACCATATCGGAAACTTCATAAGAAATTCTGGAGTTCATTTCTTCACGAACAGTTTAACAAGGGAAAAAGGTACAATAACAGATACATCTAGGTTCAGAACCCAAACAACTATGGCAAAAGTTGAGCATTCATGATCAGTCAAGTCTTAAATTTATAGCAAGCTCCGAAGTACAAGAAATGTGCAAGCTAACCTGGAATGGAATTGAATCCAATGTAAGAGACTGAATACTACATGATGCATCACCACTCTGCACAAGATGTAAAAGTTGTCATCAGTAACATAACTTCCATAGACTAAAAAATTATAGGAATTCCATGTTCGTTTCACTTCTGAATTAGGACACAGGCTCATACAGCATTAAGTTATAGTTCTTGTAAATATTTAGCCAGGGACAACATCCATTGTCCAATAGCATTGATGAACTCCCTAGGGGTCGGGAGTGGGTGAGGGTGCTCCTGCTGATCCTTTGTCAACTTTTTCACCCATGCATTGATCTCATACTTCTAGGTCCGATTGCGCTCAAAGGCTTTCGGTACAATGCATTCGCAAAGTGTGAATGAATTGTAGTCGAATGCGTACGACAACTGCACTCACAAGTGCAATACTTTGTAAGAGCAGCTGCAGAGGGGGGCAAATTCATCGGCGAGTCGGCAGTTTTTGGTAGTTTTGGATTTTTTTTTTCTCTCCCCACGGGCACAGGTTTTATTGTTCCTCTCAATTCGCAGGATAACCGAATTCACCCCCTTGTGACCACTTGCCACACTACACGAGACAATTCATTTTTTATTAAAAATGTATTAATTTATCCCTTTTAGTTATTTAAAAAACTTGTTTGGCTGAACTCCCACAGTTCAAATTAATTGAAGGCATATCTAAACAAAACTTCTTTGATCCTTATAGAAAGAGCACAAATGAAGAGCGCAGTGGTGTATGTGGCCAAACTCCCACAGGCTCTTGTTACTTACAGTATATGTTCCCTCATCACATTATTCTTCTCATTTCCAACTGTCTCATCAGCTAAATAGTAAGATGATATGACAACCATTCAAAGTATTCTCTATCACACACGAACAAACTTGTAATATCTACATATTTGGGAGACTCACAAGATATATAAATCTCAAAGTTTGAGCAACAGATTGATTATTATAATTTGTTTAGTGAGACACTTTTTTGAGCAATTTGACAAAATTATTAGTACTTGGAATTTTTCAATTTTAATTTCAAGTAAATGTGTGCCCATATATTATATGGGTGATGCACTAATAAGAATAGTAGGTGAATGACATAGACAAGAAAATGCCAATAATTTCATTATCACATTCACATTGTCAGGTTTTTGGGTTAATTACCTTTAGTACCTCTTATGTATTGGTAACGCTCAGGACAAAATTTTGGTCAAGTTTACGCTATTTTGATGATCTGTGACCAATTCATAAAGGGTACTAAATGACTGTTACCGAAACGGAGGGACTGTTATTGAACGTTACAAAACGCAGGGGTACAAAAGGTATGTTACCAATAGAAAAGGGGTACAAAAGGTAATTAACCCCAGGTTTAATATTACTTGACCTGTTCATGTGAATTGCCATACGTATAAGGAACATTTGATTGCTGTTCAAACTAAATAAAATTATTGACGGCAAATATATATCGGCCACATATGCAAGCAAATCACTAGTTTACATGAAAAATCTGGCATATAAAACTCAAACTTTTATTTGACTATCATATGATTAATAAAATGATTGAACATTATGACTCTCACACGTATCAAGTTCAATTGTGGGTCTCTAGAAACCGCAAAAGTAGAAGGTACCTGAACCAGACAGGTTTACCTTAGATTTTAGGATTAAATAGTGCAGGAATGGTCCATGCTCTAGTGATTACAGCTGATGTCTTCTCTCAATGATACTTGGATTACAAAATTGAGTTCAATCAAACCACATTTGACTTCACTATTTAATTGTGGATAAATTGTTTGATAAGAGAATGACATAAACATAGGAAAGGACAGCATTAAACTCTGTCATATCTATTGATAGAGAAATATATTTACAGTCTAAACAGATAAGCCACAGTCTAATATACTATATACCTTAAGCAATGACAGTTTTTCCACAAGAAAATTAAAAATAAATACCATTTTATATTCAGATTTGGTAAAATAACTACCCTACTTGGTTCCGAATTGTGCATATTTAAATGATCATTCTTGTTTGTCATCCTATTTCATCAGAGAAGCCCAGTTGTCATGCAGATTAGTTTCACACAAGCACAAATGTAGTAAACAAAGACATATTCAAAGCTGCCTACATCATGTTTTATCTGGCGAATAGATCATCCAGATAATTTAGAAAATTAGAAAAATGCATACTTTTAGAGGCTAATATAATCTGACCGAGATGATGACAGTCTTTCCACGATTCGCCAAGTTAAAGTTCAAAGCTAAGTTTTCCAAGAAATTTCCTGTCAAGTTCTGATGATAGCCATGCGAAACATCTATAAAAAGAGCATTAGATTTGGCTTCCAAAGATTAAACTATCGGGAGTTCATTCCCATATAGCCATATATACAGGAGCAATGAAATTCCTATCGCTTGTCATGAAGATGAAAGAGAAGCATTGCTAACTATCAAAATCAGATGAGTTCCCACAGATCCGAGGAGTACAATGTATGTGTAGATAAGTCTAACATTCAACTCTATCATCACGGAGATTGCAAGATTATAGGGTAAAAAAAACACCTTTTGTTCAGTACATGTGACAAAAAGGTGCGCGTAGTTAGGACTTGCGAAACACATTCTTCACAAAGGTAAGATTCGGCGTTCTCCCTAAAATGTAAGGAACCATCAAAAAAAAAACCCAAAACACAGCATACATATTTCCGTCTTCCCTTATTGGGATCATCATGGTGGGAGTCATGGGAGGGTCTGTTAGGAACCAGGAATGCTCAGAACTCAATTCCAATCAAAGAACACAGAATCTCATAGAACTCGTACTAGGTCACCTACCGATTGGCCATCTACATACAAAATCTACTGAAATTTTCTAAAGACACGACTCTGAACACTAACCCACAAGCTTGAAAGAGGGTTCTCTCACCACATCATGTACCATTGGTTGTGGAATCAAAAACAAACCTAGATGCAATTCGAAGAAAAACTGAGGGGTGATGCAGAAACACGTACACAAAGATCAAATAGGAGATTAAAGCGTGTAACAAGCATCGAGGCAGTGGATTTGGGGATAAATTCAAAGACGTACCTGCATTATGCGAACAATGTCTTCATGGCTCTCGGTGGTGGAATTAGAAGCTTGCGCTCGTACAGTCTCTGGAGTTCACTCGGATAGATGGCAATGCGGGTGTAGGATTAGTCTTATGTTCTCCCGCGTCTTCACACTATTTTGTACTGTTAATATAAACCAAACCATACAAGTATAGCTAAAAGGGGTAAGGATAAAATATGGCCTTGAGTCTTTTGTAGAACATTCGGCGTTCATGAATCTGTAAAAATAATCTAGTTTTCATCTTAGATAAATAAAGTTACTCATACGTCCTACCCTGTGCTGAGAATTTAAATAATTGAAAACATAACAGCAAACAAAAAACGTCCAAAGTAATGCAAAATTGGAAATAAACAGAAACAAACGGATCTCCTTGGTGAAAACTCGCTCCCCCAAGCCAAGAGCCACGGAACTAGTCTCAGGTCGTAAGGAGTAGACCATCATCCATCTACTCCTCGAGCCCCAAAGAGCCTCACGGGGCTTGGCGGGGTTGTTTTGCAGCTTGCACCATCGCCAAGCCCCCCTCAGCGTCCTCCTCATCCAACGAAACCCCCCATAGGCGATCCAAATAGGCCTCTAGTTGACTTGGGGGGCTTTGAGGGGATAACAGGGGGTAGCGGTTGGCTTGGTCTGATAGGTTTCGTCGACAACATCGTCGTGGGCCTGAGAGGGGGCCATGCAGTCAATTGTTTCTCCCAGATCTGGATCTGGTCTATGATTGCGTGCACCGTCCGCGACGGCTCTTGGAGAGGGCTCCATCTGGAGGCGAGGAGCAGATGGGATCCCCGCCGTGGTGGCGAGACATGTTTGGTTGGGTTCTAGTTGCTGGCGACGGAACTTCGCGAGGGAAGGGGTCGATGGTGGGGAAACCCTCCTTTCGTGGTGACAGTTTGGTCCCGTGGTCGGGTGTTAGAAGCGGCGAAGCAAGATTGCCAGGCTTGTGAGACGAAGAGGAAGAAGAGGATGAGTCGGTGGAAACTATGGTTGGAGGTGTAGAAATGACGGCTGGAGAGGATACGAAAGGGAGAGAAAAACCCTAAGTATATAAGAATATAATTCTATTTTGGTGGAAGTTGAGTTCTTATTTTTGCAACTAGATTATGGAACATTTTCGTTTTACTTCAAGTAATTTTTGATGGAGTCCTAATAGCTTTTCAAGTAGTACATTCTGCTAAAAAATCAAAAGAGAAAATAACAATCATTAAACTTGATTTTGAAAAAGCTTATGATTCCCTAAGTTGAGAACACTTATAAATTTTTCTGATTTCAATGGGGTTTGGATATACTTGGAGGATGCGGATGCAAAAATGTTTCAAAAAACATATGGCAGTGCTCATTAATGGCTCTCATTCTCCTGATTTTGATTTGTGAAGAGGCCTTATAAAAGGATGTCCTTTATCACCCTTAATTTTTTTCCATTGTTGGGGAGGGATTGCATCGGCTAATGGAAAAAGGGATAAGAGCTAGAAGCTTCCCAGGGTATCAGTTTGGAGATAATTGTTCATAGGTCTCTCATATGCAATTTACAGATGATATTATAATATTCATCAAAGGTGGAGTGGAGGCCCTGAGAATTTAAAAGTAACTTTGATTGCCCTTCAATTGTGCATTGGAAAGAGATGTTTGATGAAATGGTTGTAGAGATCCTTGAATGTTCAACTTATTCCATCCTTTTTCCATATTTCGGATTCATGTTATAGGCCAACCCAAAAAAGGCTCAAGACATAGGATCCAATTGTGGCAAGATACAAAAAAAAATTATATCTATATAAATCAAAATATTTAAACCTTAGGGGAAGATTAACTTTGATCAAGTCTATATTGATGGCACTCCTTTTTTACTACATGCCTTTGATGAAAGCACCTCAAGGTGTAAAAAGAAAGCTTGAGAAATGGCGGAGAGCTTTCTTGTGGGGCACGTCAGTTGGGAGAAAAGTTATTCACAAGGTTAGCTGGGAAAAGGTATGTGTATCAAAGGAAGAAGGTGGATTGGGTATTAGAAGTTTATCAAAAATAAATGATAGCCTATTATCCAAATGGTGATGGAGGTTTTATGTTGAAATAGATTCTCTTTGGAAATAAGTGAGATGTTCCAGGTATGGATGGAATTATGTTGATTGGAACTTGAGTAAGTTTGAGACCATTGATAAATCCTCCTAGTTAGGTCATATACACCTCATATCCAAATATTTAAATTTCAGTAACCTCTTAAGCAATGAATGGATTCTTTGTGAACTTGTACATGGTTCAAGAATAATCTTTCGGTATGATGTCTGGTGTGGTAGAAGTTCATTGATAGAGAAATTTGAAAGATTATTTTTTGTGGCTGCAAACAAGCATGGTAAAGTTCCGGAGTTCTAGGCAAGTTTTGGTTGGAAGATAATATTTGTGAGGGATAAAACTGATTGGGAACTTGGCATAGAGAAGAAGTTCATTCAGGACATTGTAGTTCATCATCCAATCCCTAATATGGTAGACATAGTAGACACAACCTTTTGGACCCATAACACCAATGGATTCTCTATAGTAAAATCGACGCTAGACTTGTGCCTCAAGCAACCCCAAAAGCTTAGGGGTTATGTTATGTGGGAATATGCATTTTCACCAAAATGGCAGGATTTGCATGGTTATGCTATCATAATGCACTTCATACAAAAAAAAATTCTATAAGGAAGATGGGTAAGGATTCCAATTCAACCGTGCATGTATCCATTCTGTCATGGAGAACTTGAGGAAGGCAATCACTTTCTTATTTATTGTTCAAAAACCTGGGTACTCTGGGGAAGAATTTTCAGTTGGTGGAACCTAATTTGGATAGGTCCTAGAGATTTTCAAGTCTTATTTGCCTCTTGGAAGTCTTTGGCTTTAGGTTGAGCAAATGGACTGGTTTGGCTGGCTTGGTTTTATGTGAGACTTGGATTGTAAGAAACAACTTGATATTCAATGGAACTCAAGTAGATTGGGGGTAATCCATTTGAAAGTCTAGTCCAACTCTCATGCCTTCATTAAAGCAAGAGATGATGCCAAGCTGAACTTCTCTTATACATAATGACGTAGAGCTCCTCTATCCTACTGCAGCAAAGGAAGAAACAAAAGAAAGCCATAGGTTTCAACAATAGTAAGTAAATTCAGCTTTGTGTGGGAGAAGTGTTGAAGGTTATGGTTGTAAGAAATAATTATGAAAAATACAGGTATAATATTAATAAGTAATAGGGACCCACATACTTTTTTATCCTACCGAACAAACCCTATAGCCCTCATCTTCGACAGCGGTGGTGGCTATTTTTTCTCCTACAATCTCTCAATTTTTCTTGCTTAACTCGTCTATGGTATTATTATCATCACTCTTTATGGGGTTCCCTCGATTTGCCTCTTGATTTAGGGTTAAAGCACCCGATTTTTTTCCGTAATCAAGGTCTGTGTTGATGAGGATCTATTCTTCGACGAGCGGTGATTCCTAGAGGTGGTTTTTGGTGGTCATATGGTGGCCCGATTACACTTTGGTTTGGATAACAACACCGATAAGCGGATCTTGAAGGCGGTAGGCATCATTCTTGAAGATCGGAGACGCCCCGTAAGAAGACGTGGGACGTAAGGAGGAGCTACGTCCCGCTCTCATCCAGATTGGTTGTGATCAATCGCACTCCTCCACCAATTACTATGATCCATGGTCAAGTAGCACCATTTCAAAATAACATACATGGTCCTCTTCAAAAGACCGAGCAATAGTTTGACATTTCTACTTGTATCAGGTCGAGATAGGATAGGGTTTTTTTATTTTTTCTACTCTCTGAGGTTTAACCCCAATTTTGTAAAAACTGATGTATTAGTTACGGTTCTAGTATCAGCATGATGAATTGTCCCAGGATGATCCACAACCAAACACTGATATTTTTTATGTGTGTTACTCGTGGTATTAATAAAAGGTGTCTTTCCCTCAAAAAACAGTGATAGAGCTGATTAAAAAGCTTCAAACATTAAAAACTACACATGACATGCTCATGCTTCATAATCCCAATTCTCAATTAGTTTTCACACTTTTACAAATAGAAAACAATTCACCATAAATACTGCGGAAAAAATTGTATACCTAAGTATTTCCAAAGTTGTCATAATTGTGGACAAGGGAAGATTGACACTCTACCCATACGTCCTTGGGTTGAGTTAGGAAGAACATGAATTGTGAATGTAGCGAATAATATTTTGGATTAATTGCAAAAAGTTGCGATGAATTATGCAGTTTTACAACAACTTAGGATGGGCTATATTTTTTTTTTTTTTTTGCAAAACTTACCATTAATTATTTTCAGTCTACTAATGAGTTTAATATTTTTTTTGAAAAAAAAAAATTACCTCCATGAAAATGTATATAATATATAAGGGTTCCAAATTTCAAAACACATACACAAAAGTATTATGAATAATGAAACAAACATAATTTAAAGGGTAAAATTGTCATTTTAAAAAAGAGTCGATGTCATGTGATTGTCACATGAGTCAATTCCGTTAAAGATAACGGATTTGCAGACGAATATAGTTCGCCATAAGTTTTTACAACAACAAAAATAGTTCGTCGCACATATTTCACCGTAAACTTATGCAATAATCCAAAATATTTTCATTAAAATTTAGGGTAAATTACAAATACATACCCCAAACTTGTAGCGTTTCACTGATACCTAGCCTTAAAGTTTTTTTTAACTGATACCTACTTAGATATTTAGTTATATAACAAATAGCCCAAGCTGTCAGCTAAAATGACGAAAATACTCTCAACTACACTTCAATAATTATTTTAAAAAAATTATTTAAAAAATCACTTTTGTTATATATATATAGGGTGGCTATCCAGTAAAAACCCTCCTTATTGTGCAAACTACGAACCAATCTAAGCCACAGGATGCGGTCAAAGTGACGTCAGCAGAGCGCGCGCGATGCTGACACGTGGCAGATGTGCGCGCGCCTCTGCCCGCGCGCGTGAGCGTGTTGACCACGCGCGCGCACGGTGCTAATAGTTTGGCGCGCACAGTGCTAATAGGCCAACCTATTAGCACTGTGCGCCCAAACTATTAGCACCGTGTGCGCCACGTGTCAGCACTGTGCGCGCGCATCAGCAGCGCGCGCGTCCACGTGTCAGCACCTGGTGAGTTCGTAGTTTGCACAATAAGGGGTGGTTTTTACCTGATACCAATCCTATATATATATATATGTTTACTTATTAAATCACTTCAGTTTTATTTAAAAATCACTTTAGTTTTATTTTTAAAAAATTATTTAAAAAATCACCAAGGGCATTTTTGTCATTTTAACTGACATCTCGGGCTATTTGTCATATAACTAAACATCTGAGTAGGTATCAGTTAAAAAAACTTTAGGGTAGATATCAGTTAAACGCTACTAGTTTAAGGTAGGTATTTGTAATTTAGCCTAAAATTTATCATCAAATTAGGAAGATCTTTTAAAAAAAATCAAATTAAGAAGATTCAACTTTCTAATTATCTAGGATTACGAGGTTAATAACTGATTTTGGCCTATAGGGTTCTTTCCCTTTCCTCGTTTCCTGTATGTGCTCCGCCCACGTTTAAATCTCCCCATTTCCACCAACCATTTACTAGATCCTGAGTCCTAAAGCTGTCATGGCCCCCACCTCCTCTGTTATCTCCGACGCGAGTGACAACACTGTAAACACCCTATATGCTGAACCATCTTGAGCAAGTCGAGATCCCCCAATCAAATTCGTTGAATATGGCTCTCCTTTATATATGCCACCTCCCTACCCAAGTGAGTTTGTCAAGCCTTCTCGACCCAGGAAGAAGAAGGCTCCCCGGGCCTCTCATTTCCCCCCTTCGGACTCTACCGTTTACATTGTCAGTAGCATCGCACGACTTTCGCCCTGGCCGTTCTGAGTCACATCCCCTAGCCCAATTGGAGCCTTGGAAGGTTAATACCAGACCATAATCATCCTACAAGACCTGAACTCACCGCCCGCCCACTCCCTGACAAATATGGCACCCTCCCTATTGCTCTTGCCGTCAATCTGCCCGCCGATACCAAAACAACCTCATGATCAGCGGGATCTGCCCACCCCACCACCGTCGTCCCTATGGTTGACACATCTCAAGAACCGAACAAGATATCTGGCACAAACCCCTCTAATACCTGACCGACCCGTATCTTCTGAGATCGAAATTGTGGTAGAGACTGAGCGTCCTCCGATGGAGACACTTCTAACCCTTCAAGACAGTTTTGACGCCCTCCAGATAGAAGAAGAGGAGGATCGGGTGATCTGTGTCCCGAGAAATCCAGCGATGACTCACAACCGCGGACTTACGATCTTTGGCCTGACAGGACGTCCCTTCACAAACCACACTTGCGATCGAGATTCCATGGAAGAAGTGATGCAAAGAATATGGCACCACGCCTTCCTTGTCATAAAAGACATGAGTTGGGTGTTTTTGGCTTCTATTTCACCTACCTGAAGGAAAAAAATAGGATCATGGGAAGGAGTTTCCTGGTCCTTCAACTAGTCTGCTCTAATCTTGGAGGATCTTCGACTGGGAATCAATCCGGCCACCTTTCCTTCAACCATAATCTTGATGTGGGCCTTAGTACCCGACCTGTCCTGGGACGGACTAACAGCTGAAATGGGCTTTAGAGTGGGGGAAGCATTAGGAAGATTTGTGGAGGTCCGCACGAAAGAATCAGGTCTCGCATAAGGAGGCGCCCTTAGTTCACGGTTCTAGAAGGAACTGGCCACACCCCTTCGTACGACGTCGCGTATTCTGGTGGAAGGACACCAAACACCGATTCGGATCCACTTGTAATGTGTGCGTCTTCCGAACTACTTCTTCTATTGTGGGTGCATAGGCCATCAGGGTGATGAATGCCCTCGTCGGGACCCCACATACCCCACGAAACTCCACCGTTTTGACATTTCCCTTAAGGCACCTGAACTTCCTAACTTATGTCGTGGGGTGTATAGGGACCGGTCAGGCCCTATTACGGTGCGAAGCAACCCCTCGCCACGGCCTAAGGTACAATCCCCTCCCGACCGACACCCAGGCTAAGTGCTCCCCTAGGATTTCACTCGAAAATCATTCAGTCATTCAACACGGGACAAGATCTTCTACCTACACTGCCAACACACAAGTGAAGTCGTGCCCCGCCGCTGCACCCATCCACCTTCCATCCCTATAGGATCATGAACAAGCGATTTTGCCTGCGTACATGATGATGTTGTTGAGGATATCTTGTGGGGTATTTAGTGGTTTCACTCTTGCCACTTAAGTTGGGTCCCTTAAAAAAAATACGTTTGTATTTCCACCAATAGTACAAATCAACATAAGAGATTGAAATGAAGTCAAAACAAAACATCCTCTCCAAAAAGATAAATATTCCTCTCCCGTCTCCATGGATCATGACTTACATCAAGACCAAGAGGAGCAGGTGTAGGCAAGACCCTAAGCCTGCACAAGGGGCAGGTCTGGTGGCCCTGCTCCAGCCAACCATCCAGACACTCCCTATGGTAAACATGCGCACAATTCGAAAGCTCCCGAACCTCTTGCTTCCTCTCCACACGATTCAAGCATATTGCACACTCATGAGACTCGCCTCCACATTCGTCTTGCAACGATTTTGTCACCCTCTTGTCTAGAAATTCCCCGAATTCAACCACCCGAAGCTTCTCTTTCACCATAGCATGGTCCGTGATTGTGAATGGCACGGGCACGAGAGAAGGCGAGGGCCTATGCTCGTCTTCTCCTATGACGCCGCGCTTGGTGGATACGAGAGAAATTGGGTAAAAGATGAGATGGTGGAGTAGGTTCAGGAGACGCGTGACATGAGTCTTGCAACAAAAATAACCCATTCAATTTAGTTTTGCGTTTTTGAGAGCAAAACCAATGTGTATTTATATGAGACTTAATGTTTCATGATTGGTGTGCGGTACCGTGCGGACAACTATGTCTGCAAGTCATGAGATTAGGTGCGTTGGCCTCGTATATAATTGACTCTTATTTGGTTCGTATCTCGTAATTGACCCTTATTTGATTCGTATTGTTTATCGATCCTCACAAAATAATACGAGATACGTGACATCTTCGAGATATTATATAATTTTGAAAGGAAAAATGGTAGTTGTGCATGACAGGTAGCCGATTCATGTTGAGTTTATTCAACCAATCAAATTTGACAGATTTAAATAAGTGATCCACCGGATCCGTTGTAGGAATAAAATCAGCATAATATGATTGAGAAGAAACAAGCTTATCGAATTGGAAGATTTTAATTCTTAGTGCAAGTGAGTCTAAGAGAGAGGTTTCCCTCTCTCTTCAATAATGACGTCGCTAGGATCTCAGTCATGCCGACCTCCTCCGCCTCTTCCTCCTCCCATGTTGTCGTAGTCGGTGGAGCCACCTCTTTCTCGGCCTCCTCTTTACGGAAGGTATCCATCATGAGGATCGCCGACCTGCCTGCAGGCACCTTTGTCGTACGAAGAGATAGACCCTCCCTCCCTTGTGCACCTCCATCGCAGGTCTGACCGGGCCCTTCATCGCAGCCCGTTTCGATGACCCCACATGGCCAAGAACCCCCCTACCGAATAGAGTCCAGCCTGGCCTCAGCTTCGGATACCCCATGCATCGTCCCGTCGCTCCCCAGTGCAACCATGGGCCATTTCCAGGTTGGGACAGTCGCTCCCTGTCATTTCCTCGTCCTCTGGGTTGTTGAGACTGTTCAAGACCACCTCGATACTTTCTCTCTCAAGGACGACCCGGACGACGAGGATGATTTGGTGGTCGTCCATATCAAAGCGATCTCGGCTACTCCGATGGCCGGTAACGTCATTCATTGGTTGGACGAATTGTGGCTGACATAGGTTGTAATACGATAACAATGGAAATCTGTGGCATGGAGGTCGAGTGCCTCTCCAAAGAGGTGGAGGCATTCCATATCCCGACCAGCACAACATTGGAGAACATCCGTCATCGGGGTGCGAGGGGATTTAGTGGATGCTTGTTGATCCCGGTACTCCTCCTACCCTGCATGCAACAGAGCATTATCCTATTTTATTTCTTAGAGATAAGGGTGAGGGCGTTCAATGTCTCAAGAGATGCTCGAAATACCCACATTCGATCTATCTTGGCCAATACCCTAGGCACCGAGGTAACCTCCACACCTTTTCCGGTACTTCGTCGGTGGGATGATTACCTTTGGTTCCAAGTTAGCCTGGACGTGGATAGTCCACTCCGCCGACGAATCCACCTCCGTTTTTAGGGTAACTTGGAGCCCACAGATATAGGTCTTTAATATGAACGACTATCGGGGTTCTACATCTGATGTGGGAGGGTTTGTCACGCCCCAAATCCGATTCTTGCCCGGACTCGAGGCATGCCTAGTAAAAAGTGAGTAAAGGAGATAACACTTTAAAACCAATTCCGGAAAATTCCAATAAATAACTATAATCCAACAAAACGTAGTTCAATCATGAAATAACCCTCAAGGGGTGTAATAATAATCTCCACAGTTTGATTCAAAACATAAAAAGTAAAGTCTGAAGCCTCTAACAAGTACCCCACCGAGAAGCGCCCAAGCTTCTACTCCTCAATCAAGCCTGTAGACACAACAGTGAGACATAGGGGTGAGCTCACGCTCAGTAGGGAAAACACATAACATAGTGAGCCTTAAACTCCAAAGAATCGACGGTAATGCCACAAGATCCACAATTCACAGAACATTCCACAAGGTAGTCCATAACATCACAAATAAATTCATTAATAAAGTTAACAAGAAGTTCTTAACAATTGGAGACAATAGATAAACCAAACAATGCCGTGGTACATGAGGTCACCACCCTCCGATCCACGTCTTACGTGTCCTCTCGGATTTTCCCTCCAATCCGGAGGAGACGCATATCATTGAGACTATTGGAAACACCCTTCAGGGCACATATCATCGGAAGTCTCATAAACGTCTCCAAGGGATTTTAGGTCATCGGGAGCCCAGGGCCATACTCCCATAGGAAGCGCACACGTGGGCAATTTAATAATAAGCAGTTAATAATTGAATAATGCACTCAACAGAAATTTGAAGTAATACAAACTCAATAACCACCGACCCAAGTCCACACACGGCTCAACCATCACCAATCCAAATCCACACACAGCTCAACCATCGCCAATTCACCACAACACATAGCACACGAATCACGCAACCATAGCACACCAAATACACAATCCTAACTTACCGTTCACTTACCAGTTTCGAACCACCGGGGCATCGATCACCTGATTGCACCGCTCGGCACAGCCAGTCATACTCGATACTCCCAACAACCAATCAAGTAAATCAAGTAATCATTCGAATACAATCAACGAGCAAATACGAGTATGATCAACCAAAACATAAAGCCTTCAAAGTAGCTTTCAAGCATGCAATTTCGCTAGTTTCATTAGACTCTTTAGCCTATCCACTAAGCAATCAACAACCAAGCATGTGATCCTATCACGCAACTAATCCGAGGGCTTTGCCAAAGCTCCTCTACCAGACAATCATATCCCAAGTATTGAAAGCGAATTACACTAGTGAATGGCATCCTAATCGGTCACCACTAGACTCTCAGGTTATTAGCAATTGAAAGACGATAAAGCTAGTTATTCGCATCCTATATGCATGTCTAGGACCTTTTCCAATTTTATTACTTAGCATGCATAATAGGCACCATAAACGAGAGGTTACGGCTTTCCCTACCTCAAGGTCCTCCTCTTCAACGCTTTGGCGAAGTCCGGTGATCACCACCTCGCTCTTCCCTCGGGCCTCGGTGTGATCCTTGCTTCTCTAGCTCGATCCCCAAGGTCTTGGACACAAATAAACACTAATTAGGCTCCACTTAAACAACAAGAAAGACCCCCAAAACCCTTCCAAAGTTCAGCTCAAAACCAAGGTGTAAACACTTCGAAAAACCCCCAAGAAACCCTCACTCTGGTGGGTCACGGACCTGGTCACGGATCCGTGATGGCAACCCTCACGGTCACCGTCACGGTCTCCCTCACGGAGCCGTGACGTCGCCCGTCACGGGATCCGTCACGGATCCGTGACGCACCAGGACAGATTCGCCCTTCTTCAACCTCCAGCTCCACAACCCCGAAAATCCACCTTCAAATCCAGAAATTTCCCCAATCCAACCCCCAAAACAGTCCAAAACCATCAATACTCCTCTACCCATGGTAGGAATCAATACACAAACAAGTTTTCCAATGATTCATCAAATCAAACCCACTTCAAAATCTCCAACCACCATTGATTTCTCCACAAAAACTTCACCAAGCTCTTCATCAACCTTCATCAACACCATCTCCCATCATTTCTACTCAACCCAACATCATCTAGCCATTTCTCACCCAAAACCCAAGGAAATAGATGAAGAGAAAAGATGAGTAGATAGTTCCATTACCTCTAGAATGTGAAGATGAAGAGGATGCTAGTGTTTTTGAGGGTGGAAGGCTAGAGGATGACTCCAAATGGTTCCTTCTTCTTTGATTCTCCTTCAAGCTTCCATGAGAGCTCCTCTTCCTCTCTTCCTCTCCAATTTTCGGCTACCACAAGCAAAATGAAATGATTTTGGCTTCTCCAATCCAATAAAATACCTAGAAGTAGTAAATGACTAAAAGCCCTTGAGTTAGAAACTCATGTAGAAGCCTTTGGGAGGGTAAAAGGGACAATGACTATCCTTTTTCTCTCCTTCAACCACAAATAGACATGTGTCCTCCCCTAGGTCATTTAAATTTCCAAATAAATTCCAGCACTTTTAAAATTGGAGTTTTAGTCGATATAAAGTCTCGTTTTGACCAAAATTGACTTTATCCAATATTATACTCAAACGAAAGGGTTTTCTCCCCTGAAGCCAACCATGATAGTGGCTACTTCGTTTGGTTTCCGGAAAAGTCCCGAGTGACTTCCGAAGTCACCGGTTCGACCGGAAGCTGGTCTTACAGGGTTAACCATCGGATCAGATCCTGACAGCCTCGTATCACGAGAATGGGACGGGAGGAGGCCTGGTGTTATGAATCCCTTCAGGACCCAATGAGATTTCATACGAAGCACCTTCTTAGGATAGAGAGGGGATGGTGGGGGCAACTGTTTCCCCCTGGTTGATGAGTTGCGACCTCACTCACGAGGCCGATGGGGAAAATCTAAGAGGTCGGAGGAATCCTTTCCCTCCCTAGGTTTCCTGGCACTTCTCGAGGCGATGGAGCGGTCTAGAAGACTTGTGATTTGGCTGACGAATGTCTTTAGAGGATGACTCCAATAGTTCAGTGGGTGCATCACAGATCTATAGATGGGACATTCGAGATCACAAAGACATGCGATCTGGCTAACGAGGCCCAAGAAGACGATCGGGGTGTGTAGTAAGGAGACCACAACTACATTAATAGGAGCCCCGCACAATCATTATCACCTTCCCGGAGGACCCACAAGTGGATGTCGATACCTCTCTTCGGATGGGAAAGTAGAAAGAGTAAGTGAAAATGGTGTTATTATTATTATTGTTATTCTTAATTTATTTATTTAGTACTATTATTTTAGAATTTTATTGATTATTAAATAAGGGAAATGGTAATTTCCCATGTAAATTTATGGGGTTTAAATGAGTAAGTGTAAAATTTTCATTTTACTCTCTATTAACCTGCACATGGTGTTACATGACTAATGGAATGGAATATTCCGTTAGTTTTTTAAACTGAAATGCATAAAAGGTACGTGGACCAAACATAAGGGTACCAAAATAGTCATTTCCAAACATGTGGGACCTTAAGTTCCGTGGACCGAACAAAAGAGTACCTAAAGGTATTTACCCCTACAAGAACACAATAAATAAAACATTACAATGACACATTGAATAAAAACGAACAATTTGGAAAATTATGGTTGGGTCTAAAATAACATTGAACATTAAACACTAAGAAACTTAGCCATTCTCTCTTCTACTCGTGTTCTTCTATCTGACCAAACTTTTAATTCAGATTTCGTCGTGTTGGATGTGTCTAAGTCATCCTAGAGCTCCTCTCTTGAACTCCTAGAGGTTTTCGTTCAAGTTATCCTATTTCGCCACTCGTGCAATATTCGCCTCTTCATTTAACCTTTTAGCCCTAGCTTCTTCATAAACGGCCGGAGGGTCGAGGTCCTTTCTAGCCTTCTTCGCTTTTTTTATCAGCAAAGAAAATTTAAATAAAAAGATCTCTGAAATGGAGATCAAGTGGTGATACAAGGAAGAGCATTCCCAAGGGAACCTCACAATAGAACCCTCAACAGACTGAGGGGCTTACAAGCAACCAAGGCCGATTACCAACAACAAAGATACAAGGATTACCCACCAACAGAGAAACAAGGGGAACCAACAGAAGCAACAGAAGACAATACAGTAAGAAAAGAAGGACTTTATCCAGTAAGCCAAACTTGAAGCTCGAAAGGGGGTCTTACTAACCCATATTTTCCACCCATGAAGATCAAACAAAAATGGTCTATAACAAGAATTTTCCAAACATGAAGCACCAAAAAGAAGAAGGAAGCCCAACAACCCAAAGCAAAACCCAGAGATATCAACCCAAAACCTTGCAAGAATAGAATCCCTAACCCAAAATGAACTACCAACCTATTACATGGCTTCAGAGGCGGGCAAAACAACACCCTAAGGGTCTCACTGGCGGCCAGCACCTTTAACCTACGAGCTCGGTCCAAACTAGGCCGAGAAGAACGGAGCCATAATACAAGAAAGGAAAGAGCAAACAAGGGAAAGAGATAAAATAAAAGAAGGAAAGGAGAAGAAACGTCTCAGGTGAGTGTAATCCTCCTCCTGCTAACTTAATTCTCGATCAACAGACCCAATCCTCTAGGTGTCGTCGGCCTACACCGAGACACCTTGAAGGAGGACCATACATTTCTGCCGAGTATGTGAAAGTCAGACAAAAAAGCAGGATTTGGAGTCCACAAATCCAACCAATCCAGTACACCCTCAAGCAGAGAAATATCCCTTATCAAACCACTCAAGCGAGTCCGGGCTGAGGCCAGCATCAAAAGCGAGTCCTTCCTAGACCCCACGATCTCGAACATAGGCGAGAAGCACTTTCCACACCAGGAGGAGGATGGAGTCGGCACGGGCCGGAGAGGAGAGTGCCTGAAGGAGAGAGACCGGGACCAGACTTGCTCAGGGGCGAGTTAACCACCGCACCAACAGCTCCACGCGTCGCCACAACCACCAACTGAGAGAGGAGTTCTCAGATCCACGACAATCCCTACAGGGAAAACGTCCAACGGCCGAATCTGGGTGAGAACTACCTCCCTCAGCCACGCCTGCAACTCCACGCGCCACCATAGCAACCCACAAAAGGCGAGGTTACCCAGATCCGCAGCAATCCCGTCGGGAAAGCTGTCCCACGACTGGATCTGGGTAGGAACCACCAACAGCTCAGAGGAGGAGAGAGACCCACCTTGCCCAAACCAAACCCCTCGAGAAGATGACGGTGAGGCAGATCTGGACACGGACAAAGGGAAGCGAGGGAAAATGTGAGAAGGGAAGCCGCGAAAAGAGAAAAGGGGAGAAGAAACGACCAGCGGTGACCGTGGCAGCCGTGACCACCGAGGCCACCGCCGGAGAAGAAACATGAGAAGGAGAGGCTATAGTGAGATGCTAGGGTTTGTTTTCTAGAGAGAAAGCAGAGCCTCTCTCTCTAGAAAATACCAAGTTGAGAATCCCTTCTTTGCTTTCTTCTCTCTCATTTTGTCCACCTTTTCCTTGTGGATGTATTTGTTGGGGTGAGGAGGACACTTCGGAACTGGGATATGGGATGTAGTCCAATGTCATTTAAGAATCAGAACTAGCTTAATGATCGATTGATGATAGTGCATGGGATGAGCTATATGTACCAACTTCATCCAATCTCGTCCGTTTTTCCTCATTGTACTTTCCTTTGCTAAAAAATTGGCTCATACCGGAGCAACGCCCACTAATGCCGATAGCCAAAGTATTTGAGTTTTTCAACATTTACGTACATCTTCATAGCTATGTGGTAGTTCTGATCATCGTTGTACCCACTGATGTAACTCTGTTATCCATTTCAGAAACCATTGTTAAGCTTTATTACTCAAGTGGCTATTTTATTCTACTGATTCTTGATTTGCTCATGCTTCTTGAACCAGAGTCTTTCACCCTTGTTGTACTCGTTTACAATGACCAACCAAAATATTTGTCCCTATTATGAGTTCTCTTTGATCGCGTTTTTGGAGGTATGAACCCAATATGAGATTAAGCTCTTATCTTTCTCCTTCGTCCATTTGATGGTGCACTCTTTACCGGGTTGTGATGACAACTGTCTACATGATCGGCTTGAACTTTTTCTTGGTTGTGAATCTGGTACCTATTCTTGATAATCCGGCTTTAGAAAAAACGATCCTAGCATAAACTCAAATTGAAGCAGCAATCGGAAAAGGCCCTAATTTATTTGTTGTGAAGTTGGTCGACGTTTTATTGTTTTTCTTCTTAATCAACATTTTTTTCACATAGGAGAGTGAGAAATTGAATAGTTAGAGTACAAAATATGAGTTTTCTTTTTGAGGAGGTGAATGATAGAATGAGGGTGTGTGGTATTATATATATATAATTCTTATTGAAGGTACCGGTCTGTAAGTATTTAAACAATAATACATTCTCTCTCTGTAATTGAGATCCTCTCCTACCCGTAGCCGTCTACAAGCTATGGGTCCCCCCTTCGCCCCCGTCCTTGTCATGCCCAATGCCGCGCCTCCATTTGTGATTGGCGCCTCAATACTTTTCGGTACTATCCTATGTTATCTTGTCCCTCGCAGACCGTATACGGTGTTGGGGATAAAAGTCACCGATGGAGGCATGCCGAACCAATGGCTATGGCTTCCAGTGCTACCATGGTCTGCTCCCGGAGCTTCTTCGTCGGCAGTACTGAAGCCGAGCCGGGGAAGGCTCGGGCGCTGTCCTTGGGTAGCTTCCTCCTCACGCTATGGCCCCGTCCTTTCATCATCAAACTCTAGATCGCTGGCATCACAATCTTTCCATAACCATATTGTGAATCCTCGTTCGGGCGGCGTGCTCTCTAGGGTTGCACACCACCTACAGCCCCCGAGGTTTCGACAAACCCCGCCTTGATTTCATATGGTCGTGCCTCCATACTCCCTCTCTTCCCTGGGTATGGCGGTGGTTAGAGAAGATATTGTATTCTCGGCCACCACGGTGGAGGTTAGGGCACACCGATCTTTCCTTTTCCATAGGACTCTGCACAGAATGGTGGTGTCCTCCTCCATGGTCACTACTAACCATGGTTGTGTTAGAGGAAAGGGAGGACTTTGGGCACCTTGAGCCTCTTTCCGTCCTCCCCCGCTGGTCTCAGTAAGGTCTCTGGGATGCGATAGGCAAGCTTACTGTCACGCCCCAAATCCGGTTCTGACCGAACTCGATAGATAGGAAAGAAACTAAAATCACAAGAGTTTAAATTCCTAAGTCACGTCACGGGTCCGGCCAATACCGGAATTGGGGCGTGACACTTGCCCTGAAGATAGGGCGCAAGAAGTTCTACGGGTGAGGGCCAGGGAGCTGCACCAGAGTCGCTATCTGCATACCTTGGCGTATCGGAAAGGATTGTTGCGACATAACCCGACGAAAGGGCCTCGCCCCCGCTTGGGTTGGAAACCCCCGCTGGCTCAAGTGGAGTAGTTGTCATCCGAGGCCCACGGAGGGGATGCCCTAGCAGTGGAATCGGGAGAGCAGAGAGGCACCTCTTTCCCGTTGACCATGGATCTGATACCTAAGATTGGGATGTCTTGAGGTATGGACACCAGCGTAACCACGGATCCCATACCTAATCCGGGTCTATGCTCGTCCACCTAGGACTCTGAACATTCATGTACGATAAGCCTCTCTGGGTGGTCTTTTATACACGAGAAGATCCGGTAGGGACCGGGTGATGCACTCAAAAAGCCAATAGTTGGAGAAATTTGGGCTGCCAGACAAAGGCGGGGAAACGTCCCCGTCGAGAGGAATGATGCACCGGCTGAGCATCAGGGATTGGCTCAGGGAGGGGTCCCTAGTCGATGCTTTGCCTCCCACCTTCACCACTGTTGAGGTCCCTCAGGTCCCTAGTCGATACTTTGCCTCCCATCTTCACCACTGTTGAGGTACAACAACAAAAGCTCCGCACTACCACAAGGGAAACTGGTTATCACAATTTCAAAAGCACGATCAGATGCTCAATGCATTCTTCTCTAGAAGCATCTTTCATGGAAAAAGGGTAGTTCTCATTTGATATATGGGTTGTTATGCTTTTGGGTACCTAGCTTTCCATAACTTTAGGTAGATATCATTCCAAAAGTTCATGAATTAGGACTTTGAGGCATTTAGGTTCATTGGGGGATGGATTTTTCCAACTCAGATGGAATCATCTCCTTTCACATGTTCACTTCTCAACAATCGACAAATCGATTGCTAGATTGTAACACTTTTCTCTCTCAGAAGAGGTTTACTTTCAATTTGCCTTCGTTGATAAAAAAACGTATCAAATGTCTTAGTCAACCATGTAATCCCAATTCCACAATCACCCGTAGAGTTCAAAGAAAGTAAAAAATCGAGGATCAAATGAAGCGTCACTAAAGAAGAATGTCTCTTAACCGCATGAATCAACAACTTCATCAACAACATCGTTAGGAATAGGAAGAAGCCTGAAAAATATAGCATTGACGTCGAGGTTGAGGCTAAAGGTATGAGAAGCAACGAGTCACTATGAATGTGGAAGAATTTTAAGAACCATTGACATCAGGTCAATAAAAAGGTTACAAAGTTCCACAGTTATTGGAGCTAACTTGCGAACATCTACAAAAGTGGATGATCCAGATCTAGGATACCAGATTTGTTAGATACCGGGTAATATCCGGCCCAGTAATATTTTTTATTTATTAATATTTAAAAACCAGGATACCAAAAAATTATTAATATATAAAATTTAATATTTACATTAATATGATTTTATAATCTGAATTTAGTTTAGAAATTTTTATAATATTATCTAGATGGTTGTAAAAATATATTTTATTTTATTTTTGAAAATAAGGGATAAATCTTTTATTAAACTTCAGTTTGTAAAATACAAGCAAGTACATCATGTAGCATGTCCCCTGACCACTGAAGAACAAACACAGATCGTGCTTCTCGGGCAAGCCAATAAGGAGCTTTGTTCGCATATCTTTTCACAAATGTGAGAATTAGTCTCTCATTTTGAAGGAGATGATGAATATCATGAATGATAGTGCCCATTGGAGACAGCGGGATAGGGCCAGAGAGGATCATATTCACCAAAATCTGAGCATCAGACCAGACTTCTATAGGACCAGTACACAAAGATGTAACATTTCGAAGGGCCAAAACTATAATAGGTGACCACTCACCCTGAAGTACACCGTTAGCCACTAATAGAGGTGCTCCCATGTTAGATCGAGCGATTACCCCCCACCCTGCCTGGACAGACTCTTGGAAAATTGCCTCATCAACAATTACCGCAATCGTTCCAGTCACAGGGGGTTGCCACCGGTTTGGTAGGCGAGCCCCATGCACCTAAGAAGGGTCCGGTGTAGCCGTGGCATCTCTCTAGGCCGACAACATGGAGACGACATCCGGTAGGACCCGAATCGTGGAAGGGGTGGTATCTTCCCAGACCTTCGCATTCTTGGCCTTCCAGATACCCCATAAAACACTCAGGATCTCCGCCTTCATTGCAGTTGTCTGGCCTTGTGCAACCTGTGTCCACCAGTATGGAAAGGACACAAATGTCTATGCGGGAAGAGTACCCCCAAATTGTTCCCAACAGACCTTTGCAAACCTGCACGTGACAAGCAAATGCAGCACCGACTCATGGTCTGTATCACACATAGGGAACCCCTGAGAAACCTGAACGAACCGGTTGTACCGATTAGTAGCAACCTGTAAGGTGTCAGACAAGCATCGCCAGAGAAAGTTTCAGATTCAAGGTTTAATATGGATATTCCAGACAGACGCCCAGGCGACTTGTGCTCCATAATTGCGGGCGGCTTGCCTGGTATCTACAAGAGCACGATATCCTGATTTGATGGAGTAGAAGCCCTTCGGATCCTGTTCCCAATACCATTCATCCCGAGATATATATTTTGATAGAGGAAGTTGAAGAATCTTTATTTGACCCGGCTCAGTAAATAGTTGTCGAATGAGCGGAACGTCCCAAATTCGAGTATCAAGCACCATTAGCCCCGCCACTGAGAAACCAATCAAGGGTGTCGGAGGAGAGGTGACATACGGTTTTGGCCTTGGAAGCCATGGTGTTTCCAAAATAAGTGTGTTGCGGCCATCACCAATCATTACCCGAAGACCTCCTCGTAAAATATCCCGCGTAGACAAAATACTACTCTAGATAAAACTGGAATTTGGTTTGATTACCGCCTTCATGAAGTGTGTCTTTGGATAGTACCGAGCTTTGAGTACCCTCGGCACCATTGAGCATGGTCTGTGAAGAAGGCCCCATGCTTGCTTACCTAGAAGTGTAGTGTTGGCATCTCGTAGGTGCCGGAAACTCATACCTCCTAACTCTTTAGGGGTACATAACTTATCCCAATCAAGCCATACTAGAGAGCGATCCTTTTGTCCCCCCCCCCCCACCAGAAACGTGCTAGCGCAACATGAATTCGATTTATAATACTAGTTAGGATCTTAAAACGGACATCACATAAACAGTGAGTGAGGTGAGTACTGAAGGATCATTACCTCTCGACCCGTCGGTAATAGAAGCTTCCCATCCCATGATCTGATACGGGCCACGACCTAATTCCATAGAAAAGCCATAGCACTCTTCCGATCCCTACCCATCATGGTTGGCACGCCCAAGTACAGGGTAGACGAGGATATTTCCGAAATGGAATGAATGGAGCAGCACATGTGACAGATCGGATTAGGGGTATTATTACTAAAGAATAACGACGACTTTTCCAGGTTAAATACCTAACCCGAAATCCTGCTAAATATCCCCAGGAAGTCTTTAATGCGCTGTCTGTTACGGTTCCCCTGAGAAAAATATAACAGTCATCCGCAAAGAACATGTGAGATATTTCAGGCGCTCCCCAAGCCACCCGAAAGCCTTGTATCTCATTCCTATCATACGCCTGCTTCAATAATTGGGATAGACCCTCCATACAAAATAGGATCAGATACGGGGATAGAGGGTCCCCTTGCTGAATTCCTCGGGTAGGTGTGAGGTTGGAGTCTCTCTCTCCCCAGACGAGATCGAGTACATAACAGTGCTCATACAACAAGTAATAAGATAGATCCATTACTTTAAGAAACCAAGGCTACGCATGACCACCAGTAGATAAGACCGTTCTACCATGTCATATGTTTTGCTCATATCCAGCTTCAGCGCCATATAGCAGTCAGTACAGTTACGCTTCCTCCGAAGGGCGTGAATGATCTCAACAAAGATGATGACGTTGTCCTGTATACAACATCCTGGTATAAAAGCCCCTTGATTTTCGGATATGGCGAACCAAAGGAGGGGACATAGCCTATTAGCGAGGACCTTAGACAGGATCTGAAAGATTACATTGCACAGAGCGCTGGTTCTAAGAACCGTGACCATTTGGGTTCAGCTTTTTTGGGATAAGCACTATAGATGTGTCATTAATATTTTGATCAAAAGAGTGGGTGGTGAATAAACCGGACCACCTCCGTTTCCACCACCAGCCAATAATGTTGATAAAACCGAGGGTTCAAACCATCAGTCCCTGGGGATATATCCGGTCCCATCTGGAAGACTACCTGTTTGATTTTCGTCACCATAGCTGGTCGAAGTAGAAGGGCACGGTCCTGCTCGAGAATCGATGCCGTGAACTGGATAGGAATCGGTATAGTCGTAGCCTGAAGTGATGTAAACAACTGGTGGAAATAGTTGATAATTAAGTCTCTCATACATGTGTCCCATGTCACCAGATGGTCATTTTGCGAGGAAAGAACCTCATTAACTCGGTGTCGGAGGAAGCAGCCGCCTGAAAAAATTTCGTGTTCCGATCTCCATCCACATTCCAGTGGTGTTTTGTCCTTTGTCTCCAAAATTACTCTTGTTGATTCAATGCATTTTCAGACTGGATTTGTATTGCTTCCCCACGATGTACCCCAGGCCTATCCATGCGATGATTTAATTAAGGAATTCTTCTTTGGCACCAACGGATATGTTTTACCGTGTGTCCGTACTGGTGATAACCCCAAGATTGAAGGGTTGTGCCCACATCCTTAATTGTCTGGGTAATTGTCTATGACGGTGCTTGCTTATAGTGTTCTTGGATGGTGACTCCACATTCTGGGTCATGCACCTATTGGGACTGAAATATGAACTTCTTAGGATCTCGTCTTTCCACTTTATTTTCCAAAGAAATTAATATAGGCCAGTGGTCAGAGGTCGTGGTGCCCGTGTTACAAAACGCCAGATTGGGGAAGGAGTAAAAAAAATTGGCGAGAAATCAAGGCCCGGTCCAGGCGAGCCTGAGTACGTCTATCATGCCGCTTACCTCTGTACCAGGTGTATTGGTGACTTGTCATAAGCACATCAAACAAGTCGAGATCGTCAACTACTTCACTGAATCCGTTTATGAGGGAACCAAGATAACTTCCTCCCTCAGTTGTTTCCTCATCGTCCAATTTACCATTCAGATCCCCCATAACAACCCAATTCGCTCTAGTAGACTGATGAAGCAGGTGAAGTAACTCCCATGTCAGGTGTCGTCGATATTGGTGTGCTTCCCCGTAGATCCCTGTAAGCCGAACTCCCACATATCCAGGTGTCGTAAATTCCATATCGATAAAACGCTCGTCAACAGACCTTTGAGCAATGTCAACGCCCACCACCCAAATCATGGCTATACCTTGTTCGTGATTTGTTTTTGGGACACAAATATGACCAGAAAAGCCTAGAGATCGGACAAGGAGGAGACAACTTTTTGTAGCCAGTAGAGTCTTTGATGGGAAAACAATATGGGGCTTCCGTTCCTGCAGAAGAATGAGAAGTTGCTGCTTGTGGGTTCCTCGGCCCATACCTTGACAATTCCATGCCAGTATATAGAGGTCCGACGTATCCAGGATAAGATAGGGTTTGGGATGTTACCGGGACCAAGGTCCAGACGACGCTGGCATTGAGGCATCGAAGTGGCCTGAGAGAGACCACCAGCCAGCGGCATAAGCGGGGCAGCGAAATCAGAGAAAGGTCCCCCGATTGAGGCGTGGGTTGAGTTGAGTGCGGGGATGCCTCCATGGGAGGAGCAAGGGGTAACAGAGCCAAAGAGGGAGGAGGAGCTGTCGTAGATAGAGCAGCGACAAGGGAGATCCGCGGAGAGGTGCGTCGTCAAGGCATGGCAGTGGTTAGCAGAAAACCCTAGCAAAAGAAGTGTTTATTCCTTCGTTAATGCTATTTAAAAAATATTTTATTATTTTATATGAAATATATTTAGGGGGTGTTTTTTCAGTATTAAGTTATAATCATTAAGTTCACTAAAAAATCCCAACTTAATGAGATGTAATCTGAATGGTTAAAAAATTGTTAATATTAAGGAAATTAGTTGAAATAGACATTTTGAGCTAAAAAAAGTGAGTTCATTACGGTTCAAGTAATATTCAGAATCGTTTCGAGTCGGTCTAAATCCGGAAGCCAAAAAATTCATAATTTTATAGGCAATCTGAATAAGTTCTGAACATAAAGTCTTTTGTACCCACTTGTTTGTTTTATGGTTTGCTTCACGGTGGATAAATCTGGGTATAGGATTGTTAGACCCATCCTAGTTTATGTTTAGGTTACTTACTCTGCATGTATTTGCGCTAGGAACCTCAGATGGGGTTTCCTTTATTTGTAAGTTTCCTATTCTGAGGGGTTTCCCCTTGCCTTGTCTTTTGTTCTAAAAGACTTGGTTTAAAAAAAATAGCCGATCAAAAAAAAATCTTTGAACCTAAATGATCTTAAAAGGGTAATGAAATAGCCCCTGAACTGTATTTTTCTTTTTGTACGTCTAATTTTGTATTTCAAATTATAGCTGACAAGAGCTCAGCGCAACCTTTTTCCTATACTCTAAGAGCAGGTACATCGATGGAGAGGAAGAAGGGGGCAGGGGCGCGGGGAGGGAGGGGTGGGGTTCGGGGTTCGAGGGCGGCACGGTGTGGGGGAGAGAAGATGAGGGGCGTGGGGGCGGGGCATGTAGGGGGCATGCGAGGGCGGTGCGGAAAGCAGATTTGCACCTCTCGCCGCGGCTCCGTCTGCTTTGGCTCTGCTGGCGACGCGTGGCAGCAATAACCTTTAACGGTTAGTTGCAATGACTATTTTTTTTAAATAAAAATTAAAGACAAAAATCAATTCTCAAACACCTATAAATATCACCCCTCTTTCATCCAATCTACACCTACAATATCTCTAATTCTCTCTCCATTTTCTCTCCATTTTCCATATTTTATTTTAAACAAGCAATGTCCGACGAAGAGGCTCAACTGAGGGAGGAGTTTGAAGCCGCAGAACACGAGTACGAAGCCGAACTTCGTGTTCAGGAGGAAGGACTCTGGCGGAGGGCCGACAGAATGATAGAGAGAGCAATGCCCAGAATCGACGCAATGCTGGAAAGGCTCCTAAGAAGGGAAGGTTCCCGAGGAGAGATTCACAGAAACCGTGCCGGAGGCCACGAGCAACGGATGGCGGATTATTTTGTCAACAACCCGACCTATGGGCCCGAACTGTTCAGGCGTCAATTTCGCATGTCCAGACCATTATTTTTAAGGGTTACGGCCGCGATAGCGGCTCATGACGATTATTTTGTGCAGAAGTCGGACGATGCGAGACGAATGGGGTTATCAACGCACCAGAAATGCCCCACTGCGATACGAATGCTAGCGTACGGGTGCTCTGTCGATTCATTGGACGACACACTACGTATGGGGGTAAGTACTATACTTAAATGTGTTAGACGTTTCTGTATAGCCATTATTAAGGTTTTCATGGAGAAATACCTGTGGAAGCCGAATGAGGCGGACATGAAACGATTACTCGAGTCGGGCCACAACCGAGGGTTCCCCGGTATGATTGGCACTCTTGACTGCATGCATTGGGAGTGGAAGAATTGTCCAGTCGCAAGCACACGAACGTGGAGATCACGGGAATCCAACAATTATGCTTGAAGCGGTTGCTTCCCGTGATACGTGGATTTGGCATGCGTATTTCGGGATGGCTGGCTCGAACAACGACATTAATGTCTTCCACGCCGGTCACTTATTCGAGGACGCTTTCCATGGTCGTGACTTGTTTGTGCATTACGAGCTCAACGGGCGTCGCTACAACCGCCCGTATTATTTAGTTGACGGCATTTACCCCACATGGAGTTGGTTCGTGAAGACGATTCGTCATCCTCATACTCGCAAACAGAAGTTGTTTGCCAAATGTCAAGAAGGAGCTCGGAAAGATATTGAACGGGCTTTTAGAGTCCTCCAAGCACAGTGACACATAATCTCACGGCCGGCTCGTATCTGGAAGAAGTCGACCTTGGCTAACATGATGCATGCATGTATCATTCTACACAATATGATTGTGGAGGATGAACGTGACCGCTACGAAGCAGGGGATGACGAATTGTATTTCGAGCCCCCGCCGGACATACCAGATTGGGCACCACCTCAACGATGGCATCAAGGAGGGCCCTTGCGACAACGAGATGAGTTGCGTGCTCGAGTCAGCGTCCTCAATGATGAGACTCATCGACAACTCCAACATGACCTTATGGAGCACATATGGACTCAGTTTGGAGCGAATTATCGTGGCTCAGACAACGACACGGATTCGGACGACTGAGATTATTCATGTAATAAATTTGATGTACTAGAAAGCAGTGTAATGTTTGATTATTAATGAAATTTCAAGTTTATTAATTAGTTTTGTATATTTTAAATTTATGTATTTATTAATTAATTTTATTTAATATTTTGTTAATTTAATATGCATTTAACAAATTCAGCAAAACCATTATTAATTATCCAGTCAGCATTTCAGAGGGGCATGAGCCCCTCTGATGCCCCATTGATGTGGAACACTCTTAATTTCATAGGGGCATGATCACATTTTAGAGGGGTTTAAGCCTCAAGCCCCTTCGATGTACGTGCTATAATAGCCCCTGAATTGTATTTTCTTTTCGTACGTCTAATTTTTTATTTCAAATTATCAAACATTAGACCCACTGAATAGCCAACAGGAGCTCAGCGTAACCTTTTGGGATAATTCCACATCAGTACCCTAAATCTTTAATATTTCATTTAGAGTACCCTAATTTTTTTTTGTCGCCTCAGTACCCTAAATTTTCATTAATTCATTTAGAGTACCCTAAATCTTTTTTGTGTCACCTCGGTATCCTAAACTTTCATTAATTCCATTTTAGTACACATCGTTAACTTTACATATGATTTTCCATCCAAAACAGGTAAAATGACCATACTACCCCTCACCAACAACCAAAATTATGGTAAAGTTAACGGTGGGTACTAAAATGAAATTAATGAAAGTTTGGGGTACTAAAATAGAATTAATAAAAGTTTAGGGTAATGAGGTGACACAAAAAAGATTTAGGGTACCTAAATGAAATATGAAATATTTAGGGTACTGAGATGACACAAAAAAGATTTAGGGTACTGAGGTGGAATTAACCCTAACCTTTTTCCTACACTCTATAAAAGAAACACAATCCTTCCTCTAATTGCTTCACAGCTCAACATCATAGGCAAATAAAAATAAAATTTGAATCGTCCTAACATAGTTTGAGTTTTCCAATATCGAGGTAGGCTAAAATTCTCATAAAATCTCGCTACACCCTTTTCAAGAGAAGACAAATACAAGGACTCGTACAATCCAAAAACTTACAATCCAAAAATCTCTCTCTCGTATTGAGAATTCTCCCTAGCCCTAGTTGTGTGATGTCATGGTGCTCCCCTCTCCTCCTCTCGTCACCGTCGTGCCCTCTACTCCAGCCATGCCTCAGCTATCCGCTGCTACTCCTCCCGGTGCTACGCTTCTTCCTCCGCCTTGCGATCCACAACCTATTGTTGGTGGTGGAGTCAAGAGTCGGCGTCGGTGAAAAACGAAGCCAATTCTCTTTCCCCTAGTGGCGACTCTAGTTGTCCCGCCATCGCCTAGTTCTCCCTTCCGGGGTGAGATGGTGAGCGATCCATCCTTCTCGGTGGGATTGTCCTCCCCAACTCTGCCTGTAAAATCGAAACGGGGAAGACCTCTGCGTCGCCCACCGGTGCCGCCTTCCACAAGCAATGGTCTTCTTCCAAACCCTGTCTTCTTCCAAACCCTAGCGTGGTTGGTGCAACAGGCCAAATTCTGCTCAGGCGGCCTTGGGACTAGGGTGTTCCTTCCTGCTCAGGCGGCGATACCACTCACTCTCACGGCCCATGTTGCCCCGCCGACCATGTCGCGGGACAAGGCACGACATCTGGCCCTGGTTGAGCTCCATCCAGCCCCGATTGGTAGGGGGTCGGACCTTCAGCCTTCCTTAGAGGGCCTCCAGGATGGATTGTCATCTTGCTCCCTAGAGGAAGAGGAAGAGGCGGAGGTCATAGTCTCGGCGTCTCGGGCGATTGCATCAGCGGCTCTAGCTCGGCAACAATGGGGGTTAATGGGACGCCCCTAGAACCCGAACCCACCTCGGAAGGACGTGCTTCTGCGTATCATCACTACATCTTGGGGTAAAGCCGTAGAGAGCCTGGTGATAAAGGACTTAGAACCGGGCTTGTTCGGCTTCTACTTCCGGGCATCGGATTCACGATCATGGGTTCGAAATAATGAACCATGGTGCTTCGATGGTAAGGTCCTATTGTTGGGAGACTTGGATCCGTGTGCTCGGGAGTTTCCCCCTCTGGACCAAGTGCAACTATGGGTGCATGCTAGGGGGTTGCCACTTCTGGTTCGAACGAGGGAGACGGGTACCTCCATTGGAAACGCCAATGAGGAATATGTTGGGCGAGATGTTAAGGTGAGGTTCTGACACATCCTTGAGAAACCTCTACGGAATAGCTTGGTGTTGAGGTTTCCAGAGTTTCCGGACCCAATCACGGTCGACCTTACGTATACTAAACTTCCTAACTTCTGCTATAACTGTTGTCGGCTCGGCCATATCCTGAAATATTTGTCGTGGGCGATTAGAGGACCTCCGCGGTTTGGGGAGTTTATGCTGGAATACCATCGAGAAAGGAAGGTCAAGGCGTACGCCACAGATTGGGGAGAACCAGTCCGCCTGCCGACTAATGCGCCACCGGTCCCGAATCCATACGATCATTTGGACTGGACCCCGAGACCCATTCTACCAACTCGACCAGGTCATTTGGGCGCGTCGGGTGGACGGTCGTCTCATCCAATTGCTCCTTCGGGACGGGAACCACCACTACCACACACGGACCAGTTGGATGGGAGGCCTCGGATAGAGAGGGGAGATCTTGAGGATGATACCCTTGGACGAAATGCAGCTGAGGACAACCAAAATACTCTAAAGCGTTCGGCAGCTGGGGTCTCTAGGGAGGAACAGTTCAGGGCGGGGAAGCATTCCCGACAGGAGGAATGAGTGGCGTATCATGCATCTGGGATTGGCCGTGGGAGGGGTCCATGTACGATGCACTACCTCCACACTTCATCTTTACCGTTGAGGTCCCTCAGGATCTCCAGTACCCTACTCCCGCCTCCATTTTCTGTCACGGCCTATACGGCTTTAAAATACCGACTTGGTCGGTTATGTTCTAATAAGACTTAGAGAACCATTTTTCAACTATTCTAACTCTCTGCTTGTGGTCGGAAAATTTATTCCCCGGACCACACCGATGTGGTCCTTTGATATTAATAGAAGTACAGTACCGTTAAAACAGAGAGAAGACAAATACAAAATTTCAAACAAATTCAGATTGTTTTGGCACTATAATCTTGGACTATCTTCGGACAGCCAAACATGCGCTAAAATATTGATCATCATGACACATATGTCGTTAACATGGGCATCTACTGAAAAAAAAACGTCGACAAGATCCATGTTGCAAAATCAAAGACGTGGCCATATCAACGGCCACGATTAAAGGCCCCTCTACACATCATCACGACGCCGTGCTGACGTCATATATAAAAATCTGGCCCCACATGAAGATCAAAAGGAAACTCCGACGCGAGACCCTATTGGACGCCAACACTACTTTGACCTTCCAACAATTAAAAACAACTGTTTTACTCTGTTCCACAATTCCTATAAATAGATTACTGAAAAAACACCATTTCACAACCCAACACATTTCAGCAAATCTATTTTGTTCTGATCTCTGAACCTGAAAATGACTCAAGACGAAACCTTTGTCGTTGCTCTCAAAGAATCTCGGACAGTGGTGAGGAAATTCCTGGCCAGGCCTCAACATGAAGGAGTGGGAGCTGTTGTGAGAAGAAGCATTGGCAGGTAATTATAGTTTGATTTCGTCGAAATCGAATGATTTTTTCATGAATTTGAGCTGTTTGGGTTAATGGGTAATCGTTGATCTTCAGGTTTGAGTTGAAATACTTCGATCCGTTCCTTGTTCTTGACGAATTCTCAGGTGGGTTTGTGTCTGTCTCTGTTTTGCAACTTTAACATGATGTTTTTTTGTTTTGCTTATGTAAGTGTTTTGGTTTTGAATTGTTTCAGTCACTGCTCCTGCTGGGTTTCCCGATCATCCACATAGAGGTTGGTACACCTAGGAACATTAGATTGTAGTAGGATGTTTGGTTTGGTTTGGTTTGTGGGTGTTGTGCCGCTTTTTTGTTATTTGTGTCTGTGTTTGCTATGGGGATATCAGCCCCAAGAGTTGAGAGCAATCATCAAATTGATCGTTTTTGGGGTTCCCGAAAACGGTTGGTGGATGCAGCGCTTATACTTCACTACGTGTAAGTCCCGCTTTTAGTAATGAAACTTTATTTCAAAAAAAATACCAACTTATATAATAAGCTTTAGACCGGTCGGATTTCAACTTGACATCATAGTTTAGTTATCTCTTACTTACATCTTTGTGTTTGTTTTTTCTTATGAGAAAAGTTATACAACTCTTTTTTTCAACTATAATAATTGCATTGAATCAATGACCTCTGCTTATTACATGAAATTTCCTTCATTTCAATGACGATTTATGTGGTTTGATTGTTCTTTTGGTTTGTTTGTAGGGTTTGAGACGGTGACTTATATGTTGCAGGTATAGTTAATTTGCTCCTTCCTCCAAATCTGTTTCTTACAATAATCACAAAGTCTTGTGTTCATGGGTTTATTCTGAATGAAAAGTTATCACACAATAAGTTTGGTTATTTGTCTAAATCTAAGGTTAAGTAGTCAATGCCACATGATTCTGTGCCTTGAACTTTAAGAAATGTTTAGTTAAGACTTAAGAGGCAGCATGTCCACGCTAGGCCAGCCTGTGGTTTGAAAAATGGTGCACAAGCCTTCTCCTAGGTTGCAAAAAACTACATTAGTAGACCCAAAATAGATTAGCATTTAACATTCACATGATGTTTCATTAGCTAGTTTATAATCCTAGGCCAAATATGGATAAACTTGTGTTGATTGAACAAACTTGTTGTTTGAATGATTAGGGAGCCGTTACGCATGAAGATTTCGAAGGGCATAAGGGGACTATCGAAGCAGGTGACTTACAGTGGATGACGGCAGGAAGAGGCATCGTTCACTCAGAAATGCCTGCAGAATATGGAACCCAAAAGGGTTTGCAGCTATGGATCAACCTCTCCTCCAAAAACAAAATGTAAGTCATTTTAAACCGTATCAAACGAAAAATAACATCTATAGACATTTACGTAAAGAATCAGCGATACAAAACTACAGCTAAGCATATACAAGTGATATTGATTTAGAGTGTATACAATGATGGGGATGTGGCATAAGGTCAAGTGTTACCATTATGATTCCTCATAACCTTTTATTTTTTGGCCCTATTGTTTTTGTGCATTATGCTGGAATTTGGGCAGCTTTTACATTGTGCCCTTTTGTTTTTGAACACATCTTGATGAAAGGAATCTTTTCATAATGGTGTGCACCAAATGCTTGTGCCACTACCTATACCACTTTTGAGGAATTTGATGACCCTATGTCAATAAAATTTCGGGAATAATCTAAACAGATTGGATCGTTAACTTGTTACGTATTTATTTTGGTTTCAGATTTACGGTACTAATTAATACATTTTTTCCATTTGTTTTAATTTCTTAGGATTGAGCCAAGGTACCAAGAAATATTGAGTAAAGACATAGTAGAAGCTTCCAAAGATGGGGTTGAGGTGAGAGTCATAGCAGGAGAGGCATTGGGGACAAAGTCATCAATCTACACAAGAACTCCAACCATGTACTTGGACTTCACACTCAAGCCAGGAGCTCACCTTGAGCAACCAATACCAACATCATGGAACTCATTTGTGTATGTCTTGGAAGGAGAGGGCATTTTCGGAAACACGAAATCGTCTCCGACGACGGCCCATCACCTCCTCCTTCTGGGGCATGGGGATGGGTTGGAGGCATGGAACAAGTCCTCCAAAACACTAAGGTTCATATTGGTTGGAGGAAAGCCATTGGGTGAGCCTCTTGTGCAGTTTGGACCTTTTGTCATGAACACTCAGGAGGAGATTGACCAAACCGTTGATGATTTTGAGAATTGCATCAATGGATTCGAGAAGGCAAGGCATTGGAAATCGGATTCTCTGCTCACTCTGGATCATTAGCTTTCAATTTCATATATTTTCATTGTTTGAATATCAAAAGTAGAAAATAATTCTTCCTTAAAAAAATTTTAATCGAGTAAAGTGGAGATATGTATTACTGCAAAAAGTAAACAATACAATGCATGACGTAAAAGCCCTGGGTTTTAGGATATTGTACGGTCCGATCGTAGCCCGACCAGCTTCCATGGACCCGTAGAAATAGTCTACTTTGGTTCGTAGACACATACTCAGAAGATCCCCTTACCAGCATTTCAAAAGAACAATACAGGAAATAAAAAGTCTAACCACCGAAATGAAAGTACATTCCAAACTAAAACATGAATAATAGTAAAGCAGGTAAAAGTAGAGTGCTCCGAGATGTCCCAGCACCGGTCGCCCCAGTTCTCGTCTTATCGTCCCACCCCCCGGATCCCAAACCCACTGATAGGGTTGCTCAAGACCTTCTTCAATCGGATCGTGTCCGTGTTCGGTTGATAAATCTTTAGCTGTTGTCGGTTTGTGTTCGATCCAACATCTAAAAGTATATCAAAATAAATAAATAAAACAGTCTTAGAGACTCAGCCGCTTCTAGGGCTTTTTACGTCGTCGATGATTTTCTTCATGTGATTCCTTCTCGTCGCTCGTGTGATCTTGTCGTCGTCGCGGAGTCAGCACCTTCATCCATCGTCGTCTCGTTTGGTTCCCATCCGAGATCCATCGTCCAAGCCACAATTTCTCCTACTCGATCGTGCTAACAAAAGCTGACCTCGGTGAGTTCCGGTTCGATTCATTCTGTCTGATTTTCTACTCTCTGGTATTGTTGGATTGCTTGTTTTTTAGTTATATTGGATCGTATTGGCTGGAATATTGTGTTTTATCTGTTGTCTTGTGATTATTGCTACTATGTGGAACTCATGTAGTTGGCTGATTAGCTGAAAATATGGCCATTGCTATGGTATGGAATTGTCAGGATTTAGGTTTTGATCGGAATCGGCAAAAGCTTCATTATTTGTTCCGCCAAACCAAGTCGGACTTATTGATTTTGTCCGAAACGTATCATTCTATAACACGCCACTCCATCTCTAGATTGGCACTACTACATCGTAATCTAGGTTTTCATGGGGGCACGAGGCGACCGGTAGAGGGGAGAAAAGAGGGCCCTGTGCTATTATGGTCGAACTGAAGCAGAGTTGACATAATGGACTCGGCATCGACCCACATTGATGTGCAAGTGATTTTCTGTCAGAAACAACTGTTTCATTTTACAGGTATCTGTGGTGAACTGGCTCGGGGTCACACGTGTCACGCCCTGAATTCGGTAGGACCGAACCCGGAACGCGAACGGTGAAACAGTAAAACAATTTCCAAACATTTTAATAAACCTCTTTAAATCAACACTTAAGTTAAACAAAAACGATAATTTTACAGCAGAAAATACGTTCAAAACGATATACAAACAAGCTACAAGGTACGTCACTAACTACCCAGAGACCCGGACTTCCACTCCCAGCTCTTCAAGCTTCGAGGGCTCTCCTAGTCCGTTTCACGACCAATACCTGCAGGAAAAGTAGCAGGGGGTGAGCATTTCGCTCACTGCCACGGATACCGGGTTGACCACGGCATACCAGTAGAAATGCCGGGAACCCGACAACAACAACCTCGGGGACTACTACCCCAAAAACACAATTTAGACTGACGGTCACGCAATACAACTGTTCAACTTTCCCAACCATCTCACAACCCGGACACGTAATGTAGACCCGACCCAGCAGTTACGACCTCAATCAAATACGCAAATAATAACCACGCAACACCCAAGATCACAAAGGATCGCACACAACAATCAAGATCACAAAGGATCGCACAAGAGCCACTCAGTTTCCGGTTGCTAACCGGCTGGGCTTGAGCCTGCCCCACGCAACTTTCCCCGACACGCAGTCGGGCCAGGCGGTCGACCTGTTCGCGACATATACAACAATACTTTTCCGATAGCTAGTCGGAAGGGGAGCCGCCCTTCATCGCAGAATAATGCACACTTTACCGATGGTTAGTCGGAAGGCTTACCAACCCTTATGCGCGCGACCCCGTGGCACCCCTTTGTTGTCAGGCGGGCCCAACCTCCATACGATCACAGTCATCACACAAGGTTCAACAAATAGCGACAATAATATAACGACTAACTACCCCTCAGCAAGTCAGTCAAGACCACACAGGTTTAACACCCCACAGGCACACATGGCCACCCACGAAACACAACCAGTAACATACGGGTTCAACACCCCAAAGGCACGCATGGCCACCCACGAAACACCACCAATAACATACGGGTTCAACACCCCAAAGGCACACATAGCCACAATCATAAACACAACAAGTTACTTAACCTACGGGCACAACTAAGTGCCCACATGCATTTCTATTGTTCGATAAATTCACTTATCCTACGACATCATTAAGTGTCACATGCATTTCTACTAATAACTTTCCCTAATCAAGGCCGATATCCGGCTACTTTTCCCTACCTCGTAACGCTTTCCAAATATCCACGCTCAAGCTCTGGCGTGCTCGCAGTCACCCGCTTAGCCTCCTCTTTCCGTGGTCGGCGGCACGATCTAACAAGATCACAAATTAAAACACTTTTTAAGTTCGCAGGCAAAGCTGAATTTTAATGAATTTGACGCCCAAACGCGACCCCGACAATGCCGATCACTCCCAAACTTCCCAATTACTCGACATTGTCAACAAAGGGCCCGGAAAAGCCCGATTCGCCCGGCTCGGCGAATCTGCCCGGGATCGGAAAACGCCCTTCCGGGGCTTCGAAAATTCCCGTTTTCATTTCTACGATCCTAAAATAATTCAAGTGTTCCAACGCAATCGATGGAGTCAATTTCCGACTTCCGAGCGATTTAATTCGCGTTTAAAGTTTCTAAACCCGAAATTTCCAATTTCCACAATTTAATCCCATAATTCGTTCCGGGTGTGAATTATCGATTCGGGGATCGTCCAAAACCACCCGAACACGAAAAACCCGAGGCCCGGGCAAGTGGGCCCCACACGGACACAATGGAAAATTTTCCTTTTCGCCCCAAAACGTTCCTAACAAACCCCAAACCTCAACCATTCGTCTTTAAACCAATTCTAACCAAAACCCAACCATATTTGACTCGTTCAAACTCAAACCCTAATTTTCAAACATACCAAAACGAGAAAAGAATGGGTTCTCACCGTAGGGAATGACGAGGGGAGTTCGAATCCGCAGTCGTTGAGTCGATCGGTTGGTCGGATCGTCGGGAAATCAACAAAACTCCACCTTTTTCTTTTCCTTTTTCCTTTCCTCCTTCTCTCTTCTTTTCTCTATTTTTTTCTCTCTCCTCCCCTTTTCTTTTGCTTTGGCCGAACACTCTCCTCTGCCTTTTCTCTCTTTATTTTGTTTCAAAAAAACCCCCACCTCTTATTTACAAAACTACCACTCTCATTTCTTTTTTCTTTATTTTAAAAACCAACCACCTCCACTTGGGTGACAAGTGTCTTGTGGGTCCCACCTTTTTGAAAAATATCTTTGTAGATATTTTTCAGTCAGATTCGCGAAATTCGGCCGTCTCAGGCCCTGTGCGGGCCCATTTTCCAAGAAATTACAAAATTTCACGTGCTACAAGGAAACGGCCCAACTAAGACTGCTGTAACAACGGATAAGCTTTTTGGATCCAAATCGGGCCTCGAACGGACCAAAACGTCGCTCGGTTGACTTTTTCGGCAAAAAGTCAACTTTCCCTGAATTGGTCAAAAGTTTCCCTGAGTCACCCAGAACTCACTTTGGTCGATATCAGGGTCAGCTTAAGTCCGATATGACCCTCGGGGTCAATTTTAGGTTCATTTAGGTGTCTGCCCCAAAAATTTAAATTTTTCTGTTTTTCCGCCGATTTGACCGGCGTTGACCGGGAGCGGTTCTTACAACACGGATCATACATGAGAATTATTAAGGCAACTGGGAAGAGACAACCAAATGCCATACTGGTTTTCATGGGGAACTTTAACGGTATACTTCACCCGGACGAGAAGAAATAAGAGTGGCTATACCCCATAGAACTGATTTATGTCTCTTTTCGTCCCATAGTGTTCGGACGTTTCAATTCATTTTTTTTCTAGTTGTGTTTGGGTTTCATACTCCCTTGTATCTCGCTTTGTGTCGGAATTTTTTTTAATAGTATATTAATTACGATTGCAATTCAAAGAAAAACATATTATAGCCGTTACAACATATAATTTCTATGTTATTAAGTCCATGTTAAAAGTAATCGCTCTCCTCCCTTTCGCTCTTGCTAAAAAATTATGTCGCTAGAACTTTGGATTTTTCAAATCTGGGAAATGGGAATCGTAGATCTTCAAATTAGTTTAAAGGCTTTAATGGAATTTGTTTGTTAAGATTGGGCATCCACACTCATACTGTCGGCTGCTGGCGGGGAGCAATTAAATAATATTTTTTGCTCTCCTCGCCAGCTCACCGCCTGCGCAAAGCGCCAGCAACTTGGAGTGGCGACTTTTGTGCCGGCAGGGAGCTGCCGGCGGTAAGGAAAAATAACATATTTTAATATTTAAATTTTATTGAAAATAAGACAGAAATTATGTCGGGCACCATACCGGTTCGCCGCTTCAGATCGGGAGAAATTTTCGTTCTGTCCCGGCTGGGCTGCCAGAACTACTTCACGGTAACAAACTTCAAAATGGTGCATTTTCTGGGATATTTGCTGCCAATGGTCCCTGCACTGCTTCTGTGTGCGCGGCGGGGCATCGACCGGAGCATTTTGGACATAATTTGCGAACACTTCCAGCCAATACCTGTTATTTGGCCCCGGCCGCGCATCGTGTAGCCAACATAAGACCAAAACCATCTCTTCATCGTGGCTCCAGGGGTGTGCTGCTATGTCGTCCATTGGACCTTCTAACAATAGAAGAAAGGTATGAAGGGTTAGAAGGAAAGAAGCTTGGGAACAAGAGAGATTGTGAATTGAAGAGGTGTGAAAAAAATGAAAGTAAGAGGTGGCTTTTATAGCCCCAAACCGCCGACCACTTAGGGGTATTTTGGTCCTTTAGCATTTTTATGGCAATGATATCACACAACCCAAGAAACTACAAAGCATTAAATTATTAAAAAAAACTACAAATTCATTATATTATAAAAAAAACTACAAATTAAAAAACTACAATTCATTAAATTAAAAAGAAACTACTAATTAAAAAAACAACAACCAACTAATTAAAATAAAAAAGCACGGGATGCGAAACTACTTCATCAGATCGCGCAACATTGCAAGAGTCGCATGGCGTGCCTTAAGCTGGGGGGGAGTCATGGCCGACGTGTCCTTCGCTTCCTCTACCAACCATCGATCGAATGCCTTGAGCTTTAGTTGCGATGTCGTGGCTTTTCCAGCATCGCGTTTGCTTCTTTCGCCACTATTTGGGCCTTCTGAACACTCTCGACAAGCTCCTTCTTGGATGCTACAGGGTTTTTACCTCTAAGCTTCGCAACTTTGGCAGCCTTCTGACCCATAGGCCGCTGGTACGACGATCGGCATTCATCTGTAGCACCCGTGGTTCGCTCACTCTCCTCCTGTGGCATGTCTTCACGAGTGCGCTTGCCCGAGTCGGTAGACACATCGACATCGAAGTGACTCATCGGTGTGCCATCGTTTCCTTCCTCAGGCTGCTCGACTTCAAAATATTTTGAAGTCCACTTCGGCTGGTCTCGGACTAGCTTCCACCAATGTTTCCAAGTGAATGGATGTCCTTCCTTCTTCTCGTACTGTTCCTCGGTCAATGTCGTGACTTCATCATCGGAACGGCCGCTCTTGTGGTCCCTCATGTTCCGTGTGTAAATCCCATGGAAATTCGTCACTTTCGGATTGACTTGGCCCTAATGGTCTTTGCACTGCTTCAGTGACCTTACCAGATCATCCGATCCACGCATAGCAGCAACTTCGTCAGAGATGGCCCCCCCAATACTTCATATTATGTTTCTGATTCCCGTGAATCGAATCGTAGGAATGGTGCATCCAAGCTCGAACTAAACGCTCATCCTCATCGACGCTCCACAGACATCGTCTCCTTTTAAGTTTTGGTGGAACCACGGCGGCGGCCTCGGTAACCGTTGGAGATGCTTCAGTTGACGGAATCGCTGAAAGGTCGGGAGGGAATAACTGTTGCATCATCGGGTCGAACGAGTCGTCGTTCAACGTGGTAAACATAGAGCCCCACTCGTTGAGATCGAACGACATTGCAAGACGGAAAAAATATAAGTAGTGGAGTGAGAATAGAGAGAAGAGAGTAGAATTTGTGGATGAAAATTAAAATAAGAGGGTGGGTATTTATAGGGGTAAAAAGCAAAAATAAAATAAATGTGGGCTGCCAGCGAGGGGACATGTGTCGCCAGCGCGTCAATAGCCAATGGCCGGTGCGGCGACCAAGGAGGCCCAGCTCACCCCGCCAGCGAGGAGTGCTGGCGAGGACATCAACGGCTACATTCCCCGCCAGCGACCAGCCAGCTCCACGCCTCCTCTTCGCCGACGATTGCTCCCCGCCAGCTCCCCGCACGCAACTGTGGATGCCCTTAGTTTTGAAGGTAAGCGAAACTATTCTAGTTAAAAATAACTATTTTTGAAGTTCAAGAAGTCCAAACATGTAACAAATCTTCAAAATACTCTCTCTTTCACAAGAACCCCCGATTTACACCCATAATATATCAGAAGATAACTAAGAGATCTAATATTTTCATGAAACTTGAAAGCAACACAATATAACAATGCCCCAAGCGAAAGTCTGTTGCTATTCTGTATCTGTATCAATCTGCTTCAAAAATGGCCGATCCTACTAAAATTTTCAACATGCTACGACCAAGCCTGTTATTGACAAATTTCCAAACATATCTGAATCGAAACGAAAACTCGCTCGATCTTATATTAAAAAGAATGAAGAATTGAAGCTCAAATACATACACTAGTTACACTACAGCAAGTCAAGATCATCACACAAGGAAGAAGAAAAAATCATGTCAGTATCACTGAACTAGTTCCTGCGATGACGGATTAAGATCCAAACCTGCCTAAGGGTCGGATAATCAGCAAGAAACTAAAAATCTCGGTAACGTATAATCAAGAACTTATCTGCTCTGATCCAAATCTTACGGATAGTTGTCACTTTAACTCTATATCAATGCCATCTCATTACGTGCAAAAACCGAAGCTTCTCAGCATCCAAGACTTGTCATTATACCACTAAGCCTATCAATAACTTCTGAAGGATTAGCATAAGAGTCATCAAGATTTATAGCATGATACTTGAGCCCTTTCCATTGAGCAATGTACTGAAAATGAGGTCTTCTGAATTCAACACTTATGATCTCAAGAATCACTGTATTGGGAGTTGCAGCTACTATATGAGTAAGGCCTGCACCATGAGCACCAACAATAACCGAAGCATCTTGAATGGCCCGAACTTGCTCCTTCATAGGCATGTGCGCAAACAATCCATTAACAAGATTCACTTTGCATTCCGAGTGACTCGATGCCCATCTCTTCAAGGCATCGAACACTTCTTGTTCATTGCTCAGTCTCGATTCAACTTTACCACCGTGACGTGGATGCGCAAGATAATCTTCACGTCGAACGAACAGGACGTTGTGGCCCGAGGCGTTCTTGTGGAGGTGGTGTTTATCGATCGGTAACCCGAACGAGGCTCTGATTATTTCTCCAAACTCGGATAGTCTTGCAGTTTTGTGGGTATCGGGGTTTTGCCAGAGATCATGAGCTGGTGCTCCAACACAATCTACTTCTCCATTTAAGCCCTTGAACAGTACGGTTTCGTATCCTAGAGGGGAGAGAATGGCATGGCGAAAACAAACTGGGCCGGTAAAGTCTTTAGCGTACTTGATGCCTGAGAATAATGCTCTCCATGTTTCCTCTAAAGGTGCCTGAAATTAAACAAAAGGTTGGGATGATGAACTCTTAGAGAGAGAGAGAGAGAGTCATAATCAAGGGGAGTCCATGACAACAAGGAAATATATATGTAATTAAATGGAACAAATTGTATATTCTATCAAAACGGACTACTTAAATCGTTTGGCTAAACAACTAAAAGATCAGGACTAATTAACATCTACATATGGTGGTTGAGGCACGGGGAGGCCCACAAACACAGGCCTAAAACCAACCTAGCTCAAATACCACGTAAATTTTATTAAAACATGCTAGTACTTATATCGGGTTGGGTTCCACAACTAAAAGATCTTGTTTAGTTGGGTGTGGCCGCCTTAGCCTTTATAAGTAGCAGTTTGTTCTTTCTTTCTTTTTTGAGTAAAGTAGCAGTTTGTTCTTAATTCTTTTCCATGTGGGATTACAATCTAAATGGAAAGAAGAAACAGTCAGGCATAGGAGGAAAATGTCTTCCCCAAGAATGTGTATATTCAAATTGACGAGTTGGAACCTCCAAAGAACATAACTACATGTTCGATGACAAAAATAAATGTTTGTCAAATCAGTAAGGAACAATATTAGCAGTGCCAACAAAATTTTGTTTTCCCCAGAGAAAAGGGTAATAACGGCGCATATATACAATCCCAGAAAAAAAAACTATCAGAACAAAACAGGACAGGATATTTACAGTGAAAAGATCACTATTCAATAGCAAAGATCAAGTTGATAGTGGGGTATTGTAGCATTCAATGTCCTGTAATTTTGTTGCACACAAGCAGATGTACCCACTGGTGTTCGAATTCGAACCTCTGACCTCAAGGAGGTGAGAGAGCTCTTTGACCACCAGACCAACCCAAGTGAGCCAAATCAATCAAATCCTAAGTGTTGTTAATCTAAGGTTGGCAGGTTAATAAGTCTGTAAGAACTGAAGAAAGGTGAGGTTCTTATTTTCAATGAACATTGGATGTGTCATGGTCAAATAAGGGAAAAAAAACAAATAGATTTCATATTATACCATAATGGAATGGAAACAATAATATATCTGTCAGCATAAGTATTCATTTGGGGCAAAATCCATTTCATTTGTCAACCCACTTATGTTCAATCTCCTAGTTTCCCAGCAAATCTCATCACTCACACTTATAATCGTGCATTTGCTTGATTTGAGTTTATCTAGTTCTCACACAATAATGTTTTGGGGGTAGTTTAATTACCAATGGCTTCAACTAAAGTAATTAGTCTTATTCAAATTGTAATTAAGAATCAAGCCTAGTACAGAAACAAAGAATAAGAAGCCATGAGAGCATACCACACAATGGCCATCTACGAAAACCAAACGGGGCCGGTTAGGCAAGCCAGTAACTCTAGAAGCCACATAGGCACTGTACCAATCTGTCACAGTGTGGAAAAGATTTGCATACTCAAAGCGAGTAACCAGTAGCGTTGGCTCCTCAACCCACTGCAAGAAAGGCCTTTCAGATCAGAAAATTCAATGAACCAACAAAAACGGTCACAACAACAAAAGAGGCTAAAAGTAATAAATTAGCTTAGTTAATAATCCAAACAAAAAAACTTTCCATTTAATACCTCAAATGATAAATGCACCTAAACACCTATCATCTCGTGCTATTTGCTGATTATCAACCGAAATCTTTGTGTTTGTGAAGGTCATATGAACTCGATATAAGCTCCACATTTTAGGAAACAATTCAGCAAAAACAACTTAATTCCCATTAATGTTGCATTCTTACCTTTTTGGAATCCAATCATGATTGAAATACCTTACTACCAACCTATTCAGAACCAAAACCATTCAATTCAAGCAGCACACATCCAAACCCCCAAAATCTAAGCAATCAAATCTTCATATCAACATGATCTTCAAAAAGATTTGAACTTCGATTCACCAAAACAAAAACTTCAAAAAACCAGATCATCAAATCCAAACTAAGAACAAACTTAACATTCAAAACTAACATAAAAAGCAGTCAACGACCCAAATGGACTATATCAATTCTCTCATGGTGTGCCTTATAATTTCCAAATTATAGGAAACAACTTAGCATATACAACTTAATCACCATTAATATTTAATTCTTTCCTTTTGGGAATCCAATCATAATAATTGAAGTAAGCATTAAATTCAAACAGCATACATCCAAACCCCACAAAATCTAAACAATCAAATCTTCAACCAGCATGATGTTCAAAAAGGTGTAAACTCCTATCCATCACAGCCAAAACTTCAAAAACCCAGATCATCAAATTCAATCCAAGAACTAATTTAGCATCCAAAACTGACCAAATAAGCAGAAGCTCACCTCCTCACACTCAAATTCCTTTGTTTCGACAACTTGAATTGACCTGACCAATGCTCTCATGGTGTGCCTCATAATGTCCCCTTCAGGCACATACCGATCTAGAAAATCCTGACTGGCCAGCTTCTTCTCCTTCCTAAACCCTAAATCCCCACCATCAACCTCGAAAGCACCATCCTCAAACTCCGGCAGCTCAACCTCCTCCCCTCGGCCGATCACCTCCTCCAACCTCTCCCCTCCCCGCGACATCTTAATCCTCTCCGGCACCATCCTCACCCTCCCACCTTCGCAAATCGAGCTCCGCAGGGTCTCGCTGTACAGGCACCTGAACCAGCCGCTGGATCCAGCGGCGGTGGGGCGGAGGAGATCGAGGCGGCGCGTGAACCCGTTGCCGAAATAGCCCTCGCAAGAGCCCAACGGAACTTGGGTGTTCTGGTGGGACCAGGGGAGGTAGGAGGGGAGTATCGGCCATGGCTTGGCGTGATCGATGTCGAATTCTCTGAGCTGGTGCTGCGGCTTCTCCGGTGGCCGGTGGAGGAGATTATCCGGGAGAGAAGATCGGTGCAAGGACTGGGTCTTGGGGTGGGGAGAGAAGTAGAGGTAGAGGGAGAGGCAGTTGAAGAAGAAGAGAAAGAGCAAGATCTTCAGGAGCATCGAATGTTTTCTGTTCATTTTCTCAGATTTTCTTTTCTTTTCTCTCACCAAGATTCGAAATTTTCCGAGAAATTCGAGAACCCAGTTCCTGAAATCCGAATCCTCACTCTCTCTGGTCTTCTTCTCTGGTTGCTTCGCTTTCCTTCTTGCTCAGCTGGAGAAGAACCAGAGAACTGTTCCCGTGTATTTCGGAAATGATGAAAATGCCCATAAAGGCGGAGACACGTGCGTCGATGGTGGTGCACGTGACTTTCAGAGGTCAAGCCTTGGCAATTTTTGTTTCATTACATCATCTTTACACTAATTCTTTTTTTTTTCTTTCTTTACAATTTTATTATAATTGATTTCGTTAAGATCTTTCTAATCTTTCCTATGTGTTTTTGTCAACGTACTAGTATTATGAGTTTTATATTTTAACTGATACGTTAATATGATACTTACATTTTTTTATGTACAATAATCTGGTACGCAGTTAATTGGGAAAATACAATAATGTTTTAATGATTAAATTAATTGAAGTCTATGTATTAATATACTTTCATTTCGAAAAGTCTTGTAGACTCAAAACACAGGGCTTCCACTCCTCTTAAACATCATCGTCATTTTCAAAGCATTTATGATCATTTACGGCTCATCCTCTTCCTCTTTAGTCTATACGGCCACTGTTAACGAGGATACGACTTCCTCCTTGTATCGAGCATCGCAGCTGGGCTCTAAAGTCAGTCGTCTCCTCGTCGTGGCTCTCCAACCAGCCACAACTCTCTCTCCTGTCAGGATTCTCCATCGCGTGGTGTATCTCTATCTCGTCAAACCCCTCCTTTGTAGCTGGTTTCACGGTGGAGCTCTCTCTAACCTGTCCTGCAACCGTCAACGAGACAGTCGGAGTTTCCTCCCACCAGATGCCACATGCAGACCTATATCCCAGAGAAGCCTGCGGCATTTCGTACCGCACATCGATCTCAGGTGGTGCTGCCGAGAGCGATACCCAAGTCAGGACAACCATTTCTGTCAAACCTCCCTTCGAGAGGACCTTTAGAGCTCATTTCGGAGCGCCTAGGGGGGAGTCTCGGTCGATGACGAATTGGAGGACGAATGGGTAGTCATCGTTCCGGTTGAGGCCATCCTTATCGTCTCAGATGGAAGGTATTATCATTCTCTGACCGGGAGGATTGTAGTAGATATTAGGTGCAATCCGTAAATATTTTGTTGCATCATGCTTCAATGCTAGAAGGTGAACGGATTGGAGGTGAACGTTCTTTCCAAATAGGTCGTCTCGTTCACATTCCCGTCTGAGGCTGCATTGGATTGGGTTCGGCACAAAAGACCACTGAACTTTAGCAAGTACCTCTTGATTTTGGTCCCCCTTACACCTTCCATGCAATTGTTCCTATTTATGGAAATCGGGGTAAGGGAGTACAACGGCCTGAGGGATGTTCGGAACGCTCTTATCTGGTCCCTCCTAGCCAATATGTTGGGTACCGAGATGGTTGCTGCTCCAATACCCTCCCCTCAGTAGTGAGATAACATTTCATGGTTCAAGGTCAGTTTGGTTGTGTATAGACCGCTCCGACAAAGGATCCGACTCCAGTTCCCAAGTCACCAACAGCCTACCACGGTCAGAATACAATACGATAAGCTCTTAGAATTTTGTGTCCATTGTGGCCGCCTTATTCATCATATCCAGGCTTGTCAGGCTCGTATCCCGAGAGTGGGATGAGAGGAAGTATGGGTTGATGACTTGTTCTGGGTCTAGATGGGGGTTGACACAGATCGTTTGCTTCAAATAGAATGGGGGTGCCAAAGACCCGTAACGTACCCACGGTTTTGCTACATCCCTCACCCTAGGACCCGATGGGTCAGAGAGAGGACAAAGAAAACAGTTTCCTCCTCCATGCTTCCCTACTTTACCTAGCGCTGGGGAGGAAGCACCGTAAACTGGTGACTTGGCTAGGGAGTGTTCCGAGGGAACACCTTCATTTTTTCAATGGGCATATCCAGGACTGCTAGGGGATGAGCGAGACCGCGAAGACCGTGACCTAGCTAACCTGAGTTAGGCGGACGATCGGGAGGAACTAGAAGGGGATCTCAATTATGTCAGCGGGAGCCCTATACAGTCACTATCATCTTCTCTAGAGGCCTCCCAACAAGAAATGGAGATTCCCACCAAGGTCTGGAACCAAAAGAACCTCGAGAGCTCGGGGGAGCTCTAAGTCCCAAGCACTTGAAGATGCTGAAGAATAAAGGGCGGAAAAGGATGAGATAGGTCTACAACCGTGCGAGCTAGCTGAAACGGTCCCTGGAGCTTCCAGAGCCCCCGACCATAAAGTATTGGCTCATCGATGAAGCTAAGGACAACTCTGATCACGCACGGGTTGCCAAACAGCCCCGCGAGGAGCCATGAGTCACCAAGGAGCTTGAGGTAGAAGGTTGGTGGCCTACCCCTTACGACCTGGGATTGGTTCTACCTGCCGTGACTTGGGGGGGCCTGTCTTCACTAAGGAGTTTCTGTTGTTTATTTCGTTTTAGTTTGGTGCATGTTATTTATGTTATTTATAATACTTTACATTACCAGTTCGGGGTAGGATGTAGGGATTTTTATCTTTGTCTAAGATGGAAATTGGACTACTCGAACAGGTCCAAGACCGTCGGGTCACCTATGGGAGGCCCAGTTTTATTCTTGTTATTAAAGCTTATAGCTCTACTTGTATGTTTTGATTGACATTAGTAATGCAATTCCTCGTCACCCGTTTCAAAAAAAATACAATCTCGTTTCATTATAATAATAGGATAATTACGTTTAGCTATACCTACTTATCACCGATTGTTACTTAGCTATACCTAACTTTTTTCGTCTACGAGATACCCTAACTTTTAAATTTTTACACTTCACTACAATCCTTAAGTTTTTACACTTTTTTCGTCTGAGAGATACCTAACTTTCAAACGGATTGTAGTAAAGTGTAAAAATTTGAAAGTTAGGGAATATATCAGACGGAAAAGTATAAAAACTAATGGACTATAATAAAGTGTAAAAAATTTAAATTTAGGATATCTCTCAAACGAAAAATATTTAGGTATTGCTAAATGATAATTTGTGATAGCTAGATGTAGGTAAACGTAATTACCCATAAAATAAATAATAAATATATGATCAAATTTACTTGTTTTGCTTTCTGAAAATAATTTACTTGATTTTTTTGGATTTAATATCATAATATAAGTTTAATAAAAGTAAGGACACTCTCATATAAATATACGACGTTACATTTTTCCCTTAAAAATATTTCCATATGCTCGTAAGAATGCGGATTTGAAAATATATGATCCACAATCCGCTCTCGATAGATGACCATTTAGCGGGTTTCATCCGCAAAATGTGCTTGTAGGTGGGATTGGATCCGTGTGACCCACAAAATTGTACCAAAACCTAAGCGAAAATTATTTATAAAAAAAAACAAAGTTCATTTTCTAATCTGAGCAGTTTCAAACATCTGGGTTCATTTGAAAAATACTACGCTCGATACTATTTCGATTTCATTACAAAATAAGGTTTTGATGGTTGATCAATTATGAGGATGGTGGTGGGCTTTGGAATTACTAGTATTGGGATTGGGTATGGTGGACGGGAGGATCAACCGTGGATTAAAAAAAATCTTATTCGTTATACATCCATTCATACGTGGATGAATAACGGATATGACGGATAAGTGGACAAAACAGATCACCAAATGTTTTTTAGTACCCTTAAGCCCCCTAACTGCGACCGCCTTAACAAAAGGGTCCATAGTTCCGAGTTGAGTCTGATTGTAAATGCCTACTATGCCATCAAATAATTTCTACATACAAATCTCAACCCCTTCCTCTTGTGTCTTGATAGAGGACACCATCTACATTAAGGGGAAAAATGCCATAGACTTGGTATTATCACCGATAATAGGTATCATGGCTAGGGATGGCAAAACGTCCCATTCCCCACGGGGATCACCGTCCCCGCCCCGCACGGGACGGATTTGGGACGGGGATTTTTTAAACGGGACGGGATACGGGGAATTAAATGGAGATTTTGATGGGGACTGGGCAAGCAGTCCCCATCCCACGGGGAACCCCGCCCCGCGCTTCGCACTATTAGTTTTAAAATAAATTTTTAATAATATACACATGTGTACTCCACATCAGTGGTTTCTGAATCAGCGTTTAGTTCGGGTGGAATTTGATCACTCCACATCGTAGTAGACTCCATCCAAATACTATAGAGGCACTTATGTGTACTCAAAGTTGGTTGTGGAACGAAATACAAGGTAAGTCTCATGTTCCATGCAATCTACTTCTTTTAAATTGTTATCAAACTAATGTTACTTATTTGTTTGTTTTGTTTTATAATGTGTTTGTTTAGAGATAACTTTGGAAAAGATGAATGCATTTGCTCAAGTAGTAGACTATGTTAGAGATAAGTTTGAAAAAGATGAATGCATTTGCTCAAGTAGTAGAATGAAACGGGGAATAAAATCCCCGTTCCCCGCCCCATCCCCGCGGGACGGGGTCAACGCGGGGATGGGGAGAGTAGCAGGAACGCGGGACGGGGACGGGGACTAGGGCCCCCGCCCCATTGCCATCCCTAATCATGGCTCTTCTGTTCACCTCCCAACACTACCTGTGATCTCCACTTAACCATAAGGCTATGTATTCATTGAACTTGTATACTTAGATTAGAGCAACATAAGGATCTCTACACCTTCCAAATTATAGGATACACCACCAAAACCTAGCCAGTGTCTTATGAATCCCGTCTACAAATGTATCGGGAATGAGAAAGAGAGTTATCAAATACGTAGGAATAGATTCAATCACCGATTTAATCATCACCTCATTTTCGACATTTGATAGTAGCCTCATATCCCAACTACGTTTTTTAAAGGGGTATGAAGTAGTATATTAATCAAGGGTAAAACAAACAATATCCAACCCAAAGTGGGCACTGAAACGAAGTAGCATGCAAAATAAATAAGCAGATAAATGCCCTAACATTATGAGGAAATAGTGGAAAACAGAAAGAAAAAAAAACTCAAGAAACCGATATGCTCTATATATGCGTTCAACAACTAACGTTGCGGTAGCGTCCAAAGACACCGATACAGCAGAGCCAAACTGAGTCTTGGGGAAAAGCCGACGCATTACCAGAGGGGTGCGATGTTGGACTACGAACTCTCCCGAGATACCAACGTGCATTGTCCTCCCTAAAATGATAAAGTATGGCTCACAGAACGCGAGAATGCTGACCTTCGAGATGGTAGGAGAGTACAATGCCATGACTTGGTGGAACCACTACCACCTTACGTCCACTACGACGGTGTTTCTGGCCGACCCCCTAGTGGACCACGAACTCCTCATTGATGATTCCCCTCTCCATAGGCTCCTTCAGATGATCCTCAGCCCTGCTCCCTCGGAACGAGTGTGAGGGAACTCGACTTGGTCCCTTGGAGGCTTGTTATTCATGTCCTCAGAAAGAGGGTCCCCGTCGAAACATCGGGTTCATTACCCTTACGGAAAAGAAGGTAGCATGTGTTACAGGGTCTTGGACCGGATTGGCCTGTCTGGGAGATCATCCTCAGCCCTGGCCTTACCTTTACCTTTCCGATCCCCATTAAGGTTTTCAGGCCGGTTAAAGTTCAGGATCGATGCCGCAAAGATCTTCCTATGTAGGACCATTTGGTCCCCCGGGTCGGCCTACTATGCCGAGATCTAGAGCCTACTAGTCTCGGATCTGTAGGGGATCAGAGGGAAGGCCTCATTTCCCGTGTTCTTGCAAGAAAAGTTGACAGCAGGTGTCCCACACAACTACAATCATAGTAGTGATCAGGTAATCGCTCATAAGAAATGTGCAGTAATGTTTGTACCTCTGACTCCATGAGTTTGAACCAAAGTTGATTCTACAACGATACTCGGATGTCCACACGGATCCGAATCCTCATGTAATCTCCCCAGCACATTTCATCTGCGTCGTCGTCCACTTCCTAATAGACGTATAAGGAGTTCCCTAAGTGAAACCCGACACCCTTGTTCCTTGCCCCCAATAGAAGGTTTGAGACACGGGCCCATGCGGAGAAATAGGAGAAAATGATGTCCCGAGGCTGCATCTAGGGACACATGTCCGCAAGTATTACCAGTGACCTCCTAAAAGGCCAGGGCTCACCTATCGGGACCCGAGCTCTATCATGTGCCGAACGGAAGAAGAAGCCCACCACTCCATTCTTGAGTGGTCGGACTATGATGTCTGGAATCTTCCGCACGACAAGCGCACCGGTCGTCAAGTAGTATTTCGGTTCAAGTCCGGCTATCGTACCCAAGGGAGCAATAAAACAGTCACTCAATTTAAAATCCGTTAGTTAATCTGTTTCTGAAAAGATTTGGTTTTGGTTTTAAAGATATAAATACCAAGTTGAAAAAGCAATTAAAGTAAAGTGAGAACAAATACGAGGCAAAAATAGCAGATGTTGTGAAATTCAGAGAAAATGTGATTTAGGACTTTAACGGGGTCACAATATGACGATTAATTCGCAGGGATTTGTGTTTACATGTGCAAAAAGGTAAGTTTAAAGGTAACGGAAATTCTCTCGACTTGTCCTAAACATCTTTCGATCGAATTAGGTCCCTAGTATAATCTGACCACCTAGTTATTTCTAATCTGGGTGTAGTGAGACATACATCATTACGATTCATGAATTCTTATAACTTTTGGTTTATACGCCTATAGCTGTTACACTCGTGTTAACCTAACTTTATTAGAGACTAGATTTAAACCCGACTTACATAATCCTTAGTCCTTTTAGTCACTCTCATCTTTCGATTGTTGAATGCTAAAACCTAATCAACTATCAAGTGATCAATTTAATGAAGCATTAAGTTCAAATCATGTAAACATTAATCCAAACACAAATTGCACATAATAAACACAAAAGCTTTGAATTATTTCATCATATTGTTTCCCCTAGCCCTAGATCAATGGAAATTTAGCTCATGGAGATGAAGGAAGAGCACAAAGAAGAAGATGAACAAGAGAAAAACATATTTTAAAGGTAAAGTTGATACAAAATACCGATTCAATGATGAAAATCTCAAAGTTGCTTCAATTCTTGCTCCTAAGCACTTCTCTCTCACCAAAACTCAAACCCTAACTCTCAATCTCTCTAAAATAAAGCCCAATACCAGTCCTCTTCTCCAAATTCGTGCTCCCATATATATAGGACTTCAAGACCCTTATTTCCTTCTCAAATTCGGATTTGGAATAGGAAAATTTCCTTTTTTGACTTGGAAAACCCGTCTGGAAATCGGAAAGCCTCTCTAGGGCCTGATAGAGGGCCGTAAAGGTCTTGGGCCCTTGATAAAAGGTGTAGATATCTGAATTCCCTTCGATTTGACATAAAATTGAAGACAATCGGAGTTCGTGTGAAGAAGTTATGCCCTTTGCAAAATCAGCCAGCTTCCAAAACTCTTAAAACCGGATTTTCCTCTGTTTTAGCCCTTTTTTCGATGAAAGCACCTACAAAACACAATGAGAGACAAAGTACGAGTATAGAGAGAAAAGTGCACCAAATTGTACAACCTCGGGACTAAAGAGCTCAATAATGTGGGCTAAAACCATCCAAAACCGATGCATTTTATGCCTACATCACTCATGTTGCAACAGTTGTCGCTTCTCGACGTGGTCCGACATACTTGGTACCCAGCTTAATGTCTGCCTGACCCCTTCGGATTCCACCCAGACCCGAGGCCCAACTCGAGGCCTAGTTTGGAACTGGTCTTGTTAAATATGAGGAGCCTTGGCCTAGGCCCGAGGAGAGTCGGCCCGACCCGAGACCTGCAGCCCACTTCCCCGAGATGTCGCCCTCGTCTGCCTTCCTCTGCCATGCCGCCATCGCCCATTTTCGCCACACTCTAGTGATCCTCCGGAAATGGACTCACATCGCCACCATCCTCCGTGTCCGAGCCTCCCACCAAGATCGTCTCTTCCTCGATGGATCCCCATAGGTGACCCCAAAGCGCCTAGAATAGGTCCCCGTCACAAAACGAATCAACTAGGAGGTATCAGACTCGAACACCTCCGCTGCTTGTGGAGCCAGGTCCGTTTACGATGCTTCCTCCTCTGTCGTTGTCATACGCGGATGTTGGGGACGAGAGTCTTATGCCTGTACGTCTCGAATCGAACCTCGGGCCATCCCTGATGTCCCACTCCTCTTGATTCTTGACCACGACATCACCACCAAAGTCGTCGTTGTAAAACCCCACTGTTTTAAAAAGGTTGTTTTCTGAAAAGCGAAACATGAGGGTAGAATTTTGCAATGATTGTTGTTGAAAAAAAAGGGAAGGAATTGAATTAGAAGTGGAATGGGCCAGTCTTGCCAGGCTCGGACGGACCGAGCCAAACCAGCCCAGCCCGTTTCTGCATGAGGCCCAAAAGGCAAGTAGCTCAAGCTACTTAAGGCTCAATTCTAGGGTTTCTGATCATTTCACATCTCCCTCTCGCACAACCGACCATCACCTTCTCCCTCTTCTGCTTCGAACTCCCACGACCGCGTCTCTTTCAACAGATCCTCGCCGTCTCCCACTGTTTCCTTCTCCCTCGCCTCCACGCCGAGCCGCCGCCGACGTTCTCTGTCTCCGTCTCCCTATCCCGAGTCCTCTCCGCTCAAGCGAGCTCACCAGCCATCCCCGTCGCCGAGCTCCTTCTGTCTCCGCACCTCCTCCTCCCTTTTCTCCATTCAGCCGAAGCCGCCGACGTCACCGTGCTCGTCCAGTCGGGACGAACTCGCCGGAGCGTCGCCGGATCTGGGACGAGAGCCACCGTGCTCCGCCGCTCCCACGGCCGAGCAACCACCACATCGTCATCGTCATCCTTTCCCCACGATGAGAATCTCACCCACGGGATTTGGTCGCCGGCTATGTCTTCGCCGGTGGCCGAATTCTTTTTCCCGTTTTTCCTCTCCCTTTTACTTTTTCGTCCCGAGCTTCTCGAATCTGTGCAGTTTTGGAAAATAAATTTTTTGGATTTGGTCAGTGATGAATCAAATTATGTTCCTCGGATCTGAGCTTTCCCGAACCTTGCTTTGATTCTGGACTGTGCTGAAACGATTTCTCGCTTGGATCTGGTCATTTGGCGTGGAAACTGAAGCTGTGATTTTTAAGAAATTAATTAAACGGGAAAATTCAGATTTAATTTTAAAAGACTTATTTTTATGAACATTGGAGCGAAACTGGGTCGATTTTGGAACCTGGACGTTAAAACGAACTTAGAACGGGACAAAAACGGAACGAAGAATCGAACCTCGAGAAACGTGCCTGAACCACGTACCTCGGGAATCGTGCCTCGAAACTCGTGCATTGGGAACTGTACCTTGGGAAACGTGCACCGGGTTCTATGCTTGGGGCTCGGGCGCTCGAACCCGACTCGTCGTTTAATCCCGCTTTTGGCCCGTTCGAGTTAAAGATCAACTTGCTGTTATTTAGACTGTATCGGTTCTGAGTGTAAGTTTTACCTGTTAAAATCAGACTTCGACTTCGCCCGAGAGCTTGGACTTCGCCCGAGGAGACGAGGCTAGCCGGACAGCTGTTGATAGGAGTATTTGTTCGTAGGAAGACCACAAGGTAGGGAAAGTACTAAACTACTCGTGCAATTTAATACTTAGTATGCCTATTAGGTTAATAAAATTGGAAAGGTCCTAGATTGCATATCGGATGTGAATAACTAGAATAATCGTCTTTCAATTACTAATAATCGGACGTGTCTAGTATGCATGCGTAGGATGTGAATAACTAGTTTAATTCGCTTTCAATACTTGGGAAATTGCTTTACTGGTAGAGAGGCCGTGATGAGCCCTCAGATTAGTTGTGTTTGCCTCACTTGCATTGTTTGCTTAGTTTAAGATGAATTAAGGGTCTAACGAAACTAGATAAATTGCATGATTGAATGATTGATTGAATGCTTGAATGATTGAATGATTGATTGAATGCTTGAATGATTGATAGGATTCTTGAGTGATTGAACGGATGATCGAGTATGACTGATTGTGCCAAATGGTACGATCAGGTGATCGATGGACCGATGGAATGTGGTTGGTAAGTATGATGGTAAGTGTGATTGTGGGTATGAATCCCCTGTGGTGTGTATTGGTGAATTCATGACCTTTTAAGTTTGATTGTGCAATGTGTCGACCTGTTGGTCTCTTGTGTTTGGTTTATCCTGCGGGATATTGATTAGAGGACCCTGCGGGGCATTGATTGGTTAATCATGCGGGATATTGATTAGAGGACCCTGCAGGGCATTGATTGGTTAATCATTGACTCACCCGAGTGTATGCGTCCTGCGGGAGCATTACCTTGGTTCCCTATGACATATGGTCCTTTGGGGGCATTTCCGAGAATCCCGACGATAAGCGTCCCTTAGGGATTGTTACCGGTAGCCCGATGTATGTGCCTCCTCTGGACCGAGGGAAAATCTGATATGACACGTAACTCTTGTGGATCGGAGTATGGTATCCGACATGACACAAAGAGTAGTGTGGATCGGAGGGTGGTGACTTCATGTCCCACGACATTACTTAAACGCTCTATCTTCTATTGATTATTAATAAATGCATTGTTTACTTTAGTTTCTATGATTGTTACTGGCTCTTTGAAAGCGTTAAATACCCGTTTTATTCCCGTATTTCAACATCTTCTTAGTTCTCCGTATCAATGAAGCCCGAACGAAAGCGTGAATTTCTATTTGTTAAACTTAAAGACCGTTATCTTTAAGAATGTGAATTTATTCTTACCTTGCTCAGTTTATAGCATCATTTTGATTTAAAGTATTAATTGCAATATGTGCTGTCATGCTAAAGCAGTTTTCTTACTAAATCGAGGTTAAACTGTTTATGGTTTTCCCTACTGAGCGCAAGCTCATCCCTATTTGCTTCATTTGTTGTTTATACAGGCGTGCTTGATGAGTAGTGGACTCGAGGCTCAGGAGCTTCTGCGGGTCCGGGTGCCTTTATCTTTAGAGACGATGGTGGTCCCATTTTGGTTATGAACCTTATGTTTAAAGGATTTACTATGTAGTTTTTACTTGTGATATTTTGATGGAACTAAATTGGAGAGTTTTATTGGATTTGAGACACTTTTATTGTTACATTTGATTTTATCTTCAAGTCACGTCTCGGGTCCGGTCAATACAAGATTTGGGGCGTGACAGTCGTTCCTTGGGCCGAGAATACCATTTTCTTCGTCGCCCTATGGCTTCCCCAAAAAGCTAGATGATCGACACCAAAAGCGGGGATCCATCGACTCGATGGTCGACACCGAAAGAGGGGATCCACATATCGAGCCCAAAAATGGTGTGTCCGGGTCGCTGCTCACTAGCAAGGTCCTCGGAGATGACCTTGAGATGTCGTTGCCACCATCCATGGGTGGTTGAGAAGGCTAGATCTGAAACTACAAACCCTAACCGCAGAGAGAAGCCGAGAGCGAGAACCTTATCCTACATATTCAATTAAAATCCATCCCAACTATTAATCATGCTTATAACCAGAGGCGGATGCAAAATAAAAAATTCAGGGTATGCCACCGATAATTAATAAATATACAAAAAAAATTAAAGATATTATAATATATGACTATTATATAATAAAAATATATTATTATTTTAAATTATAATTTAAATATAAATATCAAATTTCAGTCTAGATGTAATTGTTTTTTTTTAAAAAAACGAGTAATTGGGGAAGTGCATTACCGCAAACAAAAAACCATACAAGGTAGAGCCTAAAAGCCTTGGGTTCCAGATATTTTTCCGGGCCGACCGTAGCGAGCCCAGCGCTTATGGACCCGTAGAAATAGTCTATTTTTGATGATAGACACTAACTCACGACATCCCCTTACCAACGTCTCAAAACAACGAAACATAAAAAACATTGTCCAACAAACGAAAAAAATTAAACAATCCAAACTAATAACAAAAAAAACATAAAACGACCAAGGATAATGAGCTGTGATTGCTGTTTTCCCGAGACCTCCCATCACTTGCAGTCCCGGGTCTGTGGGTATAGGCCAAGGACGGACCCTCCTACCCCCGCCGGGTCTTCTCATTCCTGCAGAAGAGGCTTCAGTGCCTCCACCTATGTAGTCTGCTCCTCCTATTCCTCCCCTGACTTGTGCTCCTAATGGATGATGCCAGACAGCTCCAAAGCTTTCTTCATGCTGGTAGATTTGGCGTATAGTTGTCCGCTCCTACTCTTCATATTGGACTTCATTCCCTTGGATCTGGTGGGGCCTGCACCTCCGGAATGGGCCTGAGGTTCCTTCTGTTTCCGCGTTGATAGGCTCAGGTCACCTTCATACCCATATGGGCAAAGATCACTCCCAGCATAAGAGATACTAGCCAGGTTGTCAGGCTTTGTGATACCCAACTGTCCCCCTAATGCTCCCGGAGATTCCTCTTGCATTTTTAATAATGCCACTTCCGGGACATCGTTAGCCATGTTGTCAGACTTTGCTCAGAGATCCTCACTCATGGGTAAAGCCTAGGGTCTAGTGACCGGTAGTATAGAAGTACTACTGCTACCTTCCAGAGAGTCTTGCTTAGTCCTCCGATTCGGGTTCTGAGAGAGGCTTGTCAGGAGGTCATCTACTGCCAAATCCTTAATAGGTCTCGGGGGCTTCTAAACCGTTTTGAGCAGGCGATCCACATCTAGTTGTCTTGGCACCCTGATGGAGGTATCATAATGGATCTTCTCCCATCCAATCCCATGGAGGTGGGCCGTACACTCTGGTAACCGATGTGTCAGCCTACCACATCGGAGGTAGAAGTCCGGTAGCCTTTCATATTGTAGCTCAATCAGTGAGGATTGGGTATTATAAGGGAAACGAAGACGAATACGTCTACGTAACGGCTGGTTCACATCTAGGATGACCCTCGTCCATAGAAAATGATCATCGCGTCTTACAAAAGGTATAGGGGCATAGATTACCTGAGTGCCCATATAGGACGAAGGAAGGTCACGGACACTAGGGTTCTGGGCATTCCCTGGGAAATTCATAGCTCGAACCCCTATTTCCATATGGCTGAAAATGATGTCGCTGGGTTTCATGCAAGGTTGGAGCGGGGTTAACATCATCGGGTATCCTCTGAAACCCTATGGTCCATGATGACGGATGTTCTCCATAGCTGCTTGGGACGGGAAATGAAATCTGATAATGTCCGTCGATAAATATTCGACTTGGGGGCCGTCCACCTTCCACTGTCGCAGCATCAACCCAGAAATAACATTCTGGTTGTGGTGCCTCCCCGTGGCGATCCGACCCGCTAACGAAAAGAGGTACCTGCCATTTGTCGCCGCCAGGACGGCTTCCAACGGGATATCCAATACCTCATCCTCGTCCTCCCAGTTCGTTACTGGTGCAGAACGTCCCGCCGAGTTTATGACCTGATGGGCAACAAATCTGGAGTACGACGTTGGCCGGCCCACCGGATCTGCAGGGTACGCGGCTGGGGGAGGAAAAAACGTACTCTGGCCAGCCGGAGTAACGGCGAGGTTGCTCAGGGGTTCATATGGATCTCGATGGCGGGACAGGTTTCGGCCAAACTCGGCATGGGGACGTTGGGGCGTCATCCACGCCGGCACTTTTTCCTTCTCCATAGAACGGGCTCGTGAGGGACAACTACACCCGGTTGCGTTTGGGCGAAGAGGGCTCTAGGTTGGTCAGCGCCGGAGAACGCTCGATTTGCAGTGCATGTTTCCCGGAACTCTTTGGCTCAGACGATACCGGAAGTCCATCTGAGAGAGGAAAAGAGACGCCATAGAGGAAGCCAGAAGCGCCGGGATCTCCTGGAGCGGTTGAGGAGGATAATGATGCTCGGAAGCCATGGAAATGAGGGATCGGAGATGGTGGGGGCGGTTGGGAAATGAGAAGTCAACCCTTAGGGTTCAGTTTGTAACCCTGAGGGTTCGAGAGAGCGCTCTTATTAGTATATGTAATTGTTCCTTAAATCTAGTTTCGAGCACAAAATATTTAATATCTTACAATTGTATATATAATTAGTATGCATAAATCTATATTTTAATACCCCTTGAAATAAATAAGGAATCAGATTTTAAAAACCCCAAAAAATCATGTTTTTGTAAACTCAAATACCATATTCGGGATAAAAATAAGGTTTAGAGGTATGCTATGACTATAGCCCATATAAAATGAAAAATCGTCTAGAAACCTCTCTTATCCTAAAAACTGTGTGAACCCATCCTAGTCACATACACCTAAGATCCAACATTCACCATGATGTCACATCATCACCCACAAGTCACTAAACTCGCGCACAATTCAGAAATCTCTTACACAAATAAGGGTATAATTGTAATAGCATGGTGCCCTGTGGACAAGTGTCTATTTTTTTCTTGACCAATTCACTAATTTAATCAATTTCGCTTCGTTTCAACTCCGATTAGCTTCAAACTTGCGTCATTATTTTTATTTTTCCAAGGGCTTTAAAACAAGATCAGCCATGAATATATTTTGAAGCACGAAAAAAAATTAAATTATATCGGTGTGATAAAACTATTGTTGAGTATTTATAAATTTTCACTAATAAATGTTTTATATCAAGGTGATAAAACTATTGTTCGGTGTTGACAAAAATAATGTTTAATTTTGAAAAAAAACATATATTAGGGTGATAAAACACGTGTGTTGAAGTGATAAAAAACAAGTTATGAGGTGATAAAACACATGTGATGTGGTGATAAACCTAATGTTTAGTGTTGATAAAACTAGTGTTCAATGTTGATAAAAGGCATGTGATGAAGTGATAAAAATCATGTTCAGTTTTGGTGAAATTAGGTGATAAAACTAGTGTTCCGTATTGATAAAACCAGTGTTCAGTGTTGATAAAACTAGACATGTGATGAGGTGATATAAAACAAGTGGTGAGGTGATAAAAATCATGTTCAGTTTTGGTAAAATGAGGTTATAAAACTAGTGTTCCGTGTTGATAAAACTAGTGTAAAGTGTTGATAAAAATCACTCAAATATAGTTTTTTTACATCAACCCCGAAATAATTTTTTTCGTTCTTCAAAATATATTCATGACTGATCTTGATAAACAGCCCTTGAAAAAAATAAAAATATTGACGCAAGTTTGAAGCCAATCGGAGTTCAAACAAAGCTAGAAAAATTAAATTTGTGAATTGGTAAAAAAATATGATAGTTTTACTGAAAAACTCCTACAACTTACCAAAAGTATTGTATTTTTGCAGTCAATAAGTCAACCACTCAATTGCATCTCATCCATCCATTTATAAAATGCATGTTTTGGATGGATTCACACAATTTTTACGTTAAGGAATGATTTTTATGTGATTTATTCTCACCCATATAAATATAACTGAGGAGAAATATAGAGAGGTAAAAGAAATAGTAAAAATATTTTTACAATAAGAGTTAACCCATGTTACACGACAAATAAACATAGCTTAAGCTTATGTTCTAAATTGAAAAGTCCATAATAAAATGAAATTATGAAATTGAGAATGAGTTTTAAACTAAAAAGTCAAAAGAAAAAATAAAAACATTCAACTATAACTTATAGAGCTTATAGAATTTGAGAACTGTTGGGTTGAGTTTAGAAAGAAGTTGAAAAGATAACTAATAGCTTATTTCTTATTTTATTTGTTATAAATTAGAATTTGACTTTTTGCGTTTCAAAAAAAAAAAGAATTTGACATTTTGAAAACCCACGGCAAATATTAAATGTACACTTTTGTAGAGGCGTAAATGAGCCAACCTCTATACCTATGCATGTGTGGTTTGATTGGTTGAATATTCCATTCGAGTTCACTACTCTACATCATCAAAACTTGTAACAACGGATCTTAAATGGGATGTTTCTGAACCCAGTGGAACTTAGGATTTGCTGCAATGAGAAGGCTCTTCAAGACTTATTGTTCTCTGTTATAGAAATTTAGGCCTGTCTCTTGTGTTGTAGTGGTGATAGTCAAGTTCATTTGTCTTTTGGTTGCTGTGGAGGGGTTTCAATTTCATCCCCTGTTGTATTTCATTTCTTAAGTGTTCTTTTTTGTGCTGGATCTGTAGTTGGATCTTCAGCGTTTACTTATATATAAAAAAAATATATATATTTGCTGATCAAAAAAAAAAGGATTGGATGTGTAGTAGTTGTCGTTGGAGTTTGCTTCGGATGGAAGCTCTACCTGATCTCTTCAGTTATGGGTACATGAGGACGGGACATTTTCATTGGTATCTTTTGTTAGTGGTGGGTCTCTTCTCATGCGGAGGGTTTTGATTCGCGATGAAGGGAGAGGAGATTCGAGATTATGGTGCGGTTGAAGAGGTGCTTGCTTTCAAGGAAAGTGGTGAGTTGGGGATTGTGCAAGTCTTGTTTGAGGGATGAGCAAGCCAACAGCGGGGTACATGGTCGTTGTTGGTGATGCAAGGAGGCGCGACAGTTGAGGGGCATGACGACGGCGCGAGGCGAGGTGAGGACCCAACGGTGAAGGTTGTTATGGCGACTCCGGTCTCGGAACAGTTTGGCCTCGTGACGGTGTTACGAACGTCCCAACCGAGGGCTATGGGGTCAATAACGACGGATCATGGCTGCGGCGGGGTCGGTGTGAGATCTCACCGAAGAGTTTCGTTAAGGCAGCTCCGGACTTGGTGTACGATGGGATGAGGAGGTTTTAGATGACTGTTCGGTCATCGATGGTGAAGGGTTCTACATATCATCGGGACGTTGTTGGTCGCGGCTACGCACGGGTGATCTCAAGCGGGAAGACAACGACAATAGTAGTGGCGGGGGACAGAGTAAAGGCGGTGGGAGTAGTCGACCGGTGCTTCGATCAACAATTTTTGTTCGCCTTACTGAAGAGGGGACAAGTACCATAGCGACCTTGTTCTTAGTCGGCGACAGATTGTATCTATCTATTGTAAGTGCTCGGATGATTTCTGATCCGATGCAAATTCTAAGCACTGACTCAAAGGGACCGGCGGGATCCAAGGGACGTACAGTTCAACCAGAGAGGTGCGGAACGCACCATTTCCTTGATCAATGAGGACTTCGTGGTCTAGTAGGGGTCTACCGGTAACACTGTCCCACTGGACGTAAGGTGGCATCGGTTCTACCAAGTATCGGCCCCACAACATAATCAACATTGAAAAGGAAAAGACTCCCACAATAATACCCATTCCCCATAAATTTCTCATTCTTTGTGAGTACAACAGTTTCATTCTCGATCATAGTCTTCAGTCCAACTTTCATCAGAAGAGGTCTAGAGACAAGGTTGTGTCACAAAGTGGGAACACATAGGGTTTGACTGAGTACGATAGTCTTCCCGGATGTCAGCTTCAACATGATCTTCCCGCTTCCAGTAATCGTTGCAGTGGAGTTATTTCCCATGTGAACAACTTCATAAGGTGTAGTTGCTTCAAACTCGTAGAACAACTCCTTGGAGTTGCATAGATGACGGGTGGATGCGGAGTCCAACACCCAGTCAACAATATTGTGAACCAGCATGACCTCAGCTACTATAGCCGTTACGATGTCATCATCTTCAGTAATGTAGGTGCTTGCATCATTCTTCTTGAAGTCTTGACGTTTCATGCATAGGTAGGACTTGTGTGCAGCTTGACTGGAAACATAGCACAACAGGTTCTGCTTCGGTTTCTGAATATCAGTGGAGGGCTTCACGAACTTGTTGCGGTTGTTTGGAGGTCCTCGCTTGGGAGCTTCCTTGTTCTTGGGCTTTGGTTTGATCTTGGTCTGTCGAGACGGTCCACCAGACTCCACGATGTTCGCCTTTGTCGTCGTAGGCAGCAAAGGTGGCGGGAAGGAATTCAGAGCGTCATTCAAACGGTTCCCTTCCTCGATCTTCATATGACTAATGAGGTCCTGAAGCGTCAGATCCTTCTCTCTGTACTTGAGGTGGTTGCGGTAGTCTTTCCACGACGGTGGAAACTTCTCCAACAACACATGGGCGAGGAACACCTCGTCCATCTTTATCCCCTCGTTGACAATAGAAATGGACAGGTCCTCGTAAACGTGGACTTGATCCATGATAGATCGGTTGTCCACCATTTGGAAAGGAAGCTACTTGCTCACGACGTTCTTCTTCTTCCCAATGCCGTCAGCCTCATAGTTCTTCTCCAAGGTTCCCCAAATAAATTTGGCAGACTTGTGAACACAAAGCAGGTCAAACAGGGTGTTGGTGACAGAGCTTAGAATCTGACACCGGGCAATTTGATTATCCTTAGTAAATTTAATCAGTTTGGCCTCATTGTCCCTAACAATGGAGGTAAATAAGGGAGTGGCACCAGGGGTAGTAGATAAGGGAACAAGGGATCATTCAACAAAACGTAATCGATGTCCATTTGTTCAAAGAACATCAATAACTTTTGAGACCAACGACGGTAATTGGTACTGGCAAGAGGTTCAACACGAGAAAAATCATGCATAGTACGAGCAACAACAGCAGGCATAGAGTTCAAGTTTGCATGCATGTTCATATTCGTGTTCATATTCATGTTTATGAAAACAGTTTACAATATTAACTGAATAGGACAGAATTAAACAAACAATTATAAACTGAAAATGATCAACCGGGATAACGTGCAGAACATAATTTGTCACGCCCCAAATCCGGTATTGACCGGACCCGAGACGTGACTTAGTGAAATTAAATAAAAACAGTTTAAAAGAAAATAATATCTGATAAAGATAGATAAAATAATTCAACAGAATGTTCAAAGCCCTGAGTCCTACGCTCAGTCAAATACAACAGTCGAAAACGACAGCACGTCTCTAAGAAACATAAAGTAAAGATCATCCCGGACCCTCGCTAGTCCCATGCTCCGCGATGTCGTCTACTCCAAATCAAAGCTAATACATGTAATGTAAGAACCGCTCCCGGTCAACGCCGGTCAAATCGGCGGAAAAACGAAAAAATTAAAAATTTTGGGACAGACACCTAAATGAACCTAAAATTGACCCCGAGGGTCATATCGGATTTAAGTTGACCCCGATATCGACCAAAGTGAGTTCTGGGTGACTCAGGGCAAGTTTTTGACCAATTTAGGAAAAGTTGACTTTTTGCCGAAAAGTCAACCGAGCGACGTTTTGGTCCGTTCGAGTCCCGATTTGGATCCAAAAAGCTTACCCGTCGTCACAGCGGTATTAGTTGGACCATTTTCCTGTAGAACGCGAAGTTTAGTAAATTCTCGGAAAATGGGCCCGCACAGGGCCCGAGACGACCGAATTTCGCGAATCGGACTGAAAAATATCTACCAAGATATTTTTCTAAAGTGTGGGAGCCACATGGCACATGGCACCCAAGTGGTGGTGGTGGTTGGTTTTTAAAATAAAGAAAAAGAAATGAGAGGGGTAGTTTTGTAAATAGAAGTTGTGGTGTGTTTTTGAAACAGAATAAAGAGAGAAGGGGGGAGAGTGTGTCGGTCAAAATAGAAAAAAAGAGAGAGAAAAGGAGAGAGAAAGAAGAGAGAAGAAGGAGAAGAGGAAAGGAGAAAAGGGTGAGTTTTTGGTGTTTATCGACGATCCGACCGTTGGATCGCTTCAATCCTTGCGTATTCGAACTCCCCTCGTCATTCCCTATGGTGAGAACCCATTCTTTTCTCGTTTTGGTATGTTTGAAAATTAGGGTTTGAGTTTAAACGAGTCAAATATGGTTGGGTTTTGGTTAGAATTGGTTTAAAGACGAATGGTTGAGGTTTGGGGTTCGTTAGGAATGTTTTGAGGCGAAAAGAAAAAATTTCCATTGTGGCCGTGTGGGGCCCACTTGCCCGGGCCTCGGGTTTTTCGTGTTCAGGTGGTTTTGGACGATCCCCGAATTGATAATTCACACCCGGAACGAATTATGGGATTAAATTGTGGAAATTCGAAATTTCGGGTTTAGAAACTTTAAATGCGAATTAAATTGCTCGGAAGTCGGAAATTGATTCCGTTGATTACGTTGGAACACTTGAATTATTTAAGGATCGTAGAAACGAAAATGGGAATTTTCGAAGCCCGGAAGGCGTTTTTCCGTTCGCGGGCAGATTCGCCGAGCCGGGCGAATCGGGCCTTTCCGGGCCCGTGGTTGACAATGTCGAGTAATTGGGAGGTTTGGGAGTGATCGACATTTTCGGGGTTGCTTTTGGGCGTCAAATTCATTAAAATTCAGCTTTGCCTGCTGATATGGACATAAATTGCATCGATTCTAGATGTTTTTAACCCACATTCTTGAGCATTTTAGTCCCGAGATTGGATAATTTGGACCACTTTTCTCTCTTTACTCGTATTGTGTCTCTCATTATGTTTTGTAGGTGATTTGATCGGAAAAAGGGCTAAAATAGCGGAAAACCCGGTTTTGGTAGTTTTGGAAGTTGGCTGATCTTGAAAAGAGCATAACTTCCTCATACAAACTCCGATTGCCTTTGAATTTTATGTCAAATCGAAGAGAATTCAGAGATCTACGACTTTCGTCAAGGGCCCAAGACCATCACGGATCCGTAACAGAACCCGTCACGGGTAGGATCACGGATCCGTGACGAAGACATAAAAACGGCCAAAACTCTCTGATCCATCAAGGAGCCGTGACAAGGTCCGTGACGGGTCCCATCAAGGAGCCGTGACGCGCGCGCAAACTGGTTTTTCCAATTCGTTTCAGATTCGATTTTTACCCTATTTAACCCAAAATTCAGCCCTCCAATAGATCTAACTTGTAACTTTGAGAGCTAAGAAGAGGGGAGAGTTGAGAGCAAGCTAGAGGAGAGGATTTCCACTTGAAGAACATCATTGTAATCAAATATTGGGTATTGTATTTCTCTACTTTGTTCAATTATGAAGCTTTGTCTATGTTCATCAATGGTGTTTTCTTCTTCCTTGCTCATGAGTAACTAAAACCCCATAATCTAGGGTTATGGGGGATTAGAGATTTGTTTTCCAATGTGTTTGATTGTATGAATGAGGATTGTGTAGAATGATTTGATTCATGGTTTGTATTAGATTTGAACTTAATGCTCTATCTCCCGGGTAGGCCTGATAGAAGGTGGGAATTGCAATCTGACACTCGTGAGAGGTGGGTTGCAATTAGGTCAGAGATCTTATACAAATTGGGTTTAAATCTAGACTAGTGATAGCTAGGTTAACACGATTGCAATAACCATAGGGTTCAAACCGAAAGTTAGAAATTATCAAAGAACGTAATGCTTTGGGTCTCCCCACATCCTGATTCATGAGAGCTGGGTGGTTAGATTCCATTAGGGTCCGAAACAACGTGAGGAGTTAGGACTAGTTTGAGAGATAATTCGTTGCCCCTAAAATCAGAACAACTTCACAATGTTCATCGTCAGTTAAATGCATTGGAAACGGTCTCTATGAACCCACAACCTTAGATTACTTTTTCTCTGAATTAAAACTCTTCTAAGCTTTGTGATTATTGGTTCATTGTCATTTCGATTACTATTTACTTTTCATGTTTTGAAACAAAATCATCTTTTAATCGAGATAGCTTGACAACAACTTTGAGATAGAACGTGCTTGACTCGTGCTCCCTTGGGTACGATAATCCGGAACTTAAATTCCAAAAATACTACTTGACGACCGGTACGCTTGCCGTGTCCTTTTCTGTGTTAAAAACGCAGGGCGTCAAGTTAAAAAGTGTTTTAATTTGTGATCTTGTTAGATCGTGCCGCCGACCGCGGAAAGAGGAAGCTAAGCGGGTGATTGCGAGCGCGCCAGAGCTTGAGCGTGGATATTTGGAAAGCGTTAAGAGGTAGGGAAAATTATCCGGATATCGACCTTGACTAGGGAAAGTTATTAGTAGAAATGCATGTGACACTTGGTGGTGTCGTAGGATAAGTGAATTTACCGAACAATAGAAATGCATGTGGTGCTTAGTTGTGCCCGTAGGTTAAGTAAATTGATGTGTTTAGGATTGTGGCTATGTGTGCCTTTGGGGTGGTGAACCCGTATGTTACTGTTTGTGTGTCGTGGGTGGCCATGTGTGCCTGTGGGGTGTTAAACTTGTATTGTTGTTGACTGTCTTGCTGAGGGGTAGTTAGTCGTTATATTATTGTCGCTATTTGTTGAACCTTGGGTGATGACTGTGATTGCATGGAGGTTGGGGCCCACCTGACAACAAAGGGGTGCCACGGGGTCGCGCGCGTAAGGTTGGCTAGCCTTCCGACTAACCATCGGTAAAGTGTGCAGTTTTATGCGATGAAGGGCGGCTCCCCTTCCGACTAGCTATCGAAAAAGTATTGTTGTATATGTCGCGAACAGGTCGACCGCCTGGCCCGATTGCGTGTCGGGGAAAGTTGTGTGGGGCAGGCTCAAGCCCAGCCAGTTAGCAACCGACAACTGAGTGGCTGCTGTGCGATCCTTTGTGATCTTGATTGTTGTGTGCGATCCTTTGTGATCTTGGGTGTTGCGTGGTTATTGTTTGCGAATTTGATTGAGGTCGTAACTGTTGGGTCGGGTCTACATTACGTGTCCAGGGTTTGAGATGGTTGGGAAAGTTGAACAGTTGTATTGCGTGGCCGTCAGTCTAAATTGTGTTTTTGGGGTAGTAGTCCCCGGGGTTGTTATTGTCGGGTTCCCGGCATTTCTGCTGGTATGCCGTGGTCAACCCGGTATCCGTGGCGCTGAGCGAAATGCTCACCCCCTACTACTTTTCCTGAAGGTACTGGTCATGAGACGGACTAGGAGAGCCCTCGAAGCTTGAAGAGGTAGGAGCGGAAGTCCGGGTCTCTGGGTAGTTAGTGACATACCTTGTAGCTCGTTTGTACATCGTTTTGAACGTATTTTCCGCTGTAAAATTATCGTTTTTGTTTAACTTGAGTGTTGTTTTAAAGAGGTTTATTAAAATGTTTGAAAATTGTTTTATTGTTTCACCGTTCGCGTTCCGGGTTCGGTCCTGCCGAATTCGGGGCATGACAGCTTGGTATCAGAGCTCGAGGTTTCACACCTCGAACTGTACGTCAATTAGGTGGGGAGGATTGAGTCATTAAAATTTCATGTCGTGCATTGGTCACGCAAGTCGAAAACCGTGTGTAGACCTGTAGCGACCTAAGTTACGATTGCTGCGTGAAACGTTTTTAGGCTGTCACGGCTCGACTCGGGGGCACCCCTGTAGTCGAACGTGACGGTGCTGATATCAAGTGGGTACAACGTAGTTTGGGGACTCCTGGACCGGGTTGTAACTACGTGATGTTAAAAATGAGTTTTACGATGAAAAGGAGAAATTTTTTAAACTAATAGGCCTTGTGGGCCTGTGTTTCAAAATTGGTTGGCCTTGTGGGCGTGTGTTTTAAAATTGGTTGGCCTTGTGGGCGTGTGTTTTAATATTGGTTGGCCTTGTGGGCATGTGTTTTAAAATTGGTTGGCCTTGTGGACGTGTGTTTTACAATTGGTTGGCCTTGTGGGCTTGTGATTGAGTTTGGGGGACGTGAATTTGTGTGTGTTTGTTGTGCGTGTGTTTGGTAAGGTTATGATCGAACGTGTGTGGCGCACAAGGGTGCGGGTCGTGTGAGAAGATTAAGATACTCTTCCGTGCATTGTGATTGTGTTGGTTTGTAGAGGTCGTAAGTTCCGTGTTAAAGGGTGAGATCGTGGGTTGGAGACTCGTCAATAACCTACGGAAGGTAGGGAAACCACCTTTCTCAAGTAACCAAAGCACACACAATCACAATCACAATCACAATCACAATCACAATCACAATCATAACCACAATCATACTCACACGACCATCATGCACTTACCATCACTTACCAGCACCCCACTCAACGTGGTAACCCCACCGACTTAACCGGTATCCAATCCCCCAACATTCCCACATTTCAACATATCAAATATACGAAATCAACCAATCAAGTCACTAATATGCATCACCAGTTCAACTCTACTCGTTTTCATGTTCGTTATTTATTAACCGTTCAAACAACATAGATCACACAAACGGATACACTCAGCAACCAACCCTATATGCACGACATGGCCCGATTCTACCAGCACGACAATTCCCAAGACTAAAATCGTAAATGTTCACAGTTTATAAGTCTAGCTAGTTATTCACATCCTATATGCGTAATAGTTCTTTAACCGGTTATTAAGTTTCCCTATATGCATTCTAGCACGATCGTAAAAAAGTGAGTTCCGAGGTATTCCCTACCTCTCAGTCTCTATCTGGATCACCTAGCTGCTGACGTCCGTGCCTACTCCGGTCTTCTCCGTGCTCGAGGTAAAAGCCTGGTTTTAACACAAAAGGGACGGTCATCAGTCCCGGTCCAGTCCGTAACGGTCCTCAAATTACCAATTTAGTCCAGTAGTTTGTCCAAACGTCCTTTAAATTAAACGTTAAGTCCTCGAAATTATCTGATTAAAGTCAGATTAATTAATTAAATAAATAAACTGTCCTGACCCGGATTCGACCCGAGTCCGAAACCCGGACCCGAATCCGACCCGGTCCAGACCTCAGTCCCGGACCTGACCCGAGCCCGACCCTGACCCGATCCCAGGCCCAGACCCGACCCAGGCCCAGACCCGGACCCAAGTCCAGACCCGACCAGACCCAAGTCCAACCCGCGCTTAGATTTGGGCTCTAGTTTGGCCCGGGCTTGGCCCAAAGCCCAATTGCCTAGAGGCCCAAGCCGTGTCTGCTCTGGCCCAAGTCCAGGGCCCAAGGCTTGTCCAAGGCCTAAGGCCCGTCAGAGACGAGGCTAGGGTTTGGCTTCAGTCCGGTACAGCTCCGGCGACGGCGCCGGCGCCAGGATATCTCAGGGTGGTTCTCCACGGTGGTAGCGGCGTCTGGGAGCTCGGGGTGAAGAGGAAGTGGTGGTTGGGGTGAGTTCCGAGACCCTCCGTTCAGATCTGACGTCGTGGGGAGCTCGCCGACGTGTAGATCTCAGATCTGGAGTTTGAGGGTTCCGGCGAACCTCTCCAGTCGAGCTCGGCCATCAAAAGCTCGCGAGGGGGCGATTTTCAGGGGAAAAGATGACGGGGAAAGTGAATCGAGGTCGGGGAAGTGACTCACCGTCACTGGTTTGGTCCGTTGACGGTGCGGTGAAGCTCGGTGGTACGGCGGTGATGTTGGTTTGTCGCGATTCGAGGAAGAAGAAGAAAGGGAAGGGGGTTTTCTGGGTTTCTGAAGGCGTCTGGTGGTGAGGGCGGTCGATGGTGGAGGATGAAGGAGGAAAGAGCTACGACGAAGGAGTGGTGCTCCAGCGAGGTGTCGAGAGGGAGAGAGAGGATCGAGAGGGAGAGAGAGGATCGAGAGGAAGAAGACGCCTCGGGGTCTGTGCGCGAAACTGAGGAGATGAAGCGGCGTAGTGGGTGTTAGTTGGCGTGTAGGGTTTGGCGTGGGCTGAATGGGCCTGGTTGGGCCGGTCTGGCTCGGCCCAAAGCTGAGTCTGATCAGGCCCAGGCTTGATCTTCCCCCCCCCCCCCCCCCCCCCCCCCCACCTTTTTTGTTTTTTTAAAACGATCCAAAATTAAACTCATTCCCAACCCTAGACATTCCAACAATAATTTGAGCTATTAAAATCCCCGGTCTTTACTGTGGCGTGGCAATATCGACAATTGACTTGAAGAGAAATATTCCGGCGTGACCGTGATGGTGATCATCAACGGTTGCTCCCCAATGATACACAACTCTACCTAGCAGCGCGCCCACTCGCTCTACTGGATGTAGTGAAGCAAAAAAAAGGAAGAAATAGAATGAGTATAATATTGGCTCTGAACTTGTGTAAAAATAGTAAGAAATAAAGGAGCCAGAGCCAAGTATTTATAGGCTTCACTAATGTAAGGGTAAAATAGTAAAAAGATAATTAAATGTCATAACCGTTCTAGCAAATCAATGACAAGAAACAGAACCCTTTTTTTTATCAGCGCAGAAAATTTATTGATAAGGAGAAACTTTCCAAGCAGGAAAGCAACTCGAGGTCAAAAAGACCAAAGACAACGATTACAAAGGAACTCCCGGCAATGGAGCTTAAAGGCATTACCTTTAGAACCAAAAGAGAGTAGTCCTCGAAAAGCAAAAAATTCAAAAAACAAACAAGGAGAAAACCAAATCAGATGATTATCTCCTTGAATCACGGTACAACGCCCTTAGGTGGCTTCACAGTTGCCTGATTCCACGCATCTGCCGCTGAAGGGGTAGCTTGCAGAGCTCTCTCCCGACTCATGGAACGCGTTCTCGGCTTGGAGGAGTAAGTCACAATACCATTTGACGTCTTAACAACCCATCCCTTAGGTATCGAGGGTTTATTCAAGGCGTCTTTCCATGGGCTACCTTGATCCCCGACTCTCGAGCTCGAGATTATTGAATCGTCCAAATTAGACGGATCTACCCCTTGGACACCAAGCCCAGCACACGAATTACTGGGTTGGGCGCCCAAAGAATGGGCCTTCTCCCTAACCTTGACATCAGAATCATGTACCTGGGCCACCATCCCCATCTGACCCGAACTGGACAAGCCCACAGGAGAGGGTCCATTTACTACCTGGGCCTCGCATCTGGTCCGACTAACAGGGTCATTAGCTGCCACCTTAGCAATGTCTTCAACCTCCCGAACAACCTGCGCAGAAGACGAATCGCGCGAATCTGGCAACCGATCAACTTCACCCTGGCTATCCTGTATCTTGGGTGAGATTTGAAAATCCGAGATGCTTGGGATAATCGGATTGTGGTTGTTCCGTCAATTACCGGAAAAATTGGCGGAAGTTCAAGCTCCACAATCTGACCTATACTCAATGGCCTCACCAGAATCAGACGAGGACGAGCCAACACTACAAACAGGATGTAACCATAGACTTTATACCCATTGTAAGTATCCACAGCCAACGAAGCTGATGCCGGTGATGAATACGTGACGAAACCGAATTTTTTTTCCATCTTTGTTAGGCCTTTTCAGTACCGAACAAGTAAGAATTTCACCAAACGTCCCAAAACAATGACGAACCCATTCCTCTGTTGTCTCATATGGCAAGTTACAGATGAAGATTTGACTTGCCTAAGTCAAAGGTCTTGACGTCGTCAAAAGGGGATCACTGGTCGGAGTCGTTGAACTAATACCCTTAATGGAGACGGCTTGTTCCAAAGAGTTCATGACCGGTTGAAGATCGAAACATCGATCCTTCATCGCGTCAGAATCAGGAACATCAGCAATAGGCTTACCGGAACCCAAAACAGAGTCTGCGCTAGAAACAACCAAATCTCCTCTACCCTGAGTATTCGACACTGGTAGAACCTCAGAACTAAGATTGCAAATCGTCACAACAACAGAACCTGGATTAGAAGCTCCGGGCACAATAGAATCGGAAACAATGTTGATTCCTGAAACAGAGGCTTCCACGCATGTAACCTTCCCATCCCCGACATCACCATCTTGAGTAATGGCTGCTTCACCAAAACGAATCCGTGGAGATTTCTTTCGAAAAACCCTGCTCCGTGCACCAAGGTTACGATTACCCTTGGCTTGAGAAATTGGACTCTGCTTGGCCTTATTTCTAGGAATCGAATGTTTAGTTCCATCAAATTGATGAACCCCACCCTTGTTCTTCTTACGTGATACTAAACTCTCCACAGATACACAATCCTTGTACAAAGAGAGAAGCACAGAACAAAAAGAAGAAAAGGAGAACAAATTTGCTTGAGAGGTCACCTGAGAAGGAGCCATCCAGGAACCATTTAAAAACAGATCTCCCGTTACGATTTGTTCAAAACATTATGAATAAATCATCAAACGAAATCAGATAAAACATTCCGAGCCCAGTCAGACTTGACCTGGACGGATGGAGACGACGGTGCGCACGAGGCCCGGTCCGGCCCAACTTGCATAGAGCCCAATAAGGTGTTGAGCAAGGATGGAAGTAGAGGCATATAAGAACACATTAAAAAACATTGTTACTTTCCCGATGTGGGACTTAAGGCAAAAGATAAAAAGGCTTCAAGAGCCATTTCTCGATCATAATATAGTCATATATCCATGGAATTCTCAACACGAAATACAAGAAATAAGATGAACAACAAAAGATAAGAAATGGCAGTCTAATGGAGGGTGAGGAGCCCCTTGTAGAAATCAATGACCATCTTTTTCTTCTCTTAGCTATTTTGCGCACAATATTAATCTCCTTGACCTTGAAGGCTAGCTAGATAAAACACTGTGAATATTAAGTTCATCATTTCTCTTTGGCAAGATCATCAAGGATCTCTCTCAAGACTTAGTGTTTTCAAACTTTTTGGAACTCTCTTTTTCGGATTGTGAGGGGTCTATTTATAGATTTCCAAAAATGCTATCCTCACATCATGAGGCTTTGTCTCACGACATGATCTCTGTGATTCCCACATCGTAAGACACAAGTCCAAAAAATTATATGCGATGTACTTTCCACCTCGTGGAGCATGGCGTTCCTACATCGTGGTTAGTGTGATTCCCACAATGTGGGAGTCCACTCTACGTTATGGTGACACTAACTAAGACAGCTTGTCCTGGTTCCCAGCCTTAATTAAAATGCCGTCTCTCTTTAGTTCACCACGCCGTGGGGCTCCCCCTTCACGCCATGGGAATGTAGGGTCAGTTAGCATTCTTAAGTTCAATGTCTTCTTTTTGCACCGAGCTTGCTCTTGAGATTCCTGCTCCTTTCTCCTTTTGTCCAAAGCTTCGAACCCATGTTTAGGTTCATTACTAACCAAAAGATACGCAGAAAACGCAAGTGCATCAAAACTAAAAAGAATATAAGTGTGACTTTAAGTGCTATAATAAGGTAAAACAAGCTTAAATGAAGAGCTTAGGTGTTATTTTTCACCAAAAAGACGAGTCTTATCAATGGGGTTCTGTGACATGCTGGTTTGTCCCTTGTTGCTTATTGGATCCTCCGGAACCTTTCTTCCCTAAAGCAAGGTGGAAGGCATATTGATCGATAGTATATGGTTCCTTAAGGAACCTGAGATAGTTATGTACATGGTCATCAGATATACGGTCAAGTTCGGGGCCTGAGCCACATGACTCATCATTTTTAGGTTAGCTATAGTGTTGACAGAGCTGGGCGGGCTGGTACCATATATTGCATCAGGTTTCTTGAGGAACTTAATGTGAAGAAGTTTATTTTTAATTCATAAACACCCTAAAGCTGCACTACAAATACAACTTCTATATGTTACAAAAATTTAGCTAAAACCCAATCTAACTTATTCACAATCCATAACATCCTCAATTCAATCCCTAAACTATTGACGGAAATGAACTCCGACCGGGAACGAAACCACTCCGTCGCCGATGATAATCGTGTGAAGCCCCGACGGCAACAACTTATAAGCATTGTAGTCCACAATGGCCAAGCTCTTACAAGCATTGAACACAAACTTCACATTCTTGATTCCTCCTTTAGGCACAAAAACCCTCTTGAAACCTATCACTTGCTTGATGTGAGTCTTAGCGATCCCACTAGGCGGCTTCGAATACACGATCACCACCTCATCGCCGTCCATCTTTCCCGTGTTCTTCACCTGGATCTCGAACTCGAAATGTTCGTTGCACGTCATGTCCGACGTCAGGACGGCCGAACACGGTGGCTTGTAATCTACCTTGTCGTAGGATAAGGCGTGGCAATGTTGAAACCGGTTCAAATTTACATTAAGTGAAGTACTATTGTCGGATAGTAATTTGTATGTGAAGTTTGTGTAGCTGAGCCCGTATCCGAACGGGAAGACGGTCGAACCGTTGTAGAACCGGTATGTCCGGCCCGGATAGCCTAAACTATCGACCGGCCTAAGTGTCATTGATGTCATGGGCAGCTTATCCGCGTAACTTGCCTCGTACCATGTAACGGGCAATCTTCCTCCTAACAAATTGAGATTGAGAAGAGAAATATATATTTAACCGACGAAATATTTAAATTCCGATCAACATATCTGGTAATATTGTTTACCTGGATTGTGTTTACCGAATATAACGTCAGCGATCGCCCGTCCGCCTTCTTCTCCGGGATATCCGGCCCACAAGATGGCTTTGATGTTGGAGTAACTCTTAGCAAAGGTAATATCCACACCTCCGGCCGACATGATCACGAGGATAACCGGACCGGTCGAGGATTTAGCCACTTGTTTGATTAGCCGGTTTTGATTTTTAGGAAGATATAGACTAACTCTATCCAAGCTCTCGGCCTCGATCGACTAATCCAAACCCACGAAAAGTATAGTGGCGTCCGCATCCTTTGCAGCCTTCATGGCCTTGAATATGCCGTTTTCGCCGTTCTTGCAATGCACGTCATTGCATCCCTTCTCGTACTTCACATTCGTACCGTTGTTGTAACTCATCAAAACGTCGAGAGGAGAAGAATATCGACAAGGAATACCTACATTACAACGCTAAATTAACCGATGAATTCAATATTTGAGTTCGGTAAATGATTGAGTAATAGATGTGATTGGAATCAATGATCTGATACCCGCGTAATTCCCGATCATGACTTTAGTAGCTTTGGCATGTGGCCCGATAACTGCTAGGGTATTAATTTTATTGGATTTAAGAGGTAATGTCTCGCCGTCGTTCTTCAAAAGAACAATCCCTTCTCTCGCGGCTTGGGCGGCAAGCTCTATGTGTTCGTCCGAGCACACGTCGTCTCTTCCCAATGACTCGAAGTGTGGACTTCCATCGAAAAACCCGAGCCTCATAAGCACGACGTAGAGATTTATTAGGGCTTTGTCGACGTCTCTTTCTCGTACCTTGCCTTGCATTGTTGCATTTTTAGTGTATTCGGTGTAAAACCTCCCGCAATCCAAATCCAAACCTACAAATTTGCAAGAAAAAATGTATAAAAGACACTAAGCGGACAAAAACAAAAAGTATACGTTTAGGATATAAATCACTAACCCGCTTTCAAAACTTGAGCAACAGCGTCTTCACCCTTATCGCCCAACCACTTGTGTCGATTGACCATCACTTCGATGGAGTCACAGTCTGAAACGATGTATCTGAACCAAAATAAGAAAGTGTCACGGTCCAAATATTTTGGAAACATACGTGCAACACTAGTTAAGACGGTCTACATATATTTATACCCGTGAAGATCCCATTCCCCTCTAACAGTATCCTTCAAGAGCCTTGGATTCGCGCAAGTCGGTATGCCATTTACGCGATTATACGAGCACATAACGCTACTAACATCGCCGTCTTGAACACACATTTGAAAGGGTCGGAGGAAAGTTTCCAACATGTCTTGTTCGGTCACCTTCACATACATTTAAGATCAATTAACATAACCGAGCAATAAAAAAGTAAAGGGTAAGGATAAAATTTAACTTTTTTGTACCTTGGCATCAAAGGTCTCACGCACAACTCCCATCCAATTATCAACATCATAAGCAACATAGTGCTTACAACAGGCCGAAACCTTGAGAGGTCTCGAGTTTAAATCTGTAGCGTTTTCAGTTCACTCGACGTCTTGTAATCCTCTGACGTAATTCGATGCATAGGAGCCCACGACAAGAGGATCTTCTCCCGGAGTCTCTAAAATTCTCCCCCATCTTGGATCTCGAACTAAATTCATAGTCGGACTCCAAAATGTTAGCCCTGTTCGCCCGAGATTGTACATAGCTCTAGCCTCGATAGAAACAACCTACGTGATATTCAAATTTCAATACATAGTAACATAAGGCTGAATCTCAGTAATAGGTAAAGAGACATATATTGACATAACCTAACCTGACCGATGTTTTTCCATAGAGACTCGTTGAAAGAGGCGGCCATGAGGATGACCGTTGGGAAACTTGTGGCCGAAGGAACAAGATCGTCGAAGTAAGTTCCATGACCGACGTCGGAGACTCCATGGAGTGCCTCGGACCACCAATTGTACTTTGGGAGGCCGATCCTCGGGACTCCTTCGGTAATGTCGCCCAATTGGTTCACTTTCTCGGTCAATGTCATTCGATCGACCAGATCCTTAGCTCTAACATGGTAGGGTAGTGACTTGTCGCAGAAGCCGAAACCCGAAATGTCTAGCCCTAAACCAGAGAACCTCTTGTGATCACATACATGAGTGTAGTTCTTAATGGTAGGATCGTCAAGAGATAAGAACCTAGCAGCGGAACAATTCATGAAGGTGACAACCAAAACGACTAAAACAGTAAGAGCTTTAGCCATTGTTGATGTGATGTTGTCACGTTTGAGAAGAAGATGAGAGTGGAATTGAATTTATATAGGTGGATGGAGATGGGTTTCAAATGTAATTTTCTTATTAGAAGATCTGATTATCCATGGAAAATCTTGTTATGTTATCTGCTACAACCAACCTTGACCATATTTTTACCCAACAAATTGGTTAAATACTTCCTAAAAACCACCTATTTTTTATCACTATATTTATTTTCTCTTTTTTCAAACAATTATTTATGTGTATGGCTTTTTTTTGTTTCATAGTTTATATGTATGGTTAAACATTTCCTAAAACCTACCGATTATTGTATAATGCGAGTAGATGTTTGGTAAAATGTGTTGTAAATAAACAAATCTCAAAATAGGTTAGGAACCATGGTCCCCTTAAAGTAAACATGATTTTGTTGTATAGGCTCTTTTCACGTAGATATTACTTTTTTGAAGGGAATAGATTTTTTTTTATCAAACTATTACATCACACAGAGAAAGAACAAGTCTTTGGTTGTGGATCGTTATTGGACAATTCATCACCCTAAAATCGCAATTGATAAAGCGATTTTGACAATTGAAGCTATATGCCAAATAATAAGAATGTAGAAAAACAAGAGAGTCAATCATGACTCGACCTGAGACAAGTATGAGTACCTAGTTAAGGCTTGACCTTCTGAAGAGGACTATGAGATAACTGAACAAAGTATCCAACTTGACCAGGGATCACAGTAATTGATAGAGGAAACTAGATAAGGGTCGGATGTTGTTCCTCCCTAACAACTCATATGCCCGTGTAGGGGTGAGCAAAGATCAACGAAATGATCGCCATCGTCCGAAACCGACCACAACCAGTGTCGAAATAACCAGAACTAGAGTCTGCGGCGTCGGAGCAGGCAAAAAAAGTCGAGAACCGGCTATTTTACAATAGAATCCTATTTTCCTTCGTCAAAACCGTTGATGAACCGAATCGACATGTACCATTCATGTCTTCAGTTCCCCAAGATTTTTTTTCTCCTACAACCCAAGTTCTTACTAGCAGCTCAAGCCTTTATTTTTTAGCAGCGCAAGCCTTTTTGTATTTTCACTAAGTTCGGCCTGTCATTTTCAACCCAAATCTGATAAAATACACAAACCCTAGTTCATACCCACTATAAATACACCATTCCATAGAACACAATCATCTCGTTCTCACATCCATAAAGTATCAGTTGATATGGGTCAATTAAAGGGGGGAAGACGTCCAAGGAGAACTTCAGAGAACTCCAGCGATGACCCTGGTGGTGGCACGTGTATCGGATGCAGAGAGAATCATCGTTACTACAACGATTGAGTCTCACAATCCAAGGACTTACAGGGGAGGTAGTTGAGGGGATGGGTTAACCTGTTGCAGTGTTGGTGACGGACGGGGCTACGACTTGGAGGACAATAGCGTTGGGGGCAGTGACGATAATTGAGACGAAGGTGGAGGCGCCGTAGGGGTCAGAGGCTACTCAGGTGGCGGAGGCGACGCAAGGGGGCGGAGGTAGTGAACAAGGCCTAGTTGTTGTTTGTCTGGGTCTCTTGGGGCGTATAAACACCGTTGATGGAGACAGGGGCATAACTCGAGATTTGTCAGCCAACGACATCATGGGATTGGAGAACATGTTGTATAGATAACCAACGAAATACGCTTGAGTGGGAAACAAGATTGTTGATGTTTCCGGTGGCAAAGGAGATGAGCGTATACTATGTTGGTAGAGGTCCGTAACGTGGAGGGATGAGTGTTATGGCTGATGGGTAGAATTAGAAAGCTTTGTTGTAGGGATTGTTGGCGACCGACAACCAGAGATTGGAGAAGGAGGAGCCCTTGTAGCTACAGATTCAAAGTATAAATGTCTTATTTTTTTAATGAGAAAATTACAAAATAATACCCTGCCAAACATTTATTTTCAAAATGATACTTACCTTTTTTTTTGCATTTTAATATCCAGATGAAACATTTACCAATAGTTTGGTACTTAACTGTTAATTTTCTGTTATTTTTCCATCCTAAGAGTGTAAAAAGTCTAAAATACCCCTCGCTTATAATAAAATTTTCAAACCAATACTACTGGTTTTAAAAAATTCTCTTTATTTATATATTTGTTTTATAAAATAAATTTTTATTATAAAAAAATCATATTTAATTTAAAATATTAGATTTTGTTCCAAAAATATATATAATAAAATTTTATTTTAAAAATATGTAATTTTTTAAATTTAAATTATATATAAACTTCATGTTTTAATTTTAAAAATATATAAAAAAAACATATTTTGTTTTTCAAAAACTATATAAAAACATATTTTTATTTTAAAAAATATATATAAAAATAGATTTTGTTTTAAAAAAATGTAAAATCGTATTTATAAATTTTAAAGTTATTTTTTTAAATGTATAATATTCTTTAATTCCTTTTTAATTAATTAATTTATATTATTTATTTATTTATTTATTTATCATTTTACTACTCTTCACCATAATCAAATCAAAAGGAAGCTGATACAATCTTATTCAAATCTCCCAACACTAAAAACCCAATTGTGCAGATCAAGAAACCAAATCCAATTCAATAAAATTCGGAGTAAACCCCACTCATAAGATTAAAAAACAAGCAGATTTGTACTCATAATCAACTAGTTTCAGAGCCCAATGAATCGTCTCCTGGCTTTTCTTGAAGACTGTATACGAACATGAAAGAATAGAATACTTCAAAAGGCATGTTTTATATTTGACAATTGGGAGATGGAGATGGAGAAGGAGAAGGAGAGGGAGACCAAATCAGAGAAGTCTCTGATCCGTTCTGGTTTTATTCTGGTTTTATCTAAGTCGAGAACCGGTGTTGCAGAGCTCGTCTCCGCCATGGCTTGTCGTTCTTCTCCTCGCGCCACCAGCCAACTCTCTAAGTCTACTATCTTTGGTGGTGGACGTCGATAAAGGCTGGAGGAGGAGCTCCTCTCGGTGCTTTGTTCTCTTTGTTGTTCTGAAAAGAGAAATTAAGAAAACAAAAAGAGGATAATAGGCTAAAGGGTGTTTTGGGTATTTTATAAAAGGTAAGAGTCATGTGCTTCATATATGATCGTTTTTCGTCTAAAAAAGACAGAAAGTTTTTGAAACGGATAATGAGGTATTGTATTAATGTAAAACAACAACTTTATAGGGTAGGACATAACTGTCCAGGATTCCAGATATGTGTCCCGACCGGCCGTAGCCCGTCAGGCGCTCATGGATCCATAAAGATAGTCTGTTTTGACTCTCAGATCCGAACTCAGGAGTTCCTCGTATCAACATTTCAAAAAAATAATAATCCAAATCCCTAATGCTAGCTACCCAAAAATTTATTCGACCTAAGATTGAAAGAAAAACTGGAAAATGAGCCTTTAGTGCGGATTTCCCGAGACTTCCCGCTGCAGTAGTCCCGGGTCTGTGGGTATAGTCCCTAATCGGCCCAACCCACCCCCGCAGTGGGAGGTCATTCGCCCCTCGAGGGGCTATGTCCCCCCGGTCGCAGTACCTGGTCCCGATCCAGTCCGATGGCTCCTTTGTGCTCATGAGTGCCCGATTCTCCATCAGATGCTCCTACCTGCGTCCTTGACTTGGCCTTCCGTAGTCGGGGACCAATTCCAAGGTTTTACCTCAATATACCTCGACGAACAAATGGTATCTCCCTCTGAGTGTATCGATGCACTGGAGGCCTAGTGTAAGAACCTCCTTCGGTCAACACCGGTCAAACCGGTGGAAATCAGGAAGAGTTGACTTTTCGCAGAAAAAGTCAACCGTCGACTCCATGAGTCATTCGGTATCTATCCGGGACCCAAAAAGCTTGGTCGTCGTTACAGTTAGCTTAGTTGGGTCATTTCCTTTCAAATAAGTGTTTTTGAGAAAAAGTCAATTTCGGGTCAAACGAGGTCGAAATAAGGTTTTATCGGATTAATTAAATTGAGCTGAGATATTTGTGAGTGGAGATGGACCCCACATGGACACATGTCCCTAAGTCATTGGAGGAGGAGAAATGGGTGAGAGAAGACCCATTTGACCCCACTTTTAGGCATAAAAGGAAAGGGGGCAATATGGCTTAATGGACCTTTCTCTTTTAGGTTAAAGGCCACATGTGAGAAAAAATCATCTCATTTCCTAGCCTTGGCCGAAAATCACAAGAGAGAGGGAGGTGTTGAGCCTCCATTTAAGAAGAAGAAGAAGAAGAAGAAGAAGAAGAAGAAGAAGAAGAAGAAGAAGAAGAAGCTTGTTCCCTTGGTTTCTACCACAAAAACTTCTCCAACTCTCCATATTTCTCATCCTCTATTCATTTCCAAAGGTAAGCAACCAATCCCTTCATCTTTGGATGGATTTAAGATGTGGGTTTTTGTTGGATTGGGTAGAAATGGAGTGGGTCTTGTGGGAATAGTTGAATCCATGGTGGAATTGATTAGAAATGGAGGAATTTGGTGATTTTGGGGAAGAAATTGAGGAAACCCTAACTTTGAGTTTTTGGGGAATTGATGAATTGGAGCTTGGGTGTTTAAATTGAAGCTTCCCTTTGTTGTTGTTGATTGAAACTAGTAGGATTATGTTGTTTTGGAGCTAAGCCATAGTGGTTTAAGGACCTAAGGTTGTGGAGATGAAGTTAAGGGAAGAAGAAGGCAGCAGGCTCGGACCCGTCACGGCTCCTTGACGTGAACCGTGACGTCAACCGTGACGACGCACGTCACGGTCCCGTGACTCAACCTGTGACGGAGCCCATCAAAGCTCCGTGACCCACTCCGTGATGGAGCAGAAATGGACCTTTCCAAGTCCATTTTGTTGTTATCGAGTAATTGGGAAGGTTATCTATAACCGAACGTATTGGGGGTTAGGTTGGGTGTTTTCTCTTTAAATCACCCTTGGATTGTTATTAAATCTCGTGTTACTTTGTGATCTTAGACGTTGTTCCTGATCGTGGAGAAGGAGGTCGTTGACGGTTCGCGTTTGGTGGAGTTGGATCGCTGTGAGGTAGGGAAAAGTAGCAGTTATTGGTTCGATTAAGGAAAGTTAGTAGAATTTCATATAGGATATTAATAACCGGTAAAATCTTAGAATCACATTTAGGATGTGAATAACTAGTGTACTCGTATTTAAATTGTAGAATCGCATGTGGGCCATGTCGTGCCCATAGGTTTGTGGAATTGTCGTGCTGTAGAATTGCATGTGGGTCAGGTCGCGCCCGTAGGTTGTGTGGTGTTGTTGCATTGCCTCGTGGTGAGTGCTTTGATTGGAATGATCGTTTGTTTTTATGCTTGAGGCATCGATTGTGCTTAGTTACTGAGTAATTCAGGATTTGATGGATATATTTGATTGAGTATTGAATTAATGTGGTGATATTGATTAAGTGACTTATGAATTGATGCGATTGGTGGTATGTGAGTAAGTATTGACGGTAAGTGAGATATTATTGGTTGGGTGACATTTTGATGATCGGTCATGACTGTGTGTTACCTCTTGTTGAGTGTTGTCATGGTAATGTCTGACTTGTTGTATGTTCGAGGCACGCCTGCCTTCCGACTAGGTGTCGGTAAAATGTGCTATTGTTCCGTGATAAGGTGCGCCTGCCTTCCAACTAGGTGTCGGTAAAATGTGCTATTGTCCCAGACCGTGCAGTAGGTATATGATCCAGTGTCATGATGGATGCATTTGTGTGTTGTTTCCTTGTATTATTGAGTGTGTTTGCAAGTGTGCTACTTAGTGATATAAAGGACCCCCTCCTTCCGACACGTGAGCGGTAAAGTGTGGCTATAGCTGTGTGCTCCTTAGTGGAATATATATATATATATATATATATATATATATATATATATAGGCTCACTATCTAATATAAACCGACCTTCAGATATAAAGTGAAAACTATTATTGACAGAGTTTTATAGAAAATGTTTCAAACTTTAAATAGTGAAAAATGTTTAATATGATGAACATGAAGTCATAAATGTTTCATTATATTTAACATATTGTTTCATGGTTTCGAAAAAAAAACAATTTTACTATTATTGACATAATTTTAAAGAAAATGTTTCATACTTTGAAATAGTGAAAAATGTTTAAAATGATTAACATGGAATCATAAACGTTTCATTCTATTTAACATGTTTCAAAACCAATTAAAAACGAATGTTTCATAATAAGAAATTTAATGTTTCATTTTCCGAATTTAGTCCCAATCATTCATATATAGCAATCCAGTAGTTAGAAACAGTTTTCATTTTATATTTCAATCTTTACTTTATATTTGTCCAATAGTCAGAAATAGTTTTCATTTTATATTTTAATCTTTAGTTTGTATCTGATAATGCTCCTATATATATATATATAGGGTAGCTATCCAGTAAAAACCACTCTTATCGTGCAAAATACAAGCCAATCTAAGCCACAGGATGCAGTCAAAGTGACGTCAGTAGAGCGCGCGCAATGCTGACACGTGGCCGCTTCGCGCGCGCGGGTGCTGATAGTTTGCGCGCACGGTGCTGATAGTTTAGCACAAATGCAAACTATCAGCACTGTGCGCGCAAACTATCAGCACCGTGCTGCGCAAACTATCAGTACTGTGCGCGCGCGCACCAGCAGCGCGTGCGCCCACGTGTCAGCACCTGGTGAGTTCGTATTTTGCACAATAAGGTGCAATGTTTTATATATTTATTGCCCACGTGTCAGCATCTGGTGCGCTCTGCTGACATCACTTTGGGGGATCCTATGGCTCATATTGGTTCGTAGTTTGCACAATAAGGGGTGGTTTGTACCTGATACCAACCCTATATATATATATATTGATAACGACCTAAGGTCGGTAAACCGTGTCTAAGTTCCGGTGTTGTTTTGGATACCTGTTATGTCGATTAACTGTTGTGCTGAGTGTGTTTGCTTGGTGCTTAATTGTGTTACCCGTTACTCGGTGTTCTTGGGTGGAAAGGATGGGGAAGGTATGAACGAGGAGGCTTGTCCCCGTAATAGGTTGGTATCAGGATCGGAGGTTGAATGGTCTTAATGGTTGGTTAGACCGCGTGTTGTTTTTAGTCCCGTTTAAGGAATGATTTCTCGTGCTTTACTAGTATGCCATAATTGGACGGATATCCGTGGAGGTGAGCGAAATGCTCATCCCCTTTACTACTTTTCCTACAGGTTATGATCGTGACCTGGACTAGAGGACGTCTCGAGGCTTGGGAGCTTTAGCGAGAGTCTAGGTATTAGTTATCGTATTTAGAGACGTACTCCTGTTTTTGAATTCAAACTTATTTGTTATGAACTCCGACGTAGGACCCATTTATGTTATTTACGTGGTTAAAGATTTAATTGAGTTGATGTTTCGTTTTAAAGAATGTTTTTATTTTAAATTTTAGTTCACGTCTCGAGCCCGGTCAAAAACGGATTTGGGGCGTGACACCTAGGATGGTACAGAAGCCCTGGTGCAGGAGGTCCTTCCATCGGGGCGATCACCGTCACCGTCCTGGATCTCAGGGGCTTCGGGCCATGCCGCATGGCCGACGGCATTGATGGTACATAAACCCTAGAAGGGAACCAACGAACCCTAGGGTTTGCAGGCACCATAGGGAACAGCGACGACGGTGCTGCATACTCTGGTGGAGGCGCCACCACGCGTGGGCCGTGAGCAGCTCGTTCCGGCGGAGTATCAGGTATCAACAGCGGGGGATGACCGCCTCGGTATGGCTCGAACTGGCGTCATGCCGGTTCCGGGCATCGACGCCCTAGCTGGCCGCCAAGTGCAGGTTGTGGATACGGGCCGAGACGCTACTCAGGGACAAGTTCGTGACGTAACCCCACCAGCCAAACGTTGTCGGCCCGATGAGGCATGCTGATCCAGTGATCGGGGGGAGGCGACACGACCACGAGGGCTTCCGTACCCGTCTTTGCATGAATCAGGGCATTTGCATGAACCACGAGGTGCGGCAACGCTGGAGCATGGCGTCTGGCTGCGTGACCGAGCCGGGGGGAGAATCGGGACCTGGTGAGGATCCGCCGACGATGGCGGTACCCTAACAGGGTTAGGCTTCTGGGCCGCGGTGTGACGGCGATGATGGGGATGAGACATGACACGGGACCGGGACGCTGGGGAGGTGATGATAGGCCGGAGAAGACAGAAAAAACCGACGTCGATCTACAGGAGCGGCGACGGTGAGTGCAACCCCGAGGGGTTATGGGTGAACCCTTGGATTTGCGGAGCGCTTTTTTATGCGAGAATTGTCTAATTGTTTTTAATGATAACATGTTAGAGCAGCTCCAACGGGTCGTGTCAGGAGGTCGTTGGAGGCGCTGACACGACTCGCTGGCACGACTCGTCGTGTCAAACGGTCGTGCCAAGAGGGGCGTGCCAATCGGTCGTTGCTGATTCCTGCAACGACGCGACGCCGTGTTAAGAGGTAATTTAGACGAGATAGAAACGCTAATTTGCTTGAAAACAACTACAAACCATGCTTCTTTGACACTAGTAGTGTCAAAACATTGGAGATGTCATGTCAAGAAGCTATGTCAGGAAGCTAAAAAGCACCTAACATGGCTTCTTGATACTAGTAATGTCAACCCATTGGAGATGCTCTTATATAATATACAGAAAATTAACGGATGGCTAAAAAATATCAATAAATATTTTGTTTGAATATTAAAATATACAAATATTTTATCATGGTATCATTTTAAAAATAAATGTTTCACATGATATGAATTAAAAAAATTCCTAGTGAGGGCCTATTTGTCAAACTCAAAGGGTTGATATATTCTTTTTTTCAGTCAGCGAATAGCAAAAGCAGGAAAAAGATCTCCAGCCAATACGAAGATGACAAATCAGCAAGGAGCAATTCTGATTGGTCCCAGCAGTTGCATCGTGGCTCGTGACACCACCAACCAGCTCCGTTTTCTAATCAAACACTTCTGGAAAACAGCTTAATCTCCCTACTTAATCAAAAATGTTAATCTAATTAATCGGTTATTAGGAGTGGTTGTAGAATTATTGTAGAACAGTAGAACTCTGGTACAGAGAGTTGGAGGAAACGTAAGCTACAGTACCGTGCCCTTCCACTTTCTCGCTTTTTCTAGACAAACAAACACTACTTGAGACGACTCGAATCTTCGCACAGTGCGGTCAGAAGGAAGAGAATACTTCGCGGCTTCGCAATCGCAAACAGTGTAGGAGACATAGTGCGTGTTTGACTTGGATTTGAATTTTTCCTCGTTTCTTCCGATTTCAGGTGTTTTTTGTTTGTTTGAATTGGAATTTGATTGATTTGTTTGGCCGTTGTGTTCAGATTTGAATCGTGAGCGAGGATTGATGAAATTGATCTGAAAGTTTGGTTGATAGAGTTGCGTGCTGTGGAGTTTACAGCAGTGAAGCGATGGGGAAAGGAGGAGAGGACTATGGGAAACGAGATATGTCGAGCCCTAAGAACTCTGATCGTGAAATCTATCCGGCGTGGGGGAAGGAGGTGGAGGAGTGCGAGAAGCACTATGGAGTTAGTCGGAAGTTAGGGTTGAGATCTGAAGAAGCTGCGAGGCGGCGCGAGATCTACGGGCTCAACGAGTTGGAGAAGCACGATGGACAATCCATCTGGAAATTGGTTCTGGAGCAGTTCAACGATACTCTTGTTCGGATTCTTCTTGCGGCGGCGGTTATTTCCTTCGTCCTCGCTTGGTACGACGGAGAAGAGGGCGGGGAAATGGAGATTACGGCGTTTGTGGAGCCTCTGGTGATTTTCCTGATCCTGATTGTGAACGCAATTGTGGGTGTGTGGCAGGAGAGTAACGCGGAGAAGGCCTTGGAGGCTCTGAAAGAGATTCAATCGGAGCATGCCACTGTGTTCCGGGATAACAGGAAGATTCCCAGCTTGCCCGCGAAGGAACTTGTGCCTGGTGATATTGTTGAGCTTAAGGTTGGTGATAAGGTGCCTGCGGATATGAGGGTTGTTGAGCTGATCAGCTCAACTGTGCGTGTTGAGCAGGGGTCTCTGACTGGAGAGAGTGAGGCAGTGAATAAGACCAATAAGGCTGTTGCTGAGGATTCTGATATTCAAGGCAAGAGGTGTATGGTTTTTGCAGGGACTACTGTTGTCAATGGGAATTGCATTTGTATGGTTACTCAGATTGGTATGGAAACCGAGATTGGTCAAGTTCACGAGCAGATTCACGAGGCAGCTCAGAATGAGGAAGACACACCTTTGAAGAAGAAGCTTAATGAGTTCGGAGAGATGCTCACATTGATCATTGGAGTGATTTGTGCATTGGTGTGGCTCATCAATGTGAAGTACTTCCTTACATGGGAATATGTAAACGGGTGGCCGAGGAACTTCAAGTTCTCCTTTGAGAAGTGCACATATTACTTTGAAATTGCAGTTGCCTTGGCTGTGGCTGCTATTCCTGAAGGTTTACCTGCAGTCATCACAACTTGCTTGGCTCTAGGAACCCGGAAAATGGCTCAGAAGAATGCCTTGGTTAGGAAGCTTCCCAGTGTTGAAACTTTGGGATGTACAACTGTTATTTGTTCGGATAAAACTGGTACCTTGACTACAAATCAAATGTCTGCCATGAAGCTAGTAGCCATTGGTTCCACATCTGATAGGCTCAGGGGTTTTAAGGTTGATGGCACCACTTACAATCCTCTTGATGGAAGAATACATGACTGGCCTACTGGTAGGATGGATGCTAATCTTCAAATGATTGCAAAGATAGCTGCTGTTTGCAATGATGCTGATGTTGCTCAGTCAGATCACAAGTTTGTGGCTCATGGAATGCCTACTGAAGCAGCTCTGAAGGTTAGATTTTTGTGTTTTGGTTGCATTGGTTTTCTTCAAAGGAAATGCTGAACGGTCATACTCTATCTGTTATAATGGATCATATCAATGTCCACTAAAATTTGCCTCCTTGTCATTTCAGGTTCTAGTAGAGAAAATGGGTCTTCCCGATGGGTCTGTATCATCAAGTAGCATTGATGTTTTACGTATGTCAAGATTTGATTAAAGCCTTATCCTTTTGTTTGATCAAATTGATCATTTGCACTTACTATTCCTACATGTTCTTTTTATTCATTTGTGTATTGGTCATGTGTTTCTGAAGGTTGCTGCCAGAAGTGGAATGAATATGAACGCAGGATTGCAACTCTTGAATTTGACCGTGATAGGAAATCCATGGGTGTTATTGCAAAATCCAGCTCAGGGAAGAACACCCTACTAGTGAAGGTGCTCTTTCTATCTCTAAGAAACTTATATGATCATAAAGCTTTCATTTTGAGTACTAAGTTACATGCTCTTTAAAGGTGAAAGAAAAAGTTGCATCTTTACTACTTTTTGTGTATGTAGATCTCTTGTTGGTTTAACATTAGCAATTCAGAGAGTTGGTGTTAGTAAAGTTGTGAAATTGTTTATTGTGTCTGACATGTAAAAGTGCTAAAAATTGGCAGGGTGCTGTGGAGAATGTGTTGGAGAGAAGCACTAAGATGCAATTGCTTGATGGTTCAGTTGTACCTCTTGATAACTCATCAAAGAACACTATTCTACAAGCACTTAATGAAATGTCAACTAGTTCTCTACGTTGTTTGGGTTTTGCATACAAAGATGACCTCTCCGAATTTCACACTTATGATGGCAGTGAAGAACATCCAGCTCACGAGCTTTTGCTGAAACCGTCTAATTATTCGTCAATTGAGAGTGATCTGATTTTTGTTGGTCTGGTTGGTCTGAGGGTAAGCTGTGGCCTTATCTGAATTCTACTATTTTTTACTTGTTCAATCAGTCATATCCTTTTCTGCTACTCAATGGACTCAGTAGTCATATATTGTATCATCCTCAACAGGATCCTCCCCGGGCTGAAGTTTTCCAAGCAATTGAGGATTGCAGAGCTGCTGGTATACGAGTTATGGTTATTACAGGAGATAACAAGAACACCGCCGAAGCTATCTGTCGTGAGATTGGTGTGTTTGAACCAACAGAAGACATTAGCCTTAAAAGTTTAACAGGGAAAGAGTTCATGGCTCTGCGAGATCAGAAGGCCTATCTGAGACAAACTGGTGGGCTTCTATTTTCTAGGGCTGAACCAAGGCACAAGCAAGAGATAGTAAGGCTGCTTAAAGAAGATGGGGAAGTGGTTGCCATGACCGGTGATGGAGTGAATGATGCACCAGCCCTGAAGCTGGCTGATATTGGTATTGCTATGGGCATTGCTGGAACCGAGGTATTGTGTTCTTCTCTACTTTTTAACCATTATATTTTATATATATGATATATGCTTCTTATCCCTTATAAGAGACTGTTCAAATACAATCCTAGATGTGTTAGTATTTTGTGTACAAGGACTTTAGTGCTCTTCCTTGTTTGCTCAGGTTGCGAAGGAAGCTTCAGATATGGTTCTGGCAGATGATAATTTTAGTACCATAGTTGCTGCTGTTGGTGAAGGCAGATCTATATACAACAATATGAAAGCATTTATCAGGTACGGTACTCTCTCTCTCTCTCTCTCTCTCTCTCTCTCTCCGGTAATAAATTATTAATTTTTCTGGCTACATGCTCTGTAAATTATCCAATATGTCAGTCAATTATAAGAATGTTTTCTAGCTCAACCTCTTAGAAATACAAAATTGAATAACATCACAATCCCGTTAGCCTAAGTAGCTAGGAATGACATCATATTATTCAGTTGTTGATTTTATGAGCTTTTCATTTATGCTCTTTCAATTAATGAAATCCAGATGGTCAAGAAATTCAATATTTTGCAAATGTTGCTGCTATTTGTTTTGGATGAATTTTAGTATCATATTCCTTTTACCACATTTGCATACTGTTTTTGATTGTGAAACTGCGAAGTCTTCATTAATCATATTTCTCACATCTTCAATCCCTTTATATTACATCTCATTCTAATCATACTTCTCACATATTCAATCTCTTTATATTTTTGAAATGAGGATACAAGGTACATAAGCTACCACAATTGATGATCTCACTTGTTAAGAACACTGAACTTATTTATTTATAGGGATAATTTCAGCTCGCTACCCTAACTTTTCAAAAATTTCAAGTTACTATTTTCCGTCCAATTGTGGGTATGAACGGCGGGTAGTGATTTGAAAATCGGATTTGAATGTTTTAGGGTGACGAGCTGAAATCATCCCTTTATTTACATAGTGATTTTGTTTGTTTGCATATTCAAGGTTATGTTTCGGTTAAGAGTCTCTTTCAATGTTTCAATATGGTTCATCACACATTTCAGGTACATGATTTCATCGAATATCGGTGAGGTGGCGTCTATATTTCTGACAGCAGCCTTGGGCATTCCCGAAGGCCTCATACCAGTTCAGCTTCTGTGGGTCAACCTAGTCACCGATGGCCCACCCGCAACTGCTCTGGGCTTCAATCCTCCCGACAAGGATGTCATGAAAAAACCTCCTCGCAGAAGTGATGACTCCCTCATCAGTGCTTGGATTCTCTTCCGCTATCTGGTATTTAATAAACTCGTCGCTTTCACTAATATGATCCTAAACCACACATTTTTAATGCAACTCATACTTGTAATTCTTGTAGGTCATTGGCATGTATGTTGGATTAGCTACAGTTGGTGTATTCATCATTTGGTACACACACGGTTCCTTTTTGGGCATCAACCTGATCGGCGACGGGCACACGCTTGTCTCCTACTCCCAACTGGCCAACTGGGGCCAGTGCAAGACTTGGGACAACTTCACCGTCTCACCCTTCACCGCCGGCTCTCAGATCATTGCGTTTGACAACCCCTGTGACTATTTCTCAACCGGCAAAGTGAAAGCCATGACGCTCTCGCTCTCCGTGCTAGTGGCCATTGAGATGTTTAATTCCCTAAATGCCCTCTCTGAGGACGGGAGTCTGGTGACTATGCCCCCGTGGGTCAACCCGTGGCTGCTCCTCGCCATGTCCATCTCCTTCGGCTTGCACTTTTTGATCCTCTACGTGCCCTTCCTAGCCCAAGTGTTTGGTATTGTGCCTCTGAGCTTCAACGAGTGGCTCCTTGTTTTGGCTGTTGCTTTGCCGGTGATTTTGATCGATGAGGTTCTTAAGTTCGTAGGAAGATGCACGAGCAAGAGTGGCGCACAAACATACCGGCGAAGGAAGGTTAAATCGGAGTGAGATGAAAACTAACTCTTCATAATAGTTTACATCTAAAGTTGTAATTGGATTAAAGGAGCAGCACTTGTTCCTTTTATTATTATTTAGGAGCTCATTTTAAGTAAGAGAAGGCTTTTTAGCAGTTCAGTTTCTAGTGTTCCAAGGGCATTTACAAATCATTAGTGTAGCCAGCAATATCATGGTTCATTATTTCGTCCTCTACATATTGACTCATTGCACAGATTTGAACCATCCAATTTTCTTGCTTCCCTATATTGAAAATCTTTGCTTCCTTGTTCCCGAAAAGATAATCTAATATGTAAGAGTATGGGAAGAGACTCTAAAGTGTGAGAGTCCGCCTATATATACATGGATCATTTAGGTTTTTTATTAGAAAATATCAGGGTGGTTTTGATAGCATGCTCACGACTCAAAGAGCGTGTTCTCGGCCTATGAATAACAAAAGTTCTTGACGAGGGACCCTGTCCGGGTCATGGGGGTAGGCCATCAAACACCTAACAACCACTCCCGAGGCCAACTCATGGCTCCTAATGGGGTTGTTTGGTAGCCTTCGCCCCGAGGAAACAGCCTTCCCCATCACCCTACAGTAGATAGGTTGTAGTGGTTAAGCCTGATAGGTCAAGGGCTCACTTCATTCTGCTGGTCCGGGTATAGTACTAACCCGTCTTTACGCGCCCCTTCGGCTTTCATCCTTTGGGCTTCTTTGGGCCTAATCCTATGGGATGTTCCCGAGGTTCTATCTACTCTCCCGCCCATATTGCTGGATGAGCCCCCCTCCCCTCCTTTTAAGGAGGGTGGGGCACTGGATGCCTACGATCGATTGGGGTTCAGGGGGAATATGGATGATATCCCCTCCTCCGCCATTTTGTCTACTTGGGACTTGTTAGTCATGTCACATGTCTTTGTAACCTCGTTCGTCCCGACATTTGATCTGAGATGTGCCCATTGAAATTTTGGAGCCACTCCCGTAGGGTGCCCCTTATCCACGTCATAAGTCTTTGTTTTTATAGGTCACAGCTCAGGCGAGGGAGTCACCGGAAAGCCCACGGGTGGACCACGAATGCCACGAGACCTCTCCTTGGCCTCTATATCCTCTGGAGGGAAAGTAATGGTCGCAAAACCCTCATGCGGAGGTATCCGTCGTTCCCGGGGTGCCATCCACTCTGTCTGAAGGAACTGCTCCGTGTTCAACCCCAACGAGACTCGGGGGAGTCATCAAATCGAACCTCTTCCCGTCCCACTCCTAAGACACGGGCCTAACAGCTCCTGATGCGATGTTTGATTCGTCCACATCATCCATAGATACCCGGAATACGCACGTACTGGAGGCCGATGTCCGTATGTTCTCTATGACCTGAGAAACCGAGACGGATCCATCATCGGAGGGGCCTATCAATATCCAGGCTAACCTAGAACCATGACGACGGGGCGATATCGGCTCCGAGAGTACCTTGGTTCCCAGGGTGTTGGCGAGGAGCGAACAAATGGAGAGGTCGTCCTGGCGTACCTGAGATATTGAACGCCCGAACTCCAATCTCCATGAACTGGAACGAGATCGTTCTCGATTGCATGCATAGCCCCACGGACCACAGTGTCGGATGTTCTCCATTTTTGTGTTGGTCGGGAAGTAGAAGGCTAACACCTCATTGGATAGACATTCGGCCTCTAGCCCCCCCCCCCCCCCCCCCCCCCGACCTTACATCGTTGTATCTTGACTCCACAGAGCGTGTCAGATTACATGCAACATCTGTCACTACCCAGCCAACCATAACATAGCGATACCTTATGTTCGTTGTTGTCGGGACGACCTCTGTGGGGACCATCACCATCACATCCTTATTGTCCTCATCATCCGCCAACGAAAAGGCCCTATAATGGCGCTAGATGGTCTCCACCGCTGTTGAGTCCAATTGAGCGTCCAATAGTTAAGGTCTCGGCCTTATGCTCACCCTCGAGATGACTGGCTTGTCTTGGTGTACGACCACAGGATCTGTGGCTGGAGACGTCCCCATGTCTACATGTTGTCAACGATTATTGGAAATGCCTGTAGAAGGTCGGGGAGGACTGCCCGAGCAGTGGGGACGACAAATGGCAGGCTAAATGAGCGGTCCGAGTAGTAGACCCTAAGATTGAGGTACAATCGGAGCGTGACAAAGGAGCAGAGTTAAGGAGGAGATGAGCTCGTTGGGTGGTGGGAGAACTTGTCGGTTTTAATGAATTAATACGACTGCTAATGAGATTATGTACTTATTAATTAACTTAAAATATGACTTACAAAAACACGATTTCACTACCATAACTGAAAATTACATAAATCAAGAACAATTACATGACAGAAGTGTGGTCTCATCAAAAGGGAAATCTCAAAAACATGCCCTCGAACGATCTTTGTTAGTATAAACATATTGTGGTTACCTTTTTTCTCAAAAACATACATAGACCTTTTGTTTATTATCAAAAAAAACCTTTTTGTTTATTATCAGAAAAGGATCGTCTATGTATTGGAGCTGCAAAAAATCACATAGTCAGGGTTTGGTATTTGGGGTCATCCCTAAATGAAATGATGTGATTTTATACCCATGAAATCATGTGTAAGTGTTCAGTCATGCCCCACCTGCGCAGATAATTATTTGATAAAAATATCACTCCACTTGATTACTGATACTAAGAAATCTATTGATATACAGTTTGTATGCTTCATACAATGCCAGAATGTGGAACTTTGCATTTCTATTGATACATGGTTCATACAACAACAAAAAAAAGACAGGAACGAGTTTACATGAGATGCTTTATTTACTATACAAGAAAGTTATGAGATCAATCAAACTGCCCAGAATTGGTAAATATATTACATATCAGTGTGCTGAAAAACTATAAATATGAACGAGCTCACCCGCATCAGCTCCAGCATAGACATGGGGATCATCGTCGCAGCCAAACCGATATAATGTCAAGGTTCATAAATTTTGTCAGTAGAAGCCAGTAAAGTCACTATAAGGCACTAACTAAACATCAACATCTTGGATTGGCATTCTCCAGTAATTCCAATTGTTAAAGTCTTCCTGCACAGTCGATGAAAATCAAGACGGTTCAAAACCATAGTTCAGAGGGAATGTGATCACATCTCAACTATAGATTTACATTCCAGCACACGTCCTCACGGACAAGCACATAACCCCATTAAAAAGAGAGATAAAGAGCTTTGAATAAGACCTGATAAGAGGTCCATTATGGGCAATGAGATAATAGAGAAACAATGATATATTTTGAAGACAGTGAGACTTCTACTCGTGTCTGTGAAGTACAAGCTCTGATACTATATTAGAGAATCAACTCACCTAAAAACTCAAGCCTATTGTTAAAAACTCAATCACAGGTTTATATTCTAACAGTATACACCATACCTGCTCAACCAATGACGTTGGAGGGAACATGTCGTTTACAAGAGTGTGCAACGAAGTGTATGACTTCACATCAATGCGGTGACGACTAATCGCCACCTCGCCCTGCAAATTAACGGAAGAAGAGAACTTAGTTGAGAAATTACTTTAGAATCTCCAAAGGTCGAGCTACATGAAGTATTAGTGAAAAACATGAACCTTAGGGTTGATGATGAAGATCTTTCCCTTTGGGATCCCGATCTTCCTATAGCTGAGCTCGTCTGTGTCTCTATTTCCAAAACCCGCATAGAAGGGATTGTAATCAGAAGGGAATAGTTTCTTAATATCCTGCAAAATATGATCTCTAAGTTTACCGAAGAAAAATAAGAAGATAAGATATAAATTGATCCTGAAATTGTTCCATTTCACTGACCTCTAAACAGGCTATCTTGAATTCGTGCGGCGCTCTCCTTATGACTACCGATCAGAACATGAAAGGGAAGAAAAAAGTATATATGATATGCATCGATAAATATGATTGCACAATCTCATTCAACCTAATCAAATCCTAAGCAAAAACAGGTGCTATGCAAGTAAGATAAATGGATACAGGGATGGATTCAGGTGAAAACCACGCTTATAATGCACGCCAGGAAACTATGAAATCCACATCATTAGAAAATGAAATCTACATTATCAAAAAAAGAAATCTACGAGCTTCAATCTAAGCTGAGTTGTTCATTATTTTGATCCAATGGTCTTAGTTTCTTGTCATGTATTCTAAGAGGAGTTTTTACCACAATGTGCCTCGATAGATATACTATTCAAATATTGAGAAGATAGATAACAATATACTAATACAAAGCGCTGATGACGTGATTATATATTAATAATCGATGTCACATAACGTAAATCTGCTTCTAGATAGTTAGGGACGAGCGGAGAAAATAAGAGGAAACAGATTCTGTATAGACATAGGATCTCACCTTCGCGGAACAAAGAGGGAAACAATCCATCAGGCGAAATAACAACTGGCCCGTTGGGTAAAGCTTTTCCATCCTGCAAGTGTAATTTAGTCATACTTCAGCTAACACAATTACGTCAACACCATAATTACAGAATCAGTAAATTAAAGTTATTTTTATAGATGATAAATAAAGAGAAGTAATCTTTTTATAGCTTTAGCAATTACCCGAACCCACAAAGTCAGTTGTTAAAACTCAGTAAACAAACATACTAAAATTGAGCTATTCTGGTACCTGTTTCAGGTTGAGCAAGTAACTTCTGGTTAGATATGCCTGAACGATTGCACGCGCACTCAGAAACAGAAGCTGATATCCATTTTCCTGTACCAAAAATGAAATCAATTCATTTAAAAATGATTTGCAAGAAGATGCACACCAAAAGCAACTCAGACTTCATCGGCCTCTGAAATAAATTAAACGTTAAACATCAATAGAACGACAAATCAGGACAATCAAGAGTTAAGCGAATGGCACACACCTTAATAGCGGAAAAAAGTCTAGCAACCCCAGATTGTGTCCAATCTTTTCCAAGCAAAGGCATGAACTGACCTAAAACATCAGACCTGAAAAATATGCATCCAGGTGAGACACCAGTACCATTAGATTCATTCCACTATAGATATAAAAGGCAAAGATTTCAGAATTGTATTCCCACAATAAGTCACAAAAGGAGAGCAACTTCTCGGTTTCTCTGACACATTCAAGGTCCCAAAAGGAGTTGTACTTCTTAGATGACATACACAATTAATCACATATGGTGGCGTCAATTTATGATAAACTATTCCAAATGCAAATTATTTATTTATGATAAAGGAGCCTGAAGATTAACAGGGAAATCAATGATACAACATCCATGACACTCCTAAAATAAGCATAAGGAAGAAGTAAGAGAAAATCCTTCCAAAAGACAAATATACCCCTCTAACATAACAGACTTCTCAAATCATCAGCAATACTGTCAAGGAGTCCACCTCAAGAAGTGTTAACTGCTAAGAATTAATAAAGAAACCAAGAAATGATAAGCACACCTAAAACAATGCCGGTTTATTCCTTTTTGTAAGTAATGCTCTAAGTTGATCTCATTGCAGCTTAAGGCATCAGAATTTTGAGTATTAGGATTTCTGATTACATTTAGCCTCTGCCAATGCTGTCAAATAGCATGCAATAAGCGCAGCCATGACTTCAAGCAAAATGCATAAACTATCATACTAAAGCAGCTCAATCCATGTGACAGATTCAAAAATCTTACCTGGTAATTGTCCCATCCACATCTGAAATTACAATCCGTGCATTCCACTTCCACAAATAAATATGAGCATTGACCTGTTAAAGATTAGCATCATTTAGATTTGAAATGAATATAAGAATAAACCTCCACTAGGCATTATATTACAAATTGAAATGTTCAAATACTGATGATTGTCAAACCTGCTGTATTCCTAGAACTCTGGTGGAGAAACTGAAGGTTATCATATTTTGACCTTCTTTGAGATTCAGAGATGCAATCTGCTCATTAGTTGGGACATTTGTTCTTATAAGCTGCTTATGAGGAGACTCAAGACCACCAGGAGATGCCTGAAATTGTTCCCCCTGTTCATTCTGTATCCCAGATTCAGAATCAACAAATATGTCCTCATCCGATATGTTACTGGTAGTGTGTTCAATTGTTTTGACCCTTCTAAATGGAATTGGCCAAAGCCTCCACCTCCTTGAGGGAGAAGGTTTGATTTCAGAACCATCTTGCTTGGTCTTTTCTGTTTCATCATCTTCAACAGGAATCGCATCTTGAACCTTAACAGGTAACTCTAAACCAAATGCAGACACTCCAAGAACAATGGGAGCAGCTTTTTGCCACGGCAGGTATTTCTCTCCGAATCTGACAATTAGATTTTCATTCCTAGTGATTGATTCTGCAGAGTTCCTGAAGTCCTCCCCAGATACACGATGTGCATCAAAAGCTGCAGCAGCAGCAACCAAGCCCATCCCAGGACGCAGTTCGCTACCACACAATGAGATCTCAAATCCTAGAAGTTCAGATGATTGGTCAAGTAACAAAATGAAAAACCACTGTAAGAATGAAGCAAGAACAAAACAGTTAGTGATTCACATGAAAGCAAGAAATAGGTACTTACTTATACTTGAATCAGATTGTACTTCACACGAATTCGCTGCTAGAGATTCCACGATCTCACTTTGAGTTCTTTCTTCTTGGGTAGGAGATCCTTCCGGAGCATTGCCTATCCCTTCAAGTGTACCGTTGGTAACAGACTGAGCAGATAAGCTGCCAGAATCAGCATGTTCTGTTGTCAATGAAGTTTCCTGAACCGGTTCAACTCCTGCAGATGATTCCAGTGATGCATTATCAGCAAGAGAAGTATAACCACTGGAGGGAGATAAGGCATCATTATTACCAAATCCATTAACACTCCCATCATTGGGTTTCTTTTGCAAGTTTGGAGTATTTTGAACTTCTGTAGCCAATGCTGGCAGGTCCACACAGCTTATGAAAACGTCTGCTACTTCTTCTGAACTTCTCTGCGTAAGATCCCTTTCCTGGTTCACAACACTCTTTGTTTCATGAGCTTGATGGACCTGTTCATCTGCACCGGTAGTATCTTCACAAACTGCAATCTCGCTTCCAAAAGTATTACTGCCACCTTTTGTGTTGCTGCAGACACTACTAATATCATCATCAGCTGTAGATGCATTCAACTTACTAAAGAAATCAGCAGCCCATCCATCATCATCAGAACACAATTCGTCGTTGTCTTCACAGAAATCAGGTCCTTCACCCGGGCCCAGATGAAATTGAGGTGTGCACAATTGCACATTTCCAGTATCCTCTTCTAATCCAGATATGGGAGCTGTCAATACATGACCATCCACACTCACCAATATCACTTCTGAATCAGAAGCTTGTGATTCTACATCATACTGCTTATCCAGAGGGGACTGCTCATCTTGGATTTCATAAAACCTTCTTTCACCCTCAGACTCAGCTCTCTCAATCTGATGTTTACATGAGCAATTACATTCCTCTCGCAACCGAGTCATGACAGAATCAGACACAGTATGTTCAAGTCTATGCACATCATCCTTGTTCCCAATACACTCCTTGTTACCATCAACATCCACACTGGAATCATCTTGTGTATCATCAACATAATCAGAATCATTTACCCCGCCTTCTTTACTTGGGTCAGCCTCCCTAAGAAAAAATGCTTCACCCGAGTTATCAAGATACATGTGGAAATTGGCTTCAACCCCATCAACAGATATGCGGACAATCTTCTCCGCACCCTTTAGAACACCCTGAAATTTGCCAAACCGCACATACCACGGAGTGCTCCTGAAGGTCCCATCCTGCTGCTGTACAACAATCACATCCACAGCCCCACCAAAGGGGTGAAATGGAGTAGCTACTGAGTAGACCCCTTGGGAAATCAAGCTCCCAACTTTACCAACAACATTCATCTGTGCAAGCTACAAGAACAGTATCCCAACAACAAAATACCACAAACACTCAATCTTCAGTCCTAAGTACCCTTCCCAGTCAAAGAATTTCACTAATAACGTAGTTCTTATTCCAAGAAGTACAAATCAAAGAGCTCCACAAATCTCCCGCTATATCTGCACCCAATTTGAACATATGCTATCAATTCACAAATCACATATGAAGAAAAGATCCATTTCACTGCAAACTAAAACCCTGACGCTGAAATTCAATTGCCGGGAAACCAACCTCATCAAGAAAAATACCGAACCAAACCGAAAACGATTACAATGCAACGAAATTTTCTCGGCAGCCAAACAGACCACAAACACTAAAATTTATCCAACAAAGAAATATAATATGCAAATCACCAAACCAGTATTAAACGAAATCACAATAACAAGTAGAAAACAAACTATGCAGGAATAGAAAAATTTCAGCGCCGATTCTACTCACAGATGCCAAAATTAGCGAAACCAGCTGAAAAATCGAAACGGAAATCTAGCTCTCTGGTTTTTCTCGCTGATTCTCTCCCCTTATTTTTCGCGGAGATCGGAAGTTGAAGTTCCTGTAGGCTTCGAAGACTTGCACTTTCTTGGAAAATCGTGTTTGGATTGAAGGAAAAGGAAAAATGAAAGAAACGGTCAGAAAATCTGCTGTGTCCTCCAAGCAATAAATAGGTAATGCCGGAGCGAAATTGGTTGATTAATTTTGTGAAATTGCGAATAGACTCGGGACATGGCGGGTAAATGTGGACTGTTCATGAGGGTATTGTCGTCATTACGGGTTGAGTTCGTTTTCGTGTGGACGACTCGTAACTTGTCTTGGCCGGTTTGAAAATTGACCCGGAGATGGCTTTAATCCACCGCCGAACGTACCAAATTTATGTGGACAGAAATGCCCTTCTTATCAGAGGTTTCTGGGCCGTAATATGGGCTGGATCCGTGGACTGGGTCAAGGTCAGGCCCAGTGTGAACAACCGGAGACTCAGGGTCGGCCTAACATGAAACGACACCGCATCTGTCAGATCTGACCAATCACACGTCTCGATCCCATCAACAAACACTTTCCTAAATTCACTCCACCGTCCTTGTTAGCTTCGTCGTCCCCATTTCTTCTACTTGAGCGAATCGAACCCGATCTCGCCGCCGTGATCGCCGCCGCAATGGAGAAGAAGGTTCAGATCCGCTTCCTCGTCCTCGCCGTCTTCTTCCTCTGGACCGCCACGGCGGAGATCAAAACCCTGACCATAACCAACGACGACCGGCCGATGATTCTCTTCGAGAAATTCGGCTTCACCCACACCGGCCACGTCTCGGTCTCCGCCTCCTCGGTCAACGTGGCCTCGACTCTGAACTCTCCGCCGGAGTCCTCCCGCCTGGGCTTCTTCCTCCTCTCGGAGGAGTCTCTCCTCCAGGTCCTGCTCGAGATCCAGCAGAGCAACCAGTTCTGCGTCCTCGATTCCAACTACATCAACCGCCTCTTCACCTTCCGCGACCTCTCTCCGCCGCCGCATGCCTCCTTCAACCGCTCCTACCCCATCGGCACCCCCAACGAGTACAGCCTCTTCTTCGCCAACTGCGCGCCTGAGACCCGCGTCTCCATGAAGGTCCGCACTGAGGTTTTCAATCTCGACCGCGACGGCTCCAAGGACTACCTCTCCGCCGGTCAGACCCAGCTCCCGACTCTCTACTTCCTCTTCTTTTTGGCTTATTGTGGGTTTTTGGGTCTCTGGGTCTACTCCTGCTACAAGAACAAGCTCTCCGTCCACCGAATCCATTTGTTGATGGGTACGCTATTGCTGATGAAGGCTCTGAATCTGATCTGTGCTGCGGAAGATAAGCATTACGTGAAGGCCACAGGAACTCCTCATGGCTGGGACGTGCTGTTCTACATATTCCAGTTCATTCGTGTTGTGTTGCTCTTCACTGTGATTGTATTGATCGGAACTGGGTGGTCTTTTTTGAAGCCATTTTTGCAAGAGAAGGAGAAGAACGTGTTGATCTTTGTGATCCCACTACAGGTCTTGGCCAATCTGGCCTCGGTTGTGATTGGAGAGACTGGGCCCTTCATCAAGGATTGGGTAACCTGGAATCAGTTGTTCTTGTTGATCGATATCATATGTTGCTGTGCTATTATCTTCCCCATTGTGTGGTCGATTCGGTCTTTGAGGGAGACTTCGAAAACTGACGGCAAGGCTGCTAGGAACTTGGCCAAGTTGCAGCTTTTCAGGCAATTCTATATTGTTGTGATCGGGTACTTGTACTTCACCAGGATCGTGGTCTTCGCCCTCAGGACAATTGCAGCTTACAAGTATCAGTGGGTGAGTAATGCGGCCGAGGAAATTGCTAGCCTTGTGTTCTACATCATTATGTTTCATATGTTTAGGCCAGTGGAGAGGAATGAGTACTTTGTTCTTGATGAGGAAGATGAAGAGGCTGCTGAGATGGCTCTTAAGGATGAAGAGTTTGAGCTTTGAAATGGGTGGTAAGAAGGTATTTGCTGACTCCATACACTTATCTGCTGCATATGTAAGACTGCTCGTCATTTTGATAAACGATATACTTGATAGATTGTCGGGTAAGCGCTGCTATTGCTATTTCTGCATTGCTTAAATGTCTTTTCTCTTATTGTTTTTTTAGTTTTTATCTTCTTCCAGTGATAATCACTTTGAATTGTTTCATTATGTGTATGTTTATTCGGAAACTTTGGATACACTTGCGTTAATCCAGAATGGTATTGTTATCTCTGTATTTGTCATCTCTACAGTCTATAGAACTCAAGAAAATTTCAAAGCATGGCTCGTCTTTGTTCTAGTTACTGTGATGACATGTGGATTTGTGTTGATTTCATGGGTTTTCTGTGGCAATATAGATTTTAAACTATTTGAGCACCTCACTGTTCTTAGCAATGTGTTGTGCCTGTCATTTTCCCATTGTTCATGTTGTCATTTGGAGCAATGTTGAGCATTATGACATTCTCACATTTCGTACTTTTTATAGATGAAATAGACTATTGTGTGATGTCAACTTTATACTGAAATTTCTGGATTGCAAAGATGTGCAAAATGTTAATGTGAAACTACCAAATATGCAATATATGTTATATATTCCTGCTCTCTAAATTTAAATTGTTATGTTTTTTTCGAGAATGCTTTTGCCTATATTTGTCAATGTCTTGTATTGAATTTGACTTGAGTAAGGAGTCTGGAAATGGAAAGGGATTCCTATATTGTGTATCTTTTTTAGCTACAAGGATGTGTTGAATTTAGTTATCATCTTGTTAACGTTTTGGTTGAGTTCTTGATATTGTGGATAAGTTGGCTTATATTGAGTTCCTGCTACTGATATTTTGTATTTCTACTTCACTTCATGGAACACCAAATGCTGTACTAGATTTAGCACACTGTTTTGACCATGGCTTTCTTACCCGTTTTCTCTCATCGTCTCTGGTTAATATGCACCTTCTCTCTCAGTCAAATTCTAGACTGATTCACTGGTTGTATGGGAGTGAGCTATGTTATGTCTTCTTTTTTTATCAGGGCCAAGGTAGCTTGGTTATGAGCCCTACAAATATAAATACCAATGCTATATTGCATTTTCTTGTGACCACATGTATAGGTTTTGAGCCCTACAGATATAAAGACACTGATTTAGTATAGGATCTTCTTGATGGCTTGCCTTCTTGTGCTTTAGAGGTTTGAATCTCAGTGTGTTCTTGCGGGCGGGGTGGGTTAAGATTTAGAGATAACGTCGATTCCTAGCCTAGTCCGAAATGTCATTTACAATTCCTAACGGTCCTTGACCTTTTGTCACGGATCCCAAACTAAAGGTTTTTACAAAACTTGTATAAATAATTATGAAAAATCAGGTTAGGATATGTGACAAAATACCACGTTTTTTTTTGTTACTTTTTGAATAAAAAAACCACCTTTTGTGTTAGGATCTGTAACAAAAAGTCGAGGACGGTTAAGAAATCTTAATGAAAGGTCATTGAGGGATATGAAACAACGTTTTCCCTAAAATTTAACCTCTGGTTTATTTAGATTAGTTTAGGGATGGCAACGGGCTGGGTCTGGGCCGGGTTTTGTGATATCCATACCCGGTCCGATTTCCATACATGTGGCCCGAGCCTGCCCGAGACCCGATAGTGGCCTGTTTGCTGCTCGGCCCGCTTGTGGCCCGATCGGGTCGGGTATTACCCTACCCGCCCCAGTATAAGAGTTGTACTTTTTTTCCAGGACACCATAATTATATTTTAGTACTTAATTTTTGACAAACCATGTACATATGATGTGTAAAAGTTTCGTATATTTGTATGAAATATATAATCTCATCATTTCGGACAAGTAAAATAAGTAACATCAAATCAAAACTAATCGAATGGGAGTTAGTTTAAGGGGCTATTATGCGCACATTTATCGCTTTTTACTTGGTTTAGTTTTTGCATGAGTAAATTTAAGTGTGATTAAAATTGCATGATTAATCACCGTGTATATATATATATATATATAGGGGAACAATCAAGTACAAATCCCATTTTAGATCAGAACATAGAACTAATCTACACCATTCAATATGGCAAATCAAGGGATAAGATTTTTGATAAATTCTGATTCCAAAATATGTTCACGCGCATTGTTTGTGGGTATTTTCGGGAAAAAAATAGTGGGAATCGTAAAATACAAGTGGGAAATCGAAATTGGCTGCTATTTTCGTTTTTTTCTCCAAGTTTACCATTTTTATCTTTCCCGCTTCGTTTCAACTCCGATTTAATTTTTTCTTGCGCCAATATTTTTATTTTTCCAAGAACTATCTATCAAGTAGCATATTGAATATTTTTTGAAGCAAGGAAAAAAAGATTTACTCAAACAAACAAAAAAATAAACGAAATTAATATATGTTTTGTAATTTTCAGTTGTATGTGTACGATAAACCTAATGTATGTTTATAGGAGCTGAAACTCAATGTATGTTCTTGTCATTTTCATTTGTATGTGTAGGCTAAACTTAATGTATGTTTTTATGTTTTCGCAACTGCATATGTGTAAGCTAAACTTAATGTATGTTCTTCCCATTTTCATTTGTATGTGTAAGCTGAACTGAATGTATGTTTTTTACCATTTTCATCCGTATTTGTATGTATAACCTTAATGTATGTTTTTTCAAATGCATTTGTCTGCCACAGACCAAGATCATCAGATACTTTTAATCAACAATACATCTGGAATAAGGATGACAACCATACCCAGACTCGACGGGGACCCGACCTACCCGACCCAAAAAAATCAGGCCAGACCCAACCCATTATACAAACGGGCCGGGTACGGGTTAGTTTGATCGAGTTTTAATCGGGCTCGGGCCGGGCTCGGGATTGGTACTACCCGGCTCAGACCCGGCCCGATAGGCTACTAAATAATATAAAAACCTAAACTTATTTGTTAATTTTTACGTTCCTATCATATATATGTATATATATATATACGGTGATTAATCATGCAACTTTAATAACTTATATATATATATATATATATATATATATATATAGGATTGGTATCAGGTACAAACCCCCCTTATTGTGCAAACTACGAACCCATGAGAGCCATAGGATCCCCCCAAAGTGATGTCAGCAGAGCGCACCAGATGCTGACACGTGGACAATATATATATAAAACACCGCACCTTATTGTGCAAACTACGAACTCACCAGGCGCTGACACGTGGCGCGCAGAGTGCTAATAGTTTGGGCGCACAGTACTAATAGTCCCAAACTATTAGCACCGTGCTGCGCAAACTATCAGCACTATGCGCGCCACGTGTCAGCACCTGGTGAGTTCGTAGTTTGCACAATAAGGGTGGTTTTTACTATATATATATATATAGGGGAACAATCAAGTACAAACCTTATTTCGGGTTAGAACACAGAACTAATCTGGGCCATTGATTAACTAGATCGGATGACCACCGAAATTCAGGGGGGGTGGTGATTGATTACGAAATCAATTACAAGATATGCATTAATTAAAAAGATATTAAAAGATATGCATTAAATCTGGGCCATTAATTATACGATTCAAGGGCCCAGATTGATAGTTCTACGTTCTGACGAAAGATACAAGTTTGTACCTGATTGTTATATATATATATATATATATATATAATATGAATATGAAGATGAAGAAGAAGAAGAACAATGGATGCAAAAACACACAAGCTTTATTTATTTAGTTTTGCAAATCTTGCAAGCGTGCATTACAAGGGAGAACTAACTCCTTCTTATAGGAAAATTCCTAATCATGACAAGCACTTAATTTTTACCACTACACAAACAAATAAAAGTGGTGGAGTCCCTCCACCTTACATTGTCAATATTATTGGCACACTAAAGCACTTTAACAAGATAGTGGATTCCTATCACCTCCACTTTATCCATGTCTTCAATATTATTGCAAGGATGAGACGTAGATTCCTATCTCCTCTATTTTTGTCTTGGTCTTCAGCATTATTGCAAGGATGGACAAAACTTGATGTTTACCTCCCCATCTAGAACCTGTCTAGCTATTAGCTAAAATAATTAGGTTCCCCCTCTAGGGCCTTGAGTTTGCTGGCTGACTGCTTCTATGAGTGAGTCCCAGTAATCTCCAAGAGTCGGCTCAGGTTCTACTTCTTGGGATTCCCCTGCAAGAATCTGAAAAGAATTTGGATTCATTGAACCTTGGGATGACGTCTCCATTGCGTCTCCGGTTGTATTTGTTGGCTGTTCTGGGAAGACTGCCATGAACTGTTGTTTCATGAAATCTAAGGCCATGACTGTTATCTGTCCTTCGGATTCTGTCGGATATTTCCGTTGTAGATATTCTCTTAGCTTAGCCAACTCCATGTGTTGATGGGCTGGTTGCTGATGCATAGTAGCCTTGTCATTATTAATGACTTTCTTGATTTTTTCTTTAAGGACTTCAATATCTTCCCTGGGCATTCTGCCCCACCATTTGAAGAAGAAATTTCTTCTCAGACTTGGAATTTGGAGCTTGTCTTCCGTGATTGAAAAAGACCATCGCCAAATCCATGGAATCTGGAATTTAGTAATGAATAGAAATGGGCATTGCCCAAACATTCGCAAGTTTCCGGTTAGGGGGCTATAATCATACCAGGTCTTATATAGGTCATTGACCTCCTAAGGGAGCATTTCCAAGGATGGTCCAAATTTTGACCACCATTCGAAGAACCAGTTTGGGATTAGTTTTTCCAGAATTTCTGGATTAACAGAAAAGAACCAAGAATGTTTGTTCTTAGGATTTTGGTAGTAGAATGCCTTGGAGAAAGCTTCTACATAATCCCAATAGTTAAAATAAATGTATTTCCCTTCAGCCACCCTAATGGCCTTTTCCCCATTGGGGTTCAACCCCCATTCTCTGGGAAGGAGGATTTTATTTAAATGGCATTTGCTGAAGTTAATGAAACTATCAGGATTATTATTCTGATAGTGATGGGTGACCGTTATTGATCCGGTAATAGTCAGAAGGACCTCAAGATTAGGTATGGCCTTTCCATGGAGGCCTGGATAACCTCGTGATTCCAGGTATCTAGTGGCTAGAGACCACCCGTCTTTGGGTGTTACCTTGACATCATCATGCTCAAGGTAGAGGACATGCTCCGATATGGGATTCTCGAAATATTCGAGTTCTGGCGGCGTTTCTTTTACTGCTGCATCCTTATATGATGCTGAAGAGGAGGATGGTCCTTGAGAAGGAATTTCCTTCGTCGTTTGAGAATTGTGATGCGGGGGCATCTGCCTATTAGGCTGCTTGTTGAGAGTTGACAAGTCCCCTAGTAGAGGAACCGTCTGTTCTGGGCGGAGAAGTGCATTGCCTCTTCCTGATCCGCGACCGCGGCTATTATTGCGGCCTCCCCTATAAGGGGTCATCATAATCCCTGCAAAAATTCACGAGTTAAATAATCGGCTAGAGAGTTATTCTCTCCTTTAATATATTCGATATCAAATTCAAAGGCTGATAGTTGGGCTTGCCATCCTGGAAAGATCTGTTTTGCTACAAGATTTTTAATATCTTTTTCAATTATCGATTTGGCAGAGCTGCAATCAATTCGTAGCAAGAATTTTTGGTTGAGAAGATCACTTTGAAATTTAGTGACACATTTAATGATGGAAAGCATTTCTTTCTTAATAGTCGAGTATCTAGATTGAGTCGGGTTCCATTTACCCGAAGTATATCTAACTAAAACCTCTTTTGAAGTGTTAGGGATTATTTGCTTAAGAATCCCTCCATAACCTATGTTAGAAGCATCCGTTTCTACAATTTTGAAAAACTTTGGGTTAGCCAAAGAGAGGCAAGGTAAGCTTTTTAAGAGGGGCGACTCACTTCTCGAAGATCGATCTGCGATCCGGTTATTATCAGTTGCGAGTCCGTGAGGGGGACGTCGCAAAGACTGCATTCCGGACACGCTATGGGCATTACGAGTTCCTGGTGATGCCATTCGGACTGACGAACGCGCCAGCAGCATTCATGGACCTGATGAACAGCATCTTCCGGCCGTACCTGGATCAGTTTGTGGTGGTGTTCGTGGACGACATCCTAATATATTCGCAGAACGAGGCGGCGCATGAGGCACATCTGAGGGTTGTTCTGACCCTACTGCGCGAGCACCAGCTATATGCCAACCGGGAGAAGTGCGAGTTCTGGCTCTCTGAGGTGAGATTCCTCGGCCACATCGTATCCCGTGACGGTATCCTGGTCGATCCGTCGAAGATCGACGCGGTCTCGAAGTGGGCACGGCCCACGAGTGTTTTCGAGATCCGCAGCTTTCTGGGATTGGCAGGCTACTATAGGCGATTTGTCCAGGATTTTGCACGACTAGCCGCATCGATGACTCTGTTAACGCGCAAGGGTGTTGGGTTCGTGTGGACAGATGACTGTGAGCATGCGTTCGCGGAATTGAAGACTCGACTGACTATAGCTCCAGTGTTAGTGGTGCCCGAACGAGGGTTTGGCTATGATGTTTACTGCGATGCATCCGGAGAGGGACTGGGTTGCGTGCTGATGCAGTCGGGCAGAGTTGTGGCTTATGGCTCCAGGCAGTTGAAGATACACGAGCGCAACTATCCTACCCACGACTTGGAGCTAGCAGCAGTCGTGTTTGCGCTAAAGAGCTGGCGATATTATCTGTACGGCGAGGGGTTTCAGGTGTTCTCGGATCACAAGAGCCTCAAGTACATATTTTCCCAGCGAGACCTGAACATGCGTCAGCGACGGTGGATGGAACTACTCGAGGAGTACGACTTCGAGCTACACTACCACCCAGGCAAGGCGAACGTTGTCGCCGACGCCTTGAGTAGGAAGTCGGCTCCGAGCCTCGCCAGCATATCTGTCCGAGAGTGGGACATGATGGGGGAGCTGAGCACATTCGGGCTTGAGCTAGAGGAGGTTACTGGCGGTGTTGCCATGTGCTCCCTAGTGGCTCAGCCCTCACTGCTTGCCCAAGTGTTGGAGGCGCAGAGGGAGGACGTCGAAGCATCAGAGATCCGCGAGAGAGTCGTCAGGGGTGACGAGGTGGTGGGCTGGCAGGACAGTACTGATTGGGGACTACGGTACCGCGGGGGGCTGTTCGTACTAGTTAACTGTAGAGATGCCGTGTTACGAGAGGCACACCATTCGCGTCTCGCAGTGCATCCGGGGGGCACCAAGATGTACCGTGACCTCAGGAGGCACTACTGGTGGCGCGGCATGAGGAGAGCAGTCGCAGAGTTTGTGTCGAGATGCCTTGTCTGTCAGCAGGTGAAGGCAGAGCATCAGCGTCCCGCGGGATTGTTACAGCCACTACCGATTGCTCAGTGGAAGTGGGAGCACATTACGATGGATTTCGTGTGTGGACTACCGAGATCGCCCAAGGGAAACGACGCCGTGTGGGTGGTAGTCGACCGGTTGACCAAGTCGGCCTACTTTCTGGCTATGAGGATGACAGACCCGGTCGACAAGTTGAGCAGTCTGTATATCCAGGAGATAGTGCGCCTCCACGGGGTCCCGGTGTCGATAGTGTCTGACAGGGATCCCCGCTTCACGTCCAGGTTCTGGCCGAGTCTGCAGAAGGCACTGGGGACAGAGATCCTACTCAGCACAGCACATCATCCTCAGACAGACGGTCAGTCTGAGCGTACCATTCAGATCTTGGAGGACATGCTGCGAGCATGTGTGCTGGATTTCAGGGGATCTTGGGAGACCCACCTGCCATTGGCCGAGTTCGCCTACAACAACAGCTTCCAGGCCAGTATCGGGATGGCACCGTTCGAAGCGTTGTATGGTAGGCCGTGTCGGTCACTAGTATGCTGGGCAGAGGTGGGGGACAAGAGTCTGCTGGGGCCAGATCTTGTCAGAGAGACGACGGAGAAGGTCACATTGATCCGCGATCGGTTGAGGACCGCGCAGAGCCGGCATAAGAGTTATGCAGACAGGCGACGTCGACCTCTTGAGTTTGCAGTCGGGAATCACGTGTTCCTGAAGGTGAGCCCGAGGAAGGGGCTGGTGCGGTTCAGGCGCAGCGGGGGAAAGTTGGCTCCGAGGTACATAGGCCCGTTCCAGATCTTAGACAGAGTGGGAGTCGTGGCTTATCGTCTGGCGTTGCCACCGCAGCTTGGGAGAGTACATAACGTCTTCCACGTATCCCAGTTGCGGCAGTACAACGCAGACCCCTCCCACGTCATCGAGTGGACTGATATCGAGGTGGCTGATGATGTCTCCTATGAGGAGCAGCCGGTTCGGATCATGGACACACGGCAGCAGATTCTGCGGGGAGGCAAGATTATCCGCTTGGTCCGAGTGCAGTGGAAACATCACGGAGCTGAGTCGACGTGGGAACGCGAGGACGAGGTTCGCGCGAAGTATCCCGGCCTGTTCGACTCCCGAGGTACGTCTGCTTTAAATTTCGCGGACGAAATTCCTTTAAGGGGGGTAGACTGTAATAACCACTTCTGGTCAACGTCAGTCAAACCTGCGAAAAACAGGAAAATTTAAAATTTTTAAGACAGACACTTAACTTAACTTAAATTGACCCCGAGGGTCATGCCGGACTTAAGTTGACCCCGTTATCGACTAAAATGAGTTACGGGGGACTCAGGGCAACTTTCTGGTCATTTTGGGAAAGATTGATTTTTCGCTGGAAAAGTCACCCGAGCGACGTTTTGGTCCAGTCGAGGACCGTGTTGGACCCGAAAAGCTTAGCCATCGTCGTAGCGGTCTTAGTTGGGCCGTTTCCTTGAAGCCCGTCCAGTTTAAAATATTTTTGGGAAAAGTGCCCGTTCGGGGCCCGAAACGTCCGTTTTTCGCGAATCTGATTGGAAAATATCAACTAGATATTTTCCAAAAGGTATGGGACCCACCTTGACACTTGTCAAATATATGGTGGTGTATTTTTGGAGGGAAAAGGTGTGGTTGGAGAGGGTTGGCCGAGTATGGGGTTTTAAAAGGGAAAGTGTTAGTTTTTTTTTATTAGTTTTGTTGTTAGTTTAATTAAATTAGAAATTAGAAGAGAGGTTTTAGAGAGAGAAGGAGAAGGAGAAGAAGAGAGAAGAAGGGAGGTTGAGCTAGGGTTTGTGATCGAGCCCTTGGATCGAGTCAAAGCAAAGAGCAATCCCGTTCCCCTCGTTCTCCTCTACGGTAATACCCGAACCGATTCTCGTTTCGATTATTTTCAAGAGCTAGGGTTTGGTTATAAAATTTGGTTTAGGGTTGTGTAGAGATTAGAGAGGTGTTGGAGACGTTTTAGAGGTGTTTGGGAGAGAAATTTTACGTTTTCCGGTGACCGGAGGCTCGGGAGGAGCTCCGGCCACCGTGGGTGGTGGCCGGCCGGCCATGTGGTGGCTGGCCGGAGGTGGCAGCAGCCACCACTTGGTGGCCGAGCCCCTCCCTCAAACCCTAGGGCACGGCCAAGCCTCTTGGGTGGGGCCCACGTGCTCGGTTGCTCGGGTTTTAATGTTCGGGTGGTTTAAAACGTCCCCCGGACCACTTTTTCCTAATCGAATCGAAATTTGGAATTAATTTGGAGAAGTTGTAATTAACGGGTTTCGGGAAACTTTAAACGTTAATTAATTGACTTAGAAGTCGGAATTCAATTCCGTCAAGTGCGTTGGGTTCCTTGAAATATTCTAAGACCGTAGAAACGAAAACGGGGACTTTTGGAGCCCCGGAAGGCAATTAACCAAAACCGGGCAGATTCGCCATGACGGGCGAATCTGGCCCTTACGGGTCCTTTATCGGCAATATCGAGTATTTGGGAAGTTTGGGAGTGATCGGCATTGTCGGGGTTACGTTTGGGCGTTAAGTTTATTAATTTTCGGTTTATTCGTACTAGTTTAAAAGTACTTTAAATTTGTGTTCTTTTAGATCGTGCTACGGACCGAGGCAAGGGGAAGCTCGGCGAGTGACTGAGTGTGCTTCGGGTGTTGTTGGAGCGCTTTTGGGATTGTATACGAGGTAGGGAAAAGTAGCCGGATCTCGGCCCTGATTAGGGAAAGTTAATAGTAGAATTGCATGTGACACCGGGGTGTCGTGGGTTGAGTAGATTTATTTAATTATTAGAAAAGCATGATACGGGATTGTAGCGTTCAAGAGAAAAGCATGTGACACTTAGTAGTGTCGTAGGAACAGAGAACTTAGCGATAATTGAATTACTGGAGGCATATGACCATGCCCGGAGGTTGTTTGTGAAACTAGTGATTTTAGGACCGTTGGAGGCATCGAGTATGCCGGAGGTTGTCGTGCGTTTTATTTAATTGTTGAGTTTGGGTGGCCTTGAGAGCCTGTATTTAATTGTTGAGTTTGGGTGGCCTTGAGAGCCCGTATTTAATTGTTGAGTTTGGGTGGCCTTGAGAGCCCGTATTTAATTGTTGAGTCGGGGTGGCCATGAGAGCCGTGTATTTAATTTGGTGTCTTGAGTGGCAGTGAGTGCCCGTGGGGTTGTTGAACCCGAGTCTTGACTGTTGAGGTGTCTTGAGTGGCCTTGAGTGCCTGTGTGATTGAACTTGCCTGTGATTGTGATTGTGATTGTGGTTACCTGGGGTGGTGAGTTCTAAAGGTCGACAGCCTGATCCGACTTAGTGTCGATGAATTGCGAGTTCTAAAGGTCGACAGCCTGATCCGACTTAGTGTCGATGAATTGCGAGTTCTAAAGGTCGACAGCCTGATCCGACTTAGTGTCGATGAATTGCGAGTTTTAAAGGTCGACAGCCTGATCCGACTTAGTGTCGATGAATTGCGAGTTCTAAAGGTCGACAGCCTGATCCGACTTAGTGTCGATGAATTGCGAGTTTTAAAGGTCGACAGCCTGATCCGACTTAGTGTCGAGGAATTGCGAGTTTGAAAGGTCGACAGCCTGATCCGACTTCGTGTCGAGGAATTGCGATAGGTCGAACCCTGACCTGATTGAGATTGGTTACTGAGCAGCTGGTGTGCGATCCTTTGTGATCTTGTTTGGTGTTATGTCGTTTCGTTCGAGTCCTTGAGGAGGTCGTCGATAGTTTTATTGGGTTTACACTGTTTTTATCGAGTGTCGAGTCTGTTGAGGAAGGTGACGGGTTGTGGGTCAGTTGAGTACTTGAGTTGGGGACTGTAGTCCCGGCGTTGGGTTTGGTTTTAGTGTTACTGGCTTTTTCTGCTAATTATGCCATAGTCAGTCTGTTATCCGTGGAGGTGAGCGAACGCTCACCCCTAGCTGCTTTTCCTACAGGTACTGATCACCGGACGGACTAGGTTAGCTCTTGAAGTTCATGGAGCTTGGAGCGGAGTCTGGTCTTTACTTTTTGTTGAGTCTAGTGACGGATGTTGTACATTGTCCACTTGTTGGGACGTTTTTGTATTGTAAATACTATTATTTTGAGAAGTAAATGGAAATGTCAAAGCTTTTATTGAAAACAGGTTTCAAGTGTTCATGTTTTTTAAAAGTTCGCGTCCCGAGTTCGGTTCGCTGAAATTGGGGCGTGACAGGACCATTACCTCACTGACACCCAACGCAAAGAAATCATTAGCCACAAAAAGATAGTTAAAATGGAAATTGGACCCTCCAATGATGAGAGAGTTACCACGGGAGAAGAAGATGCAGTATACACCTTGTGCCTGTCTATCTTGCACCATTTTGCAGGATCTACTGCTCCTATAGCAGAGAAAATTCAAACTCTCCTGCAAAATCTCTGATGTCCCTCTTTAACCCATTTTAGATGGTATAAGGATACTTTCCTGTCCAGGGTTTTTCAACTTAATAACCCTGATTCAAGTCATTGGAAAGCCAAGTTTATTGATGGCTTACCACATCTCTTTGCAGAGAGAGTTCGTCAATCTCTACGAACTCAAAACGATGGAATAAACATCGATTATCAAAATCTTACTTATGGTCAACTCACTACGAGTTGCATAAACGAAGGTTTAACTCTATGCAATGATTTAAAATTGAAAAATCAACTGAAAAGGCAAAGGGTTACTGAGAAACACCAAATTGGGGAATTCTGTGAGCAATTTGCTTTTGATCAAGGAAAAAAGATAAAACCCCCAAATCGTAAAGAAAAGGGTGTTAAACCTTATCGAAAAAGGCCCAAGTGGGCCGATAAACCCATCTACCATAAAAATAATTATAAAAGAAAAAATTATTATCGAAAAAAATCATATAATAAAGAAAAACCATTCCTTCCCAACCCGGGAAATAGAAAAGCTAAAAAACTCGACATAAAATGTCACAAATGTGGGAAAATTGGTCACTACGCCAACCAATGTTGGACTAAAAAAGCCATTAATGAAATAGAAGATGACCAATTAAAATCACATTTAAAGAAAATTATTCTTTATCCCTCTGATGATGATGACTCTTCTTCTGAGGATGACCTTGATGTCATAAACGACTCATCCTCGTCTGAAAATTCGGACGATGGTGACAGAAACAGTTGCCAATGCAACGCTATAAATTATTGGAAGTCTATTGTTGAGATGAATGGTCTCAACGTTCTCACAGCAGATCAAGATAAAATTGTCACCATGCTTGATGATATCGGTGATCCCAACCTTAAGAAAAATATTCTTGAGACCCTTATAAAACAGAACAATATGAGCAACCAATCGCCTACCCGGGAAGAACCCTACCAATTAAGTGAAGTACTCCAACGGTTCCGACAAGCAAGGGTTAAAGAAACCCCAACTTCTCTAAGTGACCTTAAAAGAGAGGTTAACCAATTAAAATCTGAAATAATTCAAATAAAGCAAAATAATACTGAGCTTTCCCAAAGAATAAGCATTTTAGAAGACAATCATTTTAATGATAATAACATTAATAATGATAGTAATACCACCCCAGATTATCTTAATCTAATAAGCCAAGTTACTTCACAGAAGTGGCTTGTTCAAGTATCTCTCGTTATAAAAAATGAATTCATACTTGATAACGAAATTGTCCTTGTAGACAGTGGAGCTGATTATAATTGCATCCAAGAGGGAATCATCCCCACTAAATACTTTGAAAAGACAACTCAATCCCTAACGCAAGCCGGAGGAAAAGAGCTAAAAGTCAGATATAAGCTTTCAGATGCTCATATCTGCAATCAGGGTACCTGTTTACCCGCAGCTTTTATCTTGGTTAAAAATCTTACCCATAGGATTATTTTAGGAAATCCTTTTCTGCATGATATTATGTCAATTCTCAGGGTAGATAAAACTGGATTTTCCACGAATATCGGTGGAAAAGAGGTTAAGTTCCATTTCATTTATGACCCTCAGACAAGAATGCTCAATGAAGTTAAAGACATTCTACTTGGAAAAGAAAAGCAAATATGCTTCTTGAAAGAAGAAATTCAAATTATGAACATAAATTCCCAATTAAAGCAGGAAAATATTCAGAAGAAAATAGAAAAAATTGACAGACAATTCAGGGAAGAAGTATGTAATGATCTTCCCACAGCCTTTTGGAATAGAAAAACTCATTCGGTTTCACTCCCATACATAGATAGTTTCAATGAAAGTCAAATCCCGACTAAGGCTAGGCCAGCTCAAATGAATCATGAACAAATGGAGCTTTGTAAAAAAGAAATTATTTCTTTAGAAGAAAAAGGATTAATTAAGAAATCAAAATCTCCTTGGAGTTGCACGGCATTCTATGTCAATAAAGCTGCTGAAAAAGAACGAGGGGTTCCTAGACTTGTTATCAATTATAAATCTCTGAATAAGGTCTTAAAATGGGTAAGATACCCAATTCCTAATAAAAAAGATTTATTAGACAGGTTAAATGATGCCTTAATCTTCTCTAAATTTGACATGAAATCTGGCTATTGGCAGATCCAGATTAATGAATCAGACCGATATAAGACAGCCTTTACTGTCCCTTTTGGTCATTATGAATGGAACGTGGTTCCTTTTGGGCTAAAAAATGCCCCTTCCGACTTTCAAAATATTATGAATGAAATTTTCAATCCTTATTCTGAGTATATCATAGTCTACATCGATGGTGTTTTAGTTTTTTCTAAATCCATAGAACAACATGAGAAGCATTTGAAAATCTTTAAAAATGCTGTAAAACATAACGGGCTTGTTTTATCCGCCCCAAAAATGAAACTTTTCCAGACTGAAATTCGGTTTCTGGGTCATAATATCAGCCAGGGGACAATAATCCCCATTGATAGGAGCATAGAACTTGCTTCAAAATTTCCTGATCGTATAACAGACACCAAGCAACTTCAGAGGTTTCTTGGTAGCTTAAATTATATTGCGGATTATTATGATAATCTTGCTCAGGATACGGCCATACTGTATTCAAGATTAAAAAAGAACCCTGAGCCTTGGTCAGAGGCACATTCTAACGCTGTTAGAAAAATTAAAGATAAGGTAAAAAGCTTACCTTGCCTCTCTTTGGCTAACCCAAAGTTTTTCAAAATTGTAGAAACGGATGCTTCTAACATAGGTTATGGAGGGATTCTTAAGCAAATAATCCCTAACACTTCAAAAGAGGTTTTAGTTAGATATACTTCGGGTAAATGGAACCCGACTCAATCTAGATACTCGACTATTAAGAAAGAAATGCTTTCCATCATTAAATGTGTCACTAAATTTCAAAGTGATCTTCTCAACCAAAAATTCTTGCTACGAATTGATTGCAGCTCTGCCAAATCGATAATTGAAAAAGATATTAAAAATCTTGTAGCAAAACAGATCTTTCCAGGATGGCAAGCCCAACTATCAGCCTTTGAATTTGATATCGAATATATTAAAGGAGAGAATAACTCTCTAGCCGATTATTTAACTCGTGAATTTTTGCAGGGATTATGATGACCCCTTATAGGGGAGGCCGCAATAATAGCCGCGGTCGCGGATCAGGAAGAGGCAATGCACTTCTCCGCCCAGAACAGACGGTTCCTCTACTAGGGGACTTGTCAACTCTCAACAAGCAGCCTAATAGGCAGATGCCCCCGCATCACAATTCTCAAACGACGAAGGAAATTCCTTCTCAAGGACCATCCTCCTCTTCAGCATCATATAAGGATGCAGCAGTAAAAGAAACGCCGCCAGAACTCGAATATTTCGAGAATCCCATATCGGAGCATGTCCTCTACCTTGAGCATGATGATGTCAAGGTAACACCCAAAGACGGGTGGTCTCTAGCCACTAGATACCTGGAATCACGAGGTTATCCAGGCCTCCATGGAAAGGCCAGACCTAATCTTGAGGTCCTTCTGACTATTACCGGATCAATAACGGTCACCCATCACTATCAGAATAATAATCCTGATAGTTTCATTAACTTCAGCAAATGCCATTTAAATAAAATCCTCCTTCCCAGAGAATGGGGGTTGAACCCCAATGGGGAAAAGGCCATTAGGGTGGCTGAAGGGAAATACATTTATTTTAACTATTGGGATTATGTAGAAGCTTTCTCCAAGGCATTCTACTACCAAAATCCTAAGAACAAACATTCTTGGTTCTTTTCTGTTAATCCAGAAATTCTGGAAAAACTAATCCCAAACTGGTTCTTCGAATGGTGGTCAAAATTTGGACCATCCTTGGAAATGCTCCCTTAGGAGGTCAATGACCTATATAAGACCTGGTATGATTATAGCCCCCTAACCGGAAACTTGCGAATGTTTGGGCAATGCCCATTTCTATTCATTACTAAATTCCAGATTCCATGGATTTGGCGATGGTCTTTTTCAATCACGGAAGACAAGCTCCAAATTCCAAGTCTGAGAAGAAATTTCTTCTTCAAATGGTGGGGCAGAATGCCCAGGGAAGATATTGAAGTCCTTAAAGAAAAAATCAAGAAAGTCATTAATAATGACAAGGCTACTATGCATCAGCAACCAGCCCATCAACACATGGAGTTGGCTAAGCTAAGAGAATATCTACAACGGAAATATCCGACAGAATCCGAAGGACAGATAACAGTCATGGCCTTAGATTTCATGAAACAACAGTTCATGGCAGTCTTCCCAGAACAGCCAACAAATACAACCGGAGACGCAATGGAGACGTCATCCCAAGGTTCAATGAATCCAAATTCTTTTCAGATTCTTGCAGGGGAATCCCAAGAAGTAGAACCTGAGCCGACTCTTGGAGATTACTGGGACTCACTCATAGAAGCAGTCAGCCAGCAAACTCAAGGCCCTAGAGGGGGAACCTAATTATTTTAGCTAATAGCTAGACATGTTCTAGATGGGGAGGTAAACATCAAGTCTTGTCCATCCTTGCAATAATGCTGAAGACCAAGACAAAAATGGAGGAGATAGGAATCTACGTCTCATCCTTGCAATAATATTGAAGACATGGATAAAGTGGAGGTGATAGGAATCCACTATCTTGTTAAAGTGCTTTAGTGTGCCAATAATATTGACAATGTAAGGTGGAGGGACTCCACCACTTTTATTTGTTTGTGTAGTGGTAAAAATTAAGTGCTTGTCATGATTAGGAATTTTCCTATAAGAAGGAGTTAGTTCTCCCTTGTAATGCACGCTTGCAAGATTTGCAAAACTAAATAAATAAAGCTTGTGTGTTTTTGCATCCATTGTTCTTCTTCTTCTTCATCTTCATATTCATATTATATATATATATATAACAATCAGGTACAAACTTGTATCTTTCGTCAGAACGTAGAACTATCAATCTGGGCCCTTGAATCGTATAATTAATGGCCCAGATTTAATGCATATCTTTTAATATCTTTTTAATTAATGCATATCTTGTAATTGATTTCGTAATCAATCACCACCCCCCCTGAATTTCGGTGGTCATCCGATCTAGTTAATCAATGGCCCAGATTAGTTCTGTGTTCTAACCCGAAATAAGGTTTGTACTTGATTGTTCCCCTATATATATATAGTAAAAACCACCCTTATTGTGCAAACTACGAACTCACCAGGTGCTGACACGTGGCGCGCATAGTGCTGATAGTTTGCGCAGCATGGTGCTAATAGTTTGGGACTATTAGTACTGTGCGCCCAAACTATTAGCACTCTGCGCACCACGTGTCAGCGCCTGGTGAGTTCGTAGTTTGCACAATAAGGTGCGGTGTTTTATATATATATTGTCCACGTGTCAGCATCTGGTGCGCTCTGATGACATCACTTTGGGGGGATCTTATGGCTCTCATGGGTTCGTAGTTTGCACAATAAGGGGGGTTTGTACCTGATACCAATCCTATATATATATATATATATATAAGTTATTAAAGTTGCATGATTAATCACCGTATATATATATATACATATATATGATAGGAACGTAAAAATTAACAAATAAGTTTAGGTTTTTATATTATTTAGTAGCCTATCGGGCCGGGTCTGAGCCGGGTAGTACCAATCCCGAGCCCGGCCCGAGCCCGATTAAAACTCGATCAAACTAACCCGTACCCGGCCCGTTTGTATAATGGGTTGGGTCTGGCCTGATTTTTTTGGGTCGGGTAGGTCGGGTCCCCGTCGAGTCTGGGTATGCTTGTCATCCTTATTCCAGATGTATTGTTGATAAAAAGTATCTGATGATCTTGGTCTGTGGCAGACACTAGAATTACTTATCCGCTTTACACGATTTGAACGGGCATGCGCAAGCAAGCCTCGTATGTCTTTGAAACAATTTAATACATGCACCGCACTTATTTTTCTCTCTTGGAGAAGAAACATTAGTGATTTGAGCAGTGTTCTAAAAATTCTGACGGATCGTCGTCTAGTCTCTCTTTTGTACCTAGCAACCCTTAGGCACCTAGAACAATTATAGTGACTAAATTGAAATAATTAAAGTATCCATAATGGTATACCATGATTAGTGGTAGGGAGTCATGTTAAGAGCTCATATTTGGCTCTCCCTCCTTCATACAATGGCTCATATCATGGTCTCTCCAATGGCAAACCATGACTAGTAGTAAGGAGCCATGGTTTGTAGTTGTTTTGGAGCAAAATAGCATTCTATCTCTTCTAAAATGCCTTGCATCGACGATTCAAGCCGGAGTAGGATCCTATCATGGCCAACACTTTCTTCTCAAATTTAATTATTTTATTTTTTCTCTCTTCTCTGAGATCTCTACCATAGATCCTAGTGTTTCTAAATTGTTTGGTGCTATCTTTTAGACATTTTAAATATGTGTTATCATTTTTAATATAAGGAAGTTCATATTTTGTTTTTATATATAGTAATATATTTATTAAAAAATAAAAAAATAGAAATCCGATTAATGCCCAATTAATTTTCGTTTAATTTCCGATTAATCTTCGAAGATCATAACCGTCCGACTAACGTCTAACGACTTGTAGAACCTTGGCTCTTAGGGGTAATTGACTTTTGAGCATATTGTTTGCAATGGCCTTTTTTTTGTTCGAAATTGTCATGAACGATGTGAGGTTAATGGGATTGGAAAGCGATACCTTTACAAAGTCAAATTCCGGTTCACAACAGTGAATGTACAAGTTTAAAATGAAGTTGCGTTTTGTCGTCTCATAAGTTAAATTAGTACAACAACAGTCATGTGACGATAAAGCAAACTCTCCGCCGCCTTTTTCTCTCTCGTCCAAGCCCTAGAAAAAACTTTTCACGCAGCTCCCCCTTTGTGCCATCACCGGCTGGCTATGGCTGTCGTCGGTGATAGCTTGCTCCTCCTCCTATAGCCCTCTCCCCCTTGTCCACCTCCCACCACACCACCACTCGTACCCCGTACTCTTTTTTCACCTTCCTTCTCAAGGCCGGCGTCGGTTTATCGTCGTCTTCGTTGACCGGCGTCCGTGTCCGTCTCCAGCTGATGCTGTTTTGATTCCTATGGTCATGCCAAGGTGGGTTTGAGCGGTGGTGGGTAGCTCTGGCCACTCGTCACGCTGCAGATCCGGCCTGAACAGTTACCTTTAGCGGAGATCTGAAGTTCGCGTCTTCTGGATTCCTCGGGTCAAGGTCCCTTGTCGGACGGTGGCGATTCTGAAGATGGCTAGGTTTTCTTTTTCCTTTCGTTTTACAGCTTTCAATAACTGCACTTGGTGCAGATTGGGTGTGCACTAATTGCACGGTTTGTGTGCGCTAGTTGCACGTTTGGTGTGCACTTGTTGCACGGTTTGGTGTGCCCGTTATGTGGCACGGTTTAGTGTGCACACTGTTGCACTTTTGACGTGCACATGTTTGGACGTTCGAGGGCGTCCTATGTGCGTTCTAGTAGGAAGTTCGGTAATATTAGATTATAGGCTTGTTAGTTTGGAGTCTGTAATTTTATCGTTTGCTTGTGCGCTTTCATCAGATTGTACGTATGTCACTTTGATTGATATATAAAATTGATGCCTCCCGCTTTTCGTAAAAAAGTATAGTCATGTGACGGTTAAGTTTTTATTTAACGAAAAAACAACCTTTTCAGGGCATCTTCCATCCAATGGTTGTTGTGCAAGGCACTCGGACAGTACTTACTTCGAGGGGCGCAATAGGGGGTGAGGCCCTCGATGCAACTTATTTATCGTAGGTTTCTACACATTCACCTTTTAGTGATCCCTCAACGTATGCTCGATCAAAGGCTCCAACGACCAATCGTTACCTGTTTCAATTGTACATTATGTCATTAGGATCTTTAATCGAAATGCTTCAACCGTCTTAGTGATCTATGTCTTCCTAATCTGAGCGGTGTTCCAAGAAAGCAAAAAAAATCCAGCACAAACAAGGCTTAAATAGTGTTGAGGAACATCTTATTCGTGTATGGATCAACAACTATGTGGGCATCATTGGGGAAAGAGACAGAAAACCAAGAAGTACTGATATGACGTTGAGGCGGAAGTCAGAACCATGAGAAGTCCGAATAATTCAGTAAGGTTGTGGAACAATTAAAAGAACCATTGGCATCAACTCAACATAATGGTTCAAAAATTTCAAGGTAATTACAGTAAGTATGTAAACATTTACCAGAAGTGGGAGATCCAACGATCCATTGATGACCAAAATGTGTTTCAAGTATGAAGAAAATAAGGGTCATGAGTTCATTTAAAAACGTTGTTGGAGATTCCGTGATGATGAGCCGAAGTGACAAGTCAAGCATTTCTTGCAACAAAAACATAATGTGGAAAGCGAAGCAATCAAGAAAACAAGGTTAGACGAGATCAGGTCCTATACATCGATGATCCAACCAAGCCGGAGATGACCTCAATGATACGGAAAGTCTGACTTGAAAGGCCTAAAAAGAAAAAAAAATGTGAGTAGAGAGGAGGAACGATGAATGGGGAAGAAGAAACTTAGTTGGGGAAGAAAAACTTAGTTTTTTTTTTATCGACGAGGTTTTATATATAAATCCATCTGTTCCAAAGACTGGAGACAGAGGAATCTGTAGAACGCAGCCAATTACAAGGTCAGGGCAGCCCAATTACAAGGATTTGATAGCCAATATTAAGGATTTATCCTTGCAAATGAAAAACAAACATAAATGAATACAAAGGAATTTACCCGATGCAGGTGCGCTGATCTACAAAGGAACAAAAACTGGAGCAAGCAAGCGATCAGTAGGTTTAGAAACACTTGAGAGTGGATCTCTTAACCATTCAGTGAGGGAGAATTTTAGCTTGGGACCTTCTTTTGCTTTGAGAGCTTGATATGAATTGATTTGAACCTTGTGGAGAATTTTAGATCCGTCTGCAGCAACAGAGTTGAACACCAGATCGTTTCTTGCAAGCCAAGTTTCCCAGAGAACAAACCCTGCGATTCCAGACCAGAATTTAGAGGCTTTCCGAGGGACAAGATGAGTCCAAGATGACAATAGGTCCCCAATTTCGCCATGAACTACCCAAGAAATGGACCACCAATTGAGAACCTCGGCCCAAATTTTCCATGAGAACTGGCAATGGAGAAGCAAGTGTATGGCATCTTCAAAGTAGGAATTGCAGAACACACAAAGGCACTGTTGGATTGGAAATCTGACTCCATGCTCCTCAAGAAAACATTTAGTGGGAATAGCATTTAGGCAACACAGCCAAGAGAAGCAAGCAATTTTAGGGGAAGAGCCATGCTTCCATAGAATTGATCCCCATGTTTTAGAGGGACCCTGGGGATGAAGGGAATGGAAGCAATTACTGACAGAGAAACCAGCTTTGTGATGAATCCATTTAGGCAAATCAGGCTTTCCAACATCAATGGAGAAATCTGAGAGCATATTGAGAAGCAATGATACTTAAGATTGATCTCAAGAATTTCCAACTGGTAGATCAAGAGACCAGTCCATATCAGACCAAAATTCCACCACTTTCCCAAGTTTGTTGGGAGATAAATTGAATAGTCTGGCAAAGACATCTTTTAGAGGTTTGTCACCTGCCCATACATCATACCAGAAACTAATTCTGAACCCATTGCCAAGGGTCCAAGAGATACCAGATTGACCAAAAAGGGATCTGAAATGCTCATCCTTAGTTAAGGATTGGAAATGGCCCAACCAAAAGGAATTATCCAGATTACCAGCATTTAAAAGGTTCCAATCCTCAGCTTTCCAGCCATACTTTGCACAAATTACAAGCTTCCAAAGAGAGTCAGATTCAGCACAAAATCTCCACCACCACTTGGAGAGAAGAGCAGCATTCATTTTTGCCAAGGGCCTTACACCCAGTCCACCATCATCTTTGGATGAGCAAACAATCCCCCAGTTTACCTTGTGCATGACTTTCTTTGCTGGAGAGCTTCCCCATAGAAAATATCTTTGCCATTTTTCAAGCTTCAAGATAACTCCCACAGGAGCTTTCATCAGAGACATATAGTAGAGAGGAAGGCCACTTAAGGTTGATTTGATGAGAGTCAGTCTTCCTCCAAAACTGAGATGCTTAGCCTGCCAAAGATTGAGCTTCCTTTTGAATTTTGAGACAATGGGATCCCAGGTTTTGATCCTTTTAGGGTTAGCACCAAGCATGAACCCCCAAGTAAGGGATAGGGAGAGAGCAGGTTGAGCAACCCAAAATGTCAGCCACCAAGCCATCAGATAAAGAGCTGGGATTGAGGACATAGGAACTGGATTTTGAAAAATTGATCTTTAGGCCAGAACATAACTCAAAGCAGATCAGAGCAAGTTTCAGGTTATGCAATTCAGCTGGGCCACCTTTGATGAACATAATTGTATCATCTGCAAATTGCAGGTGAGAGATTAAAGGTCCATTGCTACCAAACCTGAAGCCATCGAACTTTCCTTCTCTGATGCCATTGCACATAACTTGGTGGAAGCCTTCACCAGCAATAGCAAAAATGAGAGGGGAGAGGGGACAGCCTTGCCTTATCCCCCTAAACATTTTGAATTCCTCAGTTTGAGAGCCATTTATCAGAACAGATATGTGGGCTTGGAAACATCTCCTCATCCAAGACCTCCATTTTGGGTTAAATCCCATCACTTTGAAGCAATGCTCCAGGTAATCCCAGTTAAGAGAGTCAAAGGCTTTTTCAAAATCCAATTTGATGACAGTGATTTGCTCCTTTGATTTCCTGATTGAGTGCACTAATTCTGATGCTATGAGTACCTCATCAAGAATCTGTCTTCCTTTGATGAAACCAGATTGAGTGTCACTAACAATGTCACTTATTACCAGCTTTAGCCTCATGGAAAGGATTTTGGCAAGAATTTTATAGGATGCAGATACCAGGCTAATGGGTCTGAACTCTGAAAATTGCATGGGATGCTCTACTTTGGGGATCAGAGCTAGTAGAGTTGAGTTGTTACCCTTTCCAATTGTTCCATGAGAATGAAAGGCATGCACGAAATTCATAAAATCACCCTTGATAATATCCCAGCATACTTGGAAAAATTTCAAGGTGTAGCCATCAGCTCCAGGTGCTTTAGAGCCATTGCAACTATTGATGGCATTGATGGTTTCTGCAATTGAGAATGGCTCTTCTGGGGAGGATGCTTGGGAAGGAGATAATCGTTTGAAAGGAAGATCAGGAAGCTCCCAAAGTTCATGTGACTGAGCATTGAAGTGATTACCAAAGAATTCAGCAGCCTTGGATTTAATAGAAATGGGATCAGAGAGGACACACCCAATTTGTTGTTGCTCTGAAGTTAACAATAATGTGGTAGTACTTAGTTGACCAACAATTTACAAAGCATGAGCCCAAGTCGACGCAACAACCCTCATCTATACCATAAGACTCCCTTCCTTTAATTCATTTACAACTCATATCCATCTCCACCAAATAGGTACTCCACGATGTAACACACCTTGCCCGACGAAGAAATTTGACTGAGGACCGAAGATTTAATAAAAAGAAACGGGAGGATGTTAGAAAAATATTGTTGTTAAATTATGAATTAATATGATAAAACACTTAAACTCCCAACAATCAAACAACCCAAATCGTTTAGACCAATACAATTACATTTTTGTCCTTGTCCCCACGACAAATTACAATTACAACTCAACTCCTCTTGTTCTTGCTCCCGAGCAAGAGAGCAAAATAAAACATAGCCCTAAAGAAGAAACCCAAAGCAACCGTGATCCACAAGCAATCCCACTTTCCCAGCTGAGTCACCCCCTGCTGCTTCAAAATATCCAACCCGGTCGTCACGCACGTGGTGCTCGTGATGTTCACCCCCAGCGTCCTGCTCATGCTCTCCAGCAGCCTCACCTTCACCGCCTCCGCCGCCGCCCCCAGCGGCGAGCCGTCGAACATCTGAACCCCACGAACAAAACACTTGTCCGGGTCACCGAACTCACTCCGCAGCACGCTCTCGTACGGGTACTTCACCAGCGACAGGTAATGGAACCACACCCAGTACGGCGGGATCCGATCCCTGGTGATGAAGAAGCCGCTGAAGAGGAGGAAGTAGGCGAGGATCGCCACCACGACGGTGTACCCGAGCATGACGTGGGACACCACGCCGGAGAGGAACGTCACGAAGGAGCTCCCGGCCCAGAAGGCGGCGAGGATCGAGAGGAAGAAGGGGAGGAAGCCGCCGGAGAGGCCCACGGCGAAGTAGGTGGTGGCGGCGAAGGTGAGGGAGAGGAAGATCAAGGAGGGGACGGAGATGATCGAGTGCGCGAGGACGTAGGAGGATCTACGGTAGGCGTTGTAGGCGGTTTCGCGCATGAAGATGTAGCGCTCCTGGAGGAAGACCGGGATCGCCTCGGCGCAGGTGTAGAAGGTCGTCGACATCGCGAACGCGAAGAACCCGATTCGCTCTTGGACGCCTCTGGGGGAGGAATCGAGGTGGTGGAACATGGTGGCGAGGATGATTCCGGTGACCAGAACGGCTCCGAGGCGGATGCTGAACAGCTCCGGCATCCGGCGGGAGTTCGTCAGGGAGCGTTTTCCGATGACTAGAGTTTCGATCCAGAGTGGGTTCGCGAAGGTGGGGACGGAGGAGGCGAGATTTGGGTCCGTGGGGGCTCCGGAGACTAGCTTGCCTCGGGAGATTGCGGCGCTGATGGCGTCGACGAGGGACAATTTGAGTCGATTTGAGATCTGGGTTTTGTTCCGATTCGATTGATTGTATCGGGTTTTGTGGAATTCGACTAATCGTTTTGTTCCTCCCGGAGCTTCTTCGAGTTCTCGGATCAGATCCAGAGCGAACTCTGTTCTGTTCTCGTTTTCGGGGATTGGGTGTCCGAATTCGGAGAAGAATTGGGGGAGATTCGCCGGAGATCCGCTGTAGACGGTCTGGCCGTGGGAGAGGAAGATCAGACGGTCGAGGAGGCTTAAGATTCGGTAGCTGGGCTGATGGACGGACATGATCACGATGCTTCCGCTCTGAGCGATTCGCTGGAGGACCTTGACGACCATGTAGGCGCTGGTGGAGTCGAGCCCCGAGGTGGGTTCGTCGAGAAAGAGGAGAATCGGGTCGTGGATTATGTCGGTTCCGATTGACACTCGCCGGCGCTCTCCGCCGGAGACTCCCCGGTGGCCCTCGTCGCCGATCACCGTCTTGGCGGCGCTCCGGAGGCCGAGCTGGTCGATCAGCGCCTGCACTCTGGCCTTCTTCTTCGACTTCGACAGCGACCTCGGCAGCCGGAACTCCGCCGAGAACATCAGCGTCTCTTCCACCGTCAACATCGGGAAAAGCAGGTCGTCTTGCATGACGTAAGCCGATATCACTTTCAGAAGCTTCGACTCCAACACCTCGCCGTTGAGCTTCACGGCGCCTTTCAAGCTGTCCTTGGCGATCCGGTGGGCGAGGGCGTCGATGAGGGTCGACTTCCCGGACCCGCTCGCGCCGAGAACGGCCATGATCTCCCCCTCCCTCGCCTCGCCGGAGATATCGTTCAGCAAAATCTTTGTCCTCGCCGGAGAATCAAACGAGCCCTTCCGGCTAAAAAACGACGGGAAACCCATTTTCCGGCGGACCTTGACGGAGTACGTGAGGTTGTTGAAGGACAGCACAAAAGGGTACGCCGCCGGCACAAAACCGCCGGTGTAGCTCACCTGGAGCACCCGATGCGCCGGCGTGTTGTTGCCGGAGCTGTCGCTGGCGTCTTCCACTCGCATTAGGAGCTCGGCGAGAGTTGGAGAAATGGTTTGTTTGACTCTTTGGGAGAATTCACGGTGGGGGAACAGGGGAAGGTCATCTCCGGCGGAGTGTCTCGCCGCCGACAGCATCGCCGGAAGTCGGACACGGGACATGTGGCTGATGGGTTGAGGGTAATTTTGATTCTAGTGGTAAGAAGAATGAATTTATAGAACCTCAAAGAGTAGAAAAAAGAGGGCATAGAGTTGGTTGATCTGTTTAGTAAGAAAGTGATGAGTTTGTTCATCTTTCTACCAAATCTCTTCATAACACGAAATCATTTGTTTCCTACATTTTCATAGAGTTAAACGTATTTTCTCCACATTGATGAACTGTCCTACAACTAACAAGTCGAGTTTAGTGCGGAGTCCCTTACAAAACGGTTGAAGGTCGATAGAATATGTAAGAAGTAAACATTCGGATCCCTAATCTATGATGATGCATTGATGGTGCCAACATCATACCTAGATGATCTGGACATCCAGGAGTAAAGCAGGGCAGGCCTTGTTAACAGCAACTGTAATGGTCGTGGCAGATGTGTCTTTGCAGGGTCTGCGACGGTTCTGTCAAGACTCGTTGTCACGGTTCGTCGTTGAAGAGGGGTCGTGGCTGAGTGTCGTTGCAGGATCTTGTAACGACGCGACGCGTCGTTGCAGCGCCAACGGCTAGTCGGCGACCCACTCACAAGCCGACACGCTTCGACGCCGAATTAAAAAAAAACTAAATTTTTCTATGTATACAGATTGACCCCTAGCTCAAAAATCACTCATTCTCCTCTGCATGCAAGCACCCTTTCTCTTCTATTCTTCTCTCGAATTTTTTTTCCTTCGATTCACAATGGATTAGAGTAGCAACCTTCAATTCGTATCTGACACGTTGAACAACAACGACGCCGACTCTCAACACATTGAATAAGACCTCATGGCGAATACCCATCTCCTCAACTAGAGCCAATCAACGTCGCTTCCCTCATTCAACCCTCTCGAATACTCTCAATGGCAATAGTCGCAATTCCCCACCGTGCAACCTTCACAACCATCTCAATCCGTTCCGACCACGCAATCGAGGAGGAAGGGGAAGAAGGCTCCATCTACATTGACTAAAGTTCCGCGGTTGAAGTGGTCCATCCAAGAGGAGGAAAAATTGGCGAGTTTGTAGCTCAACAATTCTCTGGACCCCATCACAGGGAAGAACCAAAGGAATGACATGTACTGGAAAAAAGTACATGCCGAGTTCCAGTCGACGAGAAAGGAAGACGACCCACCTCGGGACTGGGGTCCTTGCAAGGACCATTGGCATCAGAACAACAAAAGAGTCACAAATTCCAAGAAAAGTATACCAACTTTGAGAACGATCTCGCAAGCGGGAGGAGTGAGGCTGATATCATTGCAGCGGCTGAAAATGCGTACAGGGACGAAGAAAAACACGAATTTTCTTGGAAGCATATTTGGAGGATCGTGAGGACGCAACCGAAGTGGCAGCATCACAAGGTCCCAAAATGTGACGTTGACATTCACCTCGACGCAGAAAGTGAAGCAAGCAAGCGTACAAGGTTGGACGAGTCTCGCAACCACACATCGGACGACGGATGCAACCACGAGTTGAGCTCACTTGCACCCGGTTCGAGTCGGGGAAGGTAGGCCAAACCCTTACTCTACCTTTACCCGGTCAATGTAACCGGTCAACGGGTAATACTCCACCCGATTAAAATAATATTCGATCAACACCCTACCCGATTGGGTAGGGTAGATCGGGTACTTGTCGAGTTATTTTGCATCCCTAGGTGAGTAAAGCGTAATTATTTTATGTAGCTTTGTATTAGAAGTTACATAACTTAATAATCATATCCAAATCTTGACCGTGAAAAATATTTATTTTATAAGTAATCGGTTAGACCTAGAGGAAACAAGGAACTATGATTTTGTTGGTTACATTACCGATCTGTCAAATTTCTTGTATGAGTGAAGAAAAAGTCTATATAAAGTCAATCACAAGGAACACTAGAAATTGAACTACCAAAGCGCATTCTCTTGATTAAAATGAGTTCTACTTATAAAAAAACCTAAAGAATTATAATATATAAGGAGCAATTTCTGCTCCTCCAATCCAATTACACCTTTAGATCTATCATCAAGTTAGAGTCTTCCTCTCACTCCGATTTGACCTTCCTCCGCCGAGAGGTTACGGCACCGCTCTTGCTCGTGCACCTTCCGACGAACTTGAGTACCTCATCGATCAAAATCACAGGCAAAGCAACGGCCAAAACAAGGAGCCACTCGTTGAAGCTCAGAGGCACAATACCAAACACTTGGGCTAGGAAGGGCACGTAGAGGATCAAAAAGTGCAAGCCAAAGGAGATGGACATGGCGAGGAGCAGCCACGGGTTAACCCACGGGGGCATGGTCACCAGACTCCCGTCCTCCGAGAGGGCGTTTAGGGAATTAAACATCTCAATGGCCACGAGCACGGAGAGCGAGAGCGTCATGGCTTTCACTTTGCCGGTTGAGAAATAGTCACAGGGGTTGTCAAAGGCAATGACCTGAGAGCCGGCGGTGAAGGGCGAGACGGTGAAGTTGTCCCAGGTCTTGCACTGTCCCCAGTTGGCCAGTTGGGAGTAGGAGACGAGGGTGTGCCCGTCACCGATCAGGTTGATGCCCAAAAAGGAACCGTGTGTGTACCAAATGATGAATACACCTACCGTAGCTAACCCAACATACATGCCTATGACCTGCAGGAATTAAAAGTATTATTTGTATTAAAAAATGTGTGATCAAGGTCAGATCAGTGAAAGCAGTGAGTTAATTAAATACCAGATAGCGGAAGAGAATCCAAGCACTGATGAGGGAGTCATCGCTTCTGCGAGGAGGTTTTTTCATGACATCCTTGTCGGGAGGATTGAAACCCAGAGCAGTTGCGGGTGGGCCATCAGTGACAAGGTTGACCCACAGAAGCTGAACTGGTATGAGGCCCTCGGGGATGCCCAAGGCTGCTGTCAGAAATATAGAGGCCACCTCACCAATATTCGATGAAATCATGTACCTGAAATGTGTGATGAACCATATTGAGAACATTGAAAAGAATCTTAACATAAAGAAAAGAGCCAGAGGGCAGTTGTTAATAAAGTGTACTTTTAAATCAAAATTCAACAAATATAACCTTTTATTACGCAAACAAGGTAAATCACTGTATAAAATAGTTTGTTTAATGTTCTTAACAAGGGAGATCATTAATTGTGGTAGTTTACCTTGTATTCATATTTAAAAAATAGAGACTGAAGATGTGAGAAGGGTGATTAGTGACACATGTAATATAAAGGGATTGAAGATGTGAGAAATATGATAAGTGAAGACTTCCCAGCTTTGCAATCAAAACCAGTATGCAAATGAGAAACTCAAATTCATACAACACAAACAGCAGCAACATTTGCAAAATAAAGAATTCTTGACAATCTGGAATTCATTAGTTGGATGGGTATACATGAAAATCTTGTGAAACCAACAGACAAATGTGATTTCATTCAATTTCTGGTGACGTCATTCCTAGCTATTGTCGCCAACAGGATTATTATGCCATTCAAGTTCGTGTGTTCTAGATGCTGAGCTAGGACATATTCTTAAAATTACGTCACATATTGAATCATTTGCAGAGCATGTAGCTGGAAAAATTAAGAATCTATTACACACACACACACACACACTGAGTACCTGATAAATGCCTTCATATTGTTGTATATGGATCTACCTTCACCAACAGCAGCAACTATGGTACTAAAATTATCATCTGCCAGAACCATGTCTGAAGCTTCCTTGGCAACCTAGGGAGAGTAAAAGGAACCAATGAAGTCCTTGTACATAAATTTGGACGGCAATAACACATCTAATATAGTATTTGAATAGTCCCTAACCGATAGAGGAAAGGGAACATATATCACATATAAAAGATTATGGTAAAAAAGTAGAGAAGAATATGATACCTCGGTTCCAGCAATGCCCATTGCAATCCCAATATCAGCCAGCTTCAGGGCTGGTGCATCATTCACTCCATCACCGGTCATAGCAACCACTTCCCCGTCTTCTTTAAGCAACCTCACTATCTCTTGCTTGTGCCTTGGCTCAGCCCTAGAAAATAGAAGCCCACCAGTTTGTCTCAGATGGGCCTTCTGATCACGCAGAGCCATGAACTCTTTCCCAGTTAAACTTTTAAAGCTAATATCTTCTGTTGGTTCAAACACGCCAATCTCACGACAGATAGCTTCCGCGGTGTTCTTGTTATCTCCTGTGATAACCATAACTCGTATACCAGCAGCTCTGCAGTCCTCAATAGCTTGGAAAACTTCAGCCCTGGGAGGATCCTGTTGAGGATGATACAAGATATGATTACTGAGCCCATTCAGAAGATGAAAAGGACGACACGATTGATTGAACAAGTGAAGAAAGTTGGATTCAGATACGGTGACAACTTACCCTCAGACCAACAAGACCAACAAAAATTAGATCACTCTCAATTGATGAATAATTAGACGGTTTCAGCAAAAGCTCATGAGCTGGATGTTCTTCACTGCCATCATAACTGTCAAACTCAGAGAGGTCATCTTTGTATGCAAAACCCAAACAGCGTAGAGAACTAGTTGACATTTCATTAAGAGCTTGTAGAATGGTGTTCTTTGAAGAGTTATCAAGAGGTACAACTGAACCATCGAGCAATTGCATCTTAGTGCTTCTATCCAACACATTCTCCACAGCACCCTGCCAATATTTAGCCCAATGTTAGAAACTATACACAATTTCACAACCCACTCATTCTCTGAATCGGGAATGCTAAACAAACTGGAGTTCTACATACACAAAAAGTAGTAAAAATGCAACTTTTTCTTCCACCTCCAAACATGCAGATTAACAAATCAAAAGTGGTTTGAGGAAACAACACATCATGAACTTAGTACTCAAAATGAAGGCTTTATAAGTTTCTTAGAGATAGAAAGAGTACCTTCACTAGTAGGGTGTTCTTCCCTGAGCTGGATTTTGCAATAACACCCATGGACTTCCTATCACGGTCAAATTCAAGAGTTGCAATCCTGCGTTCATATTCATTCCACTTTTGGCAGTAACCTTAAAAAACACATGACGAATAAGCAAACAATATAAAGAACATAATAGGAACAGTAGTACGAATGATCAATGTGATAAAACAAAAGGAAAAGGCTTGAGTCAGATCTAGCCATACGTAGAACATCAGTGCTACTTGATCCAGATCCTTCAGGAAGACCCATTTTCTCCACTAGAACCTGAAATGACAAAGATTCGAATTTTAGTTGACATTCAATACACTTCATTACAAACAACATATCATAGGGTAGGACTGTTCATCATTATATTTGATTAAAAAATGATGAAGTATGAAAATAAAATGAAACCGAAGCACAAAAATCCAACCTTTAGAGCTGCTTCAGTAGGCATTCCATGGGCCACAAATTTGTGATCTGACTGGGCAACATCAGCATCATTACAAACAGAAGCTATCTTTGCAATCATTTGAAGATTAGCATCCATCCGACCAGTAGGCCAGTCATGTATTCTTCCATCAAGAGGATTGTAGGTGGTGCCATCTACCTTGAAACTCCTAATACTATCAGTTGTGGAACCAATGGCTACTAGCTTCACCGCAGACATTTGATTTGTAGTCAAGGTACCAGTTTTATCCGAACAAATTACAGTTGTACATCCTAAAGTTTCAACACTAGGAAGTTTCCTAACCAGGGCATTCTTCTGAGCCATTTTCCGGGTTCCCAGAGCCAAGCAAGTTGTGATGACTGCAGGTAAACCTTCAGGAATAGCAGCCACAGCCAAGGCAACCGCAATTTCAAAGTAATAGGTGCACTTCTCAAAGGAGAACTTGAAGTTCCTCGGCCACCCATTCACATATTCCCAGGTAAGGAAGTACTTCACATTGATGAGCCACACCAATGCACAAATCACTCCAATGATCAATGTAAGCATCTCTCCAAACTCATTAAGCTTCTTCTTCAAAGGTGTATCTTCCTCATTCTGAGCTGCCTCGTGAATCTGCTCGTGAACTTGACCAATCTCGGTTTCCATACCAATCTGTGTAACCATACAAATGCAATTCCCATTGACAACAGTAGTACCTGCAAAAACCATACACCTCTTGCCTTGAATATCAGAATCCTCAGCAACAGTCTTATTGGTCTTATTCACTGCCTCGCTCTCTCCTGTCAGAGACCCCTGCTCAACACGCACAGTTGAGCTGATCAGCTCAACAACCCTCATATCAGCAGGCACCTTATCCCCAACCTTAAGCTCAACAATATCACCCGGCACAAGCTCCTTCGCCGGCAAGCTGGGAACTTTCCTGCCATCCCGGAACACAGCGGCATGCTCCGATTGAATCTCTTTCAGAGCCTCCAACGCCTTCTCTGCGTTGCTCTCCTGCCACACACCCACAATTGCGTTCACAATCAGGATCAGGAAAATCACCAGGGGTTCCACAAACGCCGTAATCTCCATCTCTCCGCCCTCTTCCCCGTCGTACCAAGCCAGCACGAAGGAAATAACCGCCGCCGCCAGAAGAATCCGAACGAGAGTATCGTTGAACTGCTCCAGAACCAATTTCCAGATGGATTGGCCATCGTGCTTCTCCAACTCGTTGAACCCGTAGATCTCGCGCCGCCTCGCGACTTCTTCGGATCTCAACCCTAATTTCCGACTAACTCCATAGTGCTTCTCGCACTCCTGCACTTCCTTCCCCCACGCCGGGTAGATTTCACGATCGGAGTTCTTAGGGCTTGAGATTTCTCTTTTCCCGTAGTCCTCACCTCCTTTACCCATCGCTTCACACTGCAGAAAACTCCACAGCACGCAACTCTATCAACGATTTCAACAAAATTTCAGATCAATCTCATCAAACAGAAACCAGAACTCCGATCCAAATCTGAACACAACAACAGCCAAACAAATCGAACTCCAATTCAAACAAAAACCATCCGAAATCAGAAAAACAAAAATCGGTGAAAACGATGCAAAATTCAAACCGAAGTCAAAACACACACCTACACTGCTTTCGATTGCGAAGCCGCGATGTATTCTTCTTCTCCCCCTTCTGACCGCACTACCCGAAGATTCCACCCTTCTTAAGTAGTGTTTGTTTCTCTAGAAAGTGCGAGAAAGTGAAAGGGCGCAGCGTAGCTTATAGCTTTTTCTCTCCACCAGAGAGTTGAACAATAATTCCGCAACCACTACAAATAACGGCTTAATTAGCTTAATTATTTTGATTAAAATTAAACAGAGAGATTAAGGTGTTTCCCGGAACCATCCTTGTTCGATTATAAAACGGAGCTGGTTGGTAGTGTCACGCACCCCGATGCTACAGCTGGGACCAATCAGAATGGCCCCGTGCTGATTTGTCGTCTTCCTATTGGCTGCAAATCTTTTAGCTGCTTTGCTATTCGCTGGATGTCGTGTCACGCGACGCTTTTTTATTTTTCTTTTTCTTCAGTAAAATATTTTATTGAATAAATGATACTTAAGAATATGCTCCCTTAGAAATATATTGTTTTCTTATAAGAAACAACTACATATTTATGATTAAATTTTAGTTTATTATCTTTTTTATAAGACATTTTTTTATTGAAATGTATCATTTCATTAATTTAGATTATAAGTGAGTGCATTAGGAGAAATTCTTGACCACGAAGAATAGATATAGAATACAAATTATTCGTTATTCTTTTAACATTAAAACTGTCACCGATGATATTGGATGAAAATGCATATAGACAGGAAAGAAAGGTGGGGATTGGAAAACGGTACTGAAAATCTTACTCCGAAACCTGGTCAAGGACTACATCAGTTGTATTTTATCAGAGTATTTTCTTTATGCTTTATGTTAATAGAATTGATTTTTTTTAATTTAATTAAATATTATTTGTTATTTATTAGGTTAATTGTGGTCCCTTTTTACCTTTACTATGAATTTTACTTCTACCTAACTAAAAATACTAGATAAAATCTATAAAATAAAGATATTATTGAAAATCAATTTGTAAAAAATGGGTGAGGGGTAGAATTGAACAAAAAAAAATCAATATGAACAACACCATGATATGCTTAACTTAGTGGGTTTGTTTAACTTGCCTTTTGGCTATACTTTTTTTTCCATTTTCAGCTTTCAAGGCATTGAAAGTGAGAAGTCTTGGTCAGCTTCCCAAAAATGGTAAATTAAATAAGAGTTTCAAATGCTTGGGGGGCTTCTGAGAATGTTCCAAGAGTTGAAAAACAAAGAGCATCTCATCAAATAAAATAAAATAAACAAAGGGAAGGGTATTTTGGTAACTAAGAGTTGAGATAAAGTAGTTTATAGAAGTGAATGAGTGATGTGAAATGATGTGAACAGGAGGAGGGAGCATGAGAGCCACACAAAAGGGAGTGCCCAAATGGGAAAGTGGTTTCTATTGTGAGGGCAATATTGTCAGTATATGGTGCACAAATGGTATATGGCCTTAGTGGCCAGCTCATAAGGGGTGGTGTCCTACAAAAATATAACATATGTGAAGAAAAAGATAGATGAAGGGTCAGTCCATGGATCTACAGTGCCCTTATGGAGGGAAACCCAAAAAGGTTAAAGGAGAGAGGCCACAAAATTGACTGGTCATTTGTTACTTTCTTCCCACCTAGGCTTCTTTCCATCTCTCTCAACTTTATGCTTGATTAAGGGTAAATGTGTAATTTTATTATATGATTATTGACCATGTTAATTATTTATTTATATATATTTAAATAAAGATTCATTAATCATAATAAATCTTACAAATCATACAAAATAAGTCTTGTATCTGCTGATGGTTTACGAAAATCCGAAGAACAATCAGTGAGATAATAACTCTCGAAACATAACGACACAACGACTAGATAACTAATGATCATGTCGGTCTTTTTTATCGACGGTTCGGATAGAACCGTCGATAGAAAGACCCAACTGACCACGCCACCAAGAAGTAGCAACCAGACCTAACGGAGACTCGTCAGTCAAAGACAAATCTTTGACGACGAGGTTTCGATATACGAGACTACTCAACAAAGTAACAACAACATCGAATTCAACCATTATTAAATAGATTATTTGAACATACAACAAACTTGACTGTGGTGATTTTATACAATATATTCATTTTCCATAATTATACTATAACATGTTACAACGGATCATTGAATTCAAACAAATATTTAAAAATTTGTTAAAATAAATGTAGTAATTGATTGAACGAGTTTAAGTCTGAATCACTTGTGATTGAAAGAGATGCTTACATAGTTTTTTTTTTGTCACTAACCTTAAAGCTAATTAGTGTGAGAAATCACCTAGATTATTTCGGTCTCTAATATTGTAATTAAGCTAATAATATATCTCTTGAAGCAGTACCATTTGTATTCTTTACCCTAAACGTAAATAATTAATGAGTTGAGAAGTTACCTACTAAAGGTCAAATAATTCAGATCTTGGAGTGGTCTTAAGAAGAAGAAATTAAAATAAAAAGGCAGATTTGGAAGGTACATTGTACTGTTATTGTCCTTGTTATTGAGATTAACATTCAATACCACAATTAATTAATTAATTACCTTAACACGAAGCAACAAGGAAGCATGTTAATTAAGTATTGACAGAGCAGAGTTACTCTCGTGGGTAGTGTCGGTTGTTGTTGTGTTTGGTTCATGAGATCCATCGTCGGAGACTTTAAAATTGGAGCTTGTTTTTTTGTTGGTGGGCCCGTCACAGCCATATGTTTGTCAACCATCAAAAAGTCAAAAATCTATTGTTTGTTTATTCAGGCCCACCATTTTGATGGGCCAGTGAAAACATGGTTTGGATGGGCTTGGCAGTGACAGTTGCCTCGACGAAACTCACTTTCGGTTAAGGGCTTCACAAGATCTTTTGTCCAAATAATTGCTTGTTGACTCGTGTACGCAAAACGAAACACCAATTTTTTGGTGTTGTTATATTTTTGTTTTGTTTTTTTTTTAAATTACAGTATGTAAAATTTACACCCTTTAACAATGGGTTTTGTTGTTTTCCATATATGCCGGTTCTAATTTTTATTTTGCTTAAATTATCTTTTTTGAGCGAAAGATATCATTTGTATTAATTATCCGAAAGAAAGATACAATAAAGTGCAACAGGTAAATGTAGTCCTCATCACTGAAAAATATGTATAGATTGAGTCTCTCTGGCTAGTCAATGAGCGACTTTGTTCATTGTCTTTTTTTACAAATTCGAGTCTAACATTCTCGAATTAAAAGAGTATTTGACGAATATTCTTGATGATAGTACCTATTGAGGACGCAAGCAAGGGATCCACTTTAATTATATTAATCAACACTTGTGCATCTAATCGTATTATAATAGGCCCGTCTCCCGAGGTTTAAGCATTCTTAAAGGCAATACCAATGGCACAAGCTTTAATCATGACGGCTTACTAGATACCATCAATCATTCCGTTACCATCCAATCTAACGTCACCTCCACTATTCTTTGTGATCACGCCCAAACCAATTGTCTTGAGTCCTAAAATATTGTCTCATCCACATTGATGACGGTCATACGCACTTATTAATTTAAAGTAGATAAACTATAATTTTGTTGATTAGATAATTCTTTTGTCCCATTTTTTATTTTAGTGTTAACTGGGGATTCGAGTTAGAGAGTGACATGGCATCGCTTGCCTAGCGTTTGTGCTAACACAACAACGACAATCGTTGCTTATGTTGGCTTATTAACACAAAATTACATGTGCTTCATAATAATTCATACCAATCGGTTCAGAGTGTGAGTCAGTAATGTTGTATGAATTTCTGTCTTCTGTTACAATCCCACTGATTGAGATACGACAATAACAGAAGATTGACCATAACTACCATAGGCGGTCACTATCATTATGAACTTTCATGGGCCACAAACATACAAAATAAACGAAAACCATAAAGAATTTTGATTTTTCGTCACAACTCCTTATAAAAGTCCTGCAGGTGAAAATTTACTATAGGGCATGCATTCGTGAACGTTGAATCTGTTTCCATACAATAGTCAAGAATTCTTGACATCATCGAGCAGGAACGATCTTTTCATCATATCGTCCATTCAATCCAGCACACACATTTCCGAAAGAAATGATTTAATTCAACTAATAGAACAATCGTACAAAAACTTACCCAAAAGTCCAAAGTACACAATCAAGCTATAGAATCAGTTCTTCAAGGATCAATGTTTGTAAGAATTAAACAAGCTAAGAAATATTCACTGATACTTCCCTATGTTCGGCGTCTCAGCAGATCATATAATGAGGTTCAAGGCCAGACTTGAAAACTCCATCTTTGTATATTTCCATTTCTCGCCTCAATGAACTGCAATGTACTTTGTACACCTGAAGAATCAAATTTCTCGTTCCTGAGCTTACTGTACAGAAGGTTTTCACTCTGGTTTTTACTATCTGTTATACTATTGTGCCAAGGCCCAATTCATCCTCAATGTCATCGCCATCTTCAAAGAGCTTCAAGAACCGAGCCTGTTCTTCTTGCCTCTTTTTCCTCTGCCAGTTCCTTAAACTCTTTACCACTGCGATGATTAGAAAAGTTCCAATCACAGCAGAGACAGTGCTGATTGCAACAAGGATTGCAGCATGAATTTTGATTTCATCGGCAGCTTGAGTGGCCTCGGCAGCTGCAATGTGACAAATAAAATCAGGAATGTATTGCTCGTTTCACAGTTACAATATATTTCACATGATTGTTGGCACATTAGTATCTTTCAAGCTGCAAGGGAATGCATATAGGTGTACAAGAACATGAAACCGGTTAAATTTTTTGAAGTCTTATAATAGAATGTTTCTTGGGAAAATCTCACTCAGTTACCCTTACGCTTAAAAAGTTTTTTTAGTCTCAGTACCCCAACTTCATCAATTTTTTGGGTATGAAGTGACAAAAATACCCTCATGAAATAAATAACAATGGTATTTTCAAAAAATCACACCCAAAAGTTGATGGAATTGGGGTAAATTGAGACAAGAAATACTAAGGGAGTTGTCAAAACTTTTAAAATTTAGGGGAAGTTAGTTGAGAGTGGTGCATACTTAGGGGGAACTGAGTGAGATTACCCCAATGTTTCCTCTGTGGTATACCATAAGGTCGATTACTAGAATAAGTTTTTGGCCACTATTTAGTATGTGAACTCATGTTATATTGAGGCAATGAATCTATTAATTAGATAACTTTAGTCCCTTAATTACAATACCTCTAAACTAAAACTCCAAAAAATAAGACATGGAACGCATGACTGTATATAAATGTTAGTACAAACAGAAAAGAAGAAACTGAAATCTAATAAAGTGAAAATATGCATATAAGTAAGCCTGAATTGATAATTAGAAGGATAAAATACTCACCATCACGTACGAGAGATATGCACTGTGGACATGAAAAGGTAGCATTGAATTCATTTCTCTTCCCGTAAATATATTTCCCTTCAGGAGCTTGGAATTGGGAAGGACAAAATTCCCATTCATCGAGTACATCATCCAACTTTACCTTATGCACCGCATAAATTCCACATCGCTTACACTTTTTACTTCCAAAGTCTGTCAGAGGCTGAAAATATCACAACCATATAACAGAAACATTGTTAAAAACCAAACAAAACGGGGAGAAGGGTTTAAAGAACTCAACTGAAGTGAACTCATGCCATAACAATCTTTAGAAACTACTTGTTCACGATTTTTCATATCCTCCCATCGTCATTTTCGTTTGTTAAAATTTATCTATATATATGTACCAAGAAAATGCAATTTTCTCACTATAATAAGCCCACAACGGAATGCGACAAAAGGCAATGTTAACATCAAAAGAGGAACCCCTTTGCCTTTATGAAAACTGACTCACTTCTTAACATGATTAAACTACTCAAAGGTAAAAGCAACTCCAATAATAGACTTCATGAAGTACACAAACCCCAGTGGGCAAGAGCTTGCATAATACCGAGAATATATTCCAATATGCAAAATGAGACCGTGACAAGAACTATAAGGGGATGTACATTATAACATTTGGCTCAATAGCGATGAATTCAAAATTATACATGAACTACATCTCAATGCACATACATTAACAGCCACAACTTCAGGAAAAAAAGAGAGAGAGGAGGTTTTGGGGAGAAGGACCAGATATGAACCTGCCAAGACTCTTCGCCCTTGAAAGTATAAGCGACGTTTTGTTTCTTGACATCAGGAATCACAGTCTTGAACTCGTGTTTACATTTGAAATAAATTTTTGGTGGCAATAACAACTCGTGTGTACGGAAAATTTGAATGGCGTCAAGCGAAACAACGGCTGCGAATATGACCCCTGAATAAGACACATCAATCCCATATAAGACACCCAAATTACAAAAACCATGCCCACAAACCAATCATATATGTGTGAAACCAGAAAATAAGCAATTCAATCTTTTCAAAGCTTGCTTGCCCAACTGGTCAAAACACGTAAACTTGGGTCCCTGGGACAAGGATTCAAGTCCAAGCAGTGGTACCTGCCCGCCTTTACTCTCGATCTCCTTTCAACTCATGTTGAGCCTCTTTGTCATTTGATGAGGTCATTCATCAATCTTATGTTCAATAAGAATCACAAGTTTGGTGCTCTCTTGCTTATACAAAAGCAAGAGAAGCCCAAATTTTGATACACATTTAAATTTAACTAATCAAAAAATAATAATTCAACCCACATGACATATGTTTTTTCCCAGTTGCTCCAAAATTGTTCTTCATTGATGCTAAGTGCTTATCCTTCCCTAACTACTCTCAGATTGCAATACAATCTACATAATTCATATCAATTTCGAGCATACAAATTCATTTCAAGTAATTGAAACTTACACGCAATTCTGTGAATCCCAATCTGAGAAAATTAGTGTTCACGTTTCATATGAATCTCCATCATACAAAAACTCAAATTCAAGTAACAGAAAGTTTAATTCATGCCTTTGATACGTAAATTTGAGCAAAAAGTTTAACAGGTCTGTTCGTTTCTCGAGAAAGTTCCTCACCGGGAAAGCAGCAGAGGCAAATCCACAAGACGAGAAAAGAAGCTGGAACTCTAGAAACTAAGGTACGGCACCGAATCGACATAGCGAGATGGCTGATTCTTCAATGAAACTGAGAGTCGAGAATGAGAAATCAGGGGCTGGTGACGGAGACCGGCGATAGAAGTGCGCACTACGCATCTCCGAGAAACGAGCGGTTGGTTTCGGAGAATGTGGGTTCGCTTCAGAATTGGGAGAGAGAGAGACATACAGAGAGACACGAGAGAGACGAAGACCATTGTTTGACCGATTCCCGCTCCGAAGCTTTGGGGATGGATGGAGACTCTATCTGACGCATGTCGCGCACTACGCACCACGGTCAGGATCGTGCCACGTCACGGTTGAGCCTTCAACACGGAAGAGGCCCAGGCCCAAATAAAAGAACTCGAAGGCCCAAATAGCTCGTTTCTTTTCTACTAAAAACGACACAGCTGAGCTGGCGTTTAGGGTCCATCATCAACCACTAGCTTCAACCTCTTCGCAGCCATAGCAGAGCTCGGAGAAACCTCAGGTTTCGGATTCGATCTCTGACAATGAGTCTCCTCAGGAACGCGTTCCGTTCAAGCGTCTCTCTCCGATGCGTTAACAGTCCGAACAGAGCCTTCTCTTCCCTTCTTCTCCGAAGCTTCTCCACCGAAGCCGAACATCCGCCGAAGGCTCCTGCGGCGGCCGAGAAACCGGCTCAGGACTCCACCACCGGTGTATCGTTCCCTCAACCCGCCTCAGGTACTCGGAGATTTCGTTCCTTTTCGATGCATTTGCATCGTTTTGTTCAATGCCTAGGGTTTTTGAGCTAGGGTTTAAGGTTCTAGTTCTTCCCTGTGTGAATTTGGGGTTAGGCGTGTAAATTTTAGGTCGCGTGAGGTTTTTCCTGGAGTTCTGATTTTGTATGATTAAATTATGTTTCGATTTTGCCTTGGTTACTAGTAATTTTGATTCTTGTTCACTTTTTTGTTGACATTTATAAGCTACTCGGCTTTGTTTGGCTGTTTGGATAGAGAGAAAATGCGTGATATGTTGTTTACTGGTATCTGGTAGAAAAGTTGAGGTTGTGACTTAAGGAATTATGATAGGATAATGGTTTGATCTCTTAAACGTCTAAATCCTACATTTGAATTCATGTTCCTGTTATTATGTTTTTATCTCTATCTCAGAAGTGGTGTATGGCAAATTCAGAGGCATTTCAAGTAGTACCTTGAAGACCGACATTCTCAGTTTGCTAGGAGGATGTAAGTTGACTCCACAAGATGTTAGAGTTTACTACAATCCGATATATCTACAAGCTGGAATGTATGCTTCTCCTCGTTACTGGATATCAATTCTCTTTTATTTTGCTAAAGTTGAAACATTTTATGAACACATTGTTTTGATCAGGGTGATTCGGTTCCCTTCGCGTCGTGCATATGATACAGCTATGACTGCCTGTAGGAAAGAAAATGGCTATTCATTAATAAGGGTAATTTCTTAATTAATTATTTGGCTTGTTCTTACAACTTGAGTCTCATTTTGAAAAGCAATTTACCACTGCTAAACTGTGTTTGATTTGGTAACAGGCTGATCCTCATATGTGGGATGTTCTTAGAACTTATGATGGAAAAACTGTAAGTGTCTCCTTCCTTCTCATTGTTATTTATTGTCAATTTTTTCTTTAGAATAATGCATGCGCCATGACCCTTATGGTTTTCTTTCAATGATTTGATCAATTTATGCACGCTCGTAGAGATCTATTTTTTCATGCATTACCTAATACGGTAAATCATTTCTGGAAGTTCATTAAATACAAAAATATAGCACTAACTCATTTTAATTCGTGTTTTGTGAAATGGAATTAAATTGTATTTGCTATTGATAATTTCTTTTCGTGTTCGTGCTATTCACAGATCTTAGAGTACAAATGTTCATATACACTTCAGAATTCTAATGAAAAATAGTTCACTGGGTTTTGAACAAGTTTTTACCAAGTTGACCAAGTTTGACTGATTTCAATTTATCGAACTTGGTCGTTGAATTTCACCGAGTTCTCGGGGAAATAACAATGACATATCAGGATTTTTAGAACACCGTGTTATCTATATCTCATTTCTTGCTTCTGTCAGGTTTGCATAAAAGGACTACCTCAAAAAGCTACACCAGATGATCTCGACCGCTTCCTATCCGGCTGTGAATACAATGCTTCCAGTATTCAAACGGTCTACAGGTCAATGTCAATTCCTTTGCACCAAACTTATACTTCTATATCTACAGTCTTCGATATAATGATTTCTCACGTGTTTGAACTACTCTTTCAGCAACCCAACTTCTACAAAATCCACCAGAATAGCACTGGTTCAATTCCCCTCACATGTTCAGGCAATGAATGCATTTGTTAGAAAAAATGGAGGCTTCCTTCTCAACACTCAAGTGTCTGTGCAAGTTCTTCAGTAACATTCTGGGTCCCCAACTTGAACTCAAAAGTTCTTGGAAGCTGTTTAAGTTAGTTCTTCAGTAACATTCTGGGTCCCCAACTTGAACTCAAAAGTTCTTGGAAGCTGTTTAAGTTAATTCTTGTTATTAATAGGAATCATGGATTAGCAGAGAATAAGTATCTCATGGAATCTTCAAAAGATTGTAGTCTATTTCGATGATGTTATTTAAATTTTGGAGTTCTTGAACTTTTAGTTACTTTTTTTCATAGTTACAGCCTAAAGGATCCTTATAGTCTGACTTTTTTTATGGAAATAAATCTATTGTTAGAACCAGATGCATCATCTAAACCCATAATAATAATTTGGGGCAAAAATATAATTGTGTGTTCTATACTTTATGCATGTTTGTACGTTTTGCAAGTTTTTTTTTTAAACAGGCGACGATAAATTGCATTACTAATACCAGCTAAACATTACAAGTATCCGAGTCTCTTGTAGTAAACAACTAAAAACAAAACAATAGAACAATATTTAACTAAAACAATGTAAAATAGAAACTAAAATTGAATCAAAATGCACTAAACTAAAACAGGGAAAACAAATGCACTAAACCAAGCAAATCGTTATTGACATATATGCTATTTTCTTAATTTTTGGAAATTACTTATTACTAAAAGTCTCAACAAACAAAAGTTCTTTTGATTATCTTTTTATTATATAATTTTAAGTATTCCGGAACACAAAATTCAGCCCCAAACCGTTAATACCGGTTCACTATTTTTAAAAACCGAAACTAGTGCCGAGAATTTAGAAACCAACGATTATTAACCATCTAATTCTTCGGTTGACTTATGGTTAAATCCGAACCGACCGATCAAATGAAAGTTAATATTTAAATTATTTAGAGCCTGCGAAATCGATCCATTCAAATGAAAAATTGAACTAATTACGAGCCAACAATTAAATGACAGGGCCTAAAGGGTCCATCCACATCTAATAAACAATATTTATTCGATGGCTTGAACTCAAACTCACACAAATTTGCGTACCATCCATAATGGTTTTATAGAAGACCATTCAATTTTGTATCCTTCATCTAGTCGATGTAGGTCTTAGTTTTGTTATTTTTTGTTCAATAAACGACTTATTCACATCTTCATCTCTGCGTGCGTGACTACAAGTACCACTCATCTCTGAGTCGGACGAGAGAAAGGCCTGAGAGTTCGAGCACATTGCATATATGTTACTATCTGTGTGGTTGTCGGGGAGGTTGAAAAAGACTGAAATCTTAAGGCTTGTCCAACCATCATTATAAGATAACAAGAGCAGTTAGTAAAAAGATAAAAATGTCCTTATATTATTCTGTTTCTTATCATTGAGTTTCTGGTTAATGAAGATATTCAGTAATCGTTTCATCATGAAGTTATAATGAAAATTTTCTATGTTGCGTATTCAATATCTAATACCAATTCACCTATGTTTTTGTCATGTTATAGAATTTCAAAGAAGAAAAACTATTAATAATTAAGTCCAGTGAATTTCTAAAATACTGAACATGGGTTCTATATAGTTGTCATCAACTTTCATAACATAGTTGATCATTTTCCTTATAACAGAGAAACTACTCCTATAGAAAATGCTATGAAAGCACACATGAAGGTGATGGGTAAAATTCAAACCATCCAAATCTCAACTTTAAATGGAAAAAATAATGTTTATAATCTTCTTTAGAGGTTGGAGAGGAACAGCCTGCTTGTTCGGATTTGGGCTTCGGAGAAAGTGAGGAACGATATTTGGTAGTACGGTTTTCCAGTTAACCGATGGACCCATATTACCAAAACCGACCCCGATCGAATACCCTGTGGTTTCGATAATTTATCACCGGAGCTTCACCAGACAACCACGGTTCTTCAGCGGTTTTTTTTTTGTAAGAGAAATTTTATTAAGCATTTATTCTACAAGAAAGTAGAACAAAGCAAGAAAAGAATCCTTAAAAAAGATTATTTTCTCAGACTATTACAGCTCCAAGAGCAAAACCAGATAGCAAAGGCAAGAAAAACGCGAGAGAAAGCCGCCATCAAAGCCTTCCTCAATGCCTACGTCCTACCCGAGGTCAAGCAAAAAAACTGGTTAGAAACCGAAATAGACACGGTTCTTCAGCCG